>CM076569.1:297910881-298599652 GCA_034641835.2 Pinus albicaulis
TGTTGTTGAAAATCAATTAGGATCATCTATTCTTTTCAATGAACTAACTGATGAAGCTGAAGATGAAAGGAAAGCAAAAATTCAGGAGGTTGAAAATCAGCAAGCAAAAAATCAGCAAATCAGTGAACAAAAGGTAGAAGGTTGGTGGTTGTTACACTTTGATGGATCAGCAGGAAGAGAGGGGGATGGAGCAGGAATTTGGATCACAACTCTAGAGGATGAAAGTAATTTCTATTATTTCAAACTGAACTTTGATTGCACAAATAATATGGCTGAGTATGAATCTTTATTTTTGGGTTTAGGAATTTTGAAAAGATTGGGTGCCCAAAAGATTTATTTTTTTGGCGATTCTGAATTATTTATTAAACAAGTTGAGGGTGTATATCAAACCAAGGATGTTAGAATGAGAGCATACAGAAATTTGATCATGGAGATGTTAGATAATTTTCAAGAATATTCCTTTATTGTGAAGACTAGGGATCAAAACTCAGTAGCTAACTCCCTGGCTTTTTCTGCAAGCCTGTTTATTATTCCTGCAAATTCCACTTAAATATATGGGGTTGAATTTTTTCATAGGCCTATCATCCCTGACAACATAATTCACTAGCAAGTTTTTGAGAATGACCAGCAAGTCAAAAACTTCATAGAATTGAAAGAGGAGTTTGAAAGCACACAAGTAGATCAGCAAAACATGCTTGCTGAAACTGTGGGCAATTCTAAAGTGTTGCAGCTGAAGAATAATTCTATACCTAAAGGTATAATCCCACTTGAAAAAAAAATTGACCAAAATGATGTGTTCAAGTCTCCTAGGATACAGGCTGATGATGAAGAGGTAGAGAATGTAGAAATTATATGCACTAAGCATGCATATGTCCAAGATCCACCTGATCTCACACTATTTAACTTTATGCAAGATACTGAATCTACTCCACTTGTTAATCTTTTGCGGAAAAATTAATTGCACACACATGTGAAGCATAAACAAAAATATTCAATCGCACATAACATAGTTTTTAACCGGGAAAGCCTGAAGCTGAAAACCCCAACTATATATTATGCACCATGGATATCATATGACAATCTCATACAAACATACAAAGCTTATCCCAAGCTCTCAGTACAGTACAATCGTTATACACTAATCAGGCCCAATCTTGCAAATCCATGCACCGATCTTTGCCACCTAGTAGCTTGCCTCCACTGCGCAATCTCTGCTGAAGAATAGCTCTGAATGAATTCGAATTACTCCATCCTTGACTGTGCAATCCTCATTGGCATCTCCACTGAGTGTGTGATGCAATCAATGCATCACTATAGTCACAACAGATAGTCTATCTTGCCCTTTCACCTATCTCTCCACTGGTCTCCACTGAAACTGCCATGCACTGTAGTTAACTTTTGTATTGTTCAGTTGATTAATGAGTTATTATTTGTGAATTAATTAACTAATTAATTCACTCCACTCTCACTAGTGTATCAATCAGTTAGACTAGATACAACTAGCTCAACTGAGTCTAATTGAGTTAAACTAAATACAACTCCATAACTACTTCTTCCAACTGTGTCATAACTCTGCCACTTGAGTTCTAACTGAGTCCTCCATGCAATAGCTCCAGTAAACCCTTAGGAATAGTGTAATTCCTTCTTCCAGCTGCTGTGCCACATCTGTGCACTGAACTGAAGTGCTCTAAGAGAATAAATTGTTGTTTAGAGTCCGATTATTATTAAGAGCTAATAATAATCGACATGCATCTATTTTTAGATTGACGATCTATAAATAGACTTCGCCCAATATTCTAAAAATAGAATTTCATCTATTTTTCCAACTTGATCAACCATCCACAAATAGCATCCTGCAACTTTTGAAATATGATCGACATGTCTAAAAATAGACTTGTGCCAAAAATAGCCTGCGGGCCCACTTAGTGAAGGCGACTCTTTTCACTAAGCTCATCATCTTTTTGAATCTCAACACTCCCTCTCAACGAGATAGGGATTATCCTTCACCCCGATCCTACCTATATGGTATTCTAATTTGCTCCTGGTGAGCACCTTCGTCCGAATCTCTGCATCCTGATCCTCCGTAGGAATGTACTGAAGCAACATGATCTTATGCTGCACATAATCTCTGATATGATGATATTAGATATCAATATGTTTAGATGTATCATGAAACACAAAATTAACCGAGAGTTTAATGCAACTCTGATTATCACAATGAATCACCGTGGGATCTAAATGTGAACTGAACAAACCAACCAGAATCTTCCTCATCCAGATAGCCTCACATGCAGCTAAACTTGCTGCCATGTATTCTTCTTCCACTGAACTGAGTGACACGGATCTTTGTTTCCTGTTGTACCAAGAAACTATCGTAGATCCGATACTGAAAATCCCCCCTGATGTGCTCTTTCTGTCTGTTGAGCTTCCTGCCCAATCTTCATCCATGAAGCCATGCAACTCCACCTCAACCGTCTGTCTGTACCATAAGCCATACTCAGATGTGCCCCTGAGATATCTCAGGACATGCTTGCCCGCCTTCCAAAAGAGCTTGGTAGGCTTAACCATCACTTGTGAAAGCTGGTTCACCGCATAGCATATCATTAGGCTTGTGATGATAAATACATGAACCCTAAATTATCGATAAACGATGGCATCCACTACGCATCCACTACCTTTGCCGATGTAGCATCCTCTTTCCTCAAATTTCCTGGAACAGGAGTATCCATGGGTTTGCAATCCTCCATGTGAAACTTCTCCAGTATCTCCCGGGAATACTTGCCTTGAGACACAAACAGTTCACCTTCCCACTGCCATATTTCCAATCCAAGGAAATAATGAAGGAGGCCCAAATCCTTCATCTCAAACTCCTTTGCAAGATATGTCTTGCATGAGTGTATCAACTGCTCATCACCTGTTAGTAATAAATCATCAACATAAAGTACAATGATTAAAAGCTTACCCTCAACCACAATCTGGTATAGGTTTGCATCCGCCTCACTCTTGGTGAAGCCAAGTTCAGTGAAATAGCTGTCGATCCGAGTGTACCAAGCATGGGGTGCTTGTTTCAGCCCATACAACACTCTTTTGAGCTTGCACACATGCGACTCGCTGCTAAAGATCTCAAATCCTTCAGGCTGCTCAATGTACACCTCTTCCTCAATGATCCCATTAAGGAACACAGTCTTCACATCCATCTGATGAATGTGCCAACCCATCTGCGCTGAGAGAGCAAGGATGGTCCGTATGCAAGAATACCGTGCGACAGGTGCAAAGGTTTCTTCATAGTCAATCCCCTCAATCTGTGTGCAATGTTCCAAATTTTTATGGAACATTAATTTTTGATAAGAGATGAATAAAATGGGTAGGGGACCCATTATTTTCTTGATTAGAGAATAAAAATCCTCTAATTATGAAAGAGGATCATGTTGGAGCTAGATTTCACACCCCCATGTGTGAAAAGGGGTTTTTTCATGAAGGCTTGGCCAAGGTTGACCAAGTCAAACTGCGTTGGCATGAGTTGGAAAGCATTATGTGGGAAAACGTAGGAGGGAAGTTTCTAGAGAAGAGGAAACCCTAATTCGAAATAGGGTCCATGGAGGGAAGGCTCATTGTCTAAAAGAGGAGCAAGGCAGCCATTGGAGACATCTTTGATCATTTTACATTTGAGTCTTGAAGACTTGTTGCTGCCTCTTGCTGTTCAGCAGAGTTGCAGTGCCTTCAGGCACGAGGGAGTCCTGTTTAGGAATTCCTCTCCTTCTTGAGTAGCTCATGAAGGATTTCACTCCATTCCCCATATTCAGGCATTCGGGCCATAGCTTCAGCCATCTACATTAGCGCAGTTTCTGCAGCAGATATTGTGCAGTGTTGCTGGGGAGGTTTCCACACACCATCCGGAGCTTGTTTTTCAGTGGAGAGAAGTTCTATTCATTGGGAGATTAGCAAAGGTGGTTCTTGAGCATATCCCACCATATTTGGCATCAGGCCAACCACTTTCCATCAGAGGCAGCACAGTCCCTCTCTTAGACAACATTTTCATGGGTGGATATTTGCTGTGAGGGATTAGCAGATTTTGGAGGGGAAGTCTTGGGTGAAAGGATCAACCTTTCACTTCAAATTTTCATTGGAGAGGGAATATTCATCTACACCAGCTATTTCAGCCTTCTCCATTCATTTCCAGATCTTGAGTTGCTGCTGCCTAGCAACTCCAGCATTTCTGCAAAATGGCATTTTTGTATAGATTTCACCCAATCCTTTTAGAGGATTGATTTATTGTATTTTCAGGGGTTGAGATCATGCTCCCCCTTCTTTATTTGAGCCTACATTGTCATATCATTGTATTTTCATTATTTATGCAGCAGTTCCTCTTTATAACTGCGCAGTCATGGCCTAGGGCTCTCTTTATGCAGCAGTGTTTCTCATGTTTCCTTGTACAGATGCTGCTATGTTCTAATATGATGGCCATTGAGTTCTCCGGCATTTTATGTGTTCATGGATTCACTGCTATTTTCCATTAGATTTATTTGCTTATTGTTGTAGCTCTATCTTGAGACATTCTCAATAGAGTAGCTTTTCCTAATATGAAATTTCACATAGCTATAGACAGAGTCTGTGAAGGGCCAGGTAGCCTCTGGATCTCACCCTCTCTTTAGAGGTGACATATCCGGAAAATTCCCCCAGAGTTTATCTCTAGAATAAACTTGTGACATTTCTGAAAAAGGGATATTACACTGTGAGAAGCCCCGGGCAACAAATCTTGCCTTATAATTCTCGATGCTCCCATCAACAACTTGCTTTACCTTGTAGATCCATCTTGATCCTACAACTGATTTTCCCACCAGCCTTGGAACAATCTCCCACACACTGCTTCTGACAATGGAGTCATACTCCTCCACCATGGCATCTACCCATGTGGGCTCCTGCGCTGCGTCTTCAAAAGAAGATGGCTCTGTCACAATACACTTTCTCATAAGAGCCATGTATCCAGTATATCGGTCAGGTGACTGTCTCTGTCTGCGCTGTGATGTAGGGACTCCTACATTTTGTGCCGCATCAAGCTTCAGTCTCTCAGCTTCTATGGTACGCTTTCTTCCTTGTCTGATGTTTGCTTCTACATGAGTGGATTCCTCCACTCCATGAATCTCCTCCTGTGGTCGATCCACATCCAGAGGTTCATCTTTGGGAACAAGAAGTTCCTCTTCTACATGCAAGTGTAGCTCCCTTTCAAGCGACAACTTCATGGCTTTCATCTCATTGAATTTTATATCCCGTCGCATAATAGTCATCCGACTATTTGGAAAATACACACGATAGTTATGGGGTGTTTCTGTGTACCCCACAAATATCCCAACTTCTGTAGTCGGCTCCAGCTTCTTCCTGGCATCCTTTGTCACATGAATGTAAGCAGGTGAGCCAAAAATCTTCAAATGAGAAATATCAGGCTTCTTACCAGTAAAATCTTCCTTTGGTGTACTGATGCTAAGTACTCTTTGAGGACAATGGTTTTGCACATAAACCGCAGTGTTGCATGCTTCCGCCCACAAGTTCATCTGTAGGCCCTGGTCATGCAGCATCGCTCGTGTAGCACCCACGATCGTTCTGTTATTTCTCTCCGCGACCCCATTATGTTGTGGGTTATGAGGTGCTATTAGTTATCTTCGAATTCCTTCTTTGCTACAGAAGTCTTTGAATTCGCCCGAGATGTATTCACCACCATTATCGCTCCATAGAGCTTTCACTTGCTTTCCGGACTCCTTCTCCACCAATGCCTTGAACTCACAGAACTTTGAGAATGTTTCACTCTTCTTCTGCATGAAGAAGATCCAGAATCTACGAGAAAATTCATCAACAAATATCACATAATACCTGTGTTTCGTTGTTGAAGCAACCGAGAATGGTCCACACACGTCTGTGTGAATTCTCTCCAGGATCACCGAAGCATGGTTCTCCTTCTCATTAAAGGTGGTATTCACAAACTTACCCTTTGTAAATCCTTTGCACTGATCTCACTGTGCAAGAGTTCCATTGGGAAGTCCAGTAGAAATTTGCTGCAAAATCTTCAAAGCGCCATGGTGAAGATGGCCCAATCTCCTATGCCATAATTCGACCTCATCCTGGCTCACCACTTCTTCTGCTTTGCCCACCATTGCAGCGCAACCATCTACCTCCAGCTTGTAGAGATTCTTAATTCAAACCCCTATCTTCTTGGTTTGACCCATTGTTTTATGTCGAAGGAAGGCTTTTCCCTCACTGAAAACAACATCATAACCTCTGTCTTCCAGCATTGCAACCGAGACCAAGTTCTTCTTCAGACCTGGAACATGCATGACATTCTTCAACAAGAATGGATTACCAGACTCCCTCTCAAAGGTAATGGTCCCAATTCCAGTTGCACTGTACCGACCATCATCGCCCATCTCTATATGCATCTGGAGGTCCTTCTCCTCCAAGTCACTAAACAACTCTTTATCTCCCGTCATATGGAAAGACGCATCACTGTCAAGATACCACACTGATCCCATGCAGCTTGAAACCAAGCATGCGATCAAGGAAAAATCCAGCTCAAATTGTGAGGCTAAGGCCTCTCCAGCTGCAGATCCAACAGCCTGCTTATTCTTCTTCTTCTGTGGACAGTTAATGGCGAAATGTCCATGCTCGTGACAGTGAAAACACTTCACTTTGGACAAGTCTTGCTTCTTGCCTTTAGCACCAGATTTTGAAGGATTTTTCTTCCCCTTCCCTTTCCTTGCTTTGGCAGCCAAAGCGCAATTCTATTCATCTTCATTCTTCGATGAAGATCCATCCCTGGTACCCCGCCTTATCTCCTCCTGCACAAGATCCAACCAAAGTCACTCCCATCCCGACAGTTTCTCCCGTCCATTGACAGAGTCTTTGTAGCTATGCCAACTCTTAGGAAGCCCAAGGAGAGCCAAGCTCACCAAGTCTTCTTCATCAATAGTAACCCCCACACTTCCCAGCTCATCCTTGCGGTGGACAAACTTCGTGAGGTATTTTGGAATACTGTCGCCTTTCTCCATTTTTATTTTTCTGAGCTTGTCTTTAATCGCCAACTTCCTCTGGTCACTTCTGCTTTGGAACAAGTCTGTCAAAGCCTTCCACATTAAGAATGGAGTGGCTTTCCCGTGAAGGCTGGACACAATATGGTCCTTCACACCTTCCAAAAGAATCCTCCTCGTCTTTGCAATCTTCTTTTGCCATGCATCAAGTAATGCAGCATCGCTAGATCCCGACTTAGGAACATCGCTATCGATGAACTCCTTCAGCCCATTATCCTCCAGCATTGCCTCCATCCTATCCTTCCAGGCTATGTAATTCGAGCTCCCATCAAGGGCATACTCCAATCTCAACCCATTGAAAGACATTTCAATGTATACTCAATTTCTGCGCCAAGAATCTTCTGTAGCAAATTCGAATTGTCCACTAGCACAAACTCACTTCACAATTGCAATTTTCAATAAAAAATGCTCTGATACCATGTAGAAATTATATGCACTAAGCATGCATATGTCCAATATCCACCTGATCTCACACTATTTAACTTTATGCAAGATACTGAATCTATTCCACTTGTTAATCTTTTGCGGAAAAATTAATTGCACACACATGTGAAGCATAAACAAAAATATTCAATCACACATAACATAGTTTTTAACCGAGAAAGCCTGAAGC
Source organism: Pinus albicaulis (assembly GCA_034641835.2). Lineage (NCBI taxonomy): Eukaryota > Viridiplantae > Streptophyta > Pinopsida > Pinales > Pinaceae > Pinus > Pinus albicaulis. Next base: position 297,918,571 of record CM076569.1, read on the forward strand.
TGAAAACCCCAACTATATATTATGTAACCTGGAGATCATATGGAAATCTCATACAAACATACAAAGCTTATCACAAGCTCTCAGTACAGTACAATTGTCATACACTAATCAGGCCCAATCTTGCAAATCCATTCTCTTGCCTCTTCTTCTAATGTACCCATGAACATTTTCATGAGGCAGTCCTCATGCCATTCAACCTTTAACTTCCATACATGTATATGAAAATTGATGAGGTGTAAAAATGGGTTGTTAACATTTTCATTTCGAAAGAGAGGTAGTTTTCCTATCCAATTTACATCTGTAGGCATTTTATGTGGGAATCCAGGGATATGTTCTCTGCTCATCGGAGCATATCTCCTTTGTATCCTTGGATCCATCTTTGTTAATCAGAAAGGATCATTGTGTCTTTTCAACCAGACTAAAATTCTCTACCAATGGAGTCTTTTGGTCTAATGAAGGTTGTGGAGTCGCCAGGTGGAAGACTTGAATTGTGCTGTCCACCATCAACATGATTGGGATTGCTTAATGCATTCCCAGGAGATTTAATAAGGATTAGTGGAGTAATAGGCCTACTGGAGGCTAGTGGAGTCGCCAGGTGGAACTTGGTTGTTTTTGAAGAGATGTAGCTATGGTCCACCACCAGTAACTAGGGAAAAGCCAATCTGGGAATATTTTGGGGTTTTTTTCTGAGTTTTATGTGCAGCCTATGGTTTATTAAAGTATTATAAACTTGTTTCATCACTTTTCTAGGGTGGTGATAACAAAAAGAGTTTAATCTAAATGATTCTATGGACTGATGGTCAGAGTTTAGTGTGAAGGACTAAAGAGTCTATAAGAGTTTGCTAGATTGTCATGTACTCAGTAAGTCCCACCGTGATCACCATTATGTTAGTGAGCAGTGGGATAAGTCAGCCAACTAGTATTCTCAAAAGTCTCTAAAGATTAGGGAAACTAAGTTTGTTTATTACTCAGGGTCCCACCGTGATCGCCATTATGTTAGTGAGCGGTGGGATAGGTCGATCAGATAGTAATCTAGAGTTTGGTAAAATAGGAAGGCCTACTGGAGGCTAGTGGAGTCGCCAGGTGGAACTTGGTTGTTTTGAGGTATATGTGTATGGTCCACCACCAGTACTGTCAAAAACCAATCTTAAAGGATTTTTTTGGGGTTTTCTAAGTTTTATGTAGTCCTGAGGTTTGGAAGAGTTTCCTTTAACTGACTCATCATTTTGCTAAGATGGCGAAAGAGCTATTTTCTACTCTTCGGACAACACTTAAGTTTTCTAAGTTTGAATGAGACTTCGAGAGTTACTAAGGAGTACTTAGATTGTCACTAACACAGAAGGTCCCACCGTGATCGCCATTATGTTAAGTTCCCGTGATTTGGTTGATTGGCAAGTCAAATGACAATGTAACATCAAACCAAGCTTTGGAGCCCAAGGACCTAGCCTTCCTGGACTCAGAGAGGGCTCTCTCTATATGTGTAAGGGATATTTGTGTGTTTGTTTATTGTGTTATGATTTTAGGCTAGTTATGAAGTATGTTTTTGGTTTTGGTTTTTTAAGTTGTGAGGGATGAAACTGATCAAAGATATAAGATAGGTAAAAAGATGTCAGATCAACTGGGCTATGGGGTCGAAAAGGTCAAGAAAGCTATCAGACGGTGATACAAGGCTGTTGAAGGGCCGATTTGATTCAAGGTAGAAAGGATCTTTGGGCAAAATGGAGTAAATGGACATCAAGTTTGTGAACAACAAAGAGTTTCAAGCATAACTAGTTTAATAGATAACATAAACATGGTAGGGCAAACCATTAATCACGCAAAATGTAACTATAAGCTAATCAATACATAGAAATAAACATTCCAGCCATGCATAGAGGTATATGACCCTCTAACTTTGGGAAATGGCTTTCACACTTTGGGAAAACAATTAAGAAAGACAAACAACTTAAGTTATTATGCTGGAACGCCTAAACACAGTACTTCAAGTTATTGGGCACTTTTAAAACAAGATTTGCATAGTCTTAGACAAAGGGCTAGATCGGAACTAGGCCTCCTTGGTTCAACAAAATGATAATATAATCAGTCAAAGAGAAATTTCATGGATGGAACTATAGCTAGCCATAGGTAAGCAGGGCGTACCGTAAGTCATACTTAGCATGTATAAAACCATGAATGAAACAAGCAACAATATCCTAAATTATTAAAGAGCAGTCAAGAATTCTTTAATGTTACTTAGGAAGAGGAAAACAAAGAAGCTACGAAGAAACATGAAATTTGAGGTGTCTCCATGGGCATGTCTCAAATTTGTTCTCTACTGATCTATAGCAAGCAAGAAACATGTATTCAAGAATGAAAACTAGAAGACAAAACAAAGAAAGAGACACTATACCATTCTACCAAGTCATGGAATCCAACAACATTCCTCTATTCATCATCCAAGAACATCCAAGAGGCAATCCAAAAGCATGAGACAAGTATTTCTTCCAAAGCTTATATGACCATATATTGCTTCTATCATCAAGTTCAGCCTTGTTTTACAATGAAAGCCTTTGGAATATATAGGCTCAAGTGAGGAAAACCTCATGGTTCAACTTGCTATCCCATTGGCCTAATCAAAATATCTAAACTTGTCCTTGAGGCTTTGCAAAGCCCAAGGCACAAAATATCTCATAAAATATCTTAAAAAATGCTAAAAAAGGGAATTTAATTGACTTTTCATAACTTCTCATGTGCAAAAATAGCTAAACGCACATGAGGAAATATCAGTTTTTAAAGGTTCAAAATTTATAAAAATATTCAAAATTTACATCAGCAAAAGGTCCCCTGACTTGCCGACAACATTTGGCAGCCTTCTTGATGTCGAAACAAGGCTTATGATAGCTCATTGGAAATCTCTGAGTGTTTAATTTCTGGAACAACTTGAATTTTCCCAATTTGATGCCTGGAAGTCCTCCACAAATAGGACTGTGTGTAAAAAACCAGAAAATGAAGCTTGCTGATAAACGGGGCAGAATGTTGAAAAAGTGAGTGTTTTTTGTATCTTTGGGGGACCAAAACAACTTCAAATGCTCTGAAAATTTCTGAGTAGATGCTCCTAAATTTAATACATCCAATGGTACCACTCTCAAGAGTTGAGGATGCTCCAAACTGAAATGGCGACGCCCATGATTTTATGCAATTAGGCCAAAAAATGTCGAAAAACAAGAACATGTCAAAATTTGCTCAATTTTGGTGAGCAAGTCCCTCAAGGATTTTTAGAAACATGTCTAGAAGCTCGGGCCAAAATTCCAAGCCTAGAGGTGTCCTTCTCCTTTTTTTCTCACCGGGCGCCCTCTTTGGGCAGTTTTGAGCCTTTCTTGTTTTTCTTCTTTGTTGTTTGGCATTCTAGCTTTGGTGAAGAAGTCATGGCCCCTTGCCTAGGAGAGGCAGCTAACACATGCTTTGGAGAATGCCCTTCATGATCTTTATGCTGCTGTTCTGTCTCATAAGGTTGCCCCTTTTCCTGTACTTGCTCGTCACTGTCATGCTGCTCCTGCCAACTTGCCTGGGAGGCATCTTGTTCTAGATGCTCTCTGCAAAACTCAAACTGCCTCAAAAGTTATTGAAATGTGTTTTTTAAACAAAACTCGGTCTCAGCCTATCAACTTACTGTTTGATCAAGATAAAATTGGTTTTGAATGCTGTGTAAAATGTCTCCTTTGATATAAGATCCCTGCTATCCAAAACACTGTCCTCTTTTTGTATGCCAAACAACAAGCTGTTTCAAGAATAAACATACTGTCAACACAGTCAAATGATTTTATGAGTTTATGGTAAGATCATCCAGCTTTTAGTACTTTGGAGGACATAGGACAGCCTTGTTTTTTTTTATAAAGGCAAAACAAAAACCTTCTTAATTTACAACACTGCTCTCTTCTGTGTATGCCTCTCAAAAAGTATATTCAACACCATTACACAGTCAAACAAAGTGTATACACAGTCAAAGGTCGCTGTGTAATAGGATAAGGTGACAGAGCTTATTTTGTTTAGTGTGAGCTCAAAGACCTGTAGGAGTTAAACAACAAAACTCTCCTTTAATCAAAAAAAAACTTCCCTCCTTATACTTCACTGTTCATCATACCCAGTTTTTCCCTACACACCTGTAGACTTGTTTTAACCATTTTACTCATTTGAGTTTTACTTTGTAGAGTAGAGAAGAAAACACCAGTTTTTTCCCTTTTCACCATACAGTGGATATCCCTGAAAAGACAAGGATCCTTACACCATGATCACTGTTATTAGAAAACAGACCCTCTGTCCCATTTGTTCAAATATTATGTTTTCTGCCTTTAAACAGTGCTTCTATCTTTCATCATAGTTTTGAGGGCAGTTACAATGGCATTTCACATCAATGCAAATTCAACACTCTTATTGTTTTACTTCTAGCAAGGATGAAACACAATCAAGTCTTGATTTTTAAGACAAAACGATCCACCCTCCCAAAACTGCTTTCTTCAATGCATCAGGCTGACAGAGGTTATGGTTATAACTTAGCTTTGATGGCAGCTCTAAGTTCCTTGAAACTGTTTGAATCACTCTTCTAACCTCCCTCAGTGACAAATTTTTTCAAAATATTTAATACACCTCCTTGATTCATACCACGGCCTTTATTGCTTCAAAACTCTGTTTAGTAATTTGAATTCAAGGGGGACAAAGCAAAAATACCTCAAAATACGTTTGCAACCTTTGCTTGAGAGTTAGAACTACTTTGAAAGCATGTTGGAGGTGTTTTGGAGGCTGGTTATAGGCGCGACGCGTTTAAAAGAGAGAGTGCCGCGCAATATGGGTTGTTGGGTCAACTGTCGGGCCGACAGGACCGGCACCTATAGGCACGCTGCGCGCTCCTACAGGCGCGCCGTGCGACAGTTCAACGCTGTGTAAAAAATCGGCCTGAACGCGCCACGCACTTTTCCAGGTGTGCCGCGCAGCCTTAAACTTTCAAAAACTTCTGCACATAGCTCGAAATTCTTCTTTTTGGTCTCGTGGACATCAAAAGGGAGGGTTGCCTTGTGTTTTGAGAGACTTAAAGAGGTTTACACAGTCAATCAACTCCTTTGAAAGCAAAAAAGTCGAAGTCTTTTTCACACTTGATTGGTGAGGGTTTTTCAAGAGATGTTTGAAAGCGCCTTTGCCTTAACACTTGAAACCTTATCCATTTAAAACATAACTTGATACCTTTCGTTTGAATAAGTGTCATAGTGGAAATGAGCAGTTCTTTTATGAAATTGGCCCCTTCTTGACATGAAACAACCATTTGAGAATTTAAATTTTACTTTTTAATAAAGAGAAAAAATATTCCCCTTTGATATCTACACTGTGAGAGGAAAGACTGTTCTGAGCCATGTGGAGGATTGTAGTGATGCCTTTCAGATGCAACCACCTTTTTTCTAGGAGAAAAAACTTATATGTAATTTCAGAATCCTTTTCCACCTATTATCTTTGTATTCACTTATCTGCTGTCACTTGTATTATGTGGGGTCCTCTTTGACACCTTGAAAAAGGTAGTTTCACCTGCTTTGAAAACCCAAACTGCCATTGTTTGCTCCCGATGCTTTGGAGGTAATAATGCCCACTGTGAAACTGATTTAACTGTTAGGTGTCCTCTAAGCTCATCTTCTGACTGTGGGTGAAAAATTTCAATTGTATTTACCTAGGTTTTATCATCTTCTGTCTATCAAGAAAGGCGCTTCTTCTAAAACCCTCCCTCTGCTCAAAATATACCAGCAAGGTATCTTTGACCTCTGCTATAGGAGTAAGCCTTCTTTGGAAACAGTGGCATGCATCATTATTTTTGAAAGTCGTCCCAGAACCTAGTCAAACATGTCATAATACTTCCTTTTGAAACACAATCATCATCATTGGCCTGTGTTATGACCCATCTCTCAACCAACAACAAAGTTGTGTTATTTGGGCTTTAGACTGCTTTTTTGAAAGAGACCTTGATAAGAGACAAGTTAAACCTTTTGGATTACAGTGGTACCCCTGCTTTCCTTCTTTGTTTCTTACATGCTTGCTCTGTTCGGAAACTTCAAACTGTCTTTTGCTGCTTTTACCATTTGTCTCTTGATCAGTCCAACCCTGAAATCAGTCACTGCATTGGCCCTCTGCTTATAGATGAAGGAGGCGCTTCAGTATTCAAACCCTCTGCTTATAGATGAAGGAGGTTTTTTCAGTCATGTCATATCATCAGCCTCTTAATAGTGTTGTTTTTCTTTCACTGTCTTTTTCAGGCTTTGAATGAGGTTGCAAGAGCTTGATGAAAAACTATTTGCTCTATAACTGCATCCCAGGCTCAAGATCACATTGAGAAGCAGCTGTCTTCTCATGTGGAGCCAAAAATTGTCTTCTGAGATGCTGGTATGTTTATGTCCGTGAAAGATCCATAAAACACTGTAAAAACACCTAAAATTAGCTTGAATCATGGTATATGTATTGCTGAGACTTAAGGGTGTATTAGTGGCGCGACCTAGGGTTATAACTAGCTTTATTTGCAGAATGGGAGGTCTGTTGTGACTGGTCTGTAGCAGATGGAGGTTCTTTGGCTTTAGGATAGTTTTCCAATGGAGAAATGCCTAAAGCGCCACTTCCTAACTTAGGGGAGACTTCTTTGGACAGATTTGGATTGTTTCTTTGGAGCTGATGGGAAAACTAGTATGGCTGAGGCTGGATAGGGCTTGATAATGAGCTTTCATCTTGACATGGGCGAACTGAAAGGCAAGAAGGAAAAAAAGTTCATGGGTTTTTCCAGCTGGAAAATTTGACAAATTTTTAGATCAGCTGTTAGAAAACTTGGCTGTTACAACTAGCCATCACCAACAAGTGAAAAATACTGATGACTAACATATTTTTTAGTTGATTAATGAGTTATTATTTGTGAATTAATTAACCAATTAATTCACTCCACTCTCACTAGTGTATCAATCAGTTAGAATAGATACAACTAACTCAACTGAGTCTAACTGAGCTAAACTAAATACAACTCCATAACTACTTCTTCTAACTGTTTCATAACTCTGCCACTTGAGTTCTAACTAAGTCCTCCATGCAATAGGTCCAATAAACCCTTAGGAATAGCGTAATTCCTTCTGTCAGCTGCTGTGCCACATTTGTGCATTGAACTGAAGTGCTCCAAGAGAATAAGTTGTTGTTTAGAGTCTGATTATTATTAAGAGCTAATAATAATCTGTTGTGTAACCAGCTCCAAAAATAGAATAAAAGAGATATCAAAACCTTAGAAATAAGCCACTTCGAGGGGGCAACCTCCAATACATTACATAAATGAACAATTCTTGGATGATACAATTTACAAAACCTCCTTTCTATATATAGGAGTCCATGGGGCCATAATGTAATCCTAGTGGGCCACAATGTAATCCTAGCCGACCTAACAATAATAATTTAAGGGCACAATAACAAAATGGGGGTTACAAGGGTACAATAATAACAATAAGGGGGTTACACTAACAACAATAAGGGACTATACTAGTAATATAGGGACCTAACATGCCCCTCTCGTTCAAAAAAGTGTTGTCCTCAACACTTGAGTAGCTCTGGGTGCTTCTGTATAAAATTCTCATCCTCCCATGTAGAATCTTCAGTGGGTAAGTTCTTCCACTTGATGAGATACTCTGAAATTGATCGATTCCATAGCTGTCGAGTTCTTGTTTCCGTGACCGCTTCAGGTTCCAATATAATTTTTCCTTCCTCATCAAGTTCTGGCAATATTGTTTGAACTGGAAGATTTTCACCTATAACCTTCTTTAAGCATGAAACATGGAAAATTGGATGTACTCGCGAAGAAGCAGGAAGCTCCAATTTGTATGCCATAGAACCAATATTTTGCAACACCTTGTAAGGAACATAGTACTTTGGTGATAATTTATTATCCTTCTTAGCTTGCTTGAGGGACATTTGTTTGTATGGTTGTAGCCGTAAAAATACCCAATCTCCTACATCAAAACTTCTCTCGCTGCGATGTTGATCTGTCTGTTGTTTCATTCAATTTTGTAACAAATTCAGGTTATCCTTTAAGAGTTGGAGAACTTCTTCTTGATGCTCGATGTGATCTTCCACTGCTTGAACCTTCGAATTTTCTCTTAAAGATGATGTGATGGATGGTGGATGATATCCATAAAGTGCCATAAATGGGGTCATTTTTGCTGCAGTATGGAAGGAAGTGTTATACCACCATTAAGCGAGAGGTAACCACTTGACCCATTGTGTTTGTTTATCAGATACAAAACAACGAAGATATCCTTCCAAACATTTATTTACTATCTCAGTTTGACCATCAGATTGAGGATGATAAGATGAGCTATGAGCTAATTGAGTACCCAAACCAGAAAATAACTCCGTCCAAAAATTTCCCGTAAAAATGGGATCTCTATCGCTCACAATAACCCTTGGGCTTCCATGTAGCTTTTGAATTCTGTCCACAAATGTAGTAGCAACTGTACTTGCTTTAAATGGATGAGATAATGCACAAAAGTGTGCATACTTGGTAAGTATATCAACTACCACCATGATGACATTATTTCCTTCGGAGTTAGGTAAACTTGTGATAAAATCCATTGAAATCTCCTCCCAACGTTGACTTGGAATGGATAAAGGATGTAGAAGTCCCGGGGTCTTAATTGTCTCCACTTTATTCTGCTGGCAAACCAAACATTCCGCCACAAACTTTTGAATATCAGATTTAAGGCCATCCCAAAAAAATTCTTTCTTCACCCTGTGGTAAGTTTTTTAAAAATCCTGAGTGTCCTCCTAAAGGAGAAGTGTGCAATTCCAGAAGAATCTTTTGTTTTAGTTGGGAATTCTTACAAAGATATAAGCGATCTTTGTACCATAAGGAATCATTTTTCCAACTAAATGTATCGGATGTACTAGGATCTTGCTGCAACTTTTGAATGAGTGTCCATACATCTTTGTCCTTCTTCCATTCATCTCTTGCTTCGGTTATCCAATCTGGTTGGATAATAGAAATGGCACAAAGCAATGCTTCCACCTCTTCATTCTTTCTTGAGAGTGCATCTGCAACAACATTTAGCTTCCCTTTTTTGTAGATTATTTCAAAGTCATAACCCAACATCTTTGTGACCCATTTTTGCTGCTCTTCTGAAGATAGTCTTTGTTACAAAAAGTGTTTAAGACTATCATGATCAGTTTTTACCTTGAAGTGTCTTCCCATTAGGTAAGTTCTCCATTTCTTTAGTGCATGCGGTATTGCTAACATTTCCTTCTCATAAATAGGTTTCTGTAAATACTTTCCTTTGATTGGATGACTTTCAAAAGCAATGGGTCTTCCTTCCTGCATTAAAACAACACCAATTCCATTTTCTGAGGCATCACATTCCACAATAAAGGTTTTTGTGAAGTCTGGCGTAGCTAAGACCGGTGCTAGGCACATTGCCTCTTTAAGATGTTCAAAGGCCTTAGTTGCTTCGGGAGTCCATGAAAATGCATATTTCTTCAATAATGTTGTTAGAGGTGCTGCTATTCTCCCATAATTCTTAACAAACTTGCGATAATAGCCTGTTAACCCGAGAAATCCTCGCAACTGCTTTATTGTCTTGGGGACTTTCCATTCCTTAATGGCTTTAATTTTGTTAGGGTCTGCTTTAACACCCTCGTGAGATATAATATGACCCAGATATTCCACCTCTTGTACTCCAAAGAAACATTTGGATGTTTTTGCATATAATTGTTTCTCCTGCAATAGTTTGAGTACCTTGTCAACATGTTCAACATGATCCTTCCAAGACCTGCTGTAGATTAGTATATCATTAAAAAATACTAGCACAAATTTTCTAAGGAAGGGTTTGAAAATGGAATTCATCAACCCTTGAAATGAAGAAGGTGCATTGGTAAGGCCAAAAGGCATGACCAAAAATTCATAATGACCCTCATGAGTTCGAAATGCTATTTTTGGAATATCTTCAGTATTCATTCTAATTTGATGATATCCTGAACGAAGATCCAACTTGGTAAAATAAATTGCTCCATGTAATTCATCAAATAATTCATCAATCATAAGAATGGGAAATTTATCTTTAATGGTGAGCTTATTGAGCTCCCTATAATCTAGACACATTCGCCATGATCCATCCTTCTTGTGTACCAATACTACGGGAGCAGAGAAAGAACTTTGACTAGGTTGAATTATACCCGCCTCTAACATTTCTGCAATTATACGTTCAATTTCGCTCTTTTGGAAGTAAGGATATCTATAAGGCCTGATGTTTGGAGGAACACTTCCTGGAATCAAATGAATAGCATGATCATGATCACGAATAGGTGGGAGTCCTTTGGGAGTTTCAAACACCTTGGAATGATTGTCCAAGACTTGTTGGAGATCTGCAGAAATAGATGATTTTGATGCCGGAACTTCTAGTGAGCATAATTGTGCAATTACGCCTCGTTGTTCTTTCTTTAGAAGCTTTGTCATGACATTAGAGCTTATTATCCTTCCCATCTTCCCTTCAATACCCCGTAATTCGACTTCCTTTCCTTCTGAAAAAAATTTCAAGAAAAGTTCTTGAAAATTAAAAGCTACCGTCCCCAAAGATTGTAACCATTGTACTCCTAGTACAACATCAGCACCTCCCATAGGAATGGAAAGCATTGGACTATTCAATACATATTCCCCCACGGTTAGCTTGATATTATGGCATTTTCCAGAGCAATTTATAGTTCCTCCATTTGCAACCATCACTTGACATTCTGGTGCTGGGTATAGGAAACAATTTAATTCCTCGGCTACCTTACAATGAATAAAATTATGGGTGCTACCTGAATCAATCAACACTATTACCTTTTTCTTCTTGATTTGTCCTTGTATCTTGAGAGTTTGAGGAGTGGTAATTCCTGCCAGCACATTACACGATATGGTTAGATTCATTTCTTCCTCTTCTAGGGCTGGTTCCAGGTGTATATCCTCTTCTTGTTCATTTTCTTCTTCCTCTTCACAATCTATGTAAAATAATTTCTTCTCAGCACACTTATGACCTTTAGTGTATTTGCTATCACAACTGTAGCAAAGCCCTTTTGCTCTTTTTCTTCCAATTGTTGTGGTGTCAACCTTGTAGGTTGTGGAAATCTAGGCATAGCAACACTTCCTTCTTTATAGAATTGAGTGGTAGGCTTCCTTGTCGCCATAATTTTACATTCAACTTTTCTTGCCAACCTGAATGCCTTTTCTAATGAATCAGGTTCCAGAACGCGAACTTCATGTTGTATGTTATCCTTAAAGTGCCTATGAAGAGATCAATCCTGTGTTCCTCTGGAATATCAGTTACCCTTATATTCAATTTTTGGAATTCCTCAATGTGTTGCCCCACTAAACCCTTTTGTTTGAGATTTATCAATTGGCTAAAGAAGGTGTTGCTCTTTGTATCCTCATAATGTGCTATCATTTCTTCCGTAAAAATCGACCAAGTGACAATTTTTTTACGGGAGCAAAGCCATCGATACCATACAAATGTATTTTGTTCTAAATGTAAAGTTGCAATGCGTACCTTTTGTGTGTTTTGCACATTATGGAGATCAAAATATTGCTTCATCTGTAGTATCCATGTTACAGGATCCTTTCCATCAAACTTCCTCATATCCATTTTTGGAATATGGTGGTTCTTCCCGCCAACATTAGATTTTATGAAATCATGATTAACATTGATTTTGTTCTCATCATGAGGTTCTTCTACTATCTTTTCACCATTAGGAAACATTTCTTGTATCAACTTTGTCAAACCTTCGATGTCTGTTTTGAGATCATTCTTCATGTTTTCCATGTTGTCTTTCATGTCCGCTTCCATGCCATCCATCTTAGCTTCCATGCCATCCATCTTAGCTTCCACGCCATCTATCTTAGCTTCCACGCCTTTCTTCAAACCTTCCATCTTCACTTCCATTTCATTTTTTGTTGCTCTTTGCGAGAGTGAAATTTGTTGCACTTGCTCTTGTAATTTTGATAGATCATGTTGCAATTCTTCATCTTCATGAGTCATAGTAGAGCCTTCTGAAGGCTTAATGGGTGTTGAATTATTTTTAAAGGTCATCTTTTAGAACCCAATACTGATATCTATTCTACAATATGCCCTTGGAATCAATTCAAATTGATTCTTCAAACAAGACTTATGTGATTCGGAAAAAAAAAAAAAAACACATTTTTCTTGCTTTTGAGGAGCTTGATATTGAAATTGGATTATCTTTTTGATTGCAGCACTTAAATATTTTATTTTCGGTACCAAAGTAGCCCTCTAAATTATCTTTCGAATGCCACATGTTTGACCTGATTTGGATTCTCCAAGACAAAGTTGTGTCCAATCTCCCACAATGACCTAATTATGGATTGGTTCAGTAGAGCGAACTTGTATGACTTGCCACGTGTCACTGTTTCATCCTTTGTCTCTGAAATTGATAGCCAATAAACTACAGTCTGTGTACTTTCGACCACTTTTTATGGCACTCCAATCCGATGGCCAGAGAGAGTTATTGAACTTTTCCCACGATCACCACTTTGAGATGAAATTCAGGAGCTTGAAAAAGCACTACCTTCCACAAATCATATCTCCAAAAATATTGCGAACCAAGCTCTGAAATTTTTTGAAGAATTTCTTCAGGATTTCAACTTCGCACCATAAGAATTTCAGATTCTGAACCTTCGTAGAAAAAAAGTTATAGTTCAAATTCCACGATGACCTGTTTAGGAGCCTGAAAAAAGACCTAACTTACACAGATAATATCTCCAAAAATATTGCGAACCAAGCTCTAAAATTTTTAGACAATCTTCCTCAGGATTTCGGCTTCGCACACTAAAAATTTCAGCTTCTGAAATTTCGTAGAAAAAAAGTTATAGCGAAAATTCCACGATGACCTGTTTGGAGCAGCGAAACCCTAGAATCCAAAGCTCTGATACCAAATGTTGTGTAACCAGCTCCAAAAATAGAAGAAAAGAGATATCAACGCCTTAGAAATAAGCCACCTCGAGGGGGAAACCTCCAATACATTACATAAATGAACAATTCTTGGATGATACAATTTACAAAACCTCCTTTCTATATATAGGAGTCCATGGGGCCATAATGTAATCCTAGTGGGGCTACAATGTAATCCTAGCCGACCTAAAAATAATAATTTAAGGGCACAATAATAACAAAATGGGGGTTACAAGGGTACAATAATAACAATAAGGGGGTTACACTAACAACAATAAGGGACTATACTAGTAATATAGGGACCTAACATAATCGACATGCATCTATTTTTAGATTGACGATCTATAAAAGACTTCGCCCAATATTCTAAAAATAGAATTTCATCTATTTTTCCAACTTGATCAACCATCCACAAATAACATCCTGCAACTTTTGAAATGTGATCGACGTGTCTAAAAATAGACATAGTCTAAACATAGACTTGCGCCAAAAATAGCCTGCGGGTCCACTTAGTGAAGGCGACTCTTTTCACTAAGCTCATCATCTTGTTGAATCTCAACAGAGAATTGTAACCTTGGTACAGTAGCAATGCTAAAAATGATCAAAATTTCTAAGTTTCTTTCTGCATATATGAAACAGAAATATATTGAGATGATGAAAAGGTTCCTAGATGTTTTTTCATGGAGTTATGCTGATTTGAAGAAATATGATCCTACTGTTATTCAACATACCACTCCCATGAAAGAAAATGAAAAGACTTTCAAATAGAAGCTGAGAAGGATTAATCCACTTCTCATGCCTCTAATTGAGAAGGAAATCAAGAAGCTCTTTGATGCCAAAATTATTGACCCAATAAGATTCTCAAAATGGCTTGCTAACTTGGTACCAGTCAAGAAAAAGGGTGGAGAAATAAGAATCAGCATTGAATTCAAAAACTTGAACAAAGCTTCTCTGAAGGACAATTACCCTCTCCCAAAGATGGACCAAATTCTGCAGAACATTGTTGGTTCCCAAAGGATGTATATGATGGATGGTTTTTCAGGATACAATCAGATACTAGTGCACCTAGAAGATCAGGAGAAAACTGCCTTTACAACACCATGGGGAACATTCATGTATGCCAAGATGCCCTTTGGTCTGATGAATGCAGGAGTGACCTTTCAAAGAGCAATGCACATTTCCTTTGCTGAGGAGAAGGATAAGTTGGTGGTTGTCTATCTGGATGACATAATAGTATTCTCAAGGAGAGAGGAAGACCACTTGAAGCATCTGGAGAAATTTTTGTTGAAGTGTAAAAGGTTTGGTATTTCTCTTAATCCCACTAAGAGTATTTTTATTTAACTTTCGGAAAGTTACTTGGGCACATTATATCTAAATATGGGATAAACATTGATCCAAGCTGAGTAAATGCCATTCAGAAAGTAGATCTGCCTAGAAGCAGGAAGGAAATTCAGTCTTTCCTTGGAAGGGTGAATTTTGTGAGAAGGTTTATTCCTAAATTTGCTGAAATTGTCAAAAACATAATCAAGATGTTGAAGAAAGGAGCTAAAATCAAATGGAAAGTGGAAAAAAAGTAGTAATTGAAGGAAATCAAGAAGGCACTCACTCAAGCCCTAGTGTTGATTAGCCCAAATTTTTCAAAGGAATTTCTGGATTTTACATTTGCATCAGAAAACACAATTGCTAGAGTTTTGCTGCAGAAAGGACAACAAGGTACAGAGCAGCCCATTTCATTTTTTAGCAGGACCCTTGCTAATTCAAAGTTGAAGTACAACATCCTAGAGAAACAAGCATATGCTTTGGTCAAAGCCATCAAAGATTTCAGAATTTATATTCTGCATTCCCATATCATAGCATTTGTTCCTAATGTTGTTGTGAAGGACATCTTAACTCAAGCTGATCCTGATGGTAAGATAGGGAAGTGGATAGCTAACTTGCTGGAATATGATATAGAGATCAAACCTACAAAATTGGTGAAAGGTCAGGGGCTAGAAAAGCTGATGGCTCAGTCCAATTTTGACTGTCTTGATATGAATTTAATTGCAGAAATTTCAGAATTATCATATGAAGAGGAAGAGCTAATTTCCATTGATGAGAAGTACATCCTATCTGACTGGTATAGAGACATTTTTTTTGTCTTACATCATCATAGAGCTCCTGCTGAATTGACAAAAATATAAAGCAAGGTTTGTAAAATTGAAATCTCTGAGGTACTGCATCATAGATAAAAATATGTATAGGAAAGATACTGGTGGTATTCTTTTAAATTTTTTGCTGGAAGAGGAAGCTGAAAAAGTGATTGAGGAGTTTCATAAAGGAGATTGTGGAGGTCATCACTATTAGAAGGCCACAACAAACAAGATTCTTAGAGTAGGGTACTACTGGCCTACTATGTTCAAAGATGTCTACAAGAATATAACTGCCTGCAATGAATGCCAGATTTTTTATGGTAAGAAAAAGCTTGTTCCTTTACCCTTGATGCCTATTTATGTTGAGGCGCCATTCCAACAGTGGGGGCTAGATTTTATTGGTGAGATTCATCCATCATCTTCAAGTCAGCATCGCTGGATCTTGACAACAACTGATTATTTCACCAAGTGGATTGAAGCAATCCCAACTAGGCAAGCAAATGATTTAGTCATCATTTCATTCTTAGAAAATAACATATTGTCTAGGTTTGGATTTCCTATGAAGATCATCACTGACAATGCACATGCATTCAAATCCAAGAAGCTAATCAGTTTTTGTCATCAATATCACATTACGCTTGGGCACTCTACTGCCTACTATCCACAAGGTAATGGTCTTGCTGAATCTTCTAACAAAATCATTGTCAGAATTATTAAGAAGGTGCTGCAGAAAAATAAAAGGTCATGGCATTTGAAGCTGAAGTATGCTCTGTGGGCTGATAGAGTGTGTACAAAAAGGTCAATTGGTACTTCACCTTATGATTTGGTGTATGGAATTGAAGCCATTTTTCCTACATCCTTGGGAGTGCCTGTAATGAAGTTGCTGCAAGGATTAGAGGAGGAGCCAAATGAAATTCAAAGGAGAATAAACTAGTCGATAGCCATGCAGGAAGAAAGGGAGGAAGTATATAACAACAATCAACAATCTCAAAATAGAATTAACAAGACATTTGACAGGAAGGTTAGAGGAAAAATTTCAGATTCAAGATGTGGTATTGAAGTGGGAGGCTAAAATTGAAGAAAAGGGGAAACATGGTAAGTTTGAGAATATCTGGAAAGGTCCATTCATAGTATCTGCATTCCATGGCAACAACACTTACATATTGCAGGAGATGGATGGACAACCTTGTGCTGGAGGGCCTGTCAATGGTAGGTTTTTGAAGCACTATTCCTCTTAAGTTCTACTAATCTTTCATTCCATTGTATATATTCCATTTTGTTACGTTTTTATGCTAATAAAGACAAGCTGATCATTAAGCTTAAGCCCGAGGTGAAGGCCATTAGAGTTTGAAGGAAGCTTGGTAAATTTAAGAGTTTTTATTTCCAAGAAGATGGATAGCACTGGAACTACAGGTTCTTTGGTGTACCACAGGGGCATACCATCCCGAGTGGAGCCACTGTTATCACTCAGAAAAAATGAAACATTATTTGACATGGTCACAGAGTTCATTTGTCATAAGTTGGTATAGAAAAATTTAAAAATTCTCATCTTTAACCTATCCTAACATTCAAACCCACCTCCATATAGGTCACATCATGTCCCATAAGTCATCATTACGTGTTAGATTCCATCTCCCAAGCGTTTAAATCCAAAAAAAGACACTTTAGTCAGTTTTTCCTCTTTTCGTAGCGTTTTACACTGTAAAATAACAGTTTTTGCTACGAAACTGCCTAATAGTTTCGTAGCGAAAATGTCATAAAATGAACTAGCCACGCTACAAAAAACAAATTTTTTGTTTTTCTTGTCAAATCTGGTGAAAGGTGTCAGTTCGTGATTAAAGGAGATAGGGTGAATGTCATTCGAGTTAGTTATGGTTATTTCAAAAGTACAAGGTCATGCCTGAGGTCATCATTACTGTTTTTAGCATGCATGAGTCATGATTAGGGAATGAGGATTCATCGAAACCATAAAACATTACCCAATTGAGCCTTCTTTTCATTCTCTGTTTTATCCTTGCATGTTATTGAGTTGCCGGAGAGCTGCTTCACCAAGCCAATCTGGCTGCTGGCAGTTTCAAAAGTTGCAGGTGTCACTAATCAAGCGAGGCTGAGAAAATATAAATTCACCATGGCTGCAAGAAAGAAGACTAACAGAGGTGGTCACTGCCTCAGATATGAACCCACAGACATGAATTTGTTAAATGAAGACCCAACTGTTGTAGAAATTATATACACTAAGCATGCATACATCTAGATTCCCCTGATCTTACAATATTTAACTTCTTGCAAAATACATAATCATTCCACTGTTAATATTTTGCGGAAAATTAATTTCAAACACATGTGAAGCATAAATAAAAACAATCACACATAACACAGTTGTTTAACAGGAAAGCCTGAAGCTGAAAACCCCAAATATCATATATTATGTATCATGGAGATCATGTAACAATCTCATACAAAGCTTAGTACATTAAGCTCTCAGTACAATCAATCGTCACACACTAATCAGAAGAAATATGCAAATCCATGCACCGATTTCTTGCCACCTGCTAGCCTGCCTCTACTGCGCAATCCCTGCTGAAGAATAGCTCAAAATGAATTTGAATTACCCTTGCCTTGACTGCACAATCCTCATTGGCAACTCCAATGTGTGTGTGATGCAATCAATGCATCACTATAGTCACAACAGATAGTCCATCTTGCCCTTTCACCTATCTCTCCTCTGGGTCTCCACTGGAATTGCCATGCACTGTAGTTAACCACTGTATTGTTAAGTCGATTAATGAGTTATTATTTGTTAATTAATTAACTAATTAATTCACTCCACTCTCACTAGTGTATCATTCAGTTAGACTAGATACAACCAGTTCAACTGAGTTTAACTCCATTAACTGAGTTTAACTGAATAACAACTCCATGAACTACTCTTCCAACTCTGTCATAACTTTGCCACTTAAGTTCTAACTGAGTCCTCCATGCATGAACCACCAGTAAACCCTAGGAATTGCGTAATTCCTTCAGCCCACTGATTTTCCAAATCTGTGCACTGAGACTAAGTCCTCCAAGAGAATAAGTTGTTGTTTATTGTCAGATTATTATTAAGAGCTAATAATAATCGACACTTCTATTTTTAGATCAACGATATATAAATATACTTCGCCCAATATTCTAAAAATAGAATTTCATCTATTTTTCCAACTTGATCAACCATCCACAAATAGCATCCTGCAACTTCTGAAATATGATCACCATGTCTAAAAATAGACTTGTGCCAAAAATAGCCTACGGGCCCACTTAGTGAAGGTGACTCTTTTCACGAAGCTCATCATCTTGTTGAATCTCAACAACTGCCTTGGAAATGTTTAGAAGAACAGGTTGCTTGCAATTCTGTCAAATATTGCAAGGGTGCCATTTACAGGTTTCCAAGGAGTTTGATATCAGTTTCAATGGGACAACTTCAAAGGTGGGAATGTTAAACCTCACAGTAACACCAGACTCCATTGTAGCAGCAACAGGAATCCATAGGGGAGGGGAACAATGGTTTAAAGGCATCAATTTCACCATGCAGGACTGCAAAGAATTTATCAAGCTAGAGCATAGTGAAATTTATCTCACAAACGTTATCCCAAGGAGCTACATGAAAGACAACTTCTCAAAGCTGCTGCTAATTATTTAGAAGTACTTCACCTGTGAAGGGAGGTTTCACATAGTCTATTCCTACCACCTTAGGCTTCTACTTCATTTTGTGGGTAAGAGGTCTCTTGATTTTCCCTTTTACTTATACAGAAGTCTAGCTAAAATGTCAGATGAGGTCCAATTTAAAAAAGAAGGAAATAAAACTTCTCTCTTTCATCATGGTTTGATCAAGTTGTTGGTGTTAGAGGAGTTAAAGATATTAGGCAGAGATTGGACATCCTTTCTGTTCATTAGTGGTTTTGAAGTAGATGCTGTCACTCCTAAAAGAGTTCCCAAACCTAAAGATGTTTCATCATCTACAATGGCAGAGCAAGTTGAGCCAGTGAGCATGGAGACAAAGCCTTTGCAGAAGGCTGATACACCCAAAGCGACACCTGCAAAACAGAAGCCAACAGTGAGCAAACATGACAGCAAGAGGGTTACAAGGAGCCAAAAAGTGGTTAAGGGTAACTTAGAGGACATGTTGCATGTTATTGATATTGAAGAAACTCCCATAGTCCAAGCTGAAGACATAGATGAGGGAGGAAGGAAGCTTAAGAAAGGAAAAATAGCTAAGAAGTTAGAATTTGCAGGTGATGATGCTGGATTCATGTTTCAAGCTAGAAAACCAATGACAAGTGTTATGCAGGTAAATCCTCTCTGCGGATAGAGATGATCCCTCTAGCCCTACAGTGGGTCTAGAAACAAAGAGACATTATAGAGTGGTGATTACTAATTATTGAATGAAAAGAGGATACGGTAGATTTACTACCTTGAGTCCACTGCTGTTGTTGTTGCTGTAGTGGTGGTGGCCTCTCGCTCCTGCCTTGGCAAGTCACGATCCTTTCGCAATCATGCTCGGATACCTGCACATAGAACAAAAACAAGAACAACATACAACATAATAATTTCACTCATAACTACTAACCAGTCAAAGAGGGCTAAGTATATTTCATTAAACATCTAACATAATACAAAATGGGAACCAAACAATAGTCACATGTATGTATTGATAGAAGGAAGAGTTACAACCAATGCTTTGACATCGCAGTCTCCTCCAGCGGGGTTCAGTTGGAGCACGTCTCAGATGCTTGTCAGGGAATTCGGACGGGATGAAGGCATGGACTCAAGCTCTCTCAAAATACATGGACACAAGCTCTCTCAACGTAATTCCTTCTTAATCTATCTCTCCATTGTTCTTCTATAGTATGTTTAATTCTCCAAGTTCAGTTATTCAGCTAGCTTATGCAAAGAGAGATAACTTCTTTTTATAGAGGAAAAGGAGGAGGTTAGGATCCCTACAAAGGTGGGAGGGAGGCCTATCCTTTAGGTAGTTCCCATAAGAGGTGGAAACTGTAAACGAAAGGAGGGAGTATGTGGTTTTTCAGTTCAACCACTCCCAATGATTCATCCTCGAAGTGGTTGGAGTGGAATCTCCGCCTCTATTTTTAAAAAACATTCCATAAACAGCTTGGCGCAGGTGGCAAACTGGGACAAAGCGCAAGCTGGCATGGGGCCCAGTGTTAATCTTCCTCTTCGGTGCGAGGGCATAATTGACTACCCGTGCTAAGGCAAAAACAAGGGTTTTTGAGTCTCTGCTCAGGGAATTGTCAACAGAAGGAATATTACTCTCATGTAAAGGGATACAATGATGGTCTTTACAAGGCATGAAACTGCTTATTGATCACAGAAATGACCCTCCAATGGGCGAGATGGGGATTGCAAGGACAGTGACAAAATTATGTGTAACAGATGCCCCCTAAAGCATGAGGTCTGAGGGAGAGGGAGGGGCGAAATTCTTTATGAGAACGCATTCGAACCAAACACCGCTGTCGGAAAACCTGTAATTACGAATATAATTGATATCTCTGATACATGAACATGTGGTATGGGCACAAACATCCATAATAGAGTATATAAAACTGATATCCGAGGTATGGATGCAGCCATTCAGCAGTAAGGATCAACAAATAGACTCAAGTATGGTCGCAACCATCCAATCAAAAGAGTCATGCAAATAAGTCATGATAATCCACCAAAATCCACAGCCTGGATTTTATCAGACAAAATCCAGGGTCTTGCGCTCCATCTCGACCTAAACAAGTACAAATTCAAGCATGAGAATATATGAGCTGAAGTAGAACATGCAAGAAAATCACCTGATTACCAGCCAATGATGAAAGTTGTTAACAGGCACGAGAGAGACCACCAATAATGACAATGGATCTCAAGGTACAACTGGTACAATCCACGGAATGTGAACAGTGATCTGGCATTGAACATCCGCATAATCACTCGATCGAAGGCCAATGATGTGGTCCTTGCGTCGAATACGAAGAACCTGCCATTGAGGAATGCAGGCTCCAAGGTACCATAAGGGAGTCTCTAGATCAAATTCCTGGATAATGAGTTGAAGTCGACAGGAAGTGACCTGATCGAAGGTGGGCCATAATGTTTCCCACATCATTGATACGAGACAAAGGAACATGATGATAGTGAAACATGACCAACAGAGAATCAGAGGGAGGTTGAAAACTGCAGAGGCAAACTTCTCTTGAACATATCAGCAGCACGACACTGGATTTGGCAGTATTTGACATCAAAGGATCTGAGGTCATGACGACGTGGAAAAGAGCAGATGAGAGGTCAAAAGAGATTACCCAAACCCATGGAGGCAAAAATGACGAAATGAGATGTCGCCAACCTGACACGAATGCAGACAAGTGCCATGTTCAAGAGCGACATACTGCCAACATAACTAAAACTTGGTTCCATTTTTCCCCCACCATTTTTGGTGAGTACCCCAATGATTTTTTTAAACACTCTTGAAGGGGATAACATATGCTTGTGCTGTAAGTTTTTTCTTCAGACAAATCCAACCTAGTACATTTTACGAGCCCTGAGAAGGAGGAACTCGAGTAACGTCATGGCGACAAAATTCGATGTCAGTGTTTAACAAGTCTGAGAAAGGGAGAACTCGATATATTTTCATGTTTAGAGAGTTTGAAAAGAAGGCAAAAAAGAAAACTCCATCATGGCCCTTTTCATAAATAGTCTCTCAGATCCGAAAAGGTAGAAAACAATATCCGAAAGAACCTCTTAGTCGCGATAGGCTAAGGTATTCCTTTTTCGTAAATAATCTATCCCAGCCTGAAAAAGGGGTAAATGTATACTAGGTAGATATCATTTCGCAGCCATTTAACAAGTTCAAAACGACAAGAGTCTCGGCAATATTTTTAATTTTAGAGAGTTAGAAAAGAGCTGAAAGTTGACTCCTCCTGAGAGAACGGGTGGTATTAAGGGTAGCAACTGGTTCCGGTGATGGTGGAACTGCTCAAAACATGATTAAAGTCAAGAGGTTGGATAACAAGACCACTCATTGCAGCGGTTCCTCAGGAATGGGTAAAAAAATAAAGTGAAAGCACATGATCAACCAAGCAAATGGTGACGGTGGAATGAGAAAACCAAGGTTCATCTGAAAAAAGCAGGCTGATAAAATGGCAATCACGAGAGGTAAAATCAGGATGGTTTCATTTTTACACAAGCTTGAAATCATGGAAATTCTGCTTGAAGTTGGTTTCACTTTTACATAAGCTTGAAATGAAAACAAACTATGCTTGAAACGATTTGCATGCCCCCAGCATGATGACTCAATTCGAGGTACATGCCCCCCAAGCTTTAGTCCATATGAAAGGCAGATGGAGTGAAGGTTCAAATTATGAGATCAAGAGAAAGAATTGACTTGAACGGGAACATGTTTCATTTTTTTAAAGAGGTTGACACACTAAAAGAACTATCCTCGTGAGCCAATTCATTTTTTAACGAGGTTGACATAAGAGACGAACTATCCTCATGACCTAATTCATTTTTTAACGAGGTTGACATAGAATATGAACTATCCTCATGACATCTTGTTTCATTTTTTACGGAGCTTGACACAAGGAAAGGAACTATGCTCCGAAGACAACTCATCATGTCGAATAAGAAGTCATGGATTCCAAGAGGTTCACAACATCTTGGAAATCAAGACCTAATGCTCGCAACACATGATGCACAACGACACTATCATTGAATGCGGGCATGGGATAGGTGGCCACATAATTGACCTGTGGCGGGGAAGATACAACCAGCGAGTAAAGACTCGGAAGGACGATGGTGGACTAGATGTCACGTCTGGACCAAAGAATGAAAGCTGATAAATGGTCACGATTCAACCTTTGTGTGGAAAACAGATCACATGAAAGAGGGAGGAGACAACCGCGCCCATGGCATAAGCATAGTCGCGTCCCAAGAGTAAATTAAAATCCAAGGGACCTTGGACCACCATCACGTCTATATAGATGATTTTCCCTCCTAAAGTAATAGGCAACTTCGGAAGGATCCCTAACGGTTGACCGGTTCCTCTGTTAAAAGCCAACAGTTTCTGCGTAACAGGCAGAAGCGGTGGAGAACCAAAAGCTTTCCAAGTAGTGGAAGACAGAATAATAACAGACGCGCCTTCATCTATAATGGTGCTGGGTAAGACCACATCAAAGGTGTGTATCGTGATCTCAAAAGGCACATAAGAAGGAAGGTTGTATCCTACAAATCGACTCCAATCAAAGGAAGCGATCAAACTACTTGGAGGGGGTACCATTGAACTGAGATGGTCAGCCCCTGGTGTTACCGGAGCAAGAGGAGCATCCTTCTGGACCTCCATCATGGGAGTAGGAGGAGCAACTTCTGGAACCATAGGGACGGGAGAATCTTTCTCCAAGTATGAGGAATCTTAGGAAACAAGAAGAATGTGAGGGGTATGAGAGCCACTCTTGATGGAAATATATGATGAACCGTAGGCGGGATCAGATCGACTGATTCCATGACCAATGGTTGGATGGGAATGGATTCGTGAATTTGAATTTCTGGGGGAATGAGATCAACCAAGGATGACTCTTGACCGATCGTTGAATTAACTAGCAGGGGACTTGAAGAAAGTTTCTGGTAACCAACCGGAAGGCAGGGTGTAGAAATAGTAGGGTTGTCCAACACTCTCGTGGCTTCATCCATGTACGAACAAAGGTGAATGGGATGATTCCATTCACACAAATTACAGGGATTGGTAATCTAACCCTGTTTCTTATGAGCCTTATCATTGCTAGTCGAAGATGTGCCACCAATATGACTTCCAGAAGCCAAAGTTAACGACGGACAGCCATTGGACCATGCTTCGAGTATCGTGGGAATACCAGGACAGTCTCAAAGAATATGGCCACCTTTGCACAACATGCAAGGGAATTTTGATTTCCGTGGAAGATTGGATGGTTTATCAAGCGAAGGTTTCTTAGGTGCAACAGCCACAGAGTTAGCCTCTCTTTTATTTGACTTCTTCTTCTTCTTGTTAGCCACATGGTTATTAGAATCCATACTTTCACCAGGCGAAGTAGAAGATGAGGACGAAGAAACAGGCGAATAAGGGGAGAGGCCCACTTTAGAATCAACATGATGTTGTTCAGGTGGAGGAGATGGTTGAACAAAGGTTAAACCACCCGGGACCATCGAGGTCGAAAATAACCAAACATGCAACCCAACAGTTAACCCTGGCAAGGATAATGTTGCCATATAAGGAGCACCAACATTCCTAAAAGAAGGAAAAGGACCAGGATTCCCCTCGGAATGGATTCCTCGATTGGTAAACTTTGGAAACGTTGCCATAAAAAACAACCTTAAAACAAAATACACTAAGAGTCGAGAAACAAAAATCTGCCGTTTCATATTTTAAGAGTCGAGAAACAGGCAAAAGGTGATTTTATCACTTTCAGGTTGAAACGAGCATGAAAGGACAAGCGCTCGATGATCTTTTCACTTTTAGAGAATCACGAAAAGAACAAAATGACTACTGAGGTAATCTAAGCAAGAGGGTGTACCAGGTTTCTGTGAACTGCCATATACACCTTGGTGATCAAATGAAAGAGAAATGACCAAGGACTTAACGTACGTGTAGGTAGTCTCCCCGAATGTTGTGTTCAGTGTATCATGGTTACAAGGCAGCATACTCGGCTTCCTAAGAATAAAGGTTTGCAACCTATGTGGGTCTCCCTTTATATACTCGATGGTACGAGGAGCACAAGTCCGTACTAGTGCTGTTTAAAGCCAGATGGCGAACGATAGCTACTAGGTTTTAAGACGCCGGAACACGTCTCTAGCCTGGACCACTAAAATTTTTCGTTAGCTTTCAATGCTTCCTTAGGTTAATTAAATGAATTTTAAAGTTGATCTTGGATTATGTTTCAGTTTTAAGGCCATATCGAATTTGGATCTCAAAATTCCTAAATGCAAGCTATATGCAAATGAACATCATTTCCGATTCAATGAATGCTAGTTACGAGAAGGATAGAGATATTTGAAACAAAAGAAAAAAAATGAAAGTATGCGAAGAAATCCACTAATGTATCTAACAGAATCAAATGAAAATGAAACTCTTTCCTAGATAATCAGTTGCTAGTTATGCAAAAGAATATTTCACTTTCGGTGCAAAGAAAGAATGCAAAATATGTTTTTTTTTTTTTTTTTTTTGGCCAATGAAAAGAAGTACATGTTGCACTAATTACATGAAAAAATGAAAACAAACACTAGCTTAAGTGTTGTGTAGGAATCAAAATTGAATTACTCAATAAAATGCAAAACAAACACAAGAAAGCACTCAAACTAATGCTGCAATCTTCCAAACCAAGAGAAAGTTTTCAAAACGACCCAAAACAAGCAATGTAATCTATGCTTGGAGCAATAACGAGAAGAATCAATCGAGAAACGAAATGATTCTGCAACCAAAGAAATCCCTCAGAAAGATCAAGAAAATTAAGTGCAATCGATCCAAGACTGAGACTGGCAACAATCAAAACGACTTAGTTCCCAAATAGAAGGCTCAGTGTACCAAACCCTTAGAAACCCTAAGGCTTCAATTCACACCGATAAGAAGATGGAAAAACAACTGAGAAAAGCAAGTCGACGGCAGTCAAAACAATCCCAAAGGCATAATTACACATAAAAAACAACTCATAAGCAAGCAAAATTGACCAAAAGACTCATTAAGGAGGTCAAACCAAATCCTACAGGAGTCAGCGCGATTGTAAGGCTGTAATTCACGCCTTACAGGGGTTGGCGCGATTGAAAAAAGAGCAACCTGCACCAATCGGTGCGAATGTTTAGAGGAAAAGCGCGGCAAGCCAGATAACTATGGGAAAAAGAGGAAAAACCAAAACCTAATGAGTAGAGGTTAATCTTGACACTCTAGAGCTGAACAGAGGATGTAAACTAAGCAAGAAAACCAGGAAAGGTAGATAAGAAAATAAATGATTGAAACTGACCCAACAAGATGAAATGAAAAACTCGCACTGATCCCCAGTGGAGTCGCCAATTTGTTATGCAGGTAAATCCTCTCTGCGGATAAAGACGATCCCTTTAGCCCTAGAGTGGGTCTAGAAACAAAGAGACTTGATAGAGTGCTGATTCCTAATTATTGAATGAAAAGAGGATATGGCAGATCGACCTACTTGGAGTCCAACGCTGTCGTCATTGTTGTAGTGGTGGTTGCCTCTCGCTCCTGCCTCGGCAAGTCACGATCCTTTCGCAGTCATGCTCAGATACTTGCACATAGAACAAAAACAAGAACATCATACAACATAATAATTTCACTCATAACTACTAGCCAGTAAAAGAGGGCTAAGAATATTGCATTAAACATCTAACATAATACAAAATGGGAACCAAACAATAGTCACGTGTATGTATTGATAGAAGGAAGAGTTACAACCAATGCTTTGACGTCGCAGTCTCCTCCAGCGGGGTTTAGTTGGAGTGCATCTCAGATGCTCGTTAGGGAATTTGGAGGGGATGAAGGCATGGACTCAAGCTCTCTCAAAAGACATGGACTCAAGCTCTCTCAACGTAATTCCTTCTTAATCTATCTCTCCATTATTCTGCTATAGTATGTTTAATTTTCCAATTTTAGCTATTCAACTAGCTTATGCAAAGAGAGATAGCTTCTTTTTATAGAGGAAAAGGAGGAGTTTAGGATCCTTACAAAGTTGGAGGGAGGCATATCCTTTAGGGAGTTCCCATAATAGGTGGACACCATAAAATAAAGGAGGGAGTCTGTGGTCACCATCCTCCATGTACCAAGAGAGGGAAGGAGGATTTAAAATCTCCTATATAAAGCCACCATGAAATGAAGAATGGGTGATCAAATTGTTATGCTGGCCAGAATTTCCTAAGCAATACCAGCAGTGTGTGACCCGAAGCTGAATATAGAGGGGACTCAATTTTTGGCCACCCAACAAGTTCAGTCCACAT
This sequence comes from Pinus albicaulis, assembly GCA_034641835.2. Classification (NCBI taxonomy): domain Eukaryota; kingdom Viridiplantae; phylum Streptophyta; class Pinopsida; order Pinales; family Pinaceae; genus Pinus; species Pinus albicaulis. The sequence continues at coordinate 297,945,677 of CM076569.1, forward strand.
AGTAGAGAGAAAGGGAGACTGCACCGAGGCAAGCTTGGGATAAAAACATCCTTGCATCGGGACCTAGAACCATTTTCTAGGGTCCCTTTGGCAAGAGGGTAAAGTATCACTCTCCTTACTACCAGTGCTCAATAAGAGGGGCCTAGAGCCACCGTATGCATTATTGTTGTCGTTAGACTCGTTCAGAGCTTTTGTTTATTTTTGTGTAGTTTTATTTTAGCTTTTAGTTTACATTTGCATGCTTTTTCTTCTATATAGTATGCTTATTGACTCCACTTCTTTCTGCATATTACCAATAGTTTAAAGGGGTAAACCACACCCCTTAAATTGGTGTGATTTCGTACATACGTGCACCAAACACATGACAACAGGATTGGCAACTCCATTAACGTTTTATTACCAAGTTTATGTGGTTGTGCCTTTTTTTGCAGGAGACCTCTATCTATGTTGTGGAGTGGAGCTGGATGTCCCCTGATTTCTCTTGTAGTCCCTAGTTCATCCCAAGTGACAGATTGAAGAAGAGCAGCTCCTAAATTTTTTTACTTGTAGGATTTTGTGTGCGTTTTTTCCTCACAGACGCGTAGGGCACGCGTTCAGAGCTAACCTGCGCACAGAGAGCGCACCTGTTTCAGCCTTTTTCGTGCAAATTATAAAATGTGAAATTTATCCCTAGTTTCTATTTTTTCTGCTTGTAAGGTGCTTGGCAGCCCCTAATACACCTGCCAGCACTGGTTGTGGTACCCTGCAGCTTGTGAAAGCTCACTTTTAGCTGCTTTTTGTAGGCTTAGTGTCAGTTTTACTTCAATTTGATTTTTGCAAAGTTCACATTTAGTTTAAGTAGGGGGGAAAAAGTAACTTGCATTCCGAAAAAAATTATGTTTTACAAAATTTGGTACTTACACACCTAGATAACTAGCCCAAGTAAGTGGCCCAAGACCACGCATGCATAGCTAGTTTTCTTTTTCTAGTGTAAAAGTTTTAATTTAGTTCAATTTTTGCACAAGGAATTTCAGGACTAGGATTGAATTGTTTATAGAAGAGCAAGTAATCTCTGCTACCTTTGCACCCTTCGGTGATCCTAGGTAAGCATATGAACGCTCCCTATTCATAATTCGCCATCTCCCTATAGTTAGTCACGTAGATTATCTAGGAAAAATTGAAAGCGGCCCATTATTCCCACATGCTTTCCATTTGAGCCAGGAACAATACAACATAGTTCAAATAGGGGATTTTGTAAAGCATCATCGATATTCACATGTTCAAACTATGTGCTTGTCCACTTTGTGCTCACATACACTCACCCACTAAGCGAAACAAAGACACCTAAAACTAACTTAACCAAACTCACTAAATTCTCCCCATAGGGGCCACAGAAGAATTTATATCCTAAGTTAGAATCAAGGGGGTAGGCATCCAATAAGCCGCCTTGATCATACTTCATATTGAAACATAGAAGTTGTGTATTTAGGGAGCTTCAAAACCACCTATCAGCCCATGGCAAAGAAAACCTGAGCGTGACAAAAACTTGTTTCAGTGGGGGTTAGGCTTAGGCGCAGTGCATACGGTGTCAGTTGGAGATACCTGACCCGGCTGATACTTGGTACTATTAGCTGACTACCAAGAAGCCCAAGACTCGAATGCTCATGTGGGAAGGTGGTTCTTAGTGGCCAAAAACTAGGGCAACCTTTACCCTATAGGTGACGGTACAGGTAAGCGCCAAACCCTCTACCCTTACCTTGGTGGATTCTCTTCGGCTGACTGGGGGCGTCGCCAGCTCTTACGGGACATTTTGCTTGCACTTGCAAGAAATATTCTCAAGGCCCAGTTACTTTTGAGTGTGTGGGGATGCATAGGTCTTCTAGGATTTTGAGTATCATACACAAACGAACAAAAGCCACTTTTTTGATTGTTTGATCACATAGATTAATTTAAAGGGAATTTTATTTTTATTTTTTGCTTTGTTTTATGTATGTGACAAGAAATTTGCTTTGATCATAGATTTTATCCTCTAAAATGTTTACAAAACCAAACCTGGGCGACACCTGACAGGTTCCAATGGGACCTCGTTGATCCAAGCGCCTTTTGGACCTCCCCCCATTACCGGGAGGGGTGTCGGGTCTTTTTCCATTCAGGCGTCAAAGACGGAACGCTGCCACCATTACCGGTTCGTCCTTCATCGGGGCAGCTGTAGTTGGGAACCCTAGTCGGTCTCCCAACACCACACCACATACCACTCCTCCTACGACCCCTAGGGGGCAGAGGAGTGCATCCCATACGGGAAGCCAACTAAATACACAGCAGGGCACGTCGCAGACTAAACCTCGTTCTAACCAGAACTTTGTGTCTTCACACATTGCAATGGCATCAAATTCTCAGTCACCTTTCTTAGCTTCGTTGAATCTGCCCGATTTAACCAAGCTAACAAATGACCCCATCGCACACGATCCTACATGGCCTCTCATGCCCATGAAGCTCCCTTCGAATATACCAAAGTTCGAAGGAAAGCAAGTGGAAGACCTAAATAATCATGTCATGACCTTTCACCTGTGGTGCTCATCGAACAGTATCATTGACGACACTATTCAATTGAGATTATTTCAACGCACTCTTACAAGAGTAGCCGCGAAGTGGTACGTGGAGCAACCCTTAGCTTCACATGGAACCTTTAGCACCCTCGCTACCGAATTCCTAACATATTTTCAGTTACCCATTCATCATGATTCCGGAATGGAATTACTGACTCATTTTAGGCAAACCCCCACCGTCCATATCTCGGAACATCTCCATGAGTGGAGGCGGCTTCATAGTTTATGTAAAGCTAAACTCGACGACCGGGTGCTCTTAGATTTGTTCTTGAAAACTCTTATGACAGAGATTTCAAAGGATGTGGCGCAACAGAATCCCACATCCGAAGAGGACGCAATCAGCAAAGCCCAGAAGCTTGAGCTGATTTATACACAGTCAGGATACATTTACAACATCCTGTGTAACGCCCGCGCCTACAAAATTATCAAGAATTTCCAGGCGCGTCGAACTCTGCAGACGGGCTAATTGGGTCAATGACCCAAGGTTACCTAGGCAGTAGCAGTCAAAACCCTGGTTACACATAAAGTTCTACCCAGAACATGCCTCAACTAGGTTTTCAAAGTCATCATATGCCTCAGCAAAATTTTACCAATAGGGTGCTAGCGTATCACCAGGGAGGACCTTACCCTTCGGCTCATGGGAATTAGTACGCAGAAAGAAACACTGACGGAATAACTCCCCTCCAACAGTCAGGTGCAAACCAGGGACCGCATTACGCTCAGTCCCTAGCACACGACCCACCTATGCAAAACAATACATAGGTGAACTTTGTGCAGCAACCAACCACACCAATATAATCAGGGGAACTACCCTCCTAACGTGGTAAAGAAAAAATCAAAAAACAAGCCAAAGGGGAACCCTGGACAGGGGGGCAGCAACCAGCAATGCCCACTGCGATCCTAGGTTGGAGGCAACTCCAATCGGAATTAGAACCAGGAGCTGAGCAATGCCCAACGATAAAGCAAAAGGCCACCTCTTTGAACTAACCATTCCTGTTCGATATGTTGTGAGTACGGTCACTATACTCACCACTGTCCCAATCTCCCTGAGCTGAAGAAGCTACAGAGTAATCGAGGGCAAGGAGGATCTTCCCAGCAAACAACTGTGATGCAAGAACCTTTCCCCAATCAAGGGATGGTAAGCACTCACCAGCAAAACCCAGACGATTCTAGGAAAAGCAGCCATGAAATCTACATGACAGAAGAAGAGATGTTTTTCCAAACAATAAATCGCAACTATGACACCCCACCAGACACCAATACATCAGGGGAAAGTACTAGTGCACCGACTGCACCTTTGACCATTTCAAATATGCCTATAGAACCATTGCCAAAAATGACAAATGGACCTAATAGGCGAGCAAGAAACTACTCTAAAGTGGCCCATAATTATAGTATCGTGGATGATTTAGCACAATCTCCCGCTGTTATGTCAGCTCTGGAAGTACTGTAGTCATGCTCGAAACAACGGAAAGCCCTACTTTCCACGTTAGGCGCTATCAATCCTGACGATACACGCCTAATGAATTTTGACTTAGACAAATCCACCCCTCGGCTTCCTTCCATGGTCACCTTCCAGATACCAATGTCGGTGCAGAATATCACTATCCACTGATGTGTCATAGACAAGGGTGCATCCACATGCATCATGTCCAAAAACGTTTGGTAGAAGTTAGGTTCTCCCGAACTAAAACCCTCAGTCATCACGCTTCGAGCATACGACGGTCGTCCCTTGACTCTCGTCGACCTCTACCAAAATGTCCTGGTCTATTTAGCCAGAAAGACGGTCCTCATAGACATTGAATTCTTGGACGCTCACTTAGATTACAATATACTCCTCAAGTGGAGTTATATGTACACCATGTCTGCCATAGCCTCCTCCATCTTCCGCATTATGATGTTCCCCCACAAGGACCACATCATTACTGTAGACCAATTGACGCATAGTGAGAAGCGTCCCCTAACAAACACTCATGTAATCCTACCCTATGTAGGTACATCCATAGATGCACTTTCACGGTACCAAGAATATGGACCTGGCCATTTCAAACGGTCATTCGTTCTAGGCTCATTCCTAGGAGATCCTCCCATTATCCCTGAGTCATCACCAGATGTCACAGGGGCTCCGGTGTGCATGATGTCCACATCAAGCACCGAATCTAGTCAGGACATAGACACAAGCAGCACCGACACTGAGGCATCGGCCACGACAGCCTCCCTAACCTACGCCGCCTCCCAAACCCCTTTCCTCTACCCCCGAGCTGGATTCATCTCCCTGCAGGTTTTGGAAACACTGGTGTTACCCAACATATCGTTGTCATTCCCATTTTGGTACCTCGTTCCCCCTTCCGGAATAGGAGCCACCCATATTATTGCCATAGGGTTGAAGCCCCTCAGTCCCGAGGAGCCCCCACTCGTCTAAGAAACAGTTGAGAGCACCCCTGCAAAGGAAGTTCCCATTGCAAAACCGGTGATCACAGCTAGGAAAAATGAGAAGAGAGGAAATAATATGGTGACCCCCAATGGGAATCACCAGTTTTCGCCATATGTGACATAATAGGTCACCCTACCCATATGTGTCAGGATCTGGATGAATTAAAACCACTCATTGGCTCTGAAACGGACATCACGACACCGCGTTCCCGTAAAAAGGAACCTACCACCAAAGGTAAATGAAAAGCGCTACGTACCAATCACTCATGCTTACTTTGCAGCAACTATGGGCATTACACCCACCATTTCTCGGAGATTCCACGATATAGGGATGCCTTACATGCCATCGAGCGATCCTATCAGGAGGATCCCTCCACCCAGGCATCCGGAAATGAACCTCGTACTATCCTATACCTGCAGGAAAAACGAAGGGCCCTAGAAAGACCCCCAATCATGCCTGTTATACATGGCACGCTATGCGATGAACGTGGTCACTTCCTCGAAGATTGTGCAACCCTAGAACTATCCACAGATGGTATCCAATATAAAGGGTGTACTACGTTGGATTGCACGCAACACAATTCACATGTCCATTATGCACTGACAATCACCTTTTGGAGGATTGTCACTGTATCCCCTGATTCCAGCTAGCCCTAGCTAGCTTACGCTCCACTATAGTCCGCCTCTCCCAAGAATATGACATGGATGCGGAGTCCATAGACAACTCCACAACCCAAGAATATGTGACGAGAAGATCCATCATGTTCTTGTCTGTTGAAGAGCGAACGATCAAGGAACCCCTAGTTACCCCTAACCACCCTTCGCAAAGACGACCAACATGTACATTATGCAAAAATACAGATCATGCAGTTGTCCATTGCCCTAATTTAGCAGCCTTCTGGCGTTGGTTCCCCGCCAGACCTCAAAATGAGCCGAAAAAACCTTCATATCAAGGATATTTTTCCTTATATGTCAGGGCAATCATTATGGGTGACATTATGCTTATGCCTCACAAATTTGTCCCACCATCGACATGATTAATACCATAGAGAAGAGATAGGACGACCTCTAGGAATGGCATAAAAATTACATCGCAGGTTCAATGTCCCCACCCCCACAATGGTGTATCAGGCAAGATAAGACAACACATCGACAAAGCATGACCCTGACTAAGCCTAGGCTAACATGCAGACTATGTGATCTAAACGATCACCGAGTCAACAAATGTAGAGAACTGAAGCCCCTTGCAAAAAATCTCCGCATAGTCTCTTCTCTCCCTAAAAAAATTCTCTTCAACCAAGAGAAGATAATGCACACCTATTGCCAGATTTGTTCACACTTTCACCATACGATTAAGTGTGTGCACCTCCGCAAGCTGAGAGCGGCACAAGCTGCGTTGAGTCTACACTCCACCAAATAAGTAGACACACCTAAGCCAACAACATGAAAATGAAAGCAGAAGACAACCTCTTCTGCACTAGACCCTTTCCAAGCATCCACGTCAGGAACAACGAGTAGCGTAGAATCTCACACTATCTACTCCGTTGGCTCAGTAATACCATGCACTCTCTGCACTGGCTAAAATCACACACTAGAGTCATGCCTGCTAATGGAAACATTCAGGCACCTCTATGGCAGGCATAATTTCCACCTACTTGAAATCGACCATCCTAGCAGGGAACCCAACCTTGCACTCATATAAAATCCCATTACAGAGATTCTTCCCCCGCTAAACGTCGATGACACAATCCACCATATACGATTTGTATAAGTACATATTGGCGATAGGATTAATGCCGTCTCCTCATCCCAGGATTTCCATCTCATTCCTATCACAAAAGACCAAGGTACCTTGCACTTTTGCATAGATTTCCGCAAGATCCCAAATTTGCATGCCGCCATCGAACTCCTTGATGACACCCAGCCTCTAGAGCAGTGCCTAGTACAATTAGAGCTTGTCGACGAAAATCGACGACAGTCACTGCAACACAACGAGGCCCATAAGAAAAGGGTAAAATCATCATTTGACCACCACATCACACCTCGCTCATTCACTGAGGGAGAATTAGTCCTTCGCTATGATGTCACGAAAGAGGCCTTAGGGCTAGCAAAGTTCGAAACTTTGTGGAAAGGACCCTACATCATTAAACATTGCCTCTAACAGGGGTCATACATCTTGATAGAACCGAACAAGTCCTGCCTCAATAAACCCTTCAACGACCTTTACCTCAAGAAGTTTCACCCATAAGTTCCAGGATGGCCTTTCCCCTTGAGTGAAAGTACACACAAACCTAACCACTCAAAATTTTGTTGGGTGTGGAGCCTGATTATCTTGTTTATTTTGTATCACAGCGTTGGACTCCTGTACCTTAATGGGGGCGCCAATGCCGCCCGTAATTAAACGCTGCCTGGGGGGTCTAGGGGGGGGGGGGAGGCGACTGTGACTTTATGGAGCCCCCCCCTGGCGGGGGTTTCGGGGGCAGTGCCCCCAAAGCTAAAAACATATGTAAAATTGCCTTGTAAAATTATAGTAATTTCTAGTCAATCTGGGTCGTTCATTAGGCGGATGATCTGACGGTAGAAGTTATGTTTAGTTTAGGGTTTTTTTCCCTAGAAGGAACCCCCTCGCTTGTATGAGGGTATTGTGTTGTGGCTGTGTATGGTATGTGTATTCTCGGAGCGAGAAACAGAGAGGGAAACTGTGAGAGAGAACAGAGGATATTACAGCAGATCTGCTGTAGGTTGTGTCTCTTCATTTTGCTAGATAATAGAAAGGAAGGACTGGCTATTCGGGGTGGACGTAGCCCAAACTGGGTGAACCACGTATATCTGTGTCTCTCTGGTTTTATGTGTTTTGTGTGCTTGTGTTTTCCGCATATTTTATGTGTTTCATTGCTCTGTAATATTTAATTTTCTAGCAAATTTATGACCCAAAGAATTATTTAAAAGTGCCCAAAGTATCACCATGGATCACCAACATGAACCCTATTTCAGATTTGCTGATGGAGCATCAAGATGGTCTCAAATTTTATCTGCAGCTGCCTGGGTCATTTACCACCCTGACCAATCGCCACTCTACTCAAACGAGGTGTGCATCAGTTCAGTAACAAACAATCAGGCAGTATATGACGCCGTCATCGGACTTATGTGCGACGCCCTCCATTAGGGCATACGCCATATACATGTCTACCTCGATTCCAAGTTAGTAGTATCGCAGTTGAACCAAACATTTGAGACAAGAGATACACATCTGTTTAGAAAATATTTGCGTGCCAAAATATTAAGTAGACAATTTGACTACATCACATTTACACATGTACGAAGGATTCAAAACCAAACAACTGATCGCATAGCTAACAATATCCTAAACTGGAATGCATCTTGAATAAACCATCATACATAAAACAAAAAATATAGATATCCATCAGCGTAACAGAATACATAAACCGAAACAGGTGATACATCATGTAGAGTCGCAAAAAAAATCTCTCATATATATATGTCACAATGTATATATCTGAGTACAAAAATAGTGTCGTTGGCCCAACTGCCAGCCCAAAGATATAAATTCATAAAAAATAAGGGAATCATCCTCATAACGGGTGATTTCCCCATGTACAGAAATACTCTAGGGGGGTGCCCCCTCAAGAGGGGCACCTGGACCCACCACTGCTCCCGGTACCACCACCAGAGCTGCCGTCGCAAGTATGATAGTCACCCGACGTAGAGTGGGCCGATAGTCCCTCTCGCGAGCCATCACAGTCTCTAACCAGACCTCCTCAAAGTCATCCATGAAACCTCAAGCATACATCCCCTGGGTCAAGTGGTTCAGTCAACCTCAGAAGTCCTCAAGAATGGACACCTGAGATGTTAGTTCTGCAATGCGAGCTTTTGCCGCGTCGGCATGAGCTCACTCGGTTGCAACCTCTCCAGCAGTCGGGCTGCTACCCTCCCCAAAAGGGCGAGCACCACCACCAAGTCCGCTAGCACCACCACCTGGTCCACCTGCATCACCACCTCCCTAACCACCCCAAGGTCATCGCGGAGGATCGTGGCCCACCAGTTGAGCCACGGGGCGACCCACCTCGCCAACATTTGCACAAGTAACCAAAATGATGTTAGTGTCACTAGAAAAACACATAAGTACATTTATACTCAAACAAATGTAGAAAACATATAAAACATCCCTGCAAGCCCCCAAACATAACCAAATGGGAGACCCATGTCTGGATCGCCCTGGAAGTCCATTCCCGCATACGGGTATGGCAAGAACATCTGTGGGTTGGCCTCGGACCAGGCCTCTGTCGTGGTGTTCCAATAATGCCCCACCATACCACCACTGCCTCATGGCATCACCGGAGCCGACCTCATCATACATGGCTCCCGTGGCCCCCCCCAACAGGCACCGCCACTACCGGCCTCAACAACACTGCCCTGTCATACATGATGTTGCAAAAAATATTGGCATACGCAAATGACTTATATCCACGTTGGACCTTTTTCAGTTGCGACACCATACCATCAAAGCAAAAGCGGGAAAAGTCGAAAAAATGCTCGGACCTCAGCCGGCGCAAAAATCCAACCTGCGGGCCGGACACCCGATGTTGATCAAACAACCTCGCCAGTCGCAAAATCACGACCAGAGCACACTGCTCTGCCACATCTGTAACTGATGCAATGTTGATGCAACCCTCTGTAAGAGGCACCCCATCACAATGCCACCTCCGGAATCTATCCAAGTCCACTCTCCCTGTTGGGAGTGGATACCTCAGCGCCTCACCCTGAGGGAGTAACCCGGTCACAAAATATACATCCGTCTCAGGACAGATGATAAGGTTCGTACCCCGCAACACAAACATGTTGCGCCTCCTGCGCTAGTGCTGAATAATGTACTGTAGTAATCGGTCTTGTGACCAAAGAAACTCATTCTTAGTAAACTTCAGAAGGACCCGTAGCACCAAATGATGGTGTGCCCTAGCATCAGCAGCTAAAGCGGTTCAGATCTCGAGCTAGTCCCGCTCCCTCCACACTAACCTGTCATCAACACAGGTACCCATTAGTACAGAGAAAAAACCCAAAAAATAGGCAAAAAATAGAATACTTTGTCACCTCGGCCTTTGTGCGCTTGTATTTTGCACAGGCGCGCTAAAATTGAGGAACAGAGCGCCCTCGCGCGCTTGTCCCCCGAAATTGCGCGCAAATAAGGTGCACTTTTTCCTAGATTGCCTGTGCAATCTAGGGCTAAAGTCACCTAATTCCATACAAACCCAGTCTGTACGGACCCCGACACCATCAAGCTGTAAAAAATTAAGTGTAGGACGTTATGAAGGTTACCTAGGCATAGTATCGCTAGTCCCTGGTACTCTAGCTGACCGCAATGGCAAGAAATGCTACGCAGAATCCTCTGACCTCTCAAAAATCAACAAGTACAAATGAATTGAATCATGGCCATATTCACCTATTTATCGCCCTTTTCAAAAAACTTCAAAGGGCCATAATGAGAGATCAGAAGGTCTATTCTGTGAACCGTAAGTTGCACCGTAATCAACACTTCATGATGAACAGAGGCAATGCCACACATTCGCACTCCCCAAAAATTTTTTTTCAGCATCGACAGGTATGCCCTCTCTCATCTTATTTTTAAAGCTCATGACTTTCCATAATATTTGATAAAGAAGATGCTTTCACTTGAGGTAGTTGTTTTTGCAGGAAAAGCTCGCAAACCATCCACAACGTTATCCCATGAAAGTTCCAGAGGAGGTATCATTCTACCCCAGCATGATAGAGTCCCAAAAAACTCTCATATCTTGACATCATTTCTCCATCATAAATAAACCATAGGGTCGTCATATCCGACCGTGTTTATCATCACCTCACCCTGCACATGATAAACATCTGCGTTGGTTGGTAGAGCCTCCCCTCTATGGCGCTCGTCACCCACAGTAGACCATACATAATAACATAAGTGACGCCATGGCCATACCACTTCAGTCTAGGAATCACCTCATGCCCATCCATCCATCATGCATAAGTTAAAGTTTACCATACAAACTGAAACCCCTTTCCTAGACGACCAGGTTGTACAAGCAGATAAAGCATGCACCACCACGCCTTGCATTTTGCTCATCATACCTCCACCAGCATAATCCCATCTACGATATTGTTACATCCGCTTCATCAACACCGCACATGAGACCAACCAACGGGATCCCCACCCCCAGCATAACACCTTCCTCACATCATCATTGAGCGAACACTTTCATGTTTTGGGGTACCCATCTTTGTGTTTTGTACAAACCAAACCCCATTATTTTATTCTTTTGGTAAGTGTACAAATATTGAAAACGGTGCACTTCGTCCCTTCACCCCCTCATTTCATCTTTTATCCCATGGCAGTAGTCCCTGAACACCCTTGGTTGGAGTATTTCACCCCCATGCACAAACCATCGTGAAATTCATAACTGGTTTACACCCGCCTAGGAAGTCCTACTGACTCCAGGGATTTCCCCTTTAGAAATAACTATGACTGCCGCCAAGCTACTTAAGTATACTCCAACCTCGGGCCACTGAATCCCCATCATCAGTTTTCAGTCAACCCTCGCCAACATGCCTATGTTAAACCCACCACATCCAGGTCCCCGATCCCTCTTATCGGTGACCCCTCGTTCAGTTGAGGCTTCCTTTTTGTTGACTTCAACACCTATATTCCAAAAAGAAAGTGGTACCTTGGATCACCCCTCCCCATACAAAGGGGTATCCTCGGGTGGCACTGTGGGAGAAATCATTGTCCACAGATGTCATCGATCCTCCTGAAATTCGACTACGACAAAAGCTTTCATGTCGAGATGATATCATACCTTACAACCATTGCACTTTGATCAGATCCGTCGAAGACCCGGGCCTCCATAAGCGTCTCTGTCAACAATGCTTACACGGGAAGGTCCCTGCCAATACATATGCGTATAATGTGCAGCTATATGCCATACCAAGTTTACACATATGGGTACCACATTCCACCTATTATCAAATAAAAAACGCCCCTGAGGGCGTCAGCAGTCATCGACAACCGCCAACATCACTACCATAGTAGTGACACAGACAGAGTATATAATCTGTCAATTTTGTTTAATTAGCCATAGCGTCACGAGCAGGGGACATGCCCACCTCGTTGAAATTTTTATATGTATTGTAAATTGTGTTTGCCTACAGGGATCCCTTAGGCCGTGGTCATTCTTGGAAACGGTGCAGGGTGTTTTCAATTCCAAGGCTTCACGCAACTCTCTCTCTCTCTACGCACGATACAGAAAAGAAACTATAATGTATTTTGGCTATACATTTCTTCCTAGACCTCACACATTAGGGGGCAACTGTTAACACTGGAAAATCATACGGCATAAGATGAAATTAATTAATGTCAAGCCAAAGGATTTACAGGGCTAGAAGACATTACAGAATCCGGAAAGTATTTAAAAATCTCAAAGGTTTGAGGAAAATAAAATTTGAACTAGTCTTAAATGATGTTTGCACACATTATCCTTCGATAAGAGCGCCTTCTGCATGCCTTTTTGCCCGATATGTGCGCATTCCTGAGAGTGGCAGAATGTCACTATTCGAGACCACACAAAGAAAAGGACAAGTCACTCCTTACTTGAAGCCACCTAAGAACAACCACCAATGCCTCCTTAGACACTATGTGAGCACACAATGGAATATTTGGAGAACACAAAGGAATCATACCCCTCTCTTGGGTCGCCATCCTCCATGTACCAAGAGAGGGAAGGAGGATTTGAAATCTCCTATATAAAGCCACCATAAGATGAAGAATGGGTGATCACATTGTTATGCTAGACAGAATTGCCCAAGCAATACCAGTAGTGTGTGACCTGGAGCTGAAGACAGAGGGGACTCAACTGTTGGCCACCCAACAAGTTCACTCCACATAGTAGAGAGAGAGGGAGACTGCACTGAGGCAAGCTTGGGATAAAAACATCTTTGCATCAAGACCTAGAACCATTGTCTAGGGGCCCTATGGCAAGAGGGTAAAGTATCACTCTTATTACTACCAACGCTCAATAAGAGGGGCGTAGAGCCACCGTTTGCATTATTGTTGTCGTTTGAATCGTTCAGAGGTTCTGTTTATTTATGTTTAGTTTTAGTTTAGTTTTTAGTTTACATTTGCATGCTTTTTATTCTATATAGTATGCTTATTGACTCCACTTATTTCTCCCCGTTACCAATAGTTTAAAGGGGTAAACCACACCCCTTAAACTGGTGTGATTTCGTACATACATGCACCAAAAACACCACAAAATTGTCGATGACAGTAATCCTTATCATGCATTACTTGAAATTGATTGGGAATTTGACAATATAGCCATAATTAATCTAAAGAAGAGACAAATGATATTTGAAGGAACAATATGAGAGTAATTGTTCCCTTGGATCCATCAGAAGGAGTAAGGTATACAAAACCAGTTAGAGAAGAATACTGCACAAAAAATATAGATAATATTTATCAAATGACAGTGAAGGACAGGATTGGGTTAATACTATTGCAGAAGGCAAGTTGAGTTGGGAGCATGATAGTTCCTATACTTTAGATTAAGAAGAAGAGTTGGAGAATTGGAAGAATAGGTTGCACAAATTATCCACAAGGCGTTGTTTAAGAGTTACCAAATCAAGTCGTTGCATGACATCTCAAGTATGCGACCTTCCCTCTTATTATGGCATAGGAGATGTGAATACTTTTCTTAATGATTATGAAGAACAAGTTCAAGAAAATCAAAGGTTGTTAGCCTTGGAAATAGCCCTGAAAGCTACTCGTGTTAGATGGTGGAATGCACATAAGAAGAATATAGGAGGTTGGCAAGAATGTCAAAGACTGATGTGGATAAGGTTTGGGTAGATAGAAACATAGATGGAGATAAAATATGAGGGTCAAACTAATCCTAGGGAGCACATCCAGCTATGAATTTCAGCATGGAAGGAGATTCCACAAAAAGAGTGGGTACATGGATTCATTCATACATTGGAGGCAATCCCTAAGAATTGGTACCTAGAAACAAAGCTTCAACATGGTACCGAGAATTGGGCAGAAATGGTTGATGGATTCATATTAACACTAAAATTTCAGGATGATTCCCACACATATATTTGGCTCTTCAGGCAATCAAGAAGAAGATTTTTGGCCATGTCACCTCGGTGACATGGAAACAACCTGATTGGGTTGCGTAGATAGAATATGCACTGGAATGCTATAAAATTATTGTAGATGGAGAAGAATAAGATCCTCGCAACATGGAAATAGAAGAATAAGAAGGATACTGCGAAGTCAATAGACCTAAGATAGAGATACCATACATAACGAAGCCACTGAAGACCAGGAAGGTAAGCATAGGATAAGAGGAGGATCCCAAGTTTGCAACTATAGGAGATTACTGGGATGAAGATACAGTCAATAACATTACAAATTTACTTCATAAATATCAAGAAGTATTTCCCACCAAGTTTTCAGAGATGAAGGGTATAATAGGATATCACAGAGTCATGAAGATTCCTTTGAATCCTGATCTGAATCCAGTCAAACAAAGACCTTACAGACTGAACCCGAAGTATAAGGAGAAAGTGAATGTAGAGCTTGATAAGATGATAGCAGCCGGAATTATTGAACCTATAGAAGAATTACAATGGGTGAGTCTTATGGTGGTACAAGAAAAGAATACTTAAGGGGATATTAGGATCTATGTTGATCTAAGGAAGATGAATGATGCATGTTTACATGATCCTTTCCCTACCCCTTTCACAGATGAAGTGATGGAAAATGTGTGAGTAAATGAAGCTTACTCATTTACATATGGATTCTCAGGTCATCATCATATTAGGATTGCACCTAAATATCAACATAAGACCACATTTGCTACAGAATGGGGCTCATATCAATACACATTCATACCTTTTGGATTGAAAAATGGTCCTACTATATTTTCTAGGGTGGTGATCGCAACTTTTAAGTAGTACATCCACAATTTTTTGGAGGTATATTTTGATGATTGAACAATATTTGGATTATTGAGCAGGCATGAGGGAAGTTTAAGACTTATGCTTGACACATGCATAAAGTATTAGATCTATTTGAATTTAAAGAAGTGCATATTTTGTGCACCCTTTGACATATTGTCTGTAAGCAAGGACTAATGGTGGACCCTACTAAGATTGTTGTCATTATGAACTTGGATCCACCTAAAACAATAAGACAACTCCGCACTACATTGGGGCATACTGGGTATTACAGGAAGTTCATCAAGGGGTATGCCTAGATTACTACACATATGGAGAAATTATTGAAGAAGGATGAAACTTTTCAGTGGAATGAAGAATTTCAGAAGAGCCTCGACATATTAAAAGAAAATATGGTAGTGACACCTATACTAGTGTTCCCTTATTGGAACAAGGAATTTCATGTCCTTGTGGATGCCTCTTGTATAGCTTTGGGTGTGGTGTTGGCACAACCTGTTGAAGGAGAGATTGATCATCCTATAGCCTTTGCAAGTAGGAATTTGTCTACAACATAAAATAATTACACCACTACAGAAAGGTAAGGATTGGCCATGGTGTATTCTTTGCATAAGTTTAGACTTTATTTGTTGGGGTCACACTTTAAGATGTTTACAACTCATTCTTGTTAGAAAATTATATATTATAGAGCAATGGAACACATAAAATTATGTGGAAACACAAACATATAAAACATATAAAACAAGAGAGACACATATATATGTGGTTCACCCGACTTGGGTTATGTCCATGGAGAAACAACCAGTCCTTCCTTTATATTATCCAGAAAAATGAAGAGACACAACCTACAACAGATCCGTTGCAATATCCTCTACTCTCTCACACAATCCTCATTTCTCTTTCTTGCTTAGAATACACACCACCCACAGCCGCAATATAATTCCCTCATATGAACCGAGGGGTTGCCTTCTAGGGTAAAAACCCTAAATTAAACATTACTTATACCGTCAGATCATCTACCTAATGAATGGCCCAGATTAACTACGAAATTAATATATTTTACAAGGCAATTTTATATCTATTTTTAGCATTGGGGGCGCTGTCCTTGAACCCCTATCGGGGGACCGCTGGCCCCCAGACCCCCCAACTGTTGGGGATCGCCCCCCACCGAATCCCCGCGGGGGGGACACGTCTGCCCTACATGGAGGGGTGTACAATCTTCCTAGGGTATACATTGGACTGAAACAAAGACCTTTAAATCAGGATGATAATCAAAATCCACACCCAAAAATTTCCCACTTGGACTGAAAACTGCGTGAAGGTCATCAGGTTGATGAGCAGGGATACACTTTGACAGTAAATTATTTTGAGATGATAGTGTGACAACTCTTATGTGTTTCTCAACCTCTATTTATTTATCTGTAATTTGTACCTCAATGGAAACTAGTGGCTGAAAATATGGAGTTAAGGAAGATTCCATGTCCAAAATGATTTCCTCAACCATTTCAGGAAAAGGCTTCTCATTTACAACATGCTCAAGAATTTCATCATCCTCCTCAACCTCATCATCACAACTGAAAGACTGTTGGTTTCCAATTATATGAATGTTATCTCTGATGGACTGAAGTGAAGTATAGCAAAGAGTCTGAGACTCTTCACTTACTTCTGAACTCTCAAGGTTCTCCTCATCAGTGTCATAGATGACTCGTAATGGCTGCTCACTTTTCTCAAGTTTATGAAACTGGGATTCCTCCCAAAAATCAAAAGCCGAGTGTTCTGCAAAGTTAGCTTCTGTTTGGAAATCATAATCATCAATATATTGATTAAACCTTGGAGAATCATTAACATAAGTAATGTCACCAGTCATGCATATTGGACTATCAGATTGCTTTTCTTCAAATTGATTTACAAGTCTATTTTTTGACTTATGATATGCAGGATTAACAGGAGAAAGATCAGAGAAGTTTTGGTTATATGAAGTTTCAGAGGCTGTCTGCATGTTTATAAGTTGATCTATTTCCTCTTCAGTTAAAGGAGGAGGTACTTTCTGTTTTCTTTGGATTGGGCAACAATTTCTTTCCATTTTTTGTGGAAGTTGATCTTGTGGCTGAATGTCCTCTTGTATTTTACAAGGAAGGGTAGATGGATTGTTATTTGTTTCAACCTTTTCAAAGAGCTCTTGTGGATCCTCTCTTATTTCTTGATGGATTTCATCTAGGATCAACTCTTCTTGGTCATCTTGATGGTTAGTTTGGGTAAGAAAATTATGGATATCCTCTAAAAAATCCTCAGGATGCCAATTTCCTAAGTGTTCATCAATGCTTACAAGGTGTTGTATGAGGTTTTCAGATTGATCACAACAATTTTCAGCCAATGATAGAGATGGACAATGCCCTATATAGCGTTTACAAAATACTTTATGGAAATCCTTCAAAGAAAACAAGATGCCAGGTTCTAGGCTTTCATACCATTCTCTTGCCTTTCCTTCTAATGTACCCATGACATTTTCATGAGGCAGTCCTCATGCCATTCAACCTTTAACTTCCATACATGTATATGGAAATTGATGAGGTGTAAAAATGGGTCGTCAATATTTTCATCTTGAAAGAGAGGTAGGTTTCCTATCCAATTTACATGTGTAGGCATTTTGTGTGGGAATCCAGGGATATGTTCTCTGCTCATCGCAGCATATCTCCTTTGTATCCTTGGATTCATCTTTGTTAATCAGAAAGGATCACTGTGTCTTTTCAACCGTTGTAAAGTTCTCTACCAGTGGAGTGTTTTGGTCTAATGAAGGTTGTGGAGTCGCCACGTGGAGGATTTGGACTGTGCTGTCCACCATCAGCATGATTGGGATTGCTTAATGCATTCCCAGGAGATTTAATAAGGACTAGTGGAGTAATAGGCCTACTGGAGGCTAGTGGAGTCGCCAGGTGGAACTTGGTTGTTTTTGTAAAGACGTAGTTATGGTCCACCACCAGTAACTAGGGAAAAAGCCAATCTGGGAATGTTTTGGGGTTTTTCTGAGTTTTTATGTGCATTCTATGGTTTATTAAAGTATTCTAGACCTGTTTCAACACTTTTCTAGGGTGGTGAGAACAAAAAGAGTTTACTCTAACTGGTTTTGTGGACTGCTTGCCTGTGAGGTTTGGAAGAGTTTCCCATAACTGAATCATCATTTTGCTAAGATGGTGAAAGAGCTAGATTCTACTCTTCTAAGTTTGACTGAGATTTTGAGAGTTCCTAAGGGACACCTAGGATGTTTTGATTCAAAGTCCCACCGTGATCGCCATTATGCTAGTGAGCGGTGGGATAGGTCAGCCAGATAGTATTCTAAAAAAGTCTCTAAAGATCGGGGAAAACTAAGTTTGTTTATTACTCAGAGTCCCACCGTGATCGCCATTATGTTAGTGAGCAGTCAGATGGCTCAATCGGATAGTAGCCTAGAGTATAGTAAAGTAGTAAGGTCTACTGGAGGCTAGTGGAGTCGCCAGGTGGATTTTTAGTTGTTTTTGAGGTATATGTGTATGGTCCACCACCAGTACTGACAAAAACCAATCTAAGGGAGTTTTTTGTGGTTTTTTCTGAGTTTTATGTGCAGCATAGTATGTAAGAGTGCTATAAACCTGATTCATCACTTTTCTATGATGGTGAAACAGAGAGTTTACTCTAAATGATTCTAAAGGTTGATGGTCTAAATTGAATGTTGAAGGACTAAAGAGTCTATAAGAGTTTGCTAGACTGTCATGTACTCAGTACGTCCCACCGTGATCGCCATTATGTTAGGGTCCCGTGATTTGGCTGATTGGCAAGCCAAATGACAGTGTAACATCAAACCAATCTTTGGAGCCCAAGGACCTAGCCTTCCTAGACTCAGAGAGGGCTCTCTCTATATGTGTAAGGCATATCTATGTGTTTGCTTATTGTGTTCTGATTTTAGGCTAGTTATGAAGTAGGTTTTTTTGGTTTTGGTTTTTAGGTTGTGAGGGATGAAATTGATCAAAGATATAAGATAGGTAAAAAGATGTCAGATCAACTGGGCTATGGGGTCGAAGAGGTCAAGAAAGCTATCAGATGGTGATACAAGGTTGTTGAAGGGCCGATTTGATTCGAGGTAGAAAGGATCTTTGGGAAAAATGGAATAAAATGGACATCAAGTTTGGGAACAACAAAGGATTTCAAGCATAACTAGTTTAATAGCTGACATAAACATGGTAGGGCAAACCATTAATCATGAGAAATGTAACTATAAGCTAATCAATACATAGAAATAAACATTCAAGCCATGCATAGAGATATATCACCCTCTAACTTTGGGAAATGGCTATCAGACTTTGGGGAAAACAAATAAGAGAGAAAAACAACTTAACTTACTATGCCGGAACGCCTAAACACAGTACTTCAAGTTATTGGGCACTTTGAAAACAAGATTTGCATAGTCTTAGACAAAGGGCTAGATCAGAACTAGGCCTCCTTGGTTCAACAAAATGATAATCTAATCAGCCAAAGAGAAATTTCATGGATGGAGCTATCACTAGCCATAGGTAAGCAGGGCATACCGAAAATCATACTTAGCATGTATAAAACCATGAATGAAATAAGCAACAATATCCTTAAGTTATTAAAGAGCAATCAAGAATTCTTTAATGTGACTAAGGAAGAGGAAAACATGAAAGCTATGAAGAAACATGAAATTTAAGGTGCCTCCAAGGGCATGTCTCAAATCTGTTCTCTATTGATCTATAGCAAGCAAGAAACATGTATTCATGAATGAAAACTAGAAGACAAAACAAAGAAGGAGACACTATACCATTCTACCAAGTCATGGAATCCAACAACAATCCTCTTTCATCATCCAAGAACATCCAAGAGGCAATCCAAAAGCATGAGACAAGTATTTCTTCCAAAGCTTATATGAACATATATTGCTTCTATCATCAAGTTTAGCCTTCTATTACAATGAATCCTCTTGGAATATATAGGCCAAAGAGGAGGAAAAACAACCAAGGCAACTAACTAGCCATTGGTTAAAAATAAATATCTAAACTTGTCCTTGAGGCTTTGCAAAGCCCAAGGCACAAAATATCTCATAAAACATCTAAAAAATGCTAAAAGAGGGAAAAATATTGACTTTTCATAACTTCTCATGTGCAAAAATAGCTAAACGCACATGAGGAAAGGTTAGCTTTTAAAGGTTCAATTTTTACAAAAATACTCAAAAATTACATCACCAAAAGGTCCCCTGACTTGCCGGCAACTTCTGGCAGCCTTCCCGATGTAGAAACGAGGCTCATGATAGCTCGTTAGAAAGCTCTGAGTGTCTACTTTCTGGAAAAACTTGAATTTTCCCAATCTGATGCCTGGAAGTCCTCCAAAAACAGGCTTGTGTGTAAAAACCCAGAAAATAAACCTTGCTGATAAACGGGGCAGAATGTTGAAAAAGTGAGTGTTTTTTGTATCTTTGGGGGACCAAAACAACTTCAAATGCTCTAAATTTTTTTGAGTAGATGCCCCTGAATTTAATGCATCCAATGGTACCACTCTCAAGAGTTGAGGATGCTCCA
Source organism: Pinus albicaulis (assembly GCA_034641835.2). Classification (NCBI taxonomy): domain Eukaryota; kingdom Viridiplantae; phylum Streptophyta; class Pinopsida; order Pinales; family Pinaceae; genus Pinus; species Pinus albicaulis. The sequence continues at coordinate 297,966,273 of CM076569.1, forward strand.
AACCAAAATGGCGGCGCCCATGATTTTATGCAATTAGGCCCAAAAATGTCAAAAAACAAGATCGTGTCAAAATTCGCTCAATTTTGGTGAGCAAGTCCCTCAAGGATTTTTAGAAACATATCTAGAATCTCAGGCCAAAATTCCAAGCCTAAAGGTGTCTTTCTCCTTTTTTCTCACCGGGCGCCCTCTTTAGGCAGTTTTGAGCTTTTCTTGGTTTTCTTCTTTGTTGTTTGGCATTCTAGCTTTGGTGAAGAAGTCATGGCCCCTTGCCTAGGAGAGGTAGCTAGTGCATGCTTTGGAGAATGCCCTTCATGATATTTATGCTGCTGTTCTGTCTCATAATGCTGCCCCTTTTCCTGTCCTTGTTCATCACTGTTATGCTGCTCCTATTTCTCTGTCTCACCTTCACTGTCAATCACTGTTTGATCAAGGTAAAATTTGTTTCAAATGTTGTGTGAGATGACTTTTTAAACACAAAATCCTTTGCTCTTTCCAAAGCACTGTTTTTCCCTTTGTATGCTACTCAACAAATAATCTTAAAGATAAGGCCATAGTCAGTTTAAAATACATACATAGTTAACTGATTTTCTGAGCTTGCATAAAGGTCACAGAGCCTTTGGTGTTTTTGATGTGAACACAAAAGACCTGTAGCAGTCAAACAACAAAAACTCCTCTTAACCAAAGCACTGCCCTTGTATTCACTGTTCCTCACACAGAGTTGGACAATACCTCCAAATGGAAACTTACAGTTTCATATACTAAAATCTGTTTATGGTCGAGAAGGCAGCCTTGATTCTGCTCTTCACCACACTGAATAAAACTTTGAACAATGAACAAGTTATATATGGATGATTTCTGTGGTTTGAAAATTAGGGCCACTATCTCATTTTTTAAACACTGAGTTTCTGCTTTAAAACAGTGTCTTCATCTCTTACCCTTTTTTTGAGGGCAGTCTATAGGCTCTTTGAAGCTAGAATCAACCTTTACTCTCAACCAACTATTATTCTCTTTCAAAACATTCACTTAAAAAAATCTTGACTTACACCACGGCCCTTACTGCCTTAAACATTGTCTAGCAATTTGAAATTTGTAAGGGGGGGAAGATAAAATACCTTAAAAGACGGTGGCAGGCTTTGCTTGAGAGTTGGAGCAAATTTGAAAGCAGTTTGGAGGCGTTTTAATGGCTTGTCATAGGCGCGACGCGTTTGAATGAGAGAGCGCTGCGCAAAAAGGCCGTCGGGTCACCTGTCGGGCTGACGGGACCAACGCTTACAGGCACGCCGCGCGGCCGTGTACTCCTTTGTAAAAACTGCACCTAAACGTGCCGCGCGGTTATACAGGTGTGCCGCGCAACCTTTAACCCTTGAAAACTTCTGTGAATTCACTCAAAAATTCTTTTCTCGACCCAGTTGGCAGCAAGAGAGTTTGTTTGTATGTTGAAATGTGAAATACGCGCGGGAAACAGTCTTTAACCCTCATATTTGAAAAAATATCACAACCCTTTGAAGTGCTTTAATGAAGGTTTTGAGAATGTTTAAAAGGCCTTTGGATTTAAAAAAATATGAAGCTCATATTTCTTGAAAACAGAAATAAGACTCCTTTTCTGAAATAAAACAACCCTTTTAAAATTTAAAACTTTCATTGTTTCTCAATATAGAGAGAAAGTCTTCCCTTTTGATATCTGCACTATGGGAGGAAAATATGTTTTTGAGCCATATGAAGGGCTGTGGATGTGTCTTTGAGTGGTACTGCCTTTTTGCTGAGGAAGAAACTTAACTGCCATTTCAATATCCCTTTTATACCTCTGGTCTTCGTATGGCATACCTGCTGTCACTTGAGTCATATGAGATTTTCTTTGACAGTGGGTAAAAATTATTTGGACACTGTAAGTGCAAATCCTGTTTACAAAAAGGTCCTCAATCCCAAAAACATTAACTTATCTTCAGGTTGCCAAAATGATCTAGTTTTCAGTTTTAAGGAGACAAAACAATGATGATGTTCTAGACTTGAAACTTGAGCCAGGGAGAGCTGCCTTTTATTTCTTCTGTGAAGGAGTCTGCAAGAAGCCTGGGTTTTCATCTATTTCACCTATTTTTAGCAAGCAGCTTCTTCAGAGTCTTTGCCATATTCCATGATTCCTTTTTACCTTCAAACCATGATGAGCTCCTTTACTTTGCTTATGAAGAAGACCTTCTTTGACAGATGCTTGTTTCCTTTTGAACATGATGGCAGAGGTTACTTTGAGACCAAGACCCCTTTGACTCCTCTGGTCATCAGTTTAACAATATTTCTTTGGCCCTCTTCTTATAGATGAAGGAGGCGCTTTAGTCTTCAAACCCTCTGCTTATAGATGAAGGAGGTTTTTCAGTCTTGTTGTATCATCAGCCCTGTGACAATGCTATTTTTCCTTCTACTGTCCTTTCAGGCTTGGAATGTGGTTGCAAGAGCTTGATGAAAAACTCTTTGCTTTGTAGCTGCATCCCAGGCCCAAGGTCACATTGAGAAGCAACTGTCTTCTCATGTGGAGCCAAAAATTGTTCTTCTGAGATGCTAGTATGTCTCTGTACTTGAAAGATCCATCAAAACACTGTAAAAACACCTAAAATCAACTTGACTTATGGTCCATGTATTGCTGAGATTTGAGGGTGTATTAGTGGCGCGACCTAGGGCTGTAGCCAACTTTATTTGCAAAATGGGAATGTTTGTTATGACTGGTCAATAACAGATGGAGGTTCTTTGGCTCTTGGATAGTTCGCCAAGGGAGAAATGCCTTAAAGCGCCACTTCCTAACTTAGGGGAGAATTTTTGGACAGATTTGGATTGTTTCTTTAGAGCTGATGGGCAGACTAGTATGGCTGAGGCTAGGTAGGATTTGATAATGAGGTTTCATCTCGTCATGGGCGGATTGAAAGGTAAGAGGGAAAACAAGTTTATGGGTGTTTTCTAGCTGGAAAATTTGTCAAATTTTTAGATCAACTGCTAGAAAACTTGGTTGTTTAGAACTAGTCATCACCAACAAGTGAAAAATACTGATGACTAACAGTGGCTCCATTTGGGGAGGGCAGCTCCTTTTCAGGAGGTGTCCAGAATTTTAGATCTTTGGCTTATGAAGACCAGTGCCTTAACCATTGGCGCAAATTTCATTCCACTTTGATGCTACTTCTGAAAAATGACAACATGATTAGCATCAATGATATTTCTACCTACCCCACTACCTTTCCTAACATTTTTTCTTCTTTTTGGCGCATTTGGACTAGCAGCCTTTTGACAATACATATTTTTTATTTTTGAAAAATGAACCTATCTAATTCTACACTTATATCTGCCAGGAGTTCAGATTAAACTGATGAACTCCTTCATTACTCTACCTATGCTAGATCAACTGTCAAGGTTAAGCTGTTTGACAGGATTTTGTTCTCTAATATAAAACACGAAATTGAAAAGATGATCAAATTAGGGTTAGAGAGTCTGATTTGTCATGTATTTGTGGCGTGAAAAACAAGATGCACACAACTATTATTTTGCATAAAAATGGAAACTAGGAAAAATAGGGCTAAGATGCACAATTTGTTTTTCATCCCCGTCTCCCTCTTTGGTTCTGTTTTGGGCGTGTGGAACCAATATCTTTTCCTAATCTACTCTCTTTGATAAGTCAATCTTACACAATGTTGACCATCTTTTTCACTCACTAACTTATCAGCAATTAAATTTAAACATGTTCAGCTATGATTAGGCTAGATAACTGAACAAGACATTTGAGCACTAGTAGCGGCATTTAGACTTGCTCGCTTTCAGCATGGCTATTTTTTGGGTATGGGGCTATACCATTGCTATTTAGAAAATGCCCTCTTTTTCTACTTTTTACTATTTTTGTATTTTCTGCTTTTTCACTCTTTCTTCAAACAATCTAAAACTGGAAAGATGCTCATAAGGATGAGCTTATATTTCACAACTATCTACCTATCCTAGTCTAAACTATACACAACATACATTCATTTGGTGAACTCTTCTTTCCAATATAGCCATTCAAGTAGATGATTGCATGGTTGATCTTGGTTTAGTTCTTTCATGATGCTGAAGTGATGAAAAGGCCACTCCCATTTGGCTTGTTTTCGGACAGTAGTGCTTAAGTTTTTTCTCATTCTTGGTAGCAACTTGTTCATGATAGAACCCACTACTCCTTCATATTTCTCAAGGAAAACAACAAATGGATCTTGGAATAATACCTGATCTAGAGGATTTGAGATATAGGCTTCATGCAAGACTACTCTTTCTTCCACTTGGCTATATTTAGGACTCTCCTGGTAAAGCAACTCTTCCCCTTGCTCATGATCACTTGAATTGTCAGACTCATCATATATTGCAGTGTAATTTTCTTTCCAAGCTGATGTGTTCTGATTAAGTGGACTGAAAACTGTGTGAAGGTGATCAGGTTGATGAGCAGGGATACACTTTGACAGTAAATTATCTTGAGAGGATAGTGTGATAACTCTTATGTGTTTCTCAACCTCTATTTCTTTATCTGTAATTTGTAGCTCAATGGAAACTAATGGCTGCAAATCTGGAGTTAAGGAATATTCCATGTCCAAAATGATTTCCTCAACCATTTCAGGAAAAGGCTTCTCATTTACAACATGCTCGAGAATTTCATCATCCTCCTCAACCTCATCATCACAACTGAAAGACTGTTGGTTTCCAATTATGTGAATGTTATCTCTGATGGACTGAAGTGAAGTAGAGCAAAGAGTCCGAGACTCTTCACTTACTTCTGAACTCTCAAGGTTCTCCTCATCAGTGTCATAGATGACCCGTAATGGCTGCTCACTTTTCTCAAGTTTATGAAACTGGGCTTCCTCCCAAAAATCAAAAGCTGAGTGTTCTGCAAAGTTAGCTTCTGTTTGGAAATCATAATAATCAATATATTGATTAAACCTTGGAGAATCATTAACATAAGTAATGTCACCAGTCATGTATATTGGACTATCGGATTGCTTTTCTTCAAATTGATTTACAAGTCTATTTTTTGACTTATGATATGCAGGACTAACAGGAGAAAGATCAGAGAAGTTTTGGTTATATGAAGTTTCAGAGGCTGTCTACATGTTTATAAGTTGATCTATTTCCTCTTCAGTTAAAGGAGGAGGTACTTTCTGTTTTCTTTGGATTGCACAACAATTTCTTTCCATTTTTTGTGGAAGTTGATCTTGTGGCTGAATGTCCTCTTGTATTTTACAAGGAAGGGTAGATGGATTGTTATTTGTTTCAACCTTTTCAAAGAGCTCTTGTGGATCCTCTCTTATTTCTTGATGGATTTCATCTAGGATCAACTCTTCTTGGTCATCTTGATGGTTAGTTTGGGTAAGAAAATTATGGATCTCCTCTAAAAAATCCTCAGGATGCCAATTTCCTAAGTGTTCATCAATGCTTACAAGGTGTTGTATGAGGTTTTCAGATTGATCACAACAATTTTCAGCCAATGATAGAGATGGACAATGCCCTATATAGCGTTTACAAAATACTTTGTGGAAATCCTTCAAAGAAAACAAGATGCCAGGTTCTAGGCTTTCATACCATTCTCTTGCCTTTCCTTCTAATGTACCCATGAACATTTTCATGAGGCAATCCTCATGCCATTCAACCTTTAACTTCCATACATGTATATGAAAATTGATGAGGTGTAAAAATGGGTCATCAATATTTTCATCTTGAAAGAGAGGTAGGTTTCCTATCCAATTTACATCTATAGGCATTTTGTGTGGGAATCCAGGGATATGTTCTCTGCTCATCGGAGCATATCTCCTTTGTATCCTTAGATTCATCTTTGTTAATCAGAAAGGATCACTGTGTCTTTTCAACCGTTCTAAAGTTCTCTACTAGTGGAGTCTTTTGGTCTAATGAAGGTTGTGGAGTCGCCTGGTGGAGGATTTGGACTGTGCTGTCCACCATCAGCATGATTGGGATTGCTTAATGCATTCCCAGGAGATTTAATAAGGACTAGTGGAGTCGCCACGTGGAACTTGGTTGTTTTTGTAAAGACTTAGTTATGGTCCACCACCAGTAACTAGGGAAAAAGCCAATCTGGGAATGTTTTGGGGTTTTTCTGAGTTTTTATGTGCAGTTTACGGTTTATTAAAGTATTCTAGACCTGTTTCAACACTTTGCTAGGGTGGTGAGAATAAAAAGAGTTTACTCTAACTGGTTTTGTGGAATTCTTGCCTGTGAGGTTTGGAAGAGTTTGAATGAGAGAGCACTGCGCAAAAAGGCAATGCCATAGGCTTGTCATAGGCACGGCGCGTTTGAATGGGAGAGAGCTGCGAGGAAATGCCATAGGCTTGTCATAGGCGCGGCGAGTTTGAATGGATTGTCATAGGCGCGGCGTGTTTGAATGAGAGAGCGCTGCGTAAAAAGGCCATCGGGTCACCTGTCGGGCCGACGGGACCAACGCCTATAGGTGCGCCGTGCGGCCATGTACTTCTTTGTAAAAACTGCGCCTAAACGCACCGCGCGTCTATACAGGCGCGCCGCACAACCTTTAACCCTTGAAAACTTATGTGAATTCGCTCAAAAATTATTTTCTCGACCCAGTTGGCAGCAAGAGAGTTTGTTTGTATGTTGAAATGTGAAATACGCGTGGGAAACAGTCTCTAACCCTCATATTTGAAAAAAGATCACAACCCTTTGAAGTGCTTTAATTAAGGTTTTGAGAATGTTTAAAAGGCCTTTGGATTTTAAAAAATATGAAGCTCATATTTCTTGAAAACAGAACTAAGAGTCCTTTTCTGAAATAAAACAACCCTTTTAAAATTTAAAACTTTCACTGTTTCTCAATATAGAGAGAAAGTCTTCCCTTTTGATATCTGCACTATGGGAGGAAAATCTGTTTTTGAGCCATATGAAGGGCTATAGATGCGTCTTTGAGTGGTACTGCCTTTTTGATGAGGAAGAAACTTAACTGCCATTTCAATATCCCTTTTATACCCCTGGTCTTCGTATGGCATACCTGCTGTCACTTGAGTCATATGAGATTTTCTTTGACAGTGGGTAAAAATTCTTTGGACATTGTAAGTGAAAATCCTGTTTACAAAAAGGTCCTCAATCCCAAAAACATTAACTTATCTTCAGGTTGCCAAAATGATCTATTTTTCAGTTTTAAGGAGGCAAAATAGGGATGATGTTCTAGACTTGAAACTTGAGCCAGGGAGAGCTGCCTTTTAGTTCTTCTGTGAAGGATTCTGCAAAAAGCCTGGGTTTTCATCTATTTCACCTCTTTTTAGCAAGAATCTTCTTCAGAGTCTTTGCCATATGCCATGATTCCTTTTTACCTTCAAACCATGATGAGCTCCTTTACTTTGCTTATGAAGAAGACCTTCTTTGACATATGCCTGTTTCCTTTTGAACATGATGGCAGAGGTTACTTTGAGACCAAGACCCCTTTGACTCCTCTGGTCATCAGTTTAACAATATTTCTTTGGCCCTCTTCTTATAGATGAAGGAGGCACTTCAGTCTTCAAACCCTCTGCTTATAGATGAAGGAGGTTTTTCAGTCTTGTTGTATCATCAGCCCTGTGACAATGCTATTTTTCCTTCTATTGTCCTTTCAGGCTTGGAATGTGGTTGCAAGAGCTTGATGAAAAACTCTTTGCTTTGTAGCTGCATCCCAGGCCCAAGGTCACATTGAGAAGCAACTGTCTTCTCATGTGGAGCCAAAAATTGTTCTTCTGAGATGCTGGTATGTCTCTATCCTTGAAAGATCCATCAAAACACTGTAAAAACACCTAAAATCATCTTGACTTATGGTCCATGTATTGCTGAGATTTGAGGGTGTATTAGTGGCGTGACCTAGGGCTGTAACCAACTTTATTTGTAGAATGGGAAGGTTTGTTATGACTGGTCAATAGTAGATGGAGGTTCTTTGGCTCTTGGAAAGTTCGCCAAGGGAGAAATTCCTTAAAGCGCCACTTCCTAACTTAGGGGAGACTTTTTGGACAAATTTGGATTGTTTCTTTAGAGCTGATGGGCAGACTAGTATGGCTGAGGCTAGGTAGGATTTGATAATGAGGTTTCATCTCGTCATGGGCAGACTGGAAGGTAAGAGGGAAAAAAAGTTTATGGGTGTTTTCCAGCTGGCAAATTTGACAAATTTTTAGATTAGATGCTAGAAAACTTGGTTGTTTAGAACTATTCATCACCAACAAGTGAAAAATACTGATGACTAACAAGAATTATAGTCTTTCTGCAGGTGTCCTTTCTTCCTGCATTTCAAGCACACTATCCCCAATCTAGACTTGGATCTGCCTTTCCTTGAATTACTGTGATATCCTTGGCTCTTTCATATTTCCATTTTTCTTCCCCTAGTCTTTGCACTCAAAGCATTACTTGATGTCTAATCAGAGTTTTTCCGTCGCATTTCCTCGCTAAGGATGGCACCGACAACATCATCAAACTTTGAAGTACTAGATCCAGAAACATAGTTACTAATGGTAATAACTAAACCATTCCAACTTTATGGTAATGAGCATAGAAACAATAGATCCCTAACTTCATCATCAAATTTTACCCTTACAGAACTTAACTGACTGGTATCCGTATTAAATTAATTTAAATGGTCAGTAATAGATCCACCTTCCGACATCTTCATAAATAAATGCTTCATAATAAATGCCTTATCTGAGGCCAAGGGTTTTTCATATAGTTTGGCCAATGCCATCATTAAACCCTCTATTGTCGTTTCCTTGGAAATATTAAAGGCTACCGACACTGCCAGGCACAATCGTATTGTTCCAAGTGCCTTTCTGTCGAGAATCCCCCATTCTTCGTTTGTTATACTCAATGACTTCTTTGTTTTTTTTCTCGATGGAAGGTACATATCTTGTAGAAATTATATGCACTAAGCATGGATATGTCCAAGATCCACCTAATCTCACACTGTTTAACTTTATGCAAGATACTGAATCTATTCCACTTGTTAATATTTTGCGGAAAAATTAATTGCACACACATGTGAAGCATAAACAAAAATTATCAATCGCACATAACATAGTTTTTAACTGGGAAAGCCTGAAGCTGAAAACCCCAACTATATATTATGTAACATGGAGATCATATGACAATCTCATACAAACATACAAATCTTATCACAAGCTCTCAGTACAGCACAATCCTCATACACTAATCATGCCTAATCTTGCAAATCCATGCATCGATCTTTGCCACTTGCTAGCCTGCCTCCACTGCGCAATCTCTAATGAAGAATAGCTCTGAATGAATTCGAATTACTCTTGGATTGACTACACAATCATCATTGGCATCTCCACTGTGTGTTTGATGCAATCAATGCATCACTAATAGTCACAACAAATAGTCTATCTTGCCCTTTCACCTATCTCTCCACTGGTCTCCATTGAAACTGCCATGCACTATAGTTAACTGCTGTATTGTTCAGTTGATTAATGAGTTATTAGTTGTGAATTAATTAACTAATTAATTCACTCCACTCTCACTAGTGTATCATTTAGTTAGACTAGATACAACAAGATCAACTGAGTCGAACTGAGTTAAACTAAATACAACTCCATAACTACTTCTTCCAACTGTGTCATAACTCTGCCACTTGAGTTCTAATTGAGTCCTCCATGAAATAGCTCTAGTAAACCCTTAGGAATAGCGTAATTCCTTCTGTCAGCTGCTGTGTCACATCTGTGCACTGAACTGAAGTGCTCCAAGAGAATAAGTTGCTGTTTAGAGTCTGGTTATTATTAAGAGCTAATAATAATCGACATGCTTCTATTTTTAGATCGACGATATATAAATAGACTTTGCCCAATATTCTAAAAATATAATTTCATCTATTTTTCCAACTTGACCAACCATCCACAAATAGCATCCTGCAACTTCTGAAATATGATCATCATGTCTAAAAATAGACATAGTCTAAAAATAGACTTGCGCCAAAAATAGCCTGCGGCCCCACTTAGTGAAGGCGACTCTTTTCACTAAGCTCATCATCTTGTTGAATATCAACACTCCCTCTCAACAAGATAGGGATTATCTTTCACCCCAATCCTGCCTCTATGGTATTCGAATTTTCTCCTGGTGAGTGCCTTCGTCAGAATATCTGCATCCTGATCCTCCGTAGGAATGTATTGAAGCAACATGATCTTCTGCTGCACACAATATCTAATATGATGATACCAGATATCAATATGTTTAGATCTATCATGAAACACAAGATTAACCGAGAGTTTAATGCAACTCTGATTATCACAATGAATCACCGTGGGATCTAAATGTGAACCGAACAAACCAACCTGAATCTTCCTCATCCAGATAGCCTCACATGCAGCTAAAATTGCTGCCATGTATTCCGCTTCTGCTGAACTAAGTGCCACAGATCTTTGTTTCCTGCTATACCAAGAAACTACCGTAGATCCAATACTGAAAATTCCTCCTGATGTGCTCTTTCTGTCTTTTGGGCTTCCTGCCCAATCTGCATCCGTGAAGCCATGCAACTTCACCTCATCTGTCTGTTTGTACCATAAACCATACTCAGATGTGCCCATGAGATATCTCAGGACACGCTTGCCCTCCTTCCAAAAGAGCTTGGTAGGCTTAACCATCACTTGTGAAAGATGGTTCACCGCATAGCATATGTCCGGTCTTGTATTGACTAAATACATGAGCGAACCCACCAATTTTCGATAAACAGTGGCATCCACTACCTCTGCCGGTGTAGCAACCTATATCTTCCAATTTCCTGGAAGAGGAGCTTCTATAGGCTTGCATCCTTGCATGTGAAACTTCTCCAGTATCTTCCGGGCATACTTGCCTTGACACACAAACAGTTCACCTTCCCACTGCCATATTTCCAATGCAAGGAAATAATGAAGGAGGCCCAAATCCTTCATCTCAAACTCCTTTGCAAGATCCGCCTTGTATGAGTGTATTAACTGCTCATCACCTGTTAGTAATAAATCATCAACATAAAGTACAATGATTAAAAGCTTACCCTCAACCACAATATGGTATAGGTTTGCATACGCCTCACTCTTGGTGAAGCCATGTCCAGTGAAATAGCTATCGATCCGAGTGTACCAAGCACAGGGTGCTTGTTTTAGCCCATACAGTGCTCTTTTGAGCCTGCACACATGCGACTCGCTGCTGAAGATCTCAAATCCTTCAAGCTGCTCAATGTACACCTCTTCCTCAATGATCCCATTATGGAATGCAATATTCAAATCCATCTGATGAATGTGCCAACCCATTTGCGCTGAGAGAGCAAGGATGGTCCGTATGGAAGAATACCGTGCGACAGTGAAAAGGTTTCTTCATAGTCAATCCCCTCAATCTGTGAGAAGCCCTGGGCAACAAATCTTGCCTTATACTTCTTGAAACTCCCATCAGCAGCTTGCTTTACCTTGTAGATCCAGCTTGATCCTACAACTGATTTTCCCACCGGCCTTGGAACAATCTCCCAAGCACTGTTTCTGACAATGGAGTCATACTCCTCCACCATGGCATCTACCCATGTGGGCTCCTGCACTGCTTCTTCAAAAGAATATGGCTCTGTCACAATACACTTTCTCATAAGAGCCATGTATCCAGTATATCGGTCAGGTGACTGTCTCTGTCTGCGCTGTGATGTAGGAACGCCTACATTCTGTGCCACATCCACCTTCAGTTTCTCAGCTTCTGTGGTACGCTTCCTGCCTTTTCTGATGTTTGGTTCTACATGAGTGGACTCTTCCACTCCATGAATCTCCTCCTGTGGCTGATCCACATCCATAGGCTCATATTTGGGAACAAGAAGTTCCTCCTCCGCATGCAAGTGTAGCTCCCTCTCAAGCGACAACTTCATGGCTTTCACCTCATTGAATTTTATATCCCGTCGCATAATAGTCATCCGACTGTTTGGAAAATACACACGATAGTTATGGGGTGTTTCTGTGTACCCCACAAAAATCCCAACTTCTGCAGTCGGCTCCAACTTCTTCCTGGCATCCTTCGTCACATGAATATAAACAGGTGAGCCAAAAATCTTCAAATGATAAATATCAGGCTTCTTACCAGTAAAAGCTTCCTCGGGTGTACTCATGCCAATTACTCTATGAGGACAACGATTTTGCACATAAACTGCAGTGTTGCATGCTTCCACCCACAAGTGCATCGGTAGGACCTGGTCATGCAACATCGCTCGTGCAACACCCACGATCGTTCTGTTCTTTCTCTCCACAACCCCATTCTGCTGTGGGTTATGAGGCGCTATGAGTTCTCTTCGAATTCCTTCTTTACTATAGAATTATTTGAATTCGCTCGAGATGTATTCACCACCATTATCGCTCCTTAGAGCTTTCACCTGCTTCCCCGACTCCTTCTCCACCAATGCCTAGAACTCACAGATCCAACATCTACGAGAAAAGTCATCAACAAATATCACATAACACTCGTGTTTCGCTGTTGAAGCGATCGAGAATAGTCCACACACGTCTGCGTGAATTCTCTCCAGGATCACCGAAGCACGGTTCTCCTTCTCATGAAATGTGGTGTTCACAAACTTACCCATTATACATCCTTTGCACTGATTTGACTGTGCAAGAGTACCCTTGGGAAGTCCAGTAGAAATTTGCTGCAAAAGCTTCAAAGCGCTTTGGTAAAGATGGCCCAATCTCCTGTGCCATAATTCGCCCTCATCTCGGCTCACCACTTCTTCTGCTTTGCCCACCATTGCAGAGCAGCCATCTACCTCCAGCTTGTATAGATTCTTAATTCGAACCCCTATCTTCTTGGTTTGACCCGTTGTTTTATGTCGAAGGAAAGCTTTTCCCTCACTGAAAACAACATCATAACCCCTGTCTTCCAGCATTGCGACTGAGACCAAGTTCATCTTCAGACCTGGAACATGCATGACATTCTTCAACAAGAATGGATTACCGGACTCCCTCTCAAAGGTAATGGTCCCAATGCCAGTCGAACTGTACCGACCATCATCGCCCATCTCTATATGCATCTGGAGGTCCTTCTCCTCCAAGTCACTAAACAACTCTTTGTCTCCTGTCATATGGAAAGACACACCACTGTCAGGATACCACACCGATCCCATGCAGTTTGAAACCAAGCATGCGATCAAGAAAAAATCCAGCTCAAATTGCGAGACTAAGGCCTCTCCAGCTGCAGATCCAGCAGCCTGCTTATTCTTCTTCTTCTGTGGACAGTTAGTGGCGAAATGTCCATGCTCGTGACAGTGAAAACACTTCACTTTGGACAAGTCCTACTTCTTGCCTTTTGCACCGGATTTAGAAGGATTTTTCTTCCCCTTCCCTTTCCTTTCTTTGGCAGCCAAAGCGAAATTCTCTTCATCTTCATTCTTCGATTAAGATCCATCCTTGGTACCCCGCCTTATCTCCTCCTGCACAAGATCTGACGAAAGTCGCTCCCATCCCGACAGTTTCTCCCGTCCATTGACAGAGTCTTCGTAGCTATGCCAACTCTTCATAAGCCCAAGGAGAGCCAAGCTCACCAAGTATTCTTCATCAACAGTAACCCCCACACTTCCCAGCTCATCCTTGTAGTGGAAAAACTTCGTGAGGTATTTTGGAATACTATCACCTTTCTCCATTTTTATTTTTCTGATCTTGTCTTTAAGCGCCAACTTCCTCTAGTCACTTATGCTTTGGAACAAGTCTGTCAAAGCCTTCCACATTAAGAATGGAGTGGATTTCCTGTGAAGGCTGGACACAATATGGTCCTTCACACCTTCTAACAGAATCCTCCTCGTCTTTGTAGTCTTCTTTTGCCACTCATCAAGTAATGCATCATCGCTAGATCCTGGCTTAGGAACATCACTATTGATGAACTCCTTCAGCCCATTATCCTCCAGCACCACCTCCATCTTGTCCTTCCAGGTTATGTAATTCAAGCTCCCATCAAGGGCATACTCCAATCTCAACCCGTTGAAAGACATTTCAATGTATACTCGATTTCTACACCAAGAATATTCTGTAGCAAATTCGAATTGTCCACTAGCACAAACTCACTTCACAATTGCAATCTTCAATCAAAAATGCTATAATACCATGTAGAAATTATATGCACTAAGCATGCATATGTCCAAGATCCACCTAATCTCACAATATTTAACTTTATGCAAGATACTGAATCTATTCCACTTGTTAATCTTTTGTGGAAAAATTAATTGCACACAAATGTGAGGCATAAACAAAAATTATCAATCGCACATAACACAGTTTTTAACCGGGAAAGCCTGAAGCTGAAAACCCCAACTATATATTATGTAACATGGAGATCATATGAAAATCTCATACAAACATACAAAGCTTATCACAAGCTCTCAGTATAGTACAATCGTCGTACACTAATAAGGCCTAATCTTGCAAATCCATTTACCGATCTTTGCCACTTGCTAGCTTGTCTCCATTGCACAATCTATGATGAAGAATAGCTCTGAATGAATTCGAATTACTCTTGGATTGACTGCGCAATCCTCATTGGCATCTCCACTGTGTGTTTGATGCAATCAATGCATCACTAATAGTCACAACAGATAGTCTATCTTGCCCTTTCACCTATCTCTCCACTGGTCTCCACTAAAACTGCCATGAACTGTAGTTAACTGCTGTATTCTTCAGTTGATTAATGAGTTATTATTTATGAATTAATTAACTAATTAATTCACTCCACTCTCACTAGTGTATCAATCAGTTAGACTAGATACAACTAGCTCAACTGAGTCTAACTGAGTTAAACTAAATACAAATCCATAACTACTTCTTCCAACTGTGTCATAACTCTGCCACTTGAGTTCTAACTAAGTCCTCCACGCATTAGCTCCAGTAAACCCTCACTTAACCCTTAGGAACGTAATTCCTTTGTCAGTTCTTTGTGTCACATCTGTGCATTGAACTGAAGTGCTCCAAGAGAATAAGTTGTTGTTTAGAGTCTGATTATTATTAAGAGCTAATAATAATAAACATGCAACTATTTTTAGATCGACGATCTATAAATGGATTCATCTGTTACTGTAGTATGTTCTTCTTGACTTGGAATTCCAAGCATGAGAAGGGGGATCTTCATGCAACATATGGTTTATTCCTCTTCATAGGAGTGTGTCATACCACTATGGAGGGCTCATTTATGGATCCTATCACCAGCTTACTTTCATTACATGGTAAGAATTCTGTTTTTGCATTTATTGATTGTTCAGCACAATATTTGCATGCTCTTACCATTCCTTTGCAGTGCATTTCTCTACAAAGGGGCAAGTTTTTCTTTAGGCTCCATGGACCATTTTTGGTCAGCTATTGTGATGGACACAACCATCTACTATATGACCCGGGGCAAGTGTTTGGTTACTCCTTGTATGCTCAGTTGATACATTCAGCCATCTACTATTTACTAGTGGATGTGATGACTTACACAACAAGCCATTTGTCAAGAAACAACTTGCCAAGCTATTTTATGAAGTTGCAGTGGGGAAGACTACGCTGTGCCCACTTGGGGGAATGTTGGTACCTTCCAGCACCACATGAAACCTTCAATATTTCTTTCATTTCAATGCTGATCATGAGCCCATTTGCTGATGTTGTTCTTTCCTTTATGGGGAGCATGATTGGGGGAGGAGCACATTGGGTGGATGTGTTATTGGGGGAGGAGCATCCCCACACTTTCTGCATCACATGTTCTAAGGGGAGCATGGGAAGAGACATGGCCACTACAGAAAAATATTTGTTTATTTATGAGGAGGGCCATGAGATGGATGGGATGCCATATAGTGGGGGTTTCTTATCCATCATGTATGAGATGGTTTGGGCCAGCTTGATTCACAACGTTGGGAAAGGGATCTTTGGAGATCTAGTTTCCCTCTTTCCATTTGAAAGAAACATTATTGCAGCCCAAGGTCATCAATTTATATGCACTTATCTTAAGTGGAGAGGAGGAAAACGTGGGGTAGGCCACTTTGTCTACCATGTTCATAATTTCAGCCCACCTACTTTGTAGGAGCTCGAGATGGAGCAGGATTTTTCAGAAGTTTCCATGTTGGGAGGCAACTCATTTTGTATGTATGATAGCTTGGGGATGGGAGATTCATATGGGGATGGTAGATCCCAATATATATCAGACCACATGCCTCAAGGAGGCCTTTAGACCACCCATTGTTTCCTCCATTGATATGGGGTGTTCACCAAAAGCTAGCATGTTTACTTGAGAGGGGAAACTTGGAGATATATTCTTGATGCAACACCTTGATCCTTGGAGGATTTTATCCTATGAGGTTTCTATAGGGGGAGAAGAGGATGCTCTTCAGTTCTATCCTTGCAGTTTCTCGAGGACAAGCAACATTTGGGAGGGGAGGACTGTAATATTCCAAAATTTGCATGCAACAAATTAGAATATTAAATTTTGCTAATGTCACTTAGGAGATGAATAAAAGGGTAAGGAGGCCCATGCATTTCAGAAATAAGGATAAATCCCTCATAGTGTGCAAAGGGATCATAATGCCAGCTGGATTTTACACTCTCATGTGTGAATAGGGACATTTTGCATGTGGACAAGGCCAAGTTTGACCAAGTCAACAGTATAAATGTAGGAGGAGTGGAGCAGCAAATAAAAGAGCTCAATGTGAATGTGGTTCATCCTAGATAGTTGTATGTGAGCTGGGTTGAAGACCCTTAGGTGTGAAAATGGCTGAAGCAAGTTGAAGAGGTCAACCTTGACCAAATCAAACAACACATTTTAGAGGAGTGGCTCTAATGAAGGCACAACGCAGTTTTGGAGGGAGATTGTTTGTGTGGTGGTGGAAACCCTATTGAGTGGGACCCAAGGTGAGAAGGCTCACTTAGTTTATAAGGAAGAGGATGCCAGCCATTTTGAGGTTAGCTTATGTATTACATTTTCATGTCTGCTTAGACTTTTGCGCTCTTAGCTGTTTAGCTAAGATTGCCGGTGCTGCTTAGCACTAAGGGATTCATGTTCAGGAATTCCTTATCTTCCCGCTCTTGGGAGAGATTTGATCCATCATCCTTCATATCCGACATTGGTGCCAAGCTTCAGTCCATATTTTCAGCGCATTTTCTGTAGGAGTTGAGCTGAGTTGCTGGGTGTTGCTGGGGAGGGTTGATAAACCCACTGTCTGAGTTAATTTTGCAGAAGAGGGAGGTTCCCTTCTTGTGGTAGATCAGTTTGGAGAGTTCTTGGGCTGATATCAGATCATTGGCAGAAGGCCAACTCATTTTCATCACCTACAACGTTATTCCACTCAGGAATTGCATTATTTCTGCAAGGCTGTTTTAGCAGTGACTCTTGTGGCTCTTTCGGGGAGTTTTCCTGTGATTGGAGGATGAGTTCTTCCATGGGGGAAGACCTTTGTTCATATATGCATTAGATATTAATTATTACAGCCTTTTACACCCATGTTCTTTATTTTTCAGTGACTATTCAGTCATACTGCTGAAAATCACCATTTGTATTCAGAGTGAATTCCTAGAAACCCTTTCCAGATTCTCTAGATTTTGTATAAAGGAGACTAGATCTCAACTTTCTGAGCATATTGTTTAATAAAATATCAGATCTATGTGTCTCTGTCATTTATGTTCATAAACCCTCTCTTCTACTGCGCAGTCCCTTTTATGCATAAACTCATATGCTGCAGTGTTTGGGGTTTTAGCTCCTTTTGGCAATCCTAGGTGTGGGAGATTTGTTTAACCCACCTAGTTTGATTTGTTTAATCTCTATTCTTGGATTTAGGTTTTATATTGGTTGATATATAGGATCCAAGAGTTAATTTTGTTATTTTATAGCACAAGTTGCTGGCATTGCATTTTTAGTGCATGCTAGTTGAGTTGTCCCGATTTTGGGATATTACAGCTGGTGGACACCATGTAGGAAAAGCTATTGCACATAAGGTTTTGAGAGCGGGATTGTGGTGGCCTACACTGCATAAATATGTGAAGGAGTATTGCAGATCATGTGATGTGTGTCAAAGAACATGGAAGCCTTCTAGAAGAGATGATATTTCATTGGTACCACAAGTTACATTACAGGCTTTTAATAAGTGGGTCATTGATTTTGTTGGACCAATAAACCCACCTGTAAAAATGATTGGTGCGAGGTACATAATTACATCAATTTATTACTTGACAAGATGGGCCAAAGCACAACCAATGAGGAACTGCAACAAAGTTTATTTTTTGAGTACATACTGGATAGACTTGGATGTCCGAATATTTTGATGAGTGACCAAGGTTCACATTTCCTAAATAAGACTATTGAAGCATTGACTGAGGAGTTCCAAGTGTATCATCAAAAGAGTACCCCTTATCACCCTCAAGGCAATGAAACAACTAAAGAATTTAATAAAATTTTGGAGAATGCACTTACTAAGGTATGCATTGTGAACAAAGATGACTGGGATCTTAGAATTCCAACAGTTTTATGGGCTTATAGGACCACATGTAAGAATTTTACAGGTCATACACACTTTATGTTAGTTTATGGGAAATAATTTGTGATGCCTATGGAGTACATTGTGCCTAGCTTGAGGATTGCAACTTTTATAGATATGGCAGACCCTGAGATAATGGAGGAAATAATGTCGTAGTTGCTTGCTTTGGAGGAAGATATATTTGTAGTAGGATTCCATTAGCAGGTGCAAAAAGCAAGAGAAAAAGCCTGGCATGACAGAAATATTAAGCAATAAGTTCTAGGTAGGAGACCTTGTCCTCCTTTATGATAGTAAGTTTGTGAAATTTCTAGGAAAATTCAAGACACATTGGTTGGCCCCATACATTATCAAGCATATTAACGATGGAGGCACAGTTCAATTAGTGAAGTTGAATGGAGAATTGGTTCAAGGAAGAGTAAATAGCAGCAGGTTGAAGCTCTACAGGGACAACCCTGCCCCTACAGCTTCGCTTTGAAGAAGAGATGAGGAAAGTCTTAGTGCCAGCTACAGTTAAAAGTGGGCACCAGACTATAAAATACGTTGTAGAGGGAGTTTTGATGTAGGAAGTTGCTTCGCCATAGCCTGGATTATGTCAAAGTTCGTAGAAGCTATGACGTAGGAATGGTTTTTCGTTTTAATATGAATGTGTCAAAGTTCACTAGAAAAATATGACCGTTGAAAGGGCAAGTTATCGTTCGAAGGCGTGCGAGGATGCATTTATGAAGACAACTTGGTAGGATCTAAGCAAAAATATGTAGTTAATGAACCAAATATGAACAAGATCTGAGCTAATGATGAGGTTAGAAGTTTAAAATGGTTATAAAAAGCTGCGTCTCGCCAAGATTTTGGCACTTTGCTGTCTGAGAGCTCAAAAATTTCTAAGTATTGTGAAATTGCAGAAGTTGCACTACTGAATGAAAAATGAAGATTTTATATGTATATTCGAAGACAAAGGTATAGCAGGAATAATGGAAAACACAACACCATCTAATACACCCATAGAATCACCATCACCCGCAACAACATCACCACTCACGCAGCGACGATCTCCATGGAAGAAACCATCCAAGGAATAGAGAACAAAGAAGAAAAACGACAAGGAACCGTCAAGCCACAACTAGACCCCCAACCTGTAAGAGATAGCGAGGAAGAATCAGAGCATGAACAAAGGAAACATAGGGCACAAGTTTCCATCACCTCTTCCAGCATATATTCCACCCAGGAAACTAAATGCGAAACGGGTTAAATATTCAAAGGATGTTGATCTGAATGGGAAAGTTAGTGTTTGTTGTGCTAAATTCGAATTCAGAATATAAACAAAGTGCTTGAGGATTATGAGGTAAATTTAAAGTTAACCATGAGTTTTTATGTGTGTTTTATGTGAATTTCTTGAGCAAATTAACATAAACAAAACACTGAACAACAACATCTAACAAACATGAAAATCACCATAAATAGTAATACAATAGTACATGATGAAGGAGTTCACCCCGCTTGGGATACGTTTCCTTGGTCCAGCTTCCAATGGCTTGGCCCTCTTCTATTATGCTCAAAGTGTGATTACATGTGTTTACAATGCTCAAACAAGTCTGAAACCTATTCCAGTGCCTTCATAATACCCAAAAATGCTTGTGTAGCCTCTTTCTGATCCAAATTTGGGTCAAAAACTGAATTAGTCATGGCTTCCCCAAGGTTTTTCACTAACTGCTCCACAAATTCCTCCAAATCCGGCACCATCCTACAATTTCACCCCCAAATATGCTAACAGAGCACCATATTTCCCAAATTTTGGGCGAATTTGTCAGCGCGTTAATTTTTCCAATAAGGCCTAAAAGTCGAATTAGTTTTCGCGGTTTTCGCTAACCATCGGAATAACGACTAAGGGTGGACACATGGGCATAGCCTTTAATGTTATGGTTATGGATAGTTGGGGGGGGGGCACAGGCCTAGCCTCCTGCCCATGGTCTTGCCCCCGACGGTGACTAGGGTTGGGGCTAGACCCTGGACCCCTCTCCCATGGAGGAACCATAGTCTATACAAAACTATATGGAACCTAATATATGTTAAGAAATAAAGCAATGGTGCGGTGGTTAAGGCTTGTGTTGTGGACTATGAGGTCGCGGGTTCGACCCCCACTGCTACTACTCAGACCTTGACCCAAAATTTTGTGGCCTCTCATGTTGCCACTTGGCAGGCTCCGGTTGGGCCACGTGGCAACATGTTGTTGGCCACATTCCCAACCAATCACAACACGCCATAACAAAAAAATACTGCGAAGCCAAGTATCGAAACCTGATTTTCTAGAAGAAATATGTTGACTAATCAACTTTCCACATGGGCATGCCTAGTCAGATGTACGGATTGATGACTGGGTTGTCCTACATTTTGTTTTTTTTTTTAAATTACATGTTTGACAAAGCGGACGGAACACGTTTTTGGGAGCATACGGTGTCAGTTTTTCACGAAATGAGTTGTGATGGATTCAAAACGACGAGATCTACACAGTCGTTCAAATTCCACACCATTCTGATAACTTTCATTTTTTAGCATAATTTTGAACACCTGATCACTCCTCCACTCCAGACGGGGATCCATCTTCAGGAAAGGTATCAACTAGTCCATAGAACACAACACAACATCAGTCTAATTCAATTATCTTATCTCAAAACAATACAAATATACTCCGCAGAGTTCAACACCTGATCGAGCCCATCGCAGTTGGACGCATACAGATTTAACAACGCTACATCGGTTAGATACAGATCTAACCTGAGTAGTAGATTTTTGGGTACAAACTACCTTGGAGGGGTACATCGTAGAATTTGCAGCCGAGTGCTATCAATATTTTACAAAATCCGAAGATATATTTAAATCTGGGTTGCGGGGAAAGTTGTTGAAAGAAGTCCCATTGTGGATTAAAGCTCTAATGGTGGACGAGGGCCTGATGCTGTTTCAAAGCCCTGAGATGGAGACCTAAACCTCCAGTACCGGGGGAAGGAGTTGAGGGAAATATGCTAAGAACAAATAAAAAGGGGGAATGGAGATATGGATGCCGGAACCTCCAGTGAGTTGAGAGAGCGGAGAGCACATCGAAGGGCGCAGATTTTTGAAAAGTGGCGGGAAAGGGCAATACGAGAGTTTGAAAAGCAAGAAAAGAATCGACAGAGCAAGGAAGGGGTGTCGCAAATGACAGAGGAAAGAGAAGGTCAGGTGGGACCCAAAGGAATGGAAGTGTCCATCAAGGAAGTTAGGCAAGTTTATAGGATCCCAACCCGAAGAGAGGAGGGAAAGAAGTCAAGTGTGGAGGAGGATGCGCGCCCCGAGGAAGAGTCTAATGTGGAGTCGCATGTTGCGATGGAGCAACTATTCCAAGAGAGGTCGACAACCATAACATAAGGTAATCCTATTCCCCAAGTTTCAAGTAGCACTAGTCCTAACCTTCCCCTGGTACTCTACCATCCACATGATAAGTTCTTGATAAAGTTACAGGAGTTTAGAAAGTTGTGTAGTACTAAGTCCACAGTATAGATAATCTCTAGCAACAATGCTAGTAGTGGAATCTCTCAGCCAGGAAGCAGAGGTTTTATATTAGTACCACCAACACAAGTGAAGATGGCAGGATCATTTACCCGATACTCGAATTTTTTTGGAAAAGGTAATAATGATGTAGAACAACATTAGTATATGCGTGAAGCAATTTGGAGAGCTTGACAGACACCAGATGCAGTCAAATTAATTGAATTTCAAACTACATTAAGAGAAAGGGCTTTACGTTGGTTCATCAAATGGTCAAAGGTACAATAGAACCCAGCTATATATGATGTTAAGAGGGAATTCGTCCAAGAATTCAAGCTGCGTCAGACGAATCAACAAGGATTGTCTGAGCTATGGTAAATTAAACAGCCGGAAGGGGAAACCGCCCAGGATTTGATGAGAGGACTCAAAGACGCGATTGGGAAGCTAAGCTACCTGATTGATCCAAATCACCAGCGGGACTGGTTTATTAAAGCACTCCTACCGTTGACAAGGACATCTTTGACACAACAGAATATTGATACCCTTCAAGATGCACTGGAGCAAGCAATGAAAATAGAAGCAATGGCTAGATACCCGCAGGAGTTCAGAGGGGAGCGACGGTGCAAGATCCATCCATACTGGGACTGCAACATCAAATAGCCATTTTGACGGAGAAACTAAAATATATTCAGCCAGTGCGACCAGCAAGACCCAATGTATGGTTTACACATTTCTTAATGGAATGACATGTAGTTACAGAATGTCCGAGGTCGCGGGGAGCCAATGTTCGGACTTCGGCGGTTGGAGCACAGGGGGCCCCGCCAGTCGGTGGAGTTGCGCAGATAAACACTCAATGGATATACCAAACGCAACCCCACTTCCTAGGGTTTCATAATCAAAAAAATCAAACAACAGCAGAGTGCTGCGAAACATGCAAAGATATTGGTCATCATGCACGATTGTGTCCAATTCTGCAAAAATATTCAAATGTTCCAAACAAAATTTATTCTGATTTTTGTGCCTCAACAACTCATCATACAGAGCAATGCAGAGCCTTGGATGAATTGGAAAAATGATTGGATATATTGTCCTATAGAGTAAATGAGACTCCAAGAGGGCAAGGAGGGGGAGGAGTGAGATGTAGCAGAACTGGAGGAAGAGGACCGGTAAGGTGTTATAACTGTGATCAAGAGGGTCACGTAGCAAGAGAATGTCTGCTACCAAGAATACCATGGTGCTCCCAATGTAGAGTAAATGCACATGCTACTGAAGACTGCCTGGAGCTGATCAAGAGGTGGGAAGAAAGAACCAGGCAACGAGTAGCTAACCTGGTTAATGCAGAGCTAAGGATAGTAGAGCCTCAACCTTTGCAAAGTGTAGCTACAATAACCCGAGGAGGGAAGAAAATAGGGGAGGATGCATGAGAAATGGACCCGATAAAGTTAGTCAAAACTACATCCCCAAAGAAGATTTTTAGCCCAGACCAATAGAAGCAGTACTTTAAAGAAGCACTAGAAACATTCTCAAATATAGGGAGCCATAAGAGTATGGAGCTTCTACAACCATCTAGTGAAGAGGAGAATATGGTCACTACAGGGACAACTATAGAAGAATGGTTCCGACTGTTCCTAAAAATTGTCAACAATGGACAGATGTTGGAACAGCTAAAGAAAAATCTAGAAATGGTTGTTCAAGGAGGAGCAGAACATGAGGACTCAAGAAACATAATAGAAAAATATATAATAAGAGTAAAAAGAAATAAGAGAAGGACCATAAAAGAGTTTTGTATAAATGCTCAAGTTGCGAGATTCCAAATAAGAGACACAATGCTAGATCTCAGATCAGATGTCAACATTTTGCCTAAAAAGACATGGGAAGCACTAGGAAAACCGAAGATGTCATACTCACCAATAAAACTAAGAATGGAAAATCAATACTGCATCATACCAATAGGGAGGCTGAAATAATTTGAGGTTGATGTTGTAGGAGTAAAAACCTATAAGCACTTTGAAGTAATAGATATCATGGGCGACAAGGATCCCTATCCTGCCTTACTGGGAATATATTGGTGTTACAAAACATTTTGTCACCGTCCCTGCAATCCCCATCTCACCCATTGGAGGGTCATTTCTGTGATCAATAAGTAGTGTCATGCCTTGCAAATACCATCATTATATCCCTTTACATGAGAGTAATATTCCTTCTGCTGATAATTCCCTGAGTAGAGACTCAAAAACCCTTGTTTTTGCCTTGGCGTGGGTAGTCAGTTATGCCCTTGCGCCGAAGAGGAAGATTAACACTAGGCCCTGCGCCAGCTGGCGCTCTGTCCCAGTTTTCCACCCGCGCCAAGCTGTTTATGGAATTTTTTTTAAAAATAGAGGCGGAGATTCCACTCCAACCACTTTGAGGATGAGTCATTGGGAGTGGTTGAACTGAATAAACCACAGACTCCCTCCTTTAGTTTATGGTTTCCACCTCTTATGGGAACTCCCTAAAGGATAGGCCTCCCTCCCACCTTTGTAGGGATCCTAACCTCTTCCTTTTCCTCTATAAAAATAAGCTATCTCTCTTTGCATAATCTAGCTGAAATTGGAGAATTAAACATACTATAGCAAACTACTGGAGAGATAGAATAAGAAGGAATTACGTTGAGAGAGCTTGAGTCCATGCCTTCATCCCGTTTGAATTCCCTGGTGAGCACTGAGACGTCCTCCGACTGAACCCCGCTGGAGGAGACTGTGACGTCAAAGCATTGGTTGTAACTCTTCCTTCTATCAACACATATACGTGACTATTGTTTGGTTCCCATTTTGTATTATGTTAGATGTTTAATGCAATATGCTTAGCCCTCTTTGACTGGCTAGCAGTTATGAGTGAAATTATTATGTTGTATGTTGTTCTTGTTTTTGTTCTATGTGCAGGTATCCGAGCATGACTGCGAAAGGATCATGATTTGCTGAGGCAGGAGCGAGAGGCCACCACCACTACAGCAACAACGACATAATTGGACTGCAGGTAGGTTGATCTACCGTGTCCTCTTTTCATTAGATAACTAGGAATCAACACTCTAGCATGTCTATTTGTTTCTAGACCCACTCTAGGGCTAGAGGGATCGTCTCTGTCCGAAAAGAGGATTTACCTGCATAACAAATTGGTGACTCCACTGGGGATCAGTGCGAGTTTGTCGTTTCATCTTGTTGGGTCAGTTTCAATCATTGATTTGCTTATATGCATTTCCTGGTTTTCTTGCTTAGTTTACATCCTCTATTCAGCTCCAGAGTGTCAAGATTGACCTCTGCTCATTAGGTTTTGATTTTTCCTCTTTTTCCCATAGTTATCTAGCTTGGCGCGTTTTTCCTCTGAAAAGTCACGCCGATTAGCGCAGGTTGCTCTTTTTCCAGCCGCGCCAACCCCTGTATGGCGCGGATTACAGCCTTACAATCGCACCGACTCCTGTAGGATTTGGATTGACCTCCTTAATGAGTCTTTTGGTCAATTGTGCTTGCTTCTGGGTTGTTTTTTATGTGTAATTATGCCTTTGGGACTGTTTTGACTGCCGTCGATTTGATTTTCTCAGTCGTTTTTCCATCTTCTTATCAGTGTGAATTGAAGCCTTAGGGTTTCTAAGGGTTTGGTACACTCAGCCTTCTGTTTGGGAACCAAGTCGTTTTGATTGTTACCAGTCTTAGCCTTGGATCGATTGCACTTAGTTTTCTTGATCTTTCTAAGTGATTGCTTTGGTTGCAGAGTCATTTCGTTTCTCGATTGATTCTTCTCCTTATTGCTCCAAGCATATATTACATTACTTGTTTTGAAAACTTTCTCTTGGTTTGGAAGATTGCAACATTAGTTTGAGTGCTTTCTTGTGTTTGTTTTTCGTTTTATTGAGTCATTCAATTTCTATTCCTACACAACACTTAAGCTAGTGTTTGTTTTCATTTTTTCATGTAATTAGTGCATCATGTACTTCTTTTAATTGAAAAAAAAACGCATATTTTTCATTCTTTCTTTGCACCGAAAGTGAAATATTCTTTTGCATAAATAGCGACTGATTATCTACGAAAGAGTTTCATTTTTGTTTGATTTTGTTAGATGCATTAGTGGATTTCTTCACATACTTTCATTGTTTGCTTTTGTTTGAAATATCTCTATCCTTCTCGTAACTAGCATTCATTGAATTGGAAATGATTTTCATTTGCATATAGCTTGCATTTAGGAATTTTGAGATCCAAATTCGATAGGGCCTTAAAACTGAAACATAATCCAAGATCAACTTTAAAATTCATTTAATTAACCTAAGGAAGCATTGAAACCTAACAAAACATTTTAGTGGTCTAGGCTAGAGACGTGTTCCGACGTCTTAAAACCTAGTAGTTGTTGTTCGCCATTTGGCTTTAGGCAGTGCTAGTACGGTCTTGTGCTCCCCGTACCGTCGAGTATATAAAGCGAGACCCTGATAGGTTGCAAAACTTTATCCGTAGGAAGCTGAGTCTGCCGCCTTGTAACCGTGATACACTGAACACAACATTAGGGGAGACTACCTGCACGTATGTTAAGTCCTTTGTCATTTCTCTTTCATTTGATCACCAAGGTGTATATGGAAGTTCACGGAAACTTGGTACACCCTCTTGCTTAGATTACCTTAGTAGTCATTTTGGTCTTTTCGTGACTCTCTAAAAGTAAAAAGATCATCGAGCGCATGTCCTTTCATGCTCATTCAACCTGAAAGTGATAGAGTCACCTTTTGCCTGTTTCTCGACTCTTAAAATATGAAACGATAGAGTTTTGTTTCAGTGTCTTAAAATATTACTTTCCCACGAAATATTCCTGGTTAAATTTATCTTCCTTAGTGTATTTTGTTTTAAGGTTGTTTTTGATGGCAATGTTTCCAGAGTTTACCAACCGAGGAATCCATTCCGAGGGGAATCCTAGTCCTTTTCCTTCTTTTGGGAATGTTGGTGCTCCTTATATGGCAACGTTGTCCCTGCCTGGGTTAACGGTTGGGTTGCCTGTTTGGTTATTTTCGACCTCGGTGGTCCCGGGTGGTTTAACCTCTGTTCAACCATCTCCTCCACCTAAACGACATCATGTTGATTCTAAAGTGGGCCTCTCCCCTTCTTCGCCTGTTTCTCCGTCCTCCTCTTCTACTTCGCCTGGTGAAAGACTGGATTCTAGTAACCAGGTGGCTAAGTAGAAGAAGAAGAAGACGAAAAAGAAGAAGTTAGATAAAAGAGAGGCCAAATCTGTCGTTGTTGCGCCTAAGAAACCTTTGCTTGATAAACCATCCAATCTTCCACGGAAATTCAAATTCCCTTGCATGTTGTGAAAAGGTGACCATGTTCTTCGATACTGTCCTGGTATTCCCATGGTACTCGAAGCATGGTCCAACGGCCGTCCGCCGTTACCTTTGGCTTCTGGAAGTCATATTGGTGGCACATCTTCGACTAGAAATGATAAGACTGATAAGAAACATGGTAAGATTACCAATCCCTGTAAGTTGTGTGAAGGGCATCATCCCATTCACCTTTTTCTGTCCATGGATGAAGCCACGAGAGTGTTGGACAACCCTACTGTTTCTGCACCTTGCCTTCTAGTTGGTTACCAAAAACTTTCTTAAAGTCCCCCGCTAGTTGATTCAACGATAAGTCAAGATTCATCCTTGGTCGATCCCGTTCCCCCGAAAATTCAAATTCAGGAATCCGTTCCCACCCAACCATTGGTCATGGAATCAGTCGATCTGATCTCGCCTACGGTTCATTAGATATTTTCCGTCGAGAGATGCTTTCATACCCCTTACGTTCTTCTTGTTTCCCCAGATTACTCGGACTTGGAGAAATATTCTCTCGTCCCTGTGGTTCCATAAGTTTCTCCTCCTACTCCCATGATGGAGGTCCAAAAGGATGCTCCTCTTGCTCTAGTAACACTAGGGGCTGACCATCTCAGTTCAATGGTACCACCTCCAAGTAGTTTGATTGCTTCCTTCGATTGGAGTCGATTTGTAGGATACCGCCTTCCTTCTTATGCGCCTTTTGAGATCACGGTACAGACCTTTGATGTGGTTGTACCCAACACCATTATAGATGAAGGCACGTCTATTAGTATTCTGTCTTCCACTACTTGGCAAGCTTTTGGTTCTCCACAACTTGTGCCTATTATGCAGAATCTGTTGGCTTTTAGCAGAGGAAACATTCAACCGTTAGGGATCCTTCCGAAGTTTCCTATTACTTTGGGAGGGAAAACCGTCTATATAGACTTGATGGTGGTCCAAGGTCCCTTGGATTTTAATTTACTCTTGGGACGCGACTATGCTTATGCTATGGGCACGGTTGTCTCCTCCCTCTTTTGTGTGATCTATTTTCCACACAAAGGTCGGATCATGACCATTTATCAACTTTCATTCTTTGGTCCTGACGTGACATCTAGTCCACCATCGCCCCTTCTGAGTCTTTATTCACCGGTTGTATCTTCCTCGCCATAGGTTAATTATGTGGCCACCTGTCCCATGCTTGCATTAAGTGATAGTGCCATTGTGCATCGTGTGCTGGGGGCATTGGGTCCTGATTTGCAAGATGTTGTGAACCTCTTCGAATCTATGACTTCTTATTTGACATGATGAGTTATCTTCAGAGCATAGTTCCTTTCCTTGTGTCAAGCTCCATAAAAAATGAAACAAGATTTCATGAGGATAGTTCGTCTTCTATGTCAAACTCGTTAAAAAATGAATTCGGTCATGAGGATAGTTCATCTCCTATGTCAACCTCGTTAAAAAATGAATTGGCTCACGAGGATAGTTCTTTTAATGTGTCAACCTCGTTAAAAAAATGAAACACGTTCTCGTTCAAGTCAAGTATTTCTCTTGATCACGTAATTTGAACCTTCACTCCATCTGCCTTTCATATGGAATGAAGCTTGGGGGGCATGTACCTCGAATTGAGTCATCATGCCGGGGGCATGCAAATCATTTCAAGCATAGTTTGTTTTCGTTTCAAGCTTGTGTAAAAATCAAACCAACTTCAAGCAGAATTTCCATGATTTCAAGCTTGTGTAAAAATGAAACCATCCTCATTTTACCTCTCGTGATTTCCATTTTACCAGCCTATTTTTTCCAGATGAACCTTGGTTTTCTCATTCCACCGTCACCATCTGCTTGGCTGATAATATGCTTTCACTTGATTTTTTTATCCATTCCTGAGGAACCGCTGCAATGAGTGGTCTTGTTAGCCAACCTCTTGACTTTTATCATGTTCTGAGTAGTTCCACCATCACTGGAACCAGTTGCTACCCTTAACACCACTCGTTCCTCCAGGAGGAGTCAAATATTAGCTCTTTTCTGACTCTTTAAAATTGAAAAGATTGCCGAGACTCTTGTCATTTTGAACTTGTTAAATGGCTACGAAATGATATCTACCTAGTATACATTTACCCCTTTTTCGGGCTAGGATAGATTATTTATGAAAAAGGAATACCTTAGCCTATCACAACTAAGAGGTTATTTCAGATATTATTTTCTACCTTTTCGGATCCGAGAGACTATTTACGAAAAGGGCCATGATGAAGTTTTATTTTCTGCCTTCTTTTCAAATTCTCTAAACATGAAAATATGTTGAGTTATCCCTTTGTCAGACTCGTTAAACACTGATGACATCGGATTTCGTCGCCATGACGTTACTCGAGTTCCTCCTTCCTAGGGCTCGTAAAATGTACTAGGTTGGATTTGTCCGAAGGACAAACTTACAGCACAAGCATATGCTATTCCCTTCACGCTTGTTTTAAAAAATAATTGGGGTACTCGTCAGAAATGGTGGGGGAAAAATGGAACCAAGTTTTAGTTATGTTGGCAGTATGTTGCTCTTGAACATGGCACTTTTTTGCATTCGTGTTGGGTTGGGGACATCTCATTTTGTCATTTTTGCCTCCATGGGTTTGGGTAATCTCTTTTGACCTCTCATCTTCTCTTTTCCATGTCGTCATGACCTCAGATACTTTGATGTCAAATACTGCCAAATCCAGTGTCATGCTGCTGATATGTTCAAGAGAAGTTTTCCTCTGCAGTTTTCAACCTCCCTCTGATTCTCTGTTGGTCCTATTTCACTATCATCATGTTCCCCTGTCTCATATCAATGATGTGGGAAACATTATGGCCCACCTTCGATCAGGTCACTTCTTTTCGACTTCAACTCATTATCCAGGAATTTGATCTAGAGACTCCCTTCTGGTACCTTGGAGCCTGCATGCCTCAATGGCAGGTTCTTTGTATTCGACGCAAGGACCACATCATTGGCCTTCGATCGAGTGATTCTACGGATGTTCGATGCCAGATCACTATTCAAATTCTGTGGATTGTACCGGTTGTACCTTGAGAGCCATTGTCATTATTGGTGGTATCTCTCGTGCGTGTTAACAACTTTCATCATTGGCTGGTAATCAGGTGATTTTCTTGCATGTTCGACTTCAGCTCATATATTCGCATGCTTGAATTTGTACTTGTTCGGGTCAAGATGGAGCACAAGAACCTGGATTTTGTTTGATAAAATCCAGGCTATAGATTTTGGTGGATTATCATGACTTATTTGCATGACTCTTTTGATTGGATGGATGCGACCATACCTGAGTCTATTTGTTGATCCTTACTACTGGATGGTTGCGTCCATACCTCAGATCTTAGTTTTATACACTCTATTATGGATGGATGTGCCCATACCACATGTTCATGTATCAGAGATATCTATTGTATTTTTAACTGCAGGTTTTCTGACAACTGTGTTTGGTTCGAACACGTTCTCATAAAGCATTTCGCCCCTCCCTCTCCCTCGAACCTCATGCTTTAGGGGGCATATGTTACACAAATTTTTTCCACTTTCCCTTCAATCCACATCTCGCCCATTGGAGGGTCATTTCCGTGATCAATAAGCAGTGTCATGCCTTACAAAGACCATCATTGTATCCCTTTACATGAGAGTAATATTCCTTCCGTTGACAATTCTCTGAGCAGAGACTCAAAAACCCTTGTTTTTGCCTTGGCGCGGGTAGTCAATTATGCCCTCGCACCGAAGAGGAAGATTAACATTGGGCCTCACAATAGATGGTGCTCTGTCCCAATTTTCCACCTGCGCCAAGCTGTTTATGGAATGTTTTTTAAAAATAGAGGCGGAGATTCCACTCCAACCACTTCGAGGATGAGTAATTGGGAGTGGTTGAACTGAATAAACCACAGAATCCCTCCTTTATTTTATGGTTTCCACCTCTTATGGGAACTCCCTAAAGGATAGGCCTCCCTCCCACCTTTGTAGGGATCCTAACCTCCTCCTTTTCCTCTATAAAAAGAAGCTATCTCTCTTTGCATAAGCTAGCTGAATCACTGAACATCTGAATATTTGAACTTGGAGAATTAAACATATTATAGAAAACTACCAGAGAGATAGGATAAGAAGGAATTACGTTGAGAGAGCTTGAGTCCATGTATTTCAAGAGAGCTTGAGTCCATGCCTTCATCCCGTACGAATTCCTTGACGAGCATCTGAGACGTGCTCCGACTAAACCCCGCTGGAGGAGACTGCGACGTCAAAGCATTGGTTGTAAGTATTCCTTATATCAATACATATATGTGACTATTGTTTGGTTCCCATTTTGTATTATGTTAGATGTTTAATGCAATATGCTTAGTACTCTTTGAATGGCTAGTAGTTATGAGTGAAATTATTATGTTGTATGCTGTTCTTGTTTTTGTTCTATGTGCAAGTATCCGAGCATGACTGCGAGAGGATCGTAACTTGCCGAGGCAGGAGCGAGAGACCACCACCACTATAGCAATGATGACAACATTGGACTCCAGGTAGGTCAATCTACCATGTCCTCTTTTCATTCAATAATTAGGAATCGACACTCTAGCATGTCTCTTTGTTTCTAGACCCACTCTAGGGCTAGAGGGATCGTCTCCGTCCGCAGAGAGGATTCACCTGCATAATAATTGGGCCTTTGAAAATTATGAAATTATCGATTTAAAGAAGGAGCTGATGATATTCAAAGATGGTGAGGTCAGAGTGGTCCAACCATTAGATCCATATCAAGGACCCCGATACACAGAAACTGTTGACACCAGAGAAGATGCAGAACTTCTAGATCAACTCTACCAAATGACAATAGGAAAAAGAGAAGATTGCATTAATCCGACAACAGGAGGAACAATAAGTTGGAGGAGTGTTTAGAGTTCTGACGTAGGATTAGAAGTGGCTTGGGATGATTGGCAACAGGGAGGATATGAAATCAACACCAGAAGATGCGCCAATATTCAGGGAGTTAACTGGATTGGTACAGAGGTAAGAGAATACCTGACTCTTTCAAATATGCAAGCTGTGAATACATTATTACCAAAGTAGAAGACAAAGTGCCAGTAGAACATATAGTCCCTCTCATGGACGTAGCACTACAAACCACTTCAGAAAGATGGTGGGAAACCTATAGCAACTCTCTCTCACAATGGGAAGACGTTGTTGAAGCATTAAGAACCAGATTTCATGTGGTTTCAAGACCGCAACCAGAGGAAAAGTACCGAGGAAACTCAGACCCCTTGGTACCTCTAAATATTTGCAAATGTAAGTGGAGAGAAGAGGAATATCCAAAATCTTTATGGGTGCACAACTTCATACATTCACTGGACACCATTTCGCAAGCTTGGTACTTGACAGAAGAGAAGAAGAGAGAAATAGACACCTGGGAAACAATTGGGGAAATATTTACTCAATGGTTTTCTTTCACGGGAGATACAGACCAGGTTACGGATAATTTACAAGAAATTAAAAGAATATTGTTTTTTCCAGAGCTTGAGGAAGCTAAGGAAATGTCCATATCAGATCAGAGAGCCAGAGAATCAGTAGCATGTAAAAGAATAGATCGGGAGATAGATGACGACGATTTAGAAAACCTTTGACATTTATCCCTTGAAGAAAAGGAAGGAGAATGAGAGATACAAGAGGAATCAAATATTGAAGGATTACAACTGTTACCCTTGAAGACAAAGAAGTAGAACATTGGAAGCGAAGAGAAGCCCAAGATTGTCATCCATTGGAGACTATTGGGAATACAAAAACCACAAAAGAAATTTTTTACCTGCTACAAGAATATGAAGACCTATTCCCATCTTCAGTGGCAGAACTCAAAGGAATTAAAGGAGATCTGGGGGAGATGCGCATAGTACTGAAACCTGACACCAGGCCAGTAAAACATAGACCTTACCACCTGAACCCAAGGGTAAAAGAAAATGTTAAAGAAGAGATAGACAAAATTTTGAATGCAGACTCGATCTTTCCAGTTGAAGAGGCAGAATGGGTCAGTCCAATAGTAATACATAGTAAAAAGGAAAAATAAGAAAAAGAGTATGTGTAGACTACAAAAGTCTAAACAATGCATGTATTCATGATCCCCTTCCCAACACCATTTAGTGACGAAGTTCTAGACAACGTAGCGGGAAATGAAGCATACTCATTCACAGATGGATTCTCAAGGTATCATCAAGTATGAATAGCTGAAGAAGATAAAAGAAAAACTACCTTCACAACCGAATGGGGATCATACGCCTATCATGTCATGCATTTTGGGCTAAAGAATACACCAGCTGTATTTTCACACATAGTAATAGCAACGTTCCGAGATTATATTCATAAGTTCATAGAAGTGTACATGGACGATTGGACGGTACAATTTACTCAAAACCCATGCAAGTTTGTTAAGGATAATGTTTGACAGGTGCAGACAACTTCAAATTTCTCTGAACCTCAAAAAGTGCATCTTTGTGGTACCATTTGGAACACTATTGGGACATGTTGTCTGTAAGAAAGGAGTATATATGGACCCCGCAAAGGTGGCGGTAATTGTGAATATGGATGCCTCGGAGAATGTAAATTAGTTGAGGTCACTACTTGGACACACAAGATACAGGAGGTTCATCCGCAACTATGCGAAAATCATAGCATCACTGGAAAAACTGTTGCAGAAAACATAACATTTCATATGGAATGATGAATGCACTAAGGAATTGGACATGTTGAAGGATAAATTAGCAAGCGCACCCATTTTGGCCCATCTAAACTGGGATAAACAATTCCATGTCCACATTGACGCTTCAAGTATTTCTTTGGGAGCGGTGCTCGCTCAGCTAGGAGAAACCTCCATAGATCACCCAGTATACTTTGCAAGTAGAAAATTATCAACGACAGAAAGGAACTACACAATAATGGAGAGGGAAGCTCTTGCGATGGTATACTCTCTACAGAAATTTTTCCACTATCTATTGGGAGGCACATTCAAATTCTTCACAGATCACTCGGCGCTGAAATATTTAGTAAACAAACCTTTCCTAGAGGGAAGAATCTGTAGGTGGCCCCTACTATTCCAAAGTTCACTTTCGAAATCATAGTAAATTCGAGGAGACTCAATGTTGGTCTCGACCATTTTTCAAGATTGGAAAATAGAGAAAATGGGGGACCACTTGATGATCAGATGCCAGGTGCTGATATTTTCCGTGTAGAAGCCATTTCGGATTATCTGGAATAGATAGCAACATACTTGGCCACAGGACAATGCCCATCGGAATACACAACAACCCAAATAATACACTTAGTAGTTAAAGCAATTGAGTATCAACTCATAGCAGTACAGTTGTATAAAATGGGCCTGGATCATATCCTACGAAGGTGTGTATTAGATCACGAAAGAGCAGACATCTTGTGGGAGTTTCACAATGGAGTTGCGGGAGGCCATGTTGGTGCAAAACCTACCGCAAGGAAAATACTACAAGAAGGATTATTGTGGCCGACCATGCACAAAGACAACAAAGAGTATGTGAATAAATGTGATATTTTTCAAAGAACAGGGTGATCGTCACATTGTAACAAGTTGCCCCTATAACTTGTAAGGGCCATGAAGGCATTTGAGAAATGGGTAGTTGAATTCATAGGACCGATTGCACCAATCACGCGACACTCACAGGCAAGATATATAATCACTGCAACTGACTACCTCACAAGATGGGCAGAGGCGGCACCAGTAAAGGACTGCACAATAGATACAACATCCATATTTATATTTGAGAATATCATCAGTAGGTTCGGTTGTCCAAGGAGCCTAATGAGTGACCAAGGCACACATTTCATTAATGCTACAATCAAATCACTATTGGATAATTCCATGATACAACACCACAAGGGCACCTGTACCACCCATAGGCGAACGGAACTGTCGAGGCTTTCAAAAAAATCTTGGAGAAAGGGTTAACAAAGATATGCAATGCTAACCGCGATGACTGGGATGAGATAATACCAGCCATGATGTGGGCATAAAGGACAACCATAAAGAGATTTCATAATCAAAATCCATTCCAATTGGTGTACGAGAAAGAAGCAGTAATACCGGTCAAGTTTTTTATACCAAGTCTCTTAATTTCCACAACAACACACATGAAAGAAGAAGAATCCATCTCTGCACACCTTCATGAGTTGTAGGAACTCTAAGAAGTTAGGTTTCTGGCGGATTTCCATCAATTACTATAGAAACAAAGACATAAGGCCTGGCATGACCGCCATATCAAGCACAAAACATTTAAGATTGGTGGCAAAGTACTGCTCTATGATAACAAATTTTAGAAATTCCCAGGAAAGCTCAGGATGCACTAGATGGGGCTGTATTATGTCATCGAGATCAGGGATTCAAGAGTGGTCAAGCTAGCGCAACTAGATGGAGAGATACTTCAAGGATGGGTTAATGGCGCACACCTGAAACCTTATCATGAGTAAGCAACGAAACCTTTTATTTTAATAACTCTCGCACCCGAGAGGAGGCAGTAGATTAGAGTCAATAAATCTCTCACAACCGAGATGAGTCGTAGAATAGTTTATGTTTTGTTCCTATAATAATCATTTCCGCCCACTAGAGTAGGAGTCCTTAATAAGAAACTCGCATGTCGCGCAAACACAACCATCACCTTGTTGCGATATGGAGACCATATCACAACCAATTGTGGTTGGGGGGGAGTCTACAATGTTACAGAGCCTAAGCGTGTCAACCATCATTCACTCATAATGAGCCATCATGGTGTTTTCAGTCCGTAAGATCAATCAAAATTAAGAAATAATTTCCATAATTAGTAACCCCCATACCGTAATAAAGTTTTCACATTAAGCTATAATTATTGGCCATCATGTCTACTCGACTTCCGAAGCCACCGTCAGTGCTATCAGAGTCCACCTCACCCAAGTAACTAATCACATGATTATAGTAATGGAGAGAGACAGTAAAAATTAATTAGTTATTGTGTCGCATCAGCATGCTTCGTGCCAGTAATCCTACTTAATCTGCATGAAGGAGGGAAACAAAAAAGTGTCAGAGAATTATGAAGTATCAGAGCAAGAAAATGTTATAATGGTTTGCCCAATTTCAAAAACAAAAGCTCAGAACAATAGACCAGCAGCAATTCAGGTATACTGTAGAAGAAAGAAAATGACGAGGGTGACTGATTCAGTGGTCGAGCCAGAGCTCGACAAAAGAATTCAAAGGTTAGAGTCACTGGTTGGAAAATATGATAACACCACCATTATAGATATCGATTTCACGGATTCATTCCAGTTCCCAGCGCTGAAGAGGAAAGTTTACATTGAAAATAATGTGAAGGAAGAAGGAGGCAAAGCAGCAAGGGTGCATCTAGACTTTAGAGGCATCTAGAGATTGACAATTCTACATCTCAGAAGCCTACCAGTGTTCAGGACATCGGGAGCAGCAATGCAGTGCACCAAATTCCTCATCAGTAGAATCCAGAATGGGTCGATGTGGCTTGGGATGGAGATCCCAATTCACGTGGAGGATATACATATACTTACAGGCCTATCAGCAGTAGGAAAGGATGTATCATCAACCTTCCAAAACACATCTAAAAGAGCTAAGAAGGTGGGGGACTATGACTACTACAGGAAGTACGAGACAAGGAGAGGAGGAAAGGGAGCCAAAATTGACCTTATCAACGCCCCAACAGTGAAATTGCTTGTTATTTGATTGCTGGAAAAACTATGAGTCACTATACCAAGGGGTAATATTGCACCCTTGATACAATATCGTTTGCGGAACATTGCATACAAGGGGCACAATTGAATTGGTGTGCATTCTTACTACAGGAGATTTTTGAGGCTTGCGAAGACAACTTCAAGTGGGCCACAAGATTTATATATGGTTATCTAATCATGGATCTAGCGATGTGGAAATGGAGTCCACTAGAAGGGAGGCCGCTTGCAGAGATTACCGAAGACCAACCAATGGCCCTCAGATACACACCATGGAAAGTATCAGGTGACTCGAGTACCAAAGACATAAACGAAGAAGCCTTCGTAGCCTTGTATCAACAGATGATAGACGTGCTTAAAATTCAGCAAAGGCTTCCCAAAAGCCTATTGGACAGATAATTCCCTTAGATTTGGTTTGGGGTGTCTCACAACCGAACCTATATTCGGCCAAACCGTGTCAATGGCGATACATTTCAGAAGAAGCTGCTAAAGTTCAGATAAAGGAGGAGGAATTTCATGCAGAAGTTTCTTCATGGCTAGGAGTGACAATGGCAATCAGAAGCGAGATCCTGGTTTATTCATTTGATGCTATGCTTCCCAACCCACTTCTGGGAGAGACACTGGCTGAAACAGCTCAGAGGGTCTCACAATTACAACTGCGCTTGCTGCTAGACCAGTTGGACACCCGGGTGGAAGCTTTAAACAAGGTAATAGGAACTCTCAGCACGAAAGCTACTGTATTTCCCTCTTTTTTTGAATTTTAGACATTAAATTTTTCATCTCTATCCACAACAACCCCTATCCTAACCGCATTACCATCTACCGCATTCTAGTCTCACTCACAGCCAACCATCACTCCACTCAGTAAGAACAAGCCAATGAAACCTCCAATCCCAACACCAAAAGGGAAAATAGCCCGGACCATGAAATCTGATTAAGTGGTCGATCTCACAGGAGCGGACCAAGCCCAACAAGTAGCCACTGGAATTTTAATTCAAGAGGAGACAGAGGTAGGCATCAGACAGCCTCTGTATTACCAAGATTTAATCCATCTTCAGTTCTTAATGTACACGTTTCATCACCACCCAACATGCAAAATTCATCACCGCAGACATCATTCACATCTAAAGATCACTCAACCCACACTCCATCCACTTCCGTGACCATCTCCGACCCAAAACCACCAGGAGCTCTAATGACTATTGAAACTGAGGCAGAAGTTAACTCAGGTACAACTGGAGTAACTGAGGTTAACCAAACCACAGTAGGGAAAAACACCTCTTTAGAAATATTAATCCATGCAGGGTCACCCATTTATGATACATCACCCACTGAAACCTCACTAAACCCATTCCAACAATCCACATTATTATTACAACAGTTCATGCCCAAACCGCCATCCACCAGTCACCACATTCCTGAATCTCAACCACCGCAACAAAGTCAACCCACATCCCCCCAGGGACACTCATAAATATCAATTTCCAATGGGAAACCACTTAGGGAACAACATCCAAGCCTAGAGATGATGAGCAGTGGCGACATACAAAATTGGGGACCTGGGAAACTCTTCAGTTTCATCCATGCAGCAACACGAAAAGCAGAGAGTCTACACAAAGACCTCCTACAGAAATATGAGTAGCAGCATCAACAATTTATTTCACTTACTGATGAGCGCAATCAACTCTAGAACGAGAAATATGGCCTGCAGCAGCAACTGCATCAGGTAACATAAATCTTCAAAGACCTATGGCCGATAGTCACTACTCTAGATAGTAGCACACCAGCAGATATTTCATTATGCTCGATGGTCGAGAGATCCATTCGGGTAAAAATGACATGTACTACCCTAAACCAAGCAAATAAGGAGCTGAAAGAAGTGCTTGCAGCAAGACCAATGCTACCAGACCCTTCTACAATGTATGCCGAGAAGGTAGCAGAGAGGCAGAAACAGATGCAGAGTAAGAAGGAGACATTGGGAATAATGGTCAGACAAGCATACAACTTGTTGGAGAAACTCCATGAGTGCTCCAAATCATTGAAAATGAAGGCTCAGCCCATTTCAGAGAAATTACAGAAGATCGTTCTCGAGATAAGGGGAACAACAAATCCAGTTAGCCGCACTCAGCTATATGACCAAGCAGATGTACTTGAAACATAGATTTAGACTATTGAGGAGACCTCAGTAACAATGAAACAACTTCTCAGGGACCTACGACAACCCGTGAAATATAAGGCAAAGGAAATTCAACGACTAACGTCGGAGGCCAAACCCAAACTCCAGGAGATGTTCAACAATTTGCCATAGGCGATGGACGCAACTCATGCTGACAAAGTGATCACCGAAACAGAGCCCATAATCAAAGTATGGCAACAAGCAATAATGGAGTTCACATAGCTTAGGAAAGAAGTGATAAGCAAGGTTATCGAGTTGGGGCCTTTATTAAAAGAGGGTCAAATAGAACAGGAGAAGAAAAAAATGGAAACAATAGAGGAAACCATGACAACATCAGAAGCCGACAGACAACCAGAGACTGCCACAAAAGGAAAATATTGACTCGGGACGAGTCAATAGCATGTGGTCAGGGCTTGTTGGGGCCTTTGTTTTGGACAAGACAATTTTGAGTTGCGGAAGGATAGGAGCGAAAAGGACAGGTGGTGGAGCACAATCAAGATAGGCAAGGAGCCGTTACGGTTGAGGAAAACCTGAAGGCAGGTGGCGGAGCACAAATAGGTGGCGGCACAGATGGCAGAGACGGGAGACAAGGAACAAGCAGTAGAACTCCCAGTGATGGAAAAGGTATGGAAGGCAGTGGGGTGCAAGGGAACAACTGAGTGGAAAAGGGGCAAAGACTAACAATGTCAGTTGGCAGGGACAGATAAGAAAAGAAGAAACGACTCCAAGGATAGTTAGAGGCTGATAGTGGATCAGAGCCTAGGAAGAGCTCTACAGAGCTGTATGCACTGGATTGAAATGTATTGAACTCTGTGGAGTATATTTTTACTATTTGAGATAAGCTAATAGAATCAGACTGATGTTGTGTTGTGTGCTATGGACTAGTTGATACTTGTTGATCATTTTGTGTGTAACTATTTTAAAATTTTAATTCAATGCTCAGAATGTGTATCGATGAATGATAACTTGTTTCTTAAGTTGAGATACATGAATGTGTTCTCTATGAAATGAGGAGTGACTTGTTGTCAGTGATCCCTCTTCGATGTTAATGAGTCTAGTTTCTAATCCTAGTAAGGTCACGACACGCCTCGGGTGAGACTCCTTGCTCTCTTGAGCAGGGTGAAAATGTCGACGTTGTCCTAGACTATAGCAGAACCTTGTTGGCTCCAAGCCTGAACCTGGGCCTTGCCCAAAGACCTCATTTTTCGCCAAAAAAAGATGTTCCTTTCTTGGTCTTCAATCAAAGGCAACTTTAATAACTTGAAAACTTTCTCACCTCGAACATTGTCGTCATGGCGATTTTTAGCTTGTCT
The DNA here is from genome assembly GCA_034641835.2 of Pinus albicaulis. NCBI lineage: Eukaryota > Viridiplantae > Streptophyta > Pinopsida > Pinales > Pinaceae > Pinus > Pinus albicaulis. The sequence continues at coordinate 298,006,776 of CM076569.1, forward strand.
TTCCTTGTACTTGCGTCAAATTTTGACCAAGTGTTTTCACCATTACAATGTACCATTTTCAAACCAAAAGGAAGTACTTGTGGAACCTATGCCTTCTTTTTCATCTTTCTTTGGCGCTTTTTCTTTGATTTTTTCACCAGTCAGCACCGACATCTTCTTCCCATCATTGTTCAACAATGATGTGGACTGTTGCAAATCTTTCACATCTTGTTTACCTCTTTTCAAAGACAGCATGTTAGAGCCCTGAAACATCTTATTACAACCATTAGAAACTTCAATTAAATCATATTATTCATTCCATGCCTTTTATTGAAAGGTCTCATTCAAAACATCATTATGCTTGAACATTAACAAAGAAATTTTTTGACTTGCATTCACTAGTCTCTTCATTTTTTCCTGCACTCTAACTCTGTACTCAATTCCATTCTTGAACAAGTGGTACTTATTCTCATGGTGATGAAATAATTCCCTCCTATCATAAAGATAAGGACTTCCCAAAACAATACCTGAAATCTCAAGCGGAACTACATCAAGTTCAACTTCGTCAAGAAAATTTGAATTGATTGCAAACCTTAGGATGCACTTCCTTGTTACCTGCAAGTTTGTATTCTTTCATATCCATCCTATAGGGTACGTTCTTGGATGTGCAACAATTTCTAGATTTAACGTCTGAACTAAGTCTTCAGAAATCATATTGGCTTGAGAAATACTATCAAATTGTGTGTCTATTGTCTGCTCAACTTAGTGTTCCTAAATTGAGGTCATAAATGATCAACCAGGGTTAGTAAACTGCTGAAGTGACGTGCACTATATGTGCCTAGGTATCTGTTTCTCACTACGTTGTGTTTAATGTTTTTATGATGTTTTTGGTTTTGTGGTTTTATGTTAAGAAGTAAAAGAACTAAATGTTGAAAAAGAACAGTTGTTGGTCACACTAAAAACAGAGCAAAACCTATACTAAAGAACAAAAAATGCAAAGTTTGATAATGACTCATAGCAAGGAAATAAATCACAACATGAACTCAATAACTCATAACATGAACTCATCCAATTCATTCATTAGAAATATATTGGAATAGCTTGAGAAAAGGACAATTTTAGTGCAAATGAGGTTCTCCTAAGTAAACAATCATCTTACAATATTACAAAGAATCTCATCCATGGCTAAAAGTTTATTGGAACATAATTGGAAAAGATTATTTGTAGCACAATAAGATTTCTACTCTGAATTAACTTGTAATGCTAAGATTAATCCATTCTGCAGCTCAACTTGTCACTACTAAGCCTCATTCGAAAGTTAGAGATTTTCTAGAATAATTTTTGGGAAAAGGCTTATTTGTGAAACTGCAAAATATTGCAGAACAATCAAGGCCTTAAACTGATATCACCAATTCCTGTCCATATGATGATGCATTAATGGAAAGTTAGAACAAGAGTAGTTTGTAAACAATGAAGGCTGTGAAGTATAATTTTGACAATTAACACAACTTAAAGAACAATGGATAACACTGAACTAGAATGCAATTGATCAAACTTGAAACACAGTGATCACAACTAAACTAGAATTCCATTAACCTAACTTGAAATACAGTGAACTGGAACTGAACTATAATGCCACTAATCTAACTTAAAATACAGTGAAAAGAGTTGAACTAGAGTTCCATTATCAAACTTGAAATATAGTGACAGAATTAAACTAGAGTGACATCTACCTCCGGAGTATTTCAACTGGACTAAAATGCAACTAATTCTATGAAATACTACAACCCTATCTCGTTCAATATGAGTGATATTTTGGAATAGTTTGTAAAAATAAGTCTGGCTATATCATTCAATGCAAATGAGCATAAAACATAAAGTTCAACAAAACGCAGTAAGCTCTGAAACACCACAGCTATGTCTCATCCGGAGTTAGTGATATTTTGGAAGAGATTAATAAGAACAAGACTAGCTGTAACAACTGATGTCATTGAGCACAAAAAACATAAAGTTCAAGGAAATGCAACTAACTCCTAAAATACTACAGTTATATCCCATCCAATGTTAGTGGTATTTTGGAAGAGTTTGTAAGGATAAGACTAACTGTGGCATCCGCTGCAAGTAAGTATAAAAACACACAGTTCAGAAAATTGATTAAACTAAGAATGAAACAAGGCTAAGTTACTTATCTAAACCATATGAACAAAGCTTCTCAGGTAGCAGGGGCCCTCTACCACCGGATTAGCACGCAAATCTACTCAAGATTGACTCAACTCTTGCAATAAAGTGATGCTTCTTTCATTAAAGGAGAAATTCTTCAAAACAGAGTATTACGGTCTTCTGAGATCTAGCAATAAAACATAAATCTAGCTAACTGTTTCTTGGTCTCCCGAGCCATACTTACAACAAAATTACATAATTGTCTTTGAGTTAAAACAGGAATAATTGTCTTTCCCAACTAAAATCAAACTAGGACTCTGGTGGTGGCCTCGTACTATGATTAAGGACATCTGTACAGTCCTTGTCCTATTAGAAGTCTATCTCCTAGTTTTGGTTTCCCACGTGCATAACCACCTGTAGACTCGAGCTCAGACTTCGTGGAGAGCAAGAAATGATGGGGGAGTGATGTGGAATATGACCATATGCATTTTTCCTTGAGGCGACACCTGGAACCTGCGTGAACATGAAGATAGCTGCGGAATAGGCAACTGGCTACAGAATGACTGCGTTATGTAGCCGAGTCTAGTCAAAAAATAATACAACAACAAAATCATGAAAACAAAGCAAGTTAGTCATTATATACATTCTTAAAGTAATCCTAATCAATCCTATTGATAATTTAAGGCTGTAATTGATGAGGGACAAAGGAAATGAAGTGAAATGTGGTGGAAAAGAAGGACATCTTTGGGGCTCAACATACTCCCACTGCAAGGCTTTTGCATGTCCTCATGCAACTAATCCTTGTACTTTGAGACCCTTGCTAGGACATCTAGGCCCCTTCTTCTGCTTTTCCTGACAGTCAATGGCCTCCTGGGCTTCCTTATGATCAACTTGAATCTCAAATTTGTAAGTGCCCTGCTTAACTTTTTGTTTTTCTTCTTCAATTTTTCACTGGCCTTGTACAACTTTTTCATTTGTAGAGAAAGATTTGTATTCATATCACCTTTTAGCTTAATCTGCTCCCTTAAAATTTCATTCTTATTCTTGATATGCCTATTGAGCACTTCTAACTCATATTTGTCTCTTCTTAGTACATCAATTGCAGATTTTGGTGGGCTAGGAGTTCTGTCTCTACTTTCCGAGGCTCTCTTCTCTAATGTCTCAACATAATTATAAATTTGTTGCTGTGCTGGGTCTATATCAAGATCCTCCTCGTACTGGTACTCAGGTGATCTAGCAGTAGGTGTTTCTTCATCCTCAATGTTTATGATTCCCATTTGTCTAACCCCTGTTTTCTTCAATATACCTCTGAGTCTGTGGCTCCGTCTTGGTTGAGATGGTCCTTCACCTCTCTCTTTGGCATATTTTCTTATTATCCTCTCTTTCTTCAGCTGCTTCTTAATTTCAGCCAATTTCTCAGAAATCATCTCTTCACTGTCCCCTTGTATTGATTTACCAGTTTTAGTTTCAACAGCTTTGGAAATTTCCCTTCTCTTGCTTCTTCTTGTAGGTTTGCCTTCAGGTGGAGATTCCTTGGGTTCTTCAAAGTGATTCCTCACTAGAAACTCATCCCAATTATCTCCCATTTTTCTCAAATGATGTTCAATCAGGATTTTGACTAAACCATGGTGATACAAAGTGGTTTCTAGAAATTGAACCCTCTTTTGAACATTAGAGGCCATTCCTTTCAGACTATGAAGTAGGAAAAAGGGAAAATTGATTTCTTCATCTAAGAAATGCATCATTAACCGAATATGATAAATATAGAGGGTACCAAATCTTCCTTCACAAGTGATAATTTTTTGCAAAATGAGTAACCTATTCCTCCATTTATTCTTCAGTGCCGAGCTAGGAATACCTTTCTTAAAAATGGAAACATCCATACCTGGTGTTTTGAGTATTTGCCTCCATGCCTCATTATGAAATTCCCTATTTTTGAACCAGCGTTCTCCTTGTCTGGGTAATTCTGTTGCTTCTGCAATGAAAGCCTCTGTAATAGTGAATTTAATATCTCCTATTTCGACCTCTGCTCCATTGAAGGACCGTGCAAATGTTTTGGTTACTTCTTTATGAAAACCATTAAATTTTTCCAAGAATTGTAACCACCCAGCTTGTTGTAGCATTTCTCTGATTTGTGGATAGCCTTCCAAGTACTTGGTTCCAACTGGTTCAGTTCTTACTATGAGACCCATCACTTATCTTTTCAACCTTCAAATTACTGCTCCTCTGCTCACGGTGAAAATGGTTGTTAAAGAGATGTTTTTACTCCACAGATGTTTCCTCTGTTTTACAGACCAGAATGGCTAAGAATTGGCTATGTAAAGAAATGATATGGAGTAGTTATGAAATGAGTATAATGCGGTGAGGGTGATTCACACGGATTAATGAGTTGAGAGTTATCAGAGAAGAAAAGACCGCGGAAAAAATTCTCATGTAATTTCAAAATCATCACTAAATGCTTCGGGCTAGTGACGTGACTGCTCAGGTCACTTCAGTGCTTAACCATTTAATTTTTAAATGATGATTTGAAATGGCAGAGTGAAAGGGATTTTGTCCAAATTTTTTATGATAGGTTTGATAAGCATGATCAATACGACTAATTAAAATAACTTTTTGAATCATACATGACTTAAGTATGGTAAAACTTTTATGATCTGTCACTATAATAATTTCATAACTTTTACCTTTTCCCTTCCTTTGATTTTTTTTTTTTTTTGTGGTTTTGATATGCCTTGTCCTCCTTTGAAAATCATTGATCTTCAGTCCTCATAACTCCTTTGATTTTTCTTGTTGTCTTGGATATGTAGGATCAATCTGCTGCTAAATCAAGTAATTACTGGATAGTGCCTTCAGGATCTCTGGCTGCACAATGTCTGACTCGCTGCAGAATGTATGACTGATTGCAGAATGTACCTGTAGAAGTCTTGAAACAAGGAATGGAATGGTTTGAAGCATGAATGGAATGTTGTATGAAATGAGTTAAAAATGGATAATAAAATATGGTGTAATGGATTATGAGTGAAGTGAATAATGGAATGAAATGAATCACAATTATGAAGTGGAGTGAAGTATGGAAAGTGACCTGCAACTTATGATTTGTATTATTCAATTGCAGAAAGAAATCAATCTTAAAACTCTGAGATGGAAATGAGGTGGACCATGGAATAAAATGAATGAAGTATGGAATGAAGTGGAGTATGGATGAATGGAATGAAATGAATCATAAGTGAAATATGGGTTTGCACTTATGATTTTGTAATAGCTGCTTGCAGAAAAAGAACAAATTTTAAAAGCTAAAGTGTCAGAAAGATTTTGATTTTCACTCTATCTTTTCTGTATAAACATGCTAATCAGTGATTAGTTTTCAATTTTATACTTTATTTTATTTTATTTTATTTTTTTATTTATTTTATTTTTTTAATGCTTTTGAATTCAGAAAATTCAACTAAGTTGATGAAGAAAAAAAATTCTTCTTCATTAACTTCACATCACTGTTTTCCTGAAATCTCTTGACAAATTCTTCTCTTGAAAGTGGCTTATGATACAGCTTCAATCTATGACCATTTACAAGAAAAGTGACCTCTTCTTCATCTATTGTCCTGATTTTTATTGCTCCATTGTCAAAAATTTTCACAATTTCATATGGTCCAAGCCAATGTGTTTGGAATTTACCTTGAAAATATTTGAACTTTGAATCAAACAAGAGAGCCCAGTCACCTTCTTTGAACTTCTTTTCCTTGATATACTTATCATGCCATCTAGTCCTTTGCTGCTGGACTATACTTGTTTTCTGAACTGCATCTTGTATGATCTCATCCAACTCATTAATCTGCTCCAATCTGTGCTTTTGTGCCTCTGTTAGATCAAGTCCTAGCTGAACTGCCATTTTAAAAGTTTGAATCTGAAACTCTATGGGAAACAAAACTTGTTTTCCATAAACAAGTTCATAGGGAGTATGACCTGTTGTGCTTCTCCACGTAGTTATATAGGCCCACAAAGCTTCAAGAAGCCCGTCTACCCAATCTCTTCTATGTAAATGGACAATCTTTGTTAGGATCCCTTCAATAACTTTATTGGTAGATTCGACTTGACTATTTTCTTGTGGATGATAGGGAGTAGATTTTCTATGTCTGATTTTGTACCTCTCCATCATCTGTTCCACTAGCTTTGATGTAAATTGAGCTCCTTGATCTGTAACAATTTCCCTTGGGACACCAAAACGAGTAAAAATATCCTCAAAAAGAAAATTAACTACAGATGCTTCAGTGGCAGAAAGTAATGGCTTGGCCTCTACCCATTTAGTAACATAATCAGTGCAAACTAATATATATTTCTTTTGTCTTGATGGAGGACTAATAGGTCCTACAAAATCCAAAGCCCATTTTTCAAAAGGTTCAATATGTACCTGAGGTTGCAATGGCATCTCACCTGAAGGAGAAGGTTTCCCTACCCTTTGGCAACTGTCACACCTTTTGACATACTCTTTAGCATCTTTAAAAATGGATGGCCAATAATATCCTAAATGAAGGATCTTATAAGCTGTTCTTTTATCAGCAAATTGTCCGCCACAAGGTTCATCATGACATGCCTTGAGGATCTCAGGCATTTCATCTTCCCGAACACATCTCCTAATGATAAAATCTGGACCTGTTTTGTATAAATCATTAGCAATCCATGAATATTTTGCACTGTCATAAATGATCTTCCTTTTGTCTCTTGCATTCATTATTGAAGGAAATTTCCCTGAAACTAAATAATTAGCAATGTCAGCAAACCAAGGAGTCTGAGTAGAAATTGCAAAAAGATATTCATCAGGGAGTTGATCTTTAACTGGAGTATTATCTTTGATGTTTTGGAGTCTAGATAGGAAATCAGCTACTGTGTTTTGTTTTCCAGGCCTATCTAGAATGGTAATGTTGAATTCCTGTAAAAGCAATAACCATCTTATGACTCTGCCATTAGTAATTGATTTGTTCATTAGATATCTAATTGCAGAGTGATCTATGTGAACAAAAGTTTCATAGCATGTTATATAGTGTCTAAATTTGTTTATGGCATGAACAACAGCTAAAAACTCTTTTTCAGTTACAGTATAGTTTAACTCTGAAGGAGTCAAATTTTTACTGGTATAGTAGATGGCATAAGGAATCAGGTCTTTTTGTCACAATACTGCTCCTAGAGCTGTATCTGAGGCATCTGTTGAAATATGAAAAAGTAACTTCCAGTTAGGTCCTCTTAAAATAGGTGCTTTAGAGATTTTTGTTTTCAGGGTCTCAAAGGCTAACTGGCAATCAGGATTCCACTTGAATTCACAGTCTTTGGTAAGTAATTTGAAAAGTGGAGATGCTATCTTGGTGAAGTTTTCTATAAACCTTCGATAATATCCTGTGAATCCTAGAAAACTCCTAACATCTTTTTGACAACTTGGAATAGATAAGTTAGAGATGAATTCAACTTTTGACTCATCAACTCTAATCCCATCCCCTGAAATGTGATGTCCTAAAACAATTCCTTTAGTAAACATCATAAAACACTTCTCATGACTAAGTGAAAGATTTTCTTCTTTACATCTCTTTAAAACTTTTTCCAAGTTTGTTAAGGCTTCTTCAAATGTGTTTCCATAAACTGTGAAATCATCCATATATACCTCTACACAATCATGTATTAGATCTGAAAAGATTACTAGTACTGCCCTTTGAAATGTTGCGGGTGCATTGCATAGTCCAAATGGCAATACTCGGTAAGCATAGGTACCCCAAGGACAGGTAAATTTGGTTTTGTCTTGATCTTCAAGTGCTACTTGAATTTGGTTATAACCACTAAACCCATCTAGAAATGAAAAGTACTTTTTGCCAGCTAATGTATCTAACACCTGATCTATGAAAGGTAAGGGAAAATGATCTTTAAGAGTAGCTTTGTTTAATTCCCGGTAGTTAATACTTACCCTCCATTTACCATTTTTCTTTGGCAAAATTACCAAAGGAGAAACCCACTGACTATCTGAAATGGGATAGATGAAGTTAACATTTAACAATTTCTGCAATTCTTCCTTAACAATCTCCCTAAGATTTGGATTCATCCGTCTCTGAGGTTGTCTAATTGGTTTACAATTTTCCTCTATGTAGATGTGATGAGTGCAAGTCTTGGGGCTTATCCCTTTCATATCAGTGTACTCCCATGCATATGCAGAAGAATGTCTCTGTAAAATCTTGACTAGCTCTTCTTGTTGAGATTTCTCTAAGTTCTTGTTTATGTTTAAGGTTTTTCCTGGAAATATCTTAATTGTAGAGCTGCCAAATTTATCCATGGAATAAAGAGACATCTGCCTTGATGATAAAAACTCAATGTTGGATTCTTCTTGAAATTTTTCATGCTTATATTCCGAAGAGGATTCAAAATTTTCGCTGGAGGATACAAGGTAAATTTATTGGTTGAACTACCATTAGAGATGTACATATCACCGGATCTATAACTAATGAAAGCATTAGTTGTAGCTAACCAATGTCTTCCTAATATAATAGGATGCCCTCCTAGATTATTCTTAGGAGTTAGGATCATAAAATCCACAGGATATTCCCAAGAATCTAGGGACACTAGAATGTCTTCTATTGCCCCATCAGGTTTGATCACAGATCTGTCTGCTAATTGTAATAATGTGGGTGTAAAAAGAAGATTAGGAAGTTTCATTTTATCCATGATTTGTCTACTCATAATATTGATTGTTGCTCCTAAATCAATAAGTGTGTTTTGGATTTCAGTTCCATTGATGTGAATTTTAACAACTGGATTTCCTAGGTCAAGATACTTTGGAATAGAAATCTTACCCATCATGATATCTGCTATTTTTCTTGCCAGTTGAATTTTCTTTGTCTCTCTTATTCTTTTTCCTGTTTTCTTCATACTCAACTCCTTTATTGTCTTTGCTAAGATTGGAATTTCCTTGATGGCTTGTAATAATGGGATCTTAATAAAAACATTTCTCAGCTCATCTAGGAAATCATAATTAGGCACCATAATTTGTTTTTCTACACCCTTATCAATTTGTAATCTTTCTGGAAAGGGAGGTGTAGAAGTGGATGTTGATGGCTGCTCTAATATAGGAGTTGAAATTATTGGTTCTTTTTGTTTTGATTTTTCAATGTTTGAGTCTTGGAAAGTTGTGTTTTCTTCAAGACTTTTATTTACCCATAGAGAATCTTCCTCAGAATTGTCTTGCTCTTGTATGATTACAGAAGGTTTCCTCTTTTCAAGTATTCTTCCAGACCTAAGTTGAACATCACTAAGGTCTAAAGGAGTGATCAAATAAGTTGGAAATTGTTGGCCTTTTATCATGTATGTGTTCTGAGGATTTTTATTGTTGGGGTTTGGTATGGTTGATGGCTTTGCCTTTTTTTACGGGAAATGGTATATCCTTTGATGAATGTAGGATATTTGTGGATTTTGAGGATTTGTTGAAATTTTGTTGAGAATGTGGATATGAGTGGATATTAGTATCTTGAGAGTATCTTCCATAGGGATTTTGTGCTCCTTGTGCCTAAGTTTGAGATTGATTTTGGAATTGGGGCCAAGGTTGCTGCCAAGAATTCCAATTTGGTGGGGTTGATTATACAGCTGATCATGGAATCCTTGTGTTTGAGGTCCTTGCCAAGGCCTCCTAGAGACAAAATTGAGAGATTTTGTGGAATTTGTAGGGGTTTCTTCTTGAAAGACAGCTTTAAGACCAGGAAGTGAAGGACAACTCTTGGTCTCATGTTTTTCTGAATAAATTACACAAGTCTCTACTAATTTTGCATCCAAAGGGCACTCTCTCAAGGCATGTTTCTTTCTACATTTGGGACAAAAGATTGCTAAGGCATCAGATTCAGATTTTTGCTTGTTTTGTAACTTAAGGGTGTCTATTTGTTAACTAAGACTTCCTAAGATATCAGATTTGAATTCATCAAGCATATGTCCTATTTATGCCCTACTTACTGTCCCAGAAGCAGACTTACTTTCCCTTGCAAGGGTAGGGTCTCTTGGTCCTTTTACAGTTTTAGATTTCCCTCTTGAAAGGTTGATACATAATTCGGTATTTAGGGTAATGTAAGTTTGAGATATGTCCCCTTTTCCCATCATGTTAAGGATATCTAACCATTCATCCCTAATTGTCTTCAATAAGAGAGCTTTCAAAGTGTCTTGGTCTAAGTTTTCCATTTTCGCCCTCTTGATGTTATAGTTAAACCTCTCTAGCAAATCTTCAAGATTTTGATCCTCTTTTTGTAAAATTTTAAACACTTCCTCCTTATGGTTGAATAGCATATAGTAATCCAAATACCTCTCTAGAAATTCATGTTTCATGTCTTCCCATGTCCTAATAGAACTGCTGATCAAACTCATAAACCATTTTAATGCTGCTCCTTTCAATGTTGAAGGAAATAGTTTAAGTTTTTGAGAATCTTGTAAGTAGTCATAGGTTCTACATAGGACTTCAAATTCAAATAGAAAGGTTTCAGGATCTTCAGTTTTGAGTCCATAAAATTTTGGAAGGAGACGAGAGGTGATATTTTCATAGTTGCATTGGTTTCTTCTTATGGAAACTGAGAAAGAACTCCATTTCTCATACACCTCTTCTCTTGCCTCCTTCTCCCATTGCACCTGCCTCCTTATCCTCTCTTCCTCTACCTCTACCCCTCCAAATAGTGTGTTCTCCATATTTAAAGACTCCTCCTCCCCTTCTTAACAGTTGATTCTTCGCTGGAAGTGGAAAAGTTTGTGCCTCTGTTAGGGGTTCTTGCATCTTCTTCTAGGACAGGTTCAGTGGATGAAGTGGAAGGTCTTTCCAATGGAATATCTGATCTTAAGTCTTATGGAATTCTATGATCAGTAAAGTATGGGATGTGGGTTTGATTTGGAGGTGTGATGCCTCTTGGTCTTGGTGAAACAAGTGGTGTTCTAGGAATCGAGCTTCTACTTCTTATGAATCTACCCTTGAGTCTCTTTCTCTATGCATATCATTGTTTTTGGGAGGTAAGAAACAAGGCTACCTAGTTACACTTCCCTGACAACGACGCCAAAATGTCTAGTCAACTTAGTGTTCCTAAATTGTTGTCGTAAATTGTCAACCAGGGCTAGTAAACTGTTGAAGTGAAGTGCACTATATGTGCCTAGGTATATTTCTACTACATTGTTGCTTAATGTTTTTATGATGTTTTTGGTTTTGTGGTTTTATGTTAAGAAGGAAAAGAACAGTTGTTGGTCACACTAAAAACATAGCAAAACCTATACTAAATAACAGAAAATGCAAAGTTTGGTAATGACTCATAGCAAGGAAATAAATCAAAACATGAACTCAATAACTCATAACATGAACTCATCCAATTCATTCATTAGAAATATGTTGGAATAGCTTGAGAAAAGGACAAGTTTAGTGCAAATGAGGTTCTCCTAAGTAAACAATCATCTTACAGTATTACAAAGAATCTCATCCATGGCTAAAAGTTTATTGGAACACAATTGGAAAAGATTATTTGTAGCACAATAAGATTTCTACTCTGAATTGACTTGTAATGCTAAGATTAATCCATTCTGCAGCTCAACTTGTCACTGCTAAGCCTCATTCGAAAGTTAGAGATTTTCTAAAATAGTTTTTGGGAAAAGGCTTATTTGTGAAATTGCAAAAGATTGCAGAACAATCAAGGCCTTAAACTGATATCACCAATTCCTGTCCATATGATGATGCATTAATGGAAAGTCAGAACAAGAGTAGTTTGTAAATAATGAAGGCCTTGAATTCTAATTTTGACAGTTAACACAACTTAAATAACAATGGATAACACTGAACTAGAATTCAATTGATCAAACTTGAAACACAGTGATCACAACTAAACTAGAATGCCATTAACCTAACTTGAAATAAAGTGAACTGGAATTGAACTAGAATGTCACTAATCTAACTTAAAATACAGTGAACAGAGTTGAACTAGAGTGCCATTATCAAACTTGAAATATAGTGACAGAATTAAACTACCTCCGGAGTATTTCAACTGGACTAAAATGCAACTAATTCTATGAAATACTACAACCCTATCTCGTTCAACATGAGTGATATTTTGGAATAGTTTTAAAAAAAAAGTCTGGCTGTATCATTCAATGCAAATAAGCATAAAACATAAAGTTCAACAAAACGTAGTAAGCTCTGAAACACCACAGCTATGTCTCATCCAGAGTTAGTGATATTTTGGAAGAGATTAATAAGAACAAGACTAGCTGTAACAACTGATGTCATTGAGCACAAAAAAACATAAAGTTCAAGTAAATGCAACTAAATCCTAAAATACTACAGTTATATCCCATCCAATGTTAGTGGTATTTTGGAATAGTTTGTAAGGATAAGACTGACTGTGGCATCCACTGCAAGTAAGTATAAAAACACAAAGTTCAGAAAATTGAGTAAACTAGGAGTGAAACAAGGCTAAGTTACTTATCTAAACCATATGAGCAAAGCTTCTCAGGTAGCAGGGGCCCTCTACCACCGGATTAGCACGCAATTCTACTCAAGATTGACTCAGATCTTGCAATAAAGTGATGCTTCTTTCATTAAAGGAGAAATTCTTTAAAACATAGTATTACGGTCTTCTAAGATCTAGCAATAAAATATAAATCTAGCTAGCTGTTTCTCGGTCTCCCGAGCCATACTTATAACAAAATTACATAACTGTCTTTGAGATAAAACATGAATAATTTTCTTTCCCAACTAAAATCAAACTAGGACTCTGGTGGTGGCCTCGTACTATGATTAAGGACATTTGTACAGTCCTTGTCCTATTAGAAGTCTATCTCCTAGTTTTGGTTTCCCACGTGCATAACCACCTGTAGACTTGAGCTCAAACTTTGTGGAGAGCAAGAAATGATGGGGAAGTGATGTGGAATATGACCATATGCGTTTTTCCTCGAGGTGACACCTAGAACCTGCGTGAACATGAAGATAGTTGCGGAATAGGCGACTGGCTACAGAATGACTGCGTTCTGTAACCGAGTCTAGTCAAAAATTACTACAACAACGAAATCATGAAAACATAGCAAGTTAGTCATTATATACATTCTTAAAGTAATCCTAATCAATCCTATTGATCATTCAAGCCTGTAATTGATGAGGGACAAAGGAAATGAAGTGAAATGTGGTGGAAAAGAAGGACATCTTTGGGGCTCAACATCTATTTTGGTATGCTTTGAAACAACTCTAATATGAAAGAGTTAAATTCTTGTATCATCGTCTTGAGTTACATTAGAATAAATTGAAGAACTAGTGCTTGCTACGTTCTTACCTTTCAAACCCATTTCTATAATCTTGGTTTCATCTCCGGAATCTGAACCTGAGTCATGTTTAATGATTGCAGTTGTTTTCTCCTTCTCTTTGGTTTTAAGTTTGTTGGGCTTCAGATCTAGATGGAGTTGCCAACAATGGTATATATCATGGCCATTTTTCAAACAATGTTGGCATGTGAGTTTCTCTCTCTAATTTAAGAGAACCATTTTTCTTTCCTTTTCCCTTAAAATTACCCATTTTGTTTCCTTCATACTTAAGGGAACTATCACTTTTCTCATCTGCACTATGTTTCCCTCTTGCTTCTAGATGTGTGGCTTGAACACAAACCTTATCTATGTTTGTGGGATTTAACATGAGAATAGTATGTCTAATATAGTTTTGCAAAACCCCTATATACTTTAACAAAGTGTCTTGAGAAGATAAATTGGCACCCAAAAATAGTGCTCTTCTCCTAAACTCTTGAGTATAATTTTGAACACTTTGTCCCTTTAGTTGTATAAAATTATGCCAATTAATGATTGCTTTCTGTATATAATCTAGAGGGTAAAATTTCCTTTTAATTGCAACAATAAAATCATACCAAGAGATTGAAATCTTACCATGGTTTTTCATCTCTTCTTGTGTCTTGGCTTCCCACCATACTAGTGTTGCACCCTCTAGTCTCAAGGAAGTTAGCTGAATCTTTGTGGCATCATCTTGAAGGTTTTGAATCCTGCAGTAGACCTCCAACTGAAGAATCCAATTTTCAAGCTTATCTGCATTCACTTCACCATTATACATAGGCAACTCAAATTTAATATCAAGTTTTAACAAGGGTTGTTTACCAATTCATTTTAAGGTATGATGATGAGTATGAGTAAGGGTTGTAGTAGTGGAAGATGATGAAGATGAAGGTGAAGATGGTGGTGTGGATGATGGTGGAGTATATGCTGCCTTATCACCATTTCCATTACCTTTGCCTCCTGGAGAAACCTCTCCTCTTGGAGGCCTGGAGCTTTCACCCTGAAACCTTGTATTCCTTTCTTCATAGAGGACTTTCACCATCTCATTGAAAGCCTTCCGAAAAGCCTTCTCATCCTCTATCATGTTATAATTTCCTCCGTCATGAGATCTGCTTACTAAATCCTCAGGTACAATAGGAGGTGAATCTTGTGGTGGATATTGTGGCAATTGTGCCCTCCTTCTCCTTGCTCCAACTTGAGAACCTGCACCCACAAGCTTGCCTTCTCCTCTTTTGAGCTTCAACCTTGTAAGAATTTAAACACTTGCAAAACAATTAAATCCTCCTTGCACAAGTAAACCTAGTGATCTGATACCAACTTTATATAAATGGGAAAGTTAGTGTTTGTTGTGCTAGATTCAAATTCACAATATAAAGAAAGTGCTTAAGGGTTATGAGGTAAATTGAAAGTTAACCATGACTTTTTATGTGAATTTGTTGAGAAAATTAACATAAAAAAAAAACTTAACAACAAAATCTAACAGATATTAACATCACCATAAACATTAACACAACAATACATGATGAAGGAGTTCACCCCACCCGGGATATGTCTCCTTGGTCCAGCTTCCAATGGCTTGGCCCTCTTCTAATATGCTCAAAAGTGTGATTACAAGTGTTTAAAATGCTCAAATAGCTCTGAAACCTATTCCAATGGCTCCATAATACCAAAAAATTCTTGTGTAGCCTCTTTCTGATCCGAATTTGGTCAAAAAATGAATTAGTTATGGCTTCCCCAGGTTTTTGCACTAACCACTCCACAAATTCCTCCAAATCCGACACCATCCTATAATTTCGCCCGCAAATCCGCTAACGGAGCGCCAAATCACCCAAATTCTGGGCGAATTTTTCAACGCGTTGAGTTTTCCAATAAGGCCTAAAAGCCGAATTATTAACCATAATGTATTTGGTTAAATAATTTATTTATTTTTAATAAAAAACTCCGCGCGATTTTTGCTAACTGTCGGCATAATCGCTAAGGGTGGACACACAGGCATAAAATTTAATGTTAGGGTTTGGTGTTAATGGTTATGGACAATTGGGGGGGGGAGAGAGGGGGCATTGGGCTAGCCTCTCGCCCATGGTCCCACTCCCGATGGTGACCAAGGCTGGGGCTAGACCCCAACCCCCTCCCCCATCGCGGAACTATAGTATATACAAAAATATATGGAACCCAATATATGTTAAGACATAAAGCGATGAAGCAATGGTTAAGGCTTGTGCTGTGGACTGTGAGTTCGTGGTTTTGACCCACATTGCTGCTGATCGGACCTTGACCCAAAATTTTGTGGCCTCCCATGCTGCCATGTGGCAACCTCTGGTTGGGCCACATGGCAACATGTGGTTGGCCACATTCCCAACCAATCACAACACACCATAACAAATGAATACCATGAAGCCAAGTGTCGAAACCTGATTCGCCAGAATAAATCTATTGACTAGTCAAACTTGCACATGGGCATGCCCAGTCAGTTGTACAGACTGCTGACTTAGTTGTCCTGCATTTTTTATTATTATTAAATTTCATGTTTGAAAAAGCGGATAGAACGAGTTTGTGGGAACATACAAGGTCAGTTTTCCACGAAAAAAGTTGCGACAGATTCAGAACGATGAGTGACTAGGTGTTTGGCTAGCCTCTCGACCATGGTCCCAACCCCGACAGTGACCAGGGCTGGGGCTAGACCTCGACCCCCTTCCCCATGGCAGAACTATAGTATATACAAAAATATATGGAACCCAATATATGTTAAGACATAAAGCGATGAAGCAATGTTTAAGGCTTGTGCCGTGGACTGTGAGGTCACGGGTTCGACTCGAGCTGCTGCTGCTCGGACCTTGACCCAAAATTTTGTGGCCTCCCATGCTACCACGTGGTGACCTTCGGTTGGGCCACATGGCAGCATGTGGTTGGCCACATTCCTAACCAATCACAACACACCATAAAAAGTGAATACCATGAAGCCAAGTGTCGAAACCTGATTCGCCAGAATAAATCTATTGACCAGTCAAACTTCCACATGGGCATGTCCAGTCAGCTGTATAGACTGCTGACTTAGTTTTCCTGCGTTTTTTTTTCTCTTTAATTTCATGTTTGACAAAGTGGAAAGAATGAGTTTCTAAGAGCACATGGTGTCAGTTTTACACAAAACAAGTTGTGATGGATTCAGAACGACGAGTTATAAATGGTCATTTAGGTTCCACACCATTCCGAAAACTTTCAATTTTTAGCATAATTTTAAGCACCTGATCAGATGCGAAGTATGACACCTTTACATTGCTATTGCCAAAGAAAATGTCGTTTGAGGGAGAATTACTTAGGAAAATTATGTAGTTGAAGTTCACAGACTCCCTTCAACGATATAAACAAAAACCCATAGTTCGCACCAGGAAGATATTTGAAGAAAATACACTACCCGGAAAGTGGTGTGATGAGGCTAGAACCGCAAAAATGGGTGACTGGGTTGAATCAGTTTGGTTTATTAAACATGTTGAATGTGACAGACTTTGGCAGAAGTATAACAAAAACAACCCGTGTCAGACAATTGCTTGTATAGATACATGATGGATACCTTTGGATGGGAAAAATGATCCCCATAGTTGAAATGTTGATATGGAGAATTACAAGGTTTTTGTATCAAGGATGGGACTCGAAAAAATAATTTGTGGGAAAATACCAGGATAAAGCGATAGCTCAAAATATGAAGGAGAAGTTTGGATTGATTAAAGGAAAGCGAGGATATGACATCAACTCAATCAACAACCAAAGAGTCTGCTTCGCCGTGCATATATTAGCTAGGAAAATCATGAGAAAGTGTCGAGCCAATGCATTCCCTGAAACAATAGTTTCATTAGCTGCAGAGTGAAACAACAAGGTTTAGTACAACTAGGTCGGATATCTCTGCAAGGAATTTCTCGACGACTATCACGAAGTCCAGGAGAAATGTACATCTTTTCATTATGCATGTTTGATTTTAATAATAGCAATGATGGCATGGAAAGAGCTGGAGGATTCATAGCTTACTCCAGTAGAAGCAGATATGTGTGAAGCTGCGCGGTATGCCTCACTGTGGTATACCAATCAGACGTCGTGAGCATAGGAAAAATGGATAATTTTTTTATTATATCACATGGATTTGCATATGTTGGTGAACCATCATCCTCGCCTCTCGTTGAGATTGTATAAGCAATATAAATCTGTTGCAAAGTTCAAGGAATATTTTCACATAATATATATGCATGCCCACAAGGACATCATGAAGACATGGCATCACCTACCATACTTGATAACAACAGATGATCTCCTCACACTAGTACAATATTTTCCCGAAGAACGAATGATTGTGATGGAAAAAGACACAGAGGATAGTTAGAAAGAGGAGGAAAAATTAGAGCACAAAGAACCAAGTGGAAAAGATAAATACAAGGATCAGAAAGAGAAAGAACATGAGCAGGACACAACGAGGGTCGGCAGGATCCTCCTGGAGGCAATGAGAAACATAAGGAGAAGACAAAGACAGAAAAAGGAAAGATGAAGATACATAGTGAAGCTTCCCCGAGAAGCAAAAAGAAGCAGAAGGAAGATAAGTTAAAGGATGTAATGCCATCGATCCTTACTGATGGGGATTTGGATGAGATCGGGGAGAAAATTCAAGAGGCAACATCGGAGTCATGGAACAATATAGAGGATCGCTACAACGTACTCCTAGCAAGTGTCGAGGAGCGTATTGCAGAGTTAAAAATATTGGAGCAAACAACCAGACAACTAATGCAAATAAGGGAAGGGCTTAAAAAAGAAAGACTAATAGAGTTGACATTTGGGGTGCGCATAATGCAGATACCTACTGGAGCTCTATAATTTGACTCCACCAAAATCAAGTAGCAGGCGAAATAATGGGAGTTTGTCAACATGAACATCACAACACTGCCACTTTAGAAATTGCATGAGTTGCATCAAGGAATCATAGATGAGTTGAAGCAGTGAGAACAACTCACCTCAAGATTGAACCTTTAGCTAGAATAAGAGTGAGCTTTGCTGAAGAGGAAGCTCTACCAGCCCATCAAGGAGAAGGACCAGGCATAAAAGTATCAACAACAGTTGAAGAGGTGGTTGAAGCCACATGTAAAGAAGTTCTAGACATGAATAGGAATCAGTTGAAGACAAGGTCGCGAATATCGGTAGTCAAGGAAGCCAAGAAGAAGATCATATATGTACAGTTTGAATATGAGATAAATATCAGTGAGTTGCAGATGAAGTTGTAGCCAACCACGCCACTGGAAGTGCGACAACTGAGGGGGACCGAACTAAAGACTACAATGGCCGACATATCTACATCAGTGACATATTGTGGGAAGTTGTTGGATGAGACTTTACAAATTTGGACTTCATTGCAGTAGGATCCAAATGTGCAGAAGTTAGAAGAAGACATCTAGTAGAAACATAAGAAACTAGAGGAGATTTAGGCAACTGCGAAAACCTTTCCAATATCGTAGAGGCTCACCAAGATAAGTGAGGGAAATTCCCTCCAGAATAAGCTAGAAGAGCTGAGAAGGGAAAAATAGACTTTGGAAGAGAGGAATCAATCATGGCAGGATTAGGCTCTCCAACTCTCTCAGGAAGTAGATGGGAAGCTTTAGGAGCTTCGATAGAGAGAGGAGACAATAATGAAGAAGACAACAGGACCAGTGATAGAGGAATTATTGGAAGAAGTACGCAGTGAGGAGAAGTAGGTCGCAGAGATACTGTAGAAATTCAACAATGCCTACAACAACATCACAGCAAAGATCAAGGGCAAAGTAGTTGAGTGAGTCGAGACGAGTCACATGTGAGTGTTGGGGGCATGTTGGGCATAGCCCAACTTGGCCTATATTTTGATGAAGACTTCGCATTTTGTGGAGCGGAGCACGAAGTTAATATACCGCACAGTGTTAAAGGGACTTCGGGGAAGGTCGAAGTCCCTCCTTGTTGTAAAGCGCACTATTTTGTAACGGGTTTTGGGACATATTTTCTTGTTTTTAGGAGTCCATGGTATTCATACCATGGTATTGTAATGATGTAGCCCTATGATGTAATAGTATAAATAGGGTGAAATAATAAGAAGAAATATATACTATATTTATGTTTATGGGATCCAAATCTGTGTTATGGTTGTATCATTTTGATTTGTAGTTTGGGGCAAATAAGAGGCTCTGCAACTGAGTGCATAGAGGCATGAGTTTGCAGCTTAGTGCGCAGATGCCTACAGCTTAGTGTGCATATAGCCTGCAGCTTATTGCGCAGACCAAGAACTATTTGTTGTACGAAGAAACATTATTATAAACAATAGTTCTTGTGGACGTAGTCCCACATTGGGATGAACCACGATAATTTTGGTGTTTTATGTCTCGATGTGTGTATTTGATTATTATTTGTTGTTAAATAGTAGTTGTTTCAGTTATATTTACTTCGACACAGTAATGGTTTAGGATGTTGCATGACATGGTTAAGTTGATGGTTCATGGACTTATAAGGCATGTTAAGTGATTATTCCAAATGCAGTGAAGTATTTTATGAATGTTAAAGACAAGAAAACATAACTATACCACATTCCCACATCCCTCAAGGTTGCAGAAACCTAGTTCTGCATCCTCCCATAGTCACTTTGGGTGAGACTACGATCTTCTTGCAGGTCGTTGCTGAAACGGCTAGTGATTGAGGGTTTTGTTGGTGCACAATATAGTTTGAACATGGGTCAGACCAATAGAGCCAAAAATTTCCTTGGAGAGGGATTGTCTTAGTAGAGATAAGTAGGATGGAGTGTAAATTTTGGAGAGCACCATTGCTTGATAGAAAGGGGTTACCTTGGAGGGCTTGTGTAAATAGAAATAAGATGAAAAGAGTGTAGAGTTTCTTGAGCACCATCCCCATAACAAATTCATCTTAGTTTCCATTGAATCCTTACTACTTTGTTTGCAAATCATTTTCCACGTTAAAAAATTATTAGCGATTTTCAACTTTAATCAATATATATTTTTGAATTATGATACTTTAATTTTTTTCGTTGTATTTTTTATTATAAAAGAAATCATTCTCAATTTTCAACTAATCTAAACAATTAATCCTTTACCTAAGTGATTCCCACACAAAGCCATTAGGATTCAAAGTGGATGAGTCAAACTAGTTGTGAGGATGATCTTATAAGTCGTTGTCAAAAGCTAGGATTATAACATTAAATTCATCATTGGCCATTAAATAGTATGCCTTTGACTATAAATAGTTTTCTATTTCCCAATATTGTACATAGGACACATGTAATAATTATTTTTTATGCTATTTAAATTGCTTTTATGAAACATGCCATTGGCTAACAAGGTAAAAGTATTATTGCTAAGTTGTAACAACCCCAACACCTAACCCCCACTAATATTGTAATTGTAACTAATTGTGTTATTGATCCATGTTTGGGCATGAAATTATAAACAGGCAAAATATCTGAAATAATTGTAATTATAACTAATACCAGTTAATGAAGAGGTGAAGCCTTGATGCGAACTATGGGAAGCCATGATAGAAGGGAAGCCACTAAAGAGTGGTTTATGAATTTAATCTGAGCATTGAATTTTTAAAGGGTCATGAGAGTTGAGATTGTCAAAATTTTCCTAATAAAATATCTAAAGGGAATTTTTGGAAGTAATTTCCATATTTATGGAAGTAGTGGGGGACATAACTCAACTATATTCTCCAAGATATGAATAATGTACCACTAGAAGAATTTTGGGAGCTAACCACAAGCTTTTGATCTGACCTGATGGACAAATCTGACAAAAATCTATTAAGGAATTTAGCCCGTGAAAGAGAAGAAAAGGCAGCGAGAAGCATACAGAAGGAGGAAAAGGGGGAAGCATTATCTTGAACATGGCAAAGGCATGTTCAAAGAAAGTAGGAGAACTCATGTACATGAATAAGTAATCATAGAGAATGAAAATTCAAAGGAATAAGCACTAGGTATGCCCAAGGCATGAAAAATTGAAAATGAACATTCTTGGAGATGAGTATTCCAAGAAAGAAGCATGAGGAATTGAGAAGGAGATTAGTGAAGAAGAATGAAGAGAGGCATAGAGAAAAGAAGAGATAAACACTTGTGGGAGTGAAAGAATGGAACAAAAATATAGACAAATAAACAAAAGACTAAAGAGATGATTGAATGAAGAATAATGGCCTTCATGGCTATACCCTGTGTTGTTGAGTAAGATATTCCCTCATGGCTTCATCGTCTAGCTCGAGGGTGGCCAGTTGCAAGAACAATTGTAGTTGAGCCTATGGTGGGGTGGAACATGTCCCACCCTTCATTGGTTGTAGCTAGCCTTTTACTGTAATCATATAAGTTCCCTTGGGAATTTGAACCTATAGTGTAAATAATATTTCATGAAATAGGAATTATGTCGACCAAAAATATTTTTATGAGCTTGTTTTTTGAATGGGCATCATGGTCTTTGTGTTGCTTATTTATGAGATGGTAGTGTAAATCTGTAATATTCCCAAATAGGGATGCAACAATAATTGAACAAAAATCTGGAATAGAAATGATAAATAAATCATAAAATGTGTTTGAAACACATAGTGATCAATTACATGTACAACAGCAAGAAATCCGATCCATTATATCAGCCAAAAGTGGGGAAAAGCAGCCATTTATGCCCTAAAAACGTTATTTTCAGATATTTGCATGATAATAGGGAAAAATAACACTGTGATCCCTTAGAATATGTAATTTTTGACTCACACCCAGAAAATATCCGATAACAAATCACTTTTTCTTAGTTAAACAGATCTCCTGGTCCCGGTATGGCTTAAAAACACTGAAATCCCATGACTTGACTAAACAAAATGTTTCTGAAGCATGCACAACGTCTTTTAAAGAGGATTTTTGATACAATATGATGAAAACATCAGATCTGGAGTTTTATTTCTCAGAACATGAAGAAAAATGGAAGACTTTGATGAATAAACCCTCAAGAATGAGGTGCTGCAACACATAGAATTGACTGCAAAGGCTTGACAACGTTATTTTATTGAGTGAATTGCAGCTGTAGATTAAAACTTAGATCTAGAGAAAAATAATTCATGAACAATCGGATCTATGACAGATCCATACACTATAATGTCTCTACTTTACATTTCCCTTGGGGATTTCAGCAAATCATGAAGCACATGGAGTAGATATGAGATTCTATGTAGAAAATCTGCAGATTTATTCAGAATTTCTGAAGCATATACAGGAGTATTCAGATCATATTTGAATATGACATGGATAAGAACATAAATCCATGGATCACCACAGTGAAGGGCAGATCCCCAACACTAGATATCACTCCTCAAACTTTGCCAAAACACCCTGCAAATTTCCTCTTTGCATATAACGCAGTACTGGAATAGGGACTGCGCTGTAGGCTTGATGAATAGTTTGGCTTGATGCCAAGATGTATATATTAAGCTCAAATGATACAGAACACTCTTGCCAATGGGATATAAGCCTCTCCCACTGAGAAGGGGTACTATATTGGCCTAGATCTGAGTAGATCTAGCCTCCACTTGCTGCAAATTACAAAGAAAAACAAACCCTCAACAGGATCTGAGTTGTAGTTGGAAGTAGAAGCTTGGCCTTAAGCCTGATAGTGGTCAATAAGTACAAGTCTCTTCCAAGAGCTACTCAAGGAAAGAGAAGGATTCCTAAACAGGAGATCCTTGTGCTAAACAACACTATTCTCTGCTAAACAGCCAAGAGAATGAGAAATGTCTAAAAAGACATATTCTTCAGAAATAATATGGTCTTCAACTAAGACTGTGCTGTGTATCTAGGAGGTTCATTGCATCTAGACAACGCTGTTGATTTGGTCCTGGTTGACTTTGTCAAGTGATCCAGCCTCTTTCACACTTAAGTGTGCTTTATGAAAATAGTTCAGATTTAGCCTGGTTCATATTGAGCATTGATTTATTCTAGGATCCACTCCTCACATATTAATGCAGTTGACTTGGTCAAAGTTGACTTTGTCCACATGCAAAAAGTCCATGTTCACACATGGGATGTGAAATCCAGTTATTATGTTGATCCCTTTTCACATTATGAGGGATTTTATTCAGATTTTTATTATGCATGGGCCTCCTTACCCATTTATTATTCTCCTAAGTGAAATCAGCAAAAATCAATATTCCAATTTGTTGCATGCAGATTTTGGAACATTACAGTCCTCCCCTCCCAAATGTTGCTTGTCCTCAAGCAACTGCAAGGATAGAACTGAAGGGCCTCCCCTATTCCTCTTGTAGCATCCCCAAGTGATAAGTTCCTCCAAAGAACAAGATGCTTTATCGACAATGTGCCCTCAAGTTGTTCCTCCCATGTGAAAAAGTATGCCTTTGGTGAAAATTCAAAATGGCTGTCAACATGAAAAAGTGTGACATACATGGAAACAACAATATGTAGTCTAGAGGCCTTCTTGAGGCATGGAATCAGAAATGTGTCAGGAATCATCCTCCCCATGTGAAGCCTCCATCCCCAAGCTATCATCCACAAAAAGTGAGTCACCCTCCAGCATGGAAACTCATGAAACATCTCCTCCACCTTAAGCTCCTGCAAAGAAGGTGCACTGCATGGCTGAATTTGTGGGACTAGAATGTCCATCCCATGCTGCTTCTCTCTCCATTTATGATATGTATTGAGATGCTGCTGATCTTGGACTGAAATATCATGGTCTCCAATAATGGTCCAAGTCACCCCATCAATCAAAACATCCATGAAGTGCCCCTCCCAAAAACTCAAGCTCCCCAAATGGTTCCTCCCACATGGAGACAAGAGGTGTAGTATGGAAATCATGGTTTGCCCATTGTTTCTCCTGAAACATGCAATTTATGAAGTATGGAGAATCATACTCCCAATGGGCACCTACAACTCTTGTGCCACTCTCCCAACGGAGCTTCCCATCAACATAGGAACATCATCAATATATGGAAGCATAAACAAATGAAAGCAAGTTGCCATGTGACAACCAGGAGGTGGAATATAGTTCCATAAATGGAACCAACACAGTGCATCCCTTTCCTACCTCAAAACAAATGTAACAAGTGTCTTTTCATCCACTTGTTTGCTACCACAATCATCCTACAAGATAGAATCATGAAAGTACAACTTGGTGCCAATGATGCACACCAAAAATCATATGGCACTTCCCCACAAACCACAAATAAAATGGCCAACATCAATGCTGCAAATGGCCTTAAGTAAAACAAAATACAATATACAAGAAGGGAAGACACTCCTTGGTACAATATGTTGCTCATAAAAATAAAGGAGTACAAATCATGAAACATAAATATGCATCCTCCATCATGCACTTTGGTCATTGAGCTGAAATGGCTCAATTGAAGATTCTCCCTCACTCCAAATGAGTAGGGAAGTGGTTGTGCCAACCTCTCCATCATCTTCCAGGCTATGCATCTCTCCATATGCTGATATACATCCTGTTGGATGCCCTCCCAAGTGAACTCCTCCAGTAAGAAATGATATGCATCAAGGTGCATGGAAATAAAGCCCACAAGTGCTACATGTAGATCTCTCTTCTTACACTCGAAAATCCAAGTCAAGAAGATCATAACATGGTAATAGATGTTTCCATCCACTACTCCATCACTCTCATTTCCTACATGCTCATCAAGTGCATCATGTATGAAGTGATCCTGGGAACACTCCATCAAACAATCCAAGCTCCTAAGTGACAGCGCTGTTGGCCTTAGTAATAAGGCTTCTGTCATCTTATAGCTCCATCCTTTGACATCCCACATATCAAGGTCATCATCAAACACAATGCTGCTATATGTGAGATATCCTTCCCAAAGTGGGAGCACCTCCTCATCTTCCAAGGTTAGAGAGTAGCCCATTTGCACCATGATAGTACCACCTCCTACTCCTGAAACATCATGCAAAGTATGGGATAAGATCAGCCCATACTCTCTCAATAACAACCAAAGCAACAACAAATCTAGTTGCCTCCCCACAACATCACCATATAAGTCATGGAGCATCAACATGAGATTTGATATGAAATATATCATATCATTCCAATACACCCAAACTCCTTGCCTCCATATGAAGTAAGTGCCATGCCAAGTTCCATCCATCCACATACCCTTTGAAATAGAATGTGTCATAGGATGACCAAACTCTTTCAAGAGTAACCAACGTAGTCTTGCATCCTGTTGTCCATTATCATAGATCTGCAAGTGGTTTCCAAACCTCTTGCTCATCAACATCACCCATCCAACCCATGGTGAGTGTCTATCATCATGTCCATAAGTGGCATTCCACCAATGGAGAATACCATCCTCCCAAATCAGATTTCTGTCTTTTCATTTCATGGGAATTTGAAATGAAATCTCCTCAATGACCAAGTTGATCCCATAAGGATCCAAATAGGTGGTAGGAAAAAACCTCCCATCATGATGTGTAGGGCTCATCAAGAAGTATCCAACACAAACATGAGAGATGTTATCCATCCTAAGATGTCCTCCATCATCTATCTGTTTCCCTTCAGTTATGCATATGGGAAGGTCATTGGAATAGTCCAACAATGGTTGGGTTCCCAACTCATCACTGCTGCTAAATGACAGCGCTGTTGATCTCCATGATGGTGAGGCTGCTACCTCAAAATCATATCCAATGCTGAACACATAGTTTTGCAATGTATTATTCAAGAAATAACTCATCCCATCCTCCAAGAAACTACATTCCAACCTAAAGGGTTGTGTGTAGCTCATCAATGATACATTAGGATGACTGTTTGCCTCCTTCTTGAATGAATCAAGGCTACTCGGCGCAGTGAAATTTTGCTGCTCTAAATCAACAATATATTTTGACCCTTGGTCATGCAATGGTACACTCCCATCATTCTCCACATGATGCATCGAAATAACAGGAAATGGAAACATGTGCATACCTTGGTACAACTTGGGAACATATTTTAATGCTACAAGGGTTCCTCCTTCCAGCAAGATGGCTTCTCCAACCACTGATGATGATGGCTGCTCTTCTATGGCTTCATCAGTGCTGGTACAAGTCTCTCCTTCATGCATCTCCAAAATAGTGCATGGGACTCTAGATATCAAGAGATCAGGCTCATCTTGCAAGAGTGCAAGTGGCCTTCCTCCTGAAACAAATGCTCCTGCAGTAAATGGTGGTGAAGGCTTCTTCCCCTTTGATTTATTCTTATCAAACTTCTTGATCAACCTTTGAGAAAAATTTTCATATGCTGTCACTTTTGCACGACTCAAATGGTTGAACCACCAATTGTGTGCTTCACCTTGAAGGTTCAACGTTGCAATCTCAACAACTTATTTCTCTACTACTGAATGTAGCAGAAAAAGGGCATCCAACTTCTTCCCCCAAGCCTTTGATGTGCATGAGGATGACCCATCAAAGGTAGACAATAGAAATCTATTGCCCTTCATTCTTCTACTGCTGCATGGCCTCCTTTCTTCTTTGAGATGAATAAACTTTGGAAGAGTTAGATTCTTCTTGATGGCTCTAGGTTGAGACTTGTATTCTGCAATATATTCACTTAGAATCTCATGATCTAAGTATTCTTCATGCTTTTTGTCTTCTCCTCTTTGAGAATAAGAAGTGCATGGCCCTTCCTCTTCTTGAAACCCTCTAGGAGTTTCACTGCAACTCTTCTTCTTTGTCTGATTAACCTCCTTGGAGGTGAAAAATGATGAGAGAAATCTCATTCTTTTCATCATCTTGATCTCTGTCTTGAGACACACAGGCTGAGCCAAAGATCATGCTTTGATACCACTGTAATATTCCCAAATAGGGATGCAACAATACTTGAACAAAAATCTGGAATAGAAATGATAAATAACTCATAAAATGTGTTTAAAACACATAGCCATCAATTACATATACAACAACAAGAAATCTGATCCATTATATCAGCCAAAAGTGGGGAAAAGCAGCTATTTATGCCCTAAAAACGTTATTTTAAGATATTTGCGTGATAATAGGGAAAAATAATGCTGGGATCCATTATAATATGTAATTTGGGACTCACACCCAGAAAATATCTGAAAACAAATCACTTCTGCTTAGTTAAACAGATCTCCCGGTCTCGGTATGGCTTAAAAACACTGAAATCCCATGACTTGACTAAACAGAACGTTTTTGAAGCATGCACAACGTCTTTTAAAGATGATTTTTGATACAATATGATGCAAACATATCTTGAGTTTTATTGCTCAGAACATGAAGAAAAATGGAAGACTTTGATGAAGAAACCTTCAAGAATGAGGTGCTGCAACACATAGAATTGACTGCAAAGGCTTGACAACGTTATTTTATTGAGTGTACTGTAGAAGTATATTACAAATTATATCTAGAGAAAAATAATGCATGAAATATCAGATCTATGACAGATCCATACACTATAATGTCTCTACTTTACATTCCCCTTGGGGATTTCAGCAAATCATGAAGCACATGGAGTAGATCTGAGCTTCTATGTAGCAGATCTGCAGATCTATTTAGAATTTCTGAAGCATATACAAGAGTATTAAGATCAGATATGAATATTACATGGATAAGAACATAAATCCATGGATCACCATAGTGAAGGGCAGATCCCCAACACTAGAGATCACTCCTCAAACTTTGCCAAAACACCCTGTAACTTTCCTCTTTGAAGATAACACAGTATTGGAAGAGGGACTGCACTGTAGGCTTGATGAATAGTTTGGCCTAATGCCAAGATGTAGATCTGAAGCTTAAATGATCCAGAACACTCTTGCCAATGGGATAGAAGCTTCTCCCACTAAGAAGGGGTACTAGATTGGCCTAGATCTGAGTAGATCTAGCCTCCACTTACTGCAGCTTACAAAGACAACCAAACCCTCAACAGGATTTGAGTTTTAGTTGGAAGTAGAAGCTTGGCCTTAAGCCTGATAGTGGTCAAGAAGTACAAGTCTCTTCCAAGAGCTACTCAAGGAAAGAGAAGGATTCCTAAACAGGAGATCCTTGTGCTAAACATCACTTTTCTCTGCTAAACAGCCAAGAGAATGAGAAATGTCTAAACAGACATATTCTTCAGAAATAATATGGTCTTCAACTAAGACTGCGCTGTTTATCTAGGAGGTTCATTGCATCTAGACAACGCTGTTGATTTGGTCCTGGTTGACTTGGTCAAGTGATCCAGCCTCTTTCACACTTAAGTGTGCTTTATGAAAATAGCTCAGATTTAGCCTGGTTCATATTGAGCATTTATTTATTCTAGGATCCACTCCTCACATATTAATGCAGTTAACTTGGTCAAACTTGACTCTGTCCACATGCAAAAAGTTCATGTTCACACATGGGATGTGAAATATAGTTATAATGTTGATCCCTTTTCACATTATGAGGGATTTTATTCATATTTTTATTATACATGGGCCTCCTTACCCATTTATTCTTCTCCTAAGTGAAATCAACAAAAATCAATATTCCAATTTGTTGCATGCAGATTTTGGAACATTACAAAATCTGATTTTAATGTTCGCGATAGTTGTGTAATGGTAATATGCCTACTTGTGTATGTTTATGTGCCCTTATGATGTGGTTGAGGAGGATAGGATGGCTAGATATATAATCTTGGTTATTTTCTATATCATAGATATTACAACCCTTGGCCAACTAAAAAGTAAGGTTGAGAAGACTAGTTAAGTTAACCCCTCAGTCCCTTAGGCGGCCTTGATGGCTGGTTGGTTGTAAAGATATCTCAAAGAGTTTAATCAGTGAGATTGTTGACATAAGTCAATATCAAAAATTTTCAAATCATTGTGATAATCTTCCCTATCTCCATAACAAATAAATTAAACAAAAATTCCATAAAAGAAAGAAAAAAGTAACAAAAAAACTAGTAGATGGGATCCTACCTTAAAGAAGATGTGACAACCCCACCCAAGGTTTTGGTACAAGCTACATTGTAAAAATGATGTAAATATTTTGTAATATTTTAAATAGCAGAAAAAGAAAGGGAATTGAGTCATGGGAAACAGATTCCAGAGCTGGGGATGGAGAATAGTTGATTGGGATGTTATGATTTCTTGTACCAAGAATAAACCTAGACTTTAGGAAAGCCATTAAAGGATGGTTGGTGCATGAAGTAAAGGGACTAGATCCTGAAATTAAATGGGTTGAGGAAAATTACTTAGGACCATGCTTGTTTAAGGAAAAGATAACAAGCAAAATAGGACAAAATTTATGCAGGGTTGCGACTATAAGGACGTAGTAATAATGGAGGGGCAGGAAGGTTAATCCAAAAGAAAAGGAGATGCATTCAGAGAAAGGAGGAAATAGAAAGAGAGAGAGGGAGCACATTCGTGGGGAGAAGAGGGAGAGCATTCAAAACAAGGCAGAGTATCATGGAATGGTGTAGTAAAAGGTAACTCCTAGGAGGAGAAGTATTGGAGGACTAGGAAGAGAACAATTTGAACGGGTTGCAGAAAAGAAGTTGAGGCTTCACTTATGTTCAGGAAGCAGCCTGAGAAGGAGACAAAGAGTGGAACTGTAGCAGGAGATTTCAAAAAGAAACAATGAAGAGAAGAAAAGAGAAGAGAATGGGATTGGTTCTCTCTCCCTGGAGGCTGTGGGTTGAGTGTTAATTCTTTGGAGCCATGTAACAGCTTGGGTTCCCCATAGGTTGTGGGTTGAGATAGGATTATAGGAACCATGTAATAGCTTGGGTCCTTGGAGGTTGTGGGTTGAGACAAGAGGCCTCTGGAGCCTTGTAACAACTTGGGTCCCTGGAGGCTGTGGGTGGAATGAAATCTCTAGAGCCCTATACCATCTTGGGATTCCATGGATGTTGTGGGTTGAGCTAGCTACTTTGGAGACCTGTAAAATGTTGGGAGGAGACCATCATGAAGCTGAGACAAAGGCAAGTTGGAGTCACAATTCCTGGTTATTGCCTTGATTGGTACAACGGTTTCTGGACTCCATAGGAGGGGGTGAAACCTTGTATGTGCATGAAGGGGGTGAGGTTAAGCACCTCTGGAATCCCCATGCAAGCAAGAAAGAGATGAATAGTTATGGGGATTGAGGCAAGAGGTCCTCTGGAGTCCCTGACATAATTGGCAGCTTGAGTTCGGCCCCAACAACAAAAATCCCCCCAGACTTTGGAATTTGGCTCGGGGGTGACAATTGCATGTAGAAGTGGCTGCAACTGTCTAAGGTTGGGTGGAGAGTAGTAGTCCCAAATTCAGTTTCCCTGCAAACAAAAAGATAAGTATTGTATGATTTCTATTTGTAATTAATGGTTTATGTTGCATTTTCATTTGTAATAGATATGGATAAACATGGACTATAATATGTTATGTTGTGTATATACCTGCGATGCAATTGTGAAGGGATATTTCCCTGATTTGTATGTTGATTATGGATATGAATATACATGAGTACATGTGCATTGTGCTTACATGTAAAAGTAGATAAGTTAACATCCTAAACAATGGTAATCACATAATGTCTGAAGTTCAGAATGGAGAAGAGTCCCATAACATTGGTTCCTAAGCTATAAAGTAGAGGCAAACTCTCACCTTGAATGAAATGCTTAACTATGTAAAAAAAATTCAATAACTTAGGTTAACGAGCTCAATGATCTATTTTAGGCCCAAACCATGAATAATTAAACGAAGTGGGTTATGATACCCTTTGTATTATTGTACAATTTATGAGAAAGACCCTATATTAGCTAGAGTTGGTGAATGTATACATCAGGGTATCTGTTTATAAAATGTTGTGCCAACAAGCAAGAAGTATGTGAAAGATCTAGGGAGTGTCTGGGGCTGGTCATGTCTTGTTGTCGTACTTCCATAGGCATTAGCCTTGCCTGTGTAGAAGCCTCCATTCCCGCCACATCGACTTTGGTGATAAGGACTACGAGTCCCTTCCAATATCCAAATGCCCTGACAACCCATGAGAAGTGCCAAAGAGCTACTTAAGGAGTTCGCGTGGACTCTAGAACAGTTGGTGTGTAGCAGGAGAGGTGGAAGCCTCCTGAAAACTCGCGCTAGGCTTCTGATAGATAAAATATACAGAAGTGCTTATGCCACCATGTGAGGAATTCCCTACCCGAAGGCAGGGAAGGCTCACATGGTAGGAACCCTCAATGTAGCTATCACCCAAGCTCAAAAGGGGTAACGTTGTGGAACATATTAATTTGATTTTGATGGAGTGGCGAGGTATTGAAGTGGATCTACAGGCCGAAGAGACCCATGAGACCAAGTCGCAATTGAAGTGTCCAACTCGAAGAAGTATGCATGATGGTAGATCGTGTTTCTAGGAAGAGTGTAGCGATCAATACCGAAGGCCTTGCATGGTGAAAAGTCGAAGTCCCATGACTGAGCCATCATCGAATGGTAAGGAAAGGGCATTTGTTGTGGCATAAAGGGATGAAACTTTGAACTTAAGGAAAGGATCAGATAAGGCTTATCCTCTTGCAGTTTAGAATCACGGGAAACCTCCTGATCAGAGTGATTGAATTCTCCTCTTGCATGGTTGGTCATTTTACATGGATTATCGGCGGGGCCCACGTATCCAGGCAGATAACAAAGAGGTCGGAGGACGAAACCAATGTTTTGATGACAACATAAGTAAAGTGGTGTCGACCTCGACTAGGTCGAAGGTCGAGAGGTCGGGTCATGTGTGGACGGAAGGATGTGCGGGTGATAAGCCGAACTGACTAGGTTTAAGGTCGGGGGTCAGGCGGTCGAAGGGAGGCCAATTTACGAGCTCTAGGATGAGATGACCCCGACTAGGTCAGAGGTCGGGAGGTTGGGTCATATGTTGGTGGATGAGTGCGTAGTTTTCATGTCGACCTCGACTAGGTAATAGGTTGGAAAGTCGGGAGTTAGGATGTAAGGAGGCTGTCGCGAAGTAGGGTGATGCTCATGACCCGACCATCCAATAACCTATTGTTTGTACAAGTGTGTGGTGAACCGCCACATGGCAACGTGAGATTGGTGACTGCCATGCCCTGTGTGAGGAAATATATAGAAGTGAATGGAAGAAAGAGGGGATAAAAAAGAACCAAGGGCGCATCCCTTCTAATACCATTTCCATGAGCAGATAATGGGGACCGGATTCATCAGTAACGTCTCTCCTTCCTTGGTAAGGTAAGGGAGTATGTTACAAAGGATGACTTAAGAAGATGCTAGGACATATGATGATATTAAGACAAGAAACCAAATACATCAATATTTTTTATATACTTGGACTTTAATCATGTTTGAAATTAATGTGTAAATTCTCCCTTATGAATGTAACACATGAAAATGTATGGGGAGATAAAGTCTCAATATATATATTAAATATTTTACAAATGTTTTAAAGTTTAAAAGGGTCAAGACTTGATATTCTGAAATTTTCATAAACTTCCATAATGTAAGCTTATACTATCCCACTTGATCATCATCCCTATGGTTAAAATGAAAATCTATTTGTATCATATCTCAAAGTTTCATATGGCTATAGATTACATTATGGCTCACGAAGTTGGTAACAATTATAATAACCCCTGCTTGATTTTCCATGTAAATAAAATAAGACCAAGGTCATGGGACACATATTCCAAGTTGAATGTTGGGCATAACAATATAGTTGGCACCACTAGTGGATTAATTGGAAAAGGCATTGGAAAAGGAAAATAGGAAATAATCGACATTTAATTATGAAAATAAAGGAAAATAAGAGAAAAGGAAGGTGAAGAGACACAAAATTACATGAAAAGAAACTTAGAGGAAAAATGAAGAAAATATAGGCCTCAATGATTAAAAGTTTTTATAGAAATAGTTGCTAGTTTTTTTACAACTTTTTAATATTTTTGTGGTGGGACTCTAGTTCATTATATCAAACTCTCATTATCTCATACTCTTTCACACTTAAGATAATTCTCGGAGCATGCTTGGGGCACTCTAGCATTCCCTTGGATTGGAGAAAGAAGGAAAATGAAAGCATGTAAGTGCAAGGGAAAAGTTGGATCACCAACAACAACATGGATACTTTGCAGGTAACAGGATGCATGTGTAATTTCCTTGTTGATTTTTGGATGCATGGTATATGCATGTGGTTCCTTGGTTATGTGTTTTCATTGGCATGGAGATTTTCCAAGATTGAAAGTGGTTTCAGCACCGCCTTGCCATTTCGTGGATAACCATGGTGTTGTGGGTTTCCCACTTGTTTTTTCAGATTGGTTCTCAAGTTCCCTATGGTTGTGGGTTGGAACAAACACTTTGGAAGCCTTGTAACATCTTGGGTTGAGTTACTAGTTCCTGAAACCTGCAGGTTGGGACAAACACTCTGGAGCCTTGGTGGTTGAGTTAATAGTTCCTAGAGTTGCAGGTGGAACAAATGCTCTAGAGCCCCGATTTAGCTATGGGTTCAGTTACTAGTTCTTGGAGCCCTGAACAAATTGGTTAGATATATATCATGTTGATGTTAGTAATTTATGGATCGTATAGGTGAGATCACTGTGGTTGAGGGTTGAGGTGGTTTGGCCTCAAGAATCCCTAGGTTTTTTTTGTTTTTTGTTTTTGTCTTGGTTTATCCTGTTAGCCATCAGTATTTTTTACATGTTAGTGATGACTATATCTACAGCTGAGTTTTCTAGAAACTGATTTCCTTATGTCAATATGTCATCCAGAAAACCCTCCCAAAACTTTTTTCGCCCTTCTACCTATTCAGTCCACCCCTGGCGAAATCAAAACCTCATGGTCACAATCCTATCTAGCTTCAGCCTTATTGGTCTGCCCATCAGCTTTAAAAGGCAAATCCACATCTGTTTCAAGAGTATCCCCTATGTTAGGAAGTGGCGCTTTAAGACATGTCACCCTTGGCAATCATCAAAAAGCCAAAAAGCCTCCATCTGCAACAGACCTACCATGACTGACCTCTTACTTTGCAAATGAAATTGACAAACAGCCCTAAGTCGCGCCACTCATATCCCCTAGATCTCAGCACTGCATAAACCCCAATCTCAAGCTGACTATTAGGTTTTTCACAGTGTTCTATGGTTTCTACAAAGGCAGGAAATATAACTTCATCTCGGGATTAAATGCTTGATCTACAGTTAGAGGAACAGCTGCTTCTAAATGTATTATGAGCCTGAGATAAAGCTGCAAAACAAAATTCACTCATCAGGACTTTACAGCTCTTTCCAGCATGAAAATCACAGTAAGAAAGGGTCACCACTGTCTCAGCAAACTGGTAAATTGTCAAGGCCCAGAACCTCCTTCATTTACAAGCAGAGGGTTAGGGCGCCTCCTTCATCCACAAGCAGAGGGTGCTGGCCAGTATTGACTTTGAAGATTGCAAAAGTCCAGGTTTTCCTTGAACTGAACAAATGAAACAGAGACTCCAGGTTTTATGAATGTGACTGATGATCATAGCAGGAATATAGTGGAAATATGCTAGCTCAAAGGAAAAAGAGTCTGGTCTGATAAAGGAGGTCATTTCAAGCTTGCAAATCATGTGAATTGTTGAACTTTAGAAAGCATGTCATCAGTAAACATTTCCAATCTTAAGCAGCCTGTTTTCCACAGGATCAAATGGAATAGATGCTGTTAACAGATGCCATTACACAGGCAGAAAGAAAGTTCTTAGTTTCTCAAAAGACACTGACCCCCATAGTCACAGAAACTATTTGTCAAGTAATCTGTCATGAGATGACCAAACCAGATGATGATACTTCAGTCACCCTTAGAGCAGTGCAGAGAAACAGTGTCACTATGGCTAGGGTTTCTTCTGAAATACAGTGATGCTTGCAAGTAAAGATGCTAAGATTGATGTTTTTCAAGTGGTTTACTTACCATCACATCCTGAGAAAAGCTGTGTCAAACAGATCTGTTAAGAAACTTTCAGATACCTTACCTAATGAAGAGCCTCCTCCATGTATGAGCAGATGGCCAGAGCCTTGGATATTGTTGAAGACTGAATTAGTCAGAAAGGTGTAGTAGAGAGATACAAGGAAGGAAAGTGGAAGTCATTACACAGGTAAAAGATAATGCTTCTAATTCAAAAATATTACTCTTCCTATTCATATGAAAATATCTTTCAAAATATGCATCATGGTGGACAGGAAATGTTATGAATAGGTATGCCATTGATACCAAAAAAGGGGGCAGTTTCCTTGAGGGAAAGGATCAAGCAACAAAACAATATCACATGCCAAAGGTCCAAAGAAGCGCTTTTCAAGAAATGGTGTTCAAAGTTTTCAAATATTTCTGGCGCATTATGAATGGTCTTTCCTTGATAAAAATCGGCAAGAGGGGTAAACAGTGAACATAGCCTAGTTAGGAAATGGTTCTATTGACAAAAAAGGGGTCAACACACTGGTCAAAGCAATATAATGACTGTGTATCAAAGAGCCCTGTTTTCCTGTTTTACAAGCTTATCTGTTCAGATAAACAAGGCAAATGGGTATACAATCTTATGAATAGGCAGAAGAAGTTTGTTTTGATAAATTGTCACTGTTTATATGTCTTAAAACAAACACAGTTGTCATCATTCCAAAGGGCAGATGTAGCACAGAAATACATGGAAAGAAAACCAGCATACAGGGCTTTTTAAATTCTGTCACCAAGAAAATATCCCCTTTTGATTTATTGTCCACTATTTTCCAAAGGTCATTCAGCATATGATCATTGTTGGATAGTTTAAAAAGAAGAAGCACGACCTTTATTATTTAAAGGAACAGGTGTATTGTATACTACACCTACAGGCAGGGATTTGAACACCTACTGTAGGTAAAGGATGAAGAAACTGCCGAAGACCAAGAGCTGTCAAAGCAAATTGACAAACTACCTGTATTATTAAAACACAGTAGCAGAAGTGATGTAGAGGTTGTTGAAGTTGTTTGTCAAGATTTAGAGCTCGGGGTTGAAATGTTCCCCAAAGGACAAAACTAAAAATCACCTTTTGAAGCTACTATGTACTAAACAGAGTCATTGCTCGGGTTTACATATTCAAAATGACAAGCCCACAGTTTAAACACAAAACAAAGTTGAAGACCATTGTTACTTTCAAAGTTTTAATGACCGTTGGAGATTTGTTGTAACATGACATCAAAGAGTAAGTGTGAGAGTAAAGTTTTCATTTTCAAAAACTGAAGACGAATCCTGGTCTCCCTAGCACCAAAGCAAGAAATTTCTGGTCAACTTGCAGAGTTTGGCATCGTTTGAGGCCGCGCGACGCGCCTGTGTTTTTGCGCGACGCGCCTGGCGGAAATTTTCAACGGGCTGCCTTCGTTAGCGCGACGCGCCTGTACAGGCCGCCCGACCGCCCGACAGGTCGACCCGACAGGCCACCCAGGGTTATGTTTTGCGCGACGTGCTAGTTTCAAAAGAGTGCCGCGCAAGTTTTGGAAGGCCCCGGTGCTACTCCAGCCCTGCACGAAGATTGGTCATCCAATTTAAAGGTACTCTCACACATTTGCCCCCTCGGTTTCAAGAAATTGCTTTGAAAATACCCTTGGATTCAAAGCTATGTACATGAGAAATGCACTGTTAAGGGTGACTACCAAGAAACAGGGTATCAGACTTTTTACCAACCTCCTCATTACATTGCATACAGAACCCTAAAAAATGTCACTATACCAGGAAAATAATGCTATTTGCTGTATAGTTTTTGAGGTGTAAAGATGAAATAGAGGGCAGAATGTGTCTTTCAAAAACACCTACAGAGACACTTGGTCTTGAGATTAAGGGCATTTTGTTTTCAAAACAGTCGAAAGGAAGAAGTTTTC
The DNA here is from genome assembly GCA_034641835.2 of Pinus albicaulis. NCBI lineage: Eukaryota > Viridiplantae > Streptophyta > Pinopsida > Pinales > Pinaceae > Pinus > Pinus albicaulis. Next base: position 298,044,017 of record CM076569.1, read on the forward strand.
CTGTAAAGAATTGTGCTTTGATTATAGGAGATTTTGCTGTAGAAAGGCAAGGTTTAGGTCTGCAGAGAAACTGTCCTCACAGTCCTCCAGACATTGACACATTATCAAGGCAGTGAAGTACACTCAGCAAGAGGGGTTTTGACATTATTTTTGTTTGAAAAGGAAAACTCACACATTTTCTGCCTAAAAACTTGTGGTCTTCTAAAAACTCTGTCATTTTCGCTCCAAACCTGTGTATTGACAGTCCAAGCATATGTAGGGTTGATTTCAGAGAGGCAAAGTATTGAAAGGTGGCACACCTATACAGGGCAGAATTGTTAAAATGACTATAAGCCTCCTTGAGCTATGAGCTAGGTGTATTGGTTGGCATCTGAGACTTCAAAAAACAGAGTAATTTTGGCATTTTCTCACAGCACACTCTGTTAGCAGATTGCCTTTCTTTCACTGTATTATTCCTACTGTAAATTTGTTGACAGAGATTTTCAAAGGTGAACAGAACACTGAAGGGCAAAGGTTGTTGATGGTTGAACTCTAACATTGGAGACAGAGGTATAGATGTATTGGTAGATCTCTTAAACTCACAAGCAAAGGGTGTGTTTCCTAAAAGCATTGTGCACTGATTTTTCACCTAACCTAGGTCTGCCCTACTTTTCACCATATTGTATCATTTTGAAGAGCTGTCGACTGTGATATTTTTTTCAAGAGGGAGACCATTTCTGAAGAGCAGGGTTTTAAAATTTGAGTTTTGTTTTAGAGACACAAATGCAAGTGTTGGTTTGCCTCTAACAAATTCACAGGAGGAATGATTGCTTAACACTATATACAGGAAATTGACACAGGAGTTTGTCTCATCTTTACACATGGTACCATATTAAAAAGTTTGCCTGGCTGAAGTGCATCCAGAGTTGAAGGGCTGTTTTTAAGGAGTGCAGAGGTGGTTTATTCAAAGAAACATTGTTGCAATCTATCCTAACCACATTGTCTAATCTGTCCAAACAGTCTAGTGACTAGTTTCAATCCAGCAGAACATTTTACATACAGTGAAGGCAGTTTGCCTCTTCCAAAGCTTGTTCAAGTCAGAAATGCCTCCAAAGCAAGATCACAGGAGCGGTCCACATAAGAGATATGAGCCTATCTCCATAGAAGAAATCAATGCTCACCCATCTGTGCTTTTCAATTTCCATGAAGTAGGTTGTCTTGATTTCTGCCAAAGGATAGAAGAAGTCAAGAGTTTTTCGCCACTAACACATTTGTGCGCTTTGATATTCAAGGACAAACACTTCCAATTGGCAGGTCTTGATTTCAAAATTTCTCCAAGGTATGTATCCAAGGCTACCAAGATCCCGTATCATGGTGAAAAGTGGTTTAAACAAGCTCATCTTGATCTAGAGGATTATAAACCTTTCATCAAGCCTAAACATAGGGAAACCATCACTGCTATTTTCCCTTTTTCCTATCTTCTTGACAGTTATGCTCCACTGATGAAAGCCATAATGAGATATTTCACTTGTGAAGGGAGGTTTAATCAAATTTATGCCTACCATGTCCGCTTGTTGATGCATTTTACTAGAAGCAGGCAACTAAACCTTCCGTACTTTTTGTCCAAAAGCATAGAGAACATGGCAGCTACTGTCCAAAAGAAGGCTCCACCTCAGCAAATCCCTTCTCTTTTTCATCATTCCTTGATCAAGATTATCTTCTTACACCAGCTGGAGAAGAAAGGGGTTTCATGGGATTCATTCATTAGCCATTCAGATTTCGCCACTGTCCCTCCTGTTCATGTGTCTCCTACTCAGCTTGTCCATCGCCCAGTGCCTTTGTCTAGTAGGCCTACACCTAAAAAACTCAAAATGACCACTGGGCAGCCAAGTCAACAGGGAGAAGGAGAGGGCAGTGAACCACAGGGAGGAGGAGAAGGCAGTGAACAGCAACAGCTAAAGGTTGAGGAACAGCAGCAGCTAGAGGGCAGTGAACCACAGGGAGGAGGAGAAGGCAGTGAACAGCAGTAGCTAGAGGTTGAGGAACAGCAGCAGGTTCAGGAAGAGGAACATCAGCAGATACAAGATGAAGGCCAGCAGCAGGCAGATGATGAAGGACAGCAGATACAAAGTGAAGAACAGCCACAGGTACACATTGATGAGCAGCATTTGGATGTTGAGGGACATCAGCAGACAGTTGATGAAGCACAGCAAGTTGGGCAAGAAATTGAAACACCTCTTGAAACACAAATTGGACAAAACATTGATGAGGAACAGCAAGCTAAGGCTGCCATCCAAACAGTGACCAAGACTGTTCCTAGCAAGAGGAAATTGCCCAAAAAGACACCTTCTAGCTTGCCAAGGAGGAAAAGCGCCAGATTGGCTTTCAAAGGCAAAAGCATAGTTGGAGAAAGTGCCAAGCATGGAGATGAATTAGCTGTCATCCCTATCCCAAGCGATGATAGTGACAATGAGGCCCGCCTCCTTGAAAACCTCCTCATTCACAAAGAGGGGAAAATTGAGGTGTTACAAGAAGACCTTCAAAGGGCGAGAAATTTCAACCACTTCTTGGAGGTTGAAAACAAACAAATGAAGTTTCATGCAGCTATTCATGAGGCAAGGGCAATCAAGTATAAGAAAGAGGCAGAAAAGGCGCAAGTAAGAATTGAAGAGCTCCTTGGCGAGTTTGATGATGAAGAGGAGGAAGACCAGCCTAGGCGGAAGAGGCCTAGAACCATCGGGCTTAGAAGAGCCTTGGAGAAACAGAGAGCAGAAGAACAAGCTCATTTCGAAGCTTTTCCTCTCACTGCCCTCCTTGAGAAGGAAATTGAGGAAAACAAAGAAGCATGGCTTGAGAGAGCTAACCAACATCTGGAAACAAAGCTTGAGAGGGCGAACAGGGATCTTGAGCTACAAAGAAAGAGGACTCTTCACTTTCAGAAGCTAAATCAGTTTTCCAGGCGAAAATTAAAGGTAGCACAAGAAAAATTGAAGAAGTTGAAGGGGAAGCGCCTAGCACGGAAGGAAGGGAAAAACATATCAGCCCTTGATATTTTGGCCTCAGCTTCGGAGCATGTTTCTATGGACCCTTGAGGGTCATGCATGCCAATTTTGGGCCTGTTTCGGCAACTTTTTGTTTTTTGGCATTTTTTGGGTTTTTGGCCAAGAACTCATAAATTCGCCATTTCAGTTTGATGAGTCATCAAGGGAGGAGGATGATACCGATGGATGCCATAATTCCATGAGCAGGTCTCCAGCGATTTTCAGAGCATATGGAGATCATTCGCCCCCTCAAATTGGCGAAAAACACCCTCATTTTGCACGTTCTGCCCGCCATATCAGCAGTCTGCTATTTTCTGGGTTTTTTCACACAGGTACAGTTTTGTATGACTTCCGGACCTCGGATTGAGTTGGTTCCAGTTGCGCCGGAAAGTAGACACAGAGAGCTTTCCAGCAAGCCCTCATGAGCCCCATTTCGACATCGGGAAGGCTGCCATTTGCATCTAGCAAGTCAGGAGACCTTTTTCAGGCATAAATATGAAGTATTTTTGTAATTTTTGAACTCCAAAAATCTGCTTTTCCCAAATGTGCGTTAAGCTATTTTTATCATTGGGAAATGATGTAAAGTCAATATAATTTTCGTTTTTAGCAGTTTTTTAGATATTTTGTGGGATATTTTGTGCCTTGGGCTTTGCAAAGCCTCAAGGACAAGTTTAGATATTTTGACTTGGCCAATGGGATAGCTAGTTGCTCCATGAGGTTTTCCTCCCTCAAGCCTATTTATTCCATGGTTCTCATTGTAAATCAAGAGGCTGAACTTGAGAGAAGAATTAATACTTTGGTCATATGAGCTTTGATGAATACACTTGAGTTATGATTTTTGGACTGCCTCTTGGATGCTTTTGAGGAATGAAGTTCATATCCCTATGATCGGATATGCATTCATGACCTGTAGATTGAATGTTCATCATATGTTTAACGAAATGTCTATCACAGACTAGGCATGTCTAGGTCAAGTTATTGCTTGAGTTTTGATTGATTAGCATTTGCATCACCTTTGAATGCATTTTAGAAAGTTACATGAAATTCTGGGTAGTTTTTTAGAGGCTAGCTTTAAAACGTGCCTTAGATCTTGCAACCGCACCCATTGAAATAGGAAATTTTGGTCATAAACGTATGGAAGAAGGCTCATGCGTGCAGTTGTAGCCTTCTAATTGCATTGAAGTTGTGTTGTACGCGCGGTTGGGGAGTTTCCATTGTAAAAAGAGCTCTAGCTCAGGGATCAACCATTTGGAGTGGTTTGTTGGCTCCTGAGTGGTTTGTAGTCCCTAAGAGAAGTCGGCGTGTTTTTGGTTTTTCAGCCCCACTTCTATAACTAGATCTTGGAGGTCAAGTCATATCATAGTGACACTCATCTCATGTTTACCCCGGTGAGCTTGTAGAAATGGGTAAATGCAGGGTGAGGTGTTACAAGGTGATATCAAAGCTTCCAGGTTCAAACACTTGGACTAGATTGGTTAAATGCATATGGTTATGCATGCATGTCAATTATTTATGTGTTCATAATGCATGCATGTAGGTTACTTATTGTTATGATAATGGTATTTATGTATGAGTTTACATGCTTGTAAAGATTATATCATGTTAATCTGAACTACCTTGTGCAGCTGAGATAACCTCCCTTAAACTTCATAGAGGCATGATTTTGATTATGTCTATATTTGGTTTATCTAACATGCCATGTTTGTAGGAGATAAAAGATTAGAGAGGACGAGAAAAATGGTGGATTACAGTTCTCATGACTCTCCTTACAGATAAATTTAGCAACAAGGAGATGAATATTCTCCTGATATAGAAGATATATTGAGAAGTTTAAAGGCGGAAATCATAAGTTGTAAGGTAGATAATAGTAGGTAGATTGAGGTAGAGGAAAGGCTTGCCAGAGCTCAAGAAAAATAAGCAGAAGTAATGCAATCATCCTTCAGAGTCCTTTAGATTTTCATAGATAGGTAAAATTGAGGATCAATCATGGACAGGAGGAAAATACTTATGTGGCATATGACAACAGTTCTAGATCAGGATACATGGTGGATAGGGATGACACAGTCAGAGGTGGAAAATATTTGGATACACCTGATAGGAAAGCTAGCACTCATGGATTCTATTCTATTTCTAGTTCTGAGAGTCATCATTGTCATTACTGCCAACATCCTTATAGGAGGAGTGAGAAGCAGTATTTTGCAGAGGAGTTCAAGAAAGTTAAGCCTCCTACTTTTGATGGTGATGTAAAGTAACCAAAAGATGCAGGTCATCAAAACCACCTCCATATAGGTCACATCATGTTCCACCAGTCATCATTTGTTGACATATTTCATTTCCCAAGCTTACAACACCAAAAAGAGGGTTTTCTATTTTCAAAATGCAGAATTTTCCTATTTTATAAATGTTTTTAGAATGCAGATTCTGGACAACTGGAGATGTGTTTCAAAAAACCAAGAGAGGTTTTTCTTCAAGACATACTACCTAAAAACAAATCCTTTAGTTTTGAAATATATATCAAGGATAGGGAGAAACGAGCTCATCTCTGGAACCTATGTTTTCAGAAAAAAAACAGAGTCATTTTAGTGATGAATAAACTTGTTAAAGGAGAAAAAGATGTTTTTTGAAGAGGAAACAACTCAAGGATCTTAAATTGAGTTTGATTATGTTTTAAGAATTTAAAGGCATGTTTAAAACCAATTTTATGCACCTGGAAGCTACATTTTTGAAACGAGGCAAAAATCTGGAATTTACACTGTTAATGACAATTTTGTAGCATTTCCTAGGCTTGAAGCCAGGAAAACGCTACGAAACCACCTGTAGCTTTCTTTTTGTTTAAAAAACCACTTTTGGTAGTTTCCAAGGGGAGGAAATTATATGGAAGATGTGTTAGAACATGATGAATATCATGCAAGAGAAAAGAAGCAGAAATTCTGATGGCAAAGGTCATTTTTGTACGCTACGAAAGTACGCTACGAAACTGCCATGTTTTCATAGCGAATTGTTTTTTAAGGTTTTTGAGAAAATAAAAAAAGTATTTTGGAAATAGGAAAGAGGTTTTTATTCACTACATACCCCTCTACAAAAACCTCTCTCATTTTCTGCAAAGCCATCAGGGTTTGGAAATTATATACTCATCTTTGTAGGTTACGAAATTGCCCTATTTTCGTAGCGAATTATTTTTTAAGGTTTCTGAGCAAATGAAAAAGTATTTTGGAAATATGAAAGAGGTTTTTCTTCAACACAGGTCCATATAAAAAAAAATCTCTCAGTTTCTGCAACACTATCAGGGTTTGGAACTTATACACTCATCTTTGAAGCCTATTTTTTCAGAATTTTCACTAACAAGATTTGTGAAAAAATTGTAAAAATTCGACTTGGAGGAGGTCCAGCTCAGTATCCACATGGCATAATGACACATCAGCACTCTAGTACACTCAGAAAATTAGTTGGTTGTAGTTGAGAAGGGTTATTAAATTGATTTGTTGAACTATTAATGAAAGAAGAGTCCTTTTTGTATTCAAACTCTGCAAAACAGAAATATCCCTAGGAAGTCTCCAAGTGATAGAATCATGTTTGAAATAGGTCTTTGAGGTGGGAATTCGAAGCTAGAAAGGTGGAATATAATTTGTATGAGTACTCATTCTATAAAGGACTGGGTTTTAGAGTTAGAAAGGGTGGGGAGATGGTTACTTGACACTACCACTATTGTAACAGTTTGATATCAGAAATATACAGTTGCAACATGCTTATTTCAGACCTGAGATTCTTTTATGTATTCTTATGTAAGTTTGTTCTATCAGTCCTTTAATTTATCTCTAGTTTTCTAGTTGTATAATCACTTGGAATTCATGATCACATGCTCCAACTTCCATTTATACACATAGTCTGCTATTTTGTCATGTTTTATTAGCTTGCTTATGTATAATCACTTGGAATTCATGGTGACATGCTCCAACTTCCTGTATGCATGCTGTTATATCCTTCATGTATGGTTTAATAAGAATAAAATTGCCTCAACTTCCATGAGATAAGTTTACTTGTGACCTAGTTTTCATATCGACTCCATAAGCCCAATGGTAGTAAACCTAACACATCTTTCACCTACACAAAAACACATTTAATCCAATTCAGAGTTAGCCATCTACTTTCAAGTTGTTCATTGAATATCCTTTATCCTTTTGAGAGAGATCTCTCGGACTGGAAAGGCTAATTTCTAGTTACAAGTGGTATGAAATAGTTACTCCAAGTTGACCATTGAAGCATCCCAACAAGACTCAATTTGGTGATAAAATTTTGGCGCCATTATTGGGGAGCCGAAGGTGTAAATTTTCCCTGGGAAGAACGACAAAGTTTCAGTTCTAAGGTCTGAGAGCAGTAGATACTTAGAGACATATTGTCTGTATTTTTTCTCTGGCGACTCCACACATCAAATAATCAATTGGAAGGTGACTCCACTGCTTGAAGATCAGTAGCTTGATGAAGTTTCAAGATGAGTTCCATTGAAAGAATAAATGCCAGGTATGCCCCTATGAACCGGTCTCATATCCTTGGTTTTCCAAATCCTATGCCAAAGGTCGAATGGTTAACTAATCTTCCCATATTTAAAGATGAAAATAAATACAATGCTGCTCTTCATTTAGTTACATTCCATATGCATGTACACATACTTAAGGTTCAGTTCCCTGAGGATTGTCTCATGAAGATGTTTATGGTCACTTTAGAGGGAAAAGCATGGTCTTGGTACGAAAGCCTGCCAAATGGTTCATTATATTCTCTTGCTGATTTCCATGTTGCATTGTATGAGATGTATGAAGAGTGTCATCCCTCCTTATTGCTGGTCAAAGATTGCTATAAACATTGTGTGAGTTTTATTGAATATTTGGAGAATTGTTATGAAGATGATGAGTTCATGGATGAGGAAATTTTAGAGGCTCTTCATAAAAATCCCTTTCATCACCAAGAAGAAAGGATAGCCTCTCTCTTGGATGAAAATGAAACCCAACAGGAGTTTATTTATGAAAATCATGTTACATCCTCTGAGTTTGATGAAAAGTTGCAGCAGACTTGTCAGTCTTTTGATCATCAGAAGTATGAGAATCATTTCAAAAAACAAGAGGAAATATTGGAAGATAATTGCTATAATCCTCAGGTAAAGGAATAATTTTATTCTTCATGTCATTCCTTGCATCGGCCTCCATCAAATAATGATCACACTAATGAGGAAGTGGATGAAATTTTTTCTTTATCCTTGTCTTCTAATATGAAGTCATTTGAGTGAAAGTCAGAAGATAAGATTCAATTTGTGGATGAAGTTGCTAAGAACATTGACAAAGACATTGAAGTTTTAGAAGATCAAATTCAATTTTATAGTCTTCATGATCAAGGTCAGTATTTTCAAATTTTTTTAATGCCAGAACACAAAGAGAGGGTGCTGCTACCTTTCTCTTTTGAGATTGGGGAAGAATACCCTGTTTTTGAAAATCAATTTTATAGCACACAACTGAAACCTTATGTGGTTGAGAAAATCATATATGAGTTGTCCAAAGCTGCAGAATGTCTTGAGAATCATCAAACAAATTATGTCTTGTATGATCCTATAGCTGACTACATGGAAGAGTTCGACAGTCTAGATTTCCAGTTATATTTTCATTATGAGGATTAGATACATTTTATGTTGCCTTTGTCATTTCAGTATCATGCTTACTTTTGGTTCAAGTGTAGTCAAGAGGTTCAAATGTCAGATTAGATCAATGACTGGCTTCATTGGAAGTTTCATGTTGCTTGAATTAAAAATGGAGATTGAAGCTGTTAGGGTAGGTAGGAGTGTGTGAATAAGCTCAAAGTTGACTAAGCATATTTTCAGTAGTTACAAAGTTGTTTTTTTAGCAGTAATCATCAAGATTGAGCCCAAGTAGAAGGCCATAAGAGCTTGGCGAATTTTTCATAAATTTCAGAGTGTTTTTTTCCAAGAAGATGGATGGAACTGGAACTACAGGTTCTTTGGTGTACCATAGGGGAACACCATCCCAAGTGGAGCCACTGTTATCACTCATAATTTTGTGAGTCATTATTTGACATGGTCATAAATTTCACTCCTCAAAAGGGTAAGGACTCCTTAAAACCTTTTCAAGTTGGCATAGGAAATTTCATTAATGACTGGCTTCATTGGAAGTTTCATGTTGCTTGAATTAAAAATGGAGATTGCAGCTGTTACGTTAGGTAGGAGTGTGTGAATAAGATCAAATTTGTCTGAGAATATTTTAAGTGGGTACAAATTTGGTTTTTCAACAGTAATCATCAAGCTTGAGCCCGAGGAGAAGGCCAGAAGAGCTTGGCGAAGTTTTCATAAATTTCAGAGTTTTTATTTCCAAGAAGATGGATGGCACTAGAACTACAGGTTATTTGGTGTACCACAGGGGCACACCATCTGAAGTGGATCCACTGTTATCGCTCATAATTTTTTGAGTCATTACTTGACATGGTCATACAGTTCACTCCTCAAAAGGGTAAAGACTCCTTAAAACTTTTTCAAGTTGGCATAGGAAATTTCATTTTTCATTTTTTCATATTTAACCTATCCTAAGTTTCAAGAACACCCTCATTTAATCTCAAAAACACCTCCATATAGGTAAAATCATGTTCCATATTTCATCATTTGCTGACATATTTCATTTACGAAGCTTACAACACCGAAAACATGGTTTTATGTTTTCAAAATGCAGAATTTTCTTGTTTTATACATGTTTTTAGAATGCAGGTTCTGGACAGCTGGAGATGTGTTTCAAAAAAAAAAGAGAGGTTTTTCTTCAAGACATACTAACCTACAAAAACCTCCTTCATTTTTGCAATATCTATCAATTATATGGAGAAAAGAGGTCATCTATGAAACTTATGTTTTCAGAAAAAACAGTCATTTTAGTGATGAATAAACTTGCTAAAGGAGAAAAGGATGTTTTTTGAAGAGGAAACACCTCAAGGCTCTTAAATTTAGTTTGATTATGTTTTAAGAAGTTAAAGGCATGTTGAAAACCAATTTTTTGCAGCTCGAAGGTACATTTTTGAAAGAAGGCAAAAATCTGGAATTTACATTGTTTATGACAGTTTCATAGCGTTTCCTAGGCTTGAAGCCAGGGAAACACTACGAAACCACCTGTAGCTTTCTTTTTGTTTAAAAAACCACTTTTTGTAGTTTCCAAGGGCAGGAAATTATAGGGAAGATGTGTCAGAACATGATGAAGACCATGCAAGAGAAAAGAAGTAGAAATTCAGATGGCAAAGTCCATTTTTGTACGCTACGAAAGTATGCTACGAAACTACCATGTTTTCGTAGTGAATTGTTTTTTAAGGTTTATGAGAAAATGAAAAAGTATTATGGAAATATGAAATAATTTTTTCTTCATCACAGAACCCTCTACAAAAACCTCTTTCAGTTTCTGCAAAGCCATCATGGTTTTGAAATTATATACTCATATTTTCACGCTATGAAACTACCCTATTTTCGTAGCGAATTGTTTTTTAAGGTTTATGAGCAAATGAAAAAGTATTTTGGAAATATGAAAGAGGTTTTCCTTTAGAACAAGTCCATATACAAAAACCTCTCTAATTTTTTGCAAAGCGATCAGTTTTTGGAAATTATACACTCATCTTTGAAGCCTATTTTTTCAAAATCTTCACTAACTAGATTTGTGAAAAAAATGTAAAAATTCAACTTGGAGGAGGTCCAGCTCAACACCCACGTGGCATAATGACACATCAGCACTCTAGTACACTCAAAAAATTAGTTAGTTGCAGTTGATAAGGGTTATTAAATTGATTTTTTGAACTATTAATGAAAGAAGAGTCCTTTTTGTATTCAAACTCCGTAAAACAGAAATATCCCTAGGAAGTCTCCAAGTGATAGAATCATGTTTGAAATAGGTCTTTGAGGTGGGAATTAGAAGCTATCAAGGTGGAATATCATTTGTATGAGTCCTCATTCTATAAAGGTCTGAGTTTTAGAGTTATAAAGGGTGGGGAGATGGTTACTCGACACTACCACTATTGTAACAGTTTGATATCAGAAATATACAGTTGCAACATGCTTATTTCAGACCTGAGATTATTTTATGTAAGTTTGTTCTATCAGTAAGTTTGTTCTATCAGCCCTTTACTTTATCTCTAGTGTGATACTTGTATAATCACTTGGAATTCATGATCACATGCTCCAACTTCCATGTATACACTATTTTGTCATGTTTTATTAGTTTGCTTATGTATAATCACTTGGAATTCATGGTGACATGCTCCAACTTCCTGTATGCATATAGCTGGCTGTTATATCCTTTATGTATGGTTTAAGAAGAATACATTTTCCTCAGCTTCCATGAGATAAGTTTACTTGTGACCTAGTTTTCATATCGACTCCATAAGCCCAATGGTAGTAAACCTAACACATTTTTCACCTACAGAAAAACACATTCAATCCAATTCAGAGTAGCCATCTACTTTCAAGTTGTTCATTGAATATCCTTTATCCTTTTGAGAGAGCCCTCTCAGAATATGAAGGCTAATTTCCAGTTAAAAGTGGTATGAAATAGTTACTCCAATTTGACCATTGAAGCAGCTCAACAGGACTCAATTTGGTGATAACATTTTGGCGCCGTTGCCGGGGAGCCGAAGGTGTAAATTTTCCTTGGGAAGAACAAAAAAGTTTCAGTTCTAAGGTTTGAGAGCAACAGATACTTAGACACATATTGGCTGTATTTCTGCTCTGGAAACTCCAAACATCAAATAATCCATTGGAAGGTCACTCCATTGCTTGAGCATTAGTAGCTTGATGAAGTTTCAAGATGAGTTCCATTGCAAGAATAAATGCCAGGTATGCCCCTATGAATTGGTATCGTATCCCTTGTTTTCCAAATCCTATGCAAAAGGTCGAATCGTTAACTGATCTTCCCATATTTAAAGATGAAAAGAAAGACAATGCTGCTCTTCATTTGGTTAGATTCCATATGCATGTACACATACTTAAGGTTCAATTCCCTGAGGATTGTCTCATGAAGATGTTTATGGTCACTTTAGAGGGAAAAGCATGGTCTTGGTACGAAAGCCTGCCAAATGGTTCATTATATTCTCTTGCTGATTTCCATGTTGAATTTTATGGGATGTATGAAGAGTGTCATCCCTCCTTATTGATGGTCAAAGAATGCTCTAAATACTGTGTGAGTTTTATTGAATATTTGGAGAATTGATATGAAGATGATGAGTTCATGGATGAGGAAATTTTAGAGGCCCTTCATAACAATCCCTTTCATCACCAAGAAGAAAGGATATCCTCTCTCTTGGATGAAAATGAAACCCAACAAGAGTTTATTTATGAAAATCATGTTACATCCTCTGAGTTTGATGAAAAGTTGCAGCAGAATTGTCAGTCTTTTGATCATCAAAAGTATGAAAATCATTTCAAACAACAAGAGGAAATATTGGAAGATAATTGCTATAATCCTTAGGTAGAGGAAGAAGTTTATTCTTCATGTCATTCCTTGCAACAGCCTACATCAAATAATGATCACACTAATGCGGAAGTGGATAAATTTTTTTCTTTATCCTTGTCTTCTAATCTGAAGTCATTTGAGTGGAAGTCAGAAGATAAGATTCAATTTGTGGATGAAGTTGCTAAGAACATTGAAAAATACATTGAAGGTTTAGAAGATCAAATTCAATCTTATAGTCTTCATGATCAAGATTAGTCTTTTCAAAAGTTTTTAATGCTAGAACATAAAGAGAGGGTGTTGCTACCATTCTCTTTTGAGATTGAGGAAGAATACCCTGTTTTTGAAAATCATTTTGATAGCACACAACTAAAATATTGTGTGGCTGAGCAAAGCATATATGAGTTGTCCAAAGCTATAGAATGTTTTGAGAACCATCAAACAGATTATGTCTTCTGTGATCCTATAGCTGACTACATGGAAGAGTTCTATAATCCAGATTTCTAATAATATTTTCATTATGAGGATCAGATACATTTTATGTTGCCTTGGTCATTTCAATATCATGCTTACTTTTTGTTCAAGTGCAGTCAAGAGGTTCAAATGTCAGATTAGATCAATGACTGGATTCATTGGAAGTTTCATGTTGCTTGAATTAAAAATGGAGATTGCAGCTGTTAGGGTAGGTAGGACTGTGTGAATAAGCTCAAAGTTGACTGAGCATATTTTCAGTAGGTACAAAGTTGGTTTTTCAGCAGTAATCATCAAGCTTGAGCCCGAGGAGAAGGACATAAGAGCTTGGCGAAGTTTTCATAAATTTCAGAGTTTTTATTTCCAAGAAATGGATGGCACTGGAACTACAGGTTCTTTGGTGTACCACAGGGGCACACCATCCCAAATTTAGCCACTATTATCGCTCATAATTTTGTGAGTAATTACTTGACATGGTCATACAGTTCACTCCTCAAAAGGGTAAGGACTCCTGAATTTTTTTTCAAGTTGGCATAGGAAATTTTATTTTTTCATATTTTACCTATCCGAAGTTTCAAGACCACCCTCATTTAATCTCAAAAACACCTCCATATAGGTCATATCATGTTCCACCAGTCATCATTTGTTGACACATTTCATTTCCCAAGCTTACAACACCGAAAAGAGGGTTTTCTGTTTTCAGAATGTAGAATTTTCTTGTTTTATACATTTTTTTAGAATGCATATTCTGGACAGTTGGAGATGTTTTTCAAAAAACCAAGAGATTTTTTTCTTCAATACATACTAAAATATAAAAACCTCCTTCAGTTTTTCAATATATATCAAATATAGGGAGAAAAGATCTCATCTTTGAACCCTATGTTTTCAGAAAAAAACATAGTCATTTTAGTGATGAATAAACTTGCTAAAGGAGAAAAGGATGTTTTTTGAAGAGGAAACACCTCAAGGATATTAAATTGAGTTTGATTATGTTTTAAGAAGTTAAAGGAGTGTTGAAAACCAACTTTATGCAGCTGGAAGGTACATTTCTAAAACAAGGCAAAAATCTGGAATTTACACTATTTATGACAGTTTCGTAGCGTTTCCTAGGCTTGAAGCCAGGAAAACGCTACGAAACCAGCTGTAGCTTTCTTTTTGATTAAAAAAATACTTTTGGTAGTTTACAAGGGGAGGAAATGATAGGGAATATGTGTCAGAACATGATGAAGACCATGCAAGAGAAAATAAGCAGAAATTCTGATGGCAAAGGTCATTTTTGTACGCTACGAATCTGCCATGTTTTCGTAGCGAATTGTTTTTTAAGGTTTCTGAGCAAATGAAAAAGTATTTTGGAAATATGAAAGAGGTTTTTCTTCTGCAAATCCATCAGGGTTTGGAAATTATACACTCATCTTTGCACGCTACGAAATTTCCCTATTTTTGTAGCGAGTTGTGTTTTAAGGTTTCTGAGCAAATGAAAAAGTATTTTGGAAATCGGAAAGAGGTTTTTCTTTAGCGCAGGTCCATCTAAAAAAAAATCTATCAGTTTCTGCAAAGCTATCAGGGTTTGGAAATTATACACTCATCTTTGAAGCCTATTTTTTTTAGAATTTTCACTAACCAGTTTTGTGAAAAAATTGTAAAAATTCGACTTGGAGGAGGTCTAGCTCAACATCCACGTGGCATAATGACACATCAACACTCTATTTCACTCAGAAAATTAGTTGGTTGCAGTTGATAAGGGTTATTAAATTGATTTGTTTAACTATTAATGAAAGAAGAGTCCTTTTTGTATTCAAAATATGCAAAATAGAAATATCCCTATGAAGTCTCCAAGTGATAGAATGATGTTTGAAATAGGTCTCTGAGGTGGGAATTCGAATCTATCAAGGTGGCATATCATTTGTATGATTTATAATTCTATAAAGGACTGAGTTTTAGAGTTAGAAAGGGTGGGGAGATGGTTACTTGACACTAACACTATTGTAACAGTTTGATATCAGAAATATACAGTTGCATCATGCGTATTTCAGACCTGAGATTATTTTATGTATTCCTTTGTAAGTTTGTTCTATCAGTACTTTAATTTCTCTCTAGTGTTCTAGTTGTATAATCACTTAGAATTCATGATCACATGCTCCAACTTCCATTTATACACCTAGTCTGCTATTTTGTCATGTTTTATTAGTTTGATTATGTATAATCACTTGGAATTCATGGTGACATGCTCCAACTTCCTGTATGCATATGCTTGCTGTTATATCCTTAATGTATGGTTTAATAAGAATACAATTGCCTCATATTCCATGAGATAAGTTTACTTGTGACCTAGTTTTCATATCGACTCCATAAGCCCAATGGTAGTAAACCTAACACATCTTTCACCTACACAAAAACACATTCAATCCAATTCAGAGTTAGCCATCTACTTTCAAGTTGTTCATTGAATATCCTTTATCCTTTTAAGAGATCCCTCTTAGACTGGAAAGGCTAATTTCCAGTTTGAAATAGTTACTCCAAGTTGACCATTGAATCAGCCCAACAGGACTCAATTTGGTGATAACAATTTCCATGAGAAACGAAGAATACATGACCTTTATGCACTTAATGTGCAAGAATAACATAATACCAGAAACACGAAACAATATTGCCAGAAAAACATAAATATCACATGAATTGAGACAAGTTGCAAAATATTTTATTATTCAAAAGCAGAATACAATGTTCACTTGCCTCTTCTAAGGGGAAACCTCAAACACTATAGAGCTAAATTACAATAAAACTCGAATATTCTTCCCTTGCTATCTAAGACTATTTATATATATATGACATCCAAAACCCTAACTACTAGTGGTCCCTTGCATAATATGGGTTAACCACTTTATTTATTAACTATGGTATGTTTATAACTAATTGTGGTCCCTTTTCTATAATGCGGGTGAACCAGTTACAATTATTATTAATGCGGATAACCACTTACAATATTTATTGACTCAACTACCTAAATATGACTCTGATTATACCCCTTGGGATTATTACATAAATAAGGGGTTAGGGTTGGAACCTAACATGCCCTCCCCCATCAAAAGAAGCCTTTTCCTCAAGGCTAAAGTTGTAGAAAATTTTGAATAATAGTGGTTGGTTCCCATGTTGCATCTTTTGTAGAGATTTCTTTCCACTTGATGAGGACTTCCTTGATTATGCGGTCATAGAGATGTCTTTCACGAGTATCAAGGACCTGTTCTGGTTAGAGCTAAAGTGAACCTTCCGCATACAATCTTGGAAAAATTGTTTGAACCCTACAATTTTTCCCCATAACTTTCTTGAGGAAAGATACATGGAGTAATGGGTGGATTTTTGAAGTAGTTGGCAAGGCCAGTTTGTAAGCAACTGCTCCTATATGTTGAAGTACTTGATAAAGCCCATAGTATTTCGACGCTAGTTTCTAGAAGCCCTTTTCTTTGAGAGAGGTCTGATTATAAGGTTGGAGTCGCAGGAACACCTAGTCACCTACTTGAAATGACCTCTCTGAACAGTGTTGGTCATTCTATTGCTTCATTATATTTTGAGCTTGATGTAGATTATCTTTGAGATGAACGATCATGGAGACACGGTTATGTAGGAGTTGATAAACTATATGTAATTTGGAAGATCCTGGGATATAAGAAGTTGGTGAAGGTGGGAGTTATCCATACACTGCCTCACATGGCGTCATCTTAGTGGCTTCATGATAGTTAGTATTATACCACCATTCAGCTAAAGGAAGCCATTGTACCCATTGATGTTGCTTGTCTAAAGTGAAGTTCCGCGGATAGGTCTCCAAACATTTGTTGATTGCTTCTATTTTGCCATCGATTTGGGGATGATATGTTGTAATCAGTTGGAGTTTCATGCCTTGTAGGTTGAAAATTTATTGCCAAATTTTGTTGGTGAAAGTGGGTTCCCTATCAAAGACAATGGAAATCGACATGCCATGAAATTTGAATATTTGGTCCATGAAAACTTGATCCACCAATGTTGGGGTAAATGGGTGTGGTAGAGTGAAAAAATGAGCATATTTTGAAAGTTTGTCAAAAACCACCGAGATGATTGATTTTTTGCCTAACTTTGGGAGACCTGTAATGAAATCCATGGAAACATATGTCCAGACAGAAGCAGTGAGTGGCAAAGGTTGTAAGGTTCTCGGTAGGTTGATCATTTCCCCTTTATTGCATTGGCATACGTCACATTCAACTACAAAATTAAGAATGTTGTTCTTCATGTCGACCCAAAAGAAAGAGCGACGTTCTCATGCATAAGTCTTATGAAATCATGAATGTCCTGCAACTGGAGAGGAGGGAAAATCTTTCGAGCTACGAATTTAGAGGGTGGAGGTCGAGGATAACACTACATGATTCTTATAATGAAGAACCTCATCCTTCCAAGAGTAGTCCTTTTAGGAAGTAGGATATGCTCGTAATCTATTAATGAGTTGGGATAAAGAGGGGTAGGAGAATCATTCATGACAATATTATTTAATCCAATCTGGTATGGGTAGAGAGAGGGATAAAAGAGTTTCCTCATCCTAAAATTTGCGCGATAAGGCCTTTACCACTACATTGTCATGCCCCTTCTTTCAAATTATCTCATAATAATAACCCAACATTTTTGTGAGCCATTTATTTTGTTGTGTTGATGATAGATGCTTCTCGAGGAAATATTTTTTTAGGTCCCTATAATACTAGTGTAGCCCCATTATTGTTATTTTTTTTCCCATGTAGTCCCCATATTGTTATTATTGTGCCCCATAGGTGTAACCCCATTATTTTTATTGTTGTGCCCATGTGGTTCCCATATTGCTATATTGTGATCCCTTAGACTCCTATATATAGAAGGTAGGTTTTGTCATTTGTATCATCAAAGAATTGTTCATTTATGGAATGTGAAGGAGGTCCCCCCCCCAAAGAGGCTGATTTCTAAGTTGTTGATCTATATTTCTTCTATTTTGTGAGTTGGTTGCAAAACATTTGGTATCAGAGCTTGGGATTCTAGGGTTTCACTTCTTCAAACATGACATCTTGGAATTTTCACTATAATTTTTTTTTATATGAGGATTCAAAAGCTGAAATTTTTACCACGTGGAGCCAAAATCTTGATGAAATTTCTGTAAAAAATTTAGACCTTGGTTTGCTATATTTTCGGAGATATGATCTATGGAAGTTTAGGGTTTTTGCAGGATCCAAAATTTCATCTCAAACAAGTGAGCCATAAATTTTGTTTCTGACATTACATTGGAATTCTGTAAAAAGTGGTCAAAATTACACGGACTGTAGTTTCTTGTGAATCGATTTTAGGGCCAAATATCGAAACAGTGACTCGTGGCACATGGTACAAGTTCGCTCTACTGAACCAATCCATAATTAAGACATTGTGGGAGATCAGGCATAAATTTTCCTTGAGGAATCCAAATTACTTAAGACCCATGTCATTGGAAATAAGACTCAAAGGGATACTACATGACCAAATTTTAAATATTTTGGATCCAAAATCAAAGAGATACATCAAGTTCAATATAGAGCTCCTCAAAAGCAAGAAAAATGTGTGTGTGTGTGTGTTTTTTTAAATTGCATAACTTTTGTTTAAGAAACAAGTTTGAATTGATTCCAAGGGAATATTGAAGCATTGATATCATTAATGGGTTCTAAAATTCCTACAAAAAATAATTATATACCTATTAAGCCCTCATAAAACTCTACTATTACGCATGAAGAGGAATTGAATTACTTCCTATATCTAGCACCAGAGTGTCATGCGATGGTTGCAAATGGAGGAATTATAAATTGCTCTGGAGAGTGCCATAATGTCAAGCTAACCGTGGGAGAATATGTATTTAATAGTACAATTATTTCTATTCCAATGGGTAGTGTTGATGTTGTACTATGAGTCCAATGGCTACAATCCTTGGGGACTATGGCTTTTAATTTCAAGAAATTTTCTTGAATTTTTGTTGGGAAGGAAAGGAAGTTGAATTACGGGGTATTGCAGGGAAACCAGGAAATATAATAAGCTCTAATGACATGACAAAGCTTCTAAAGAGATAACAACAAGGTGTAATTGCAAAATTATGCTCACTAGAGTTTCAAACATCAAAATCATCTTTAAGAGAAAATTCTAAAGTTCAAACAATGGAAGACCACATAGAGCATCAACAACAAGTTCTCCAACTCAAAGGAAACAAGACTCAAAGGGATACTACATGACCAACTTTTAAATATTTGGGATCCAAAATCACAGAGATACATCAGGTTCAATATAGAGCTCCTCAAAAGCAAGAAAAATGTGTGTGTGTGTGTGTGTGTTTTTAAATTGCATAACTTTTGTTTAAGAAACCAGTTTGAGTTGATTCCAAGGGAATATTGAAGCATTGATATCATTAATGGGTTCTAAAATGCCTACAAAAAATAATTATATACCCATTAAGCCCTCATAAAACTCTACTATTACGCATGAAGAGGAATTGAATTACTTCCTATATCCAGCACCAGAGTGTCATGCGATGGTTGCAAATGGAGGAATTATAAATTGCTCTGGAGAGTGCCATAATGTCAAGCTAACCGTGGGAGAATATGTATTGAATAGTACAATTATTTCTATTCCAATGGGTAGTGTTGATGTTGTACTATGAGTCCAATGGATACAATCCTTGGGGACTATGGCTTTTAATTTCAAGAAATTTTCTTGAATTTTTGTTGGGAAGGAAAGGAAGTTGAATTACGAGGTATTGCAGGGAAACTAGGAAAGATAATAAGCTCTAATGACAAGACAAAGCTTCTAAAGAGAGAAAAACAAGGCATAATTTCACAATTATGCTCACTAGAGTTTCAAACATAAAAATCGTCTTTAAGAGAAAATTCTAAAGTTCAAACAATGGAAGATCACATCGAGCATCAACAACAAGTTCTCCAACTCTTAAAGGATAACCTGACTTTGGTGAAGAACCGAATGAAACAACAGGAAGATCAACATTAGAGCGAAATAATTTTTGATGTAGGCGACTGGGTATTTTTATGGCTACAACCATATAAACAAATGTCCCTCGAGAAAGCTAAGAATGATAATAAATTATCGCCAAAGTACTATGGTCCTTACAAGGTGTTGCAAAAGATTGGTACTATGGAATACAAATTGGAGCTTCCTGCATCTTCTCAAGTGCACCCAATTTTCCATGTTTCATGCTTAAATAAGGTTATAGGTGGAAAACTCCCAGTTCAAACAATATTTCCAGAACTTGACGAGGAAGGAAAAATCATATTGGAACCTGAAGCAGTCACGGAAACAAGAACTCAACAACTACAGAATCAATCAATTTCAGAGAATTTCAGCAAGTGGAAGAACTTACCTGCTGAGGATTCCACATGGGAGGATGAGAATTTTATACAAGAGCATCCAAAAGTAATAAAGCATTGAGGACAACAATTTTTTAAAGGACAACGGCATGTTAGGTCCCTATAATACTAGTGTAGCACCTTATTGTTATTGTTGTGCTCATGTAGACCCCATATTGTTATTATTGTGCCCGATAGGTGTAGCCCCATTATTGTTATTGTGTGCCCATGTGGTCCCCATATTGTTATATTGTAACCCCTTAGACTTTTATATAGAAGGTAGGTTTTGTCATTTGTATCATCAAAGAATTGTTCATTTATGTAATGTAAAGGAGGTTTCCCCCTCAAAGAGGATGATTTCTAAGTCATTGATCTATATTTTCTTCTATTTTGTGAGATGGTTGCATAACATATTTTAGGCTATGATGGTTAGTGCATATTTGGAAATGACATCCCAATAAGTATGGTCACCGAGTGTTTATTGCATGTAATATGGCCTTCATTTTTTCTCATATGTATATTGACCCAAATGCATGCCACTAAGTTGTTGACTCATGAAAGCCAATGGTATACCATCCTGCATTAATATTGTGCCAATGCTCGTACCTAAAGCATCACATTCAATTACAAAATGTTTTGTATAGTCTGGTAGGGCCAATACTGGAGTGGAGCACATGGCCTGTTTGAGAGCCAAGAAGGCCTGTTGAGCTGCGTCAGTCTAGAGAAATTATTTTTTCTTGAGAATATTAGTGAGGGGTCGAGCAATGCATCCATAATTGCAGACAAATTTGCGATAATAGCCCGTGAGACACAAGAATCCCCTCAAATTCTTCAAGGTTTTTGGTTGGGGCCAATATTGCATTGCCTAAATCTTTTTCGGATCAACCCTCACTCCTTCATGCCCACTATGTGTCCCAAATGCTCTACTTCTTCCATGCCAAATGAACACTTGGATAATTTGAAAAATAGTATGTTAGCATTGGAATCAACACTTGGACTGTTTCAAGCACCTGACCAGACACATCCTAAACTCTAAGGAAATTTAATGATTTGGTTTATAAGATTGGTAGGTGGTTTAAACTCCCATTCACTGAAAAGAGATTTCAGTCAAATCCACTGTTCTACTAATTAGGGTATTCGGTCTGATGTGGCAGCAAAAGAGTGAGTTTGCAGCCTATGAGGGGAAGAGAATGTGAAATGGAAGAAGAAACAGTGGGTTTGCAAGGCAAAAATCCACTGCTTTTGGTAGAAAATAACACAAGTAGCAATTTGTCAATATTTCAACAAGAGAAAGCTATTTCTATACTTACAATATTCTCACTGAAATATCATGGAAGATAACTGTTATAAGTGATGCTATTTACACTGTCATCATGTATATTTCATCAAGAAATCTCACTGTGTGAGACTAATTAAAAATGATAAAACACATGAACATGTCAAGAGATTGATAAAAACACATAACAACATGAGGGATTGCAAACTGCCACTGAAGATAATAAGATATGGAAACACAAGTGAAAATTAACAATACACACACCATATTGATAATAAGTCCTCAGAAGTTTCTTTCAATTTTATTCACTGAAAAGAGTACTGATCATATGAGCCAAGATTCTAAAACCACAAACCTTTTTTACATAGCAGTTTGTCACGTATATAAAAAAATATAAAATTTTCATCTCCACAAAAGGAGTAAACCTGTTCCCAAAAGTTATTACGATCTTGTGCAAGAGATGAGGCTTATCCTAAAACTTTAATACAAAGTGATATGACACAATCAAAATAACCAACATCAAGGCTAACAATTCGAAGTGTTTGTATGATGTGGCATTCTATGGGAAGACTCATCTTCCTTTATGGTGCAACCAACTCCATAAAAAGTGTAAACAATAGTGAAAGTGACATGTGACTGTTCTTTGAATGTTGCATGATGCCTTGTGGAAACGTGCTCGTGCTGAGAGTAATGGTAGAAATTTGTTTCAGAGAAACTCTGCCGCAATTCCTTTCCTTTGGTTTCTTTTTTGTCGTGATAGGGTCTCGAATTAAACATGAAAATAACATTGGAGTGGAAA
This sequence comes from Pinus albicaulis, assembly GCA_034641835.2. Taxonomy (NCBI): domain Eukaryota; kingdom Viridiplantae; phylum Streptophyta; class Pinopsida; order Pinales; family Pinaceae; genus Pinus; species Pinus albicaulis. The sequence goes on from CM076569.1 coordinate 298,066,417, forward strand.
AACCCATATAGATAGGTTCCAAACAAAAGGACCGGGCATGTGAAAGATATGAGAAGGAGACACGTTGAATTGTGGGCTAGCGGGAGAAATAAAAGAGGAGCGGGAAATATGGAGGTTAAACAGGTTATGGAGGCGGATTGAAAGAGATAGTGGGGTGTCATTTTATTAGTGGGAGAAATTAATAAATAAATGATGAGTGGGAGGAGAAAACCTTTTATACATATATCGCAATCGCAGATCGGGGTTGGAAACATTTAAGAATAAGACACAAGCTGTAATATTCCCAATTAGCCGGGGCTAATGGGAATATACAATTTTGTTTCATTTTTCTGTTTCATGAATAAAATTGTAAAGGAGGATCAATAAAACTCCTAAACAACAAAATAAATCAATGCCACATGTGAATAAAGCTAAACCTAGGCTATTTACATAAGCACACTTAGGTGTGAAAGAGGCTGGATCATTTGACCAAGTCAAGTAGGACCAAATCAACAACGCTGTCTAGATACAATGAATCTCCTATATGCACAACATAATTTTAGATGGAGGCTACACATGTGAAAGAAGATAAATCATTGAGATGGTTTAGGGTTTTGAAAGACTTTCATCTTATAAAAGGAAGAGGAGGACAATAGAAGAAGGTTGTTGAACATATTATATTTATGAATATATTATATGTTTAGACATATATCATTCTCTTGCTGTTTAGCTGAGAATAGTGCTGTTTAGCACTGGGTATTCCTGATCGGGAATCCCACCTCTTTCATTGAGTAGCTCTTGGAGGAATCTTGCTTATCTTGTCCACTATCATGCATTTGGCCAAGCTTCATCTTCCAAATACAACGTAGATCCTGTTGAGGGTTTGGTTGTCCTTGTAAGCTACAGCAAGTGGAGGCTAGATCTGCTCAGATCTAGGCCATTCTAGTGCCTCTTTTCAGTGGGAGAGTCTTCTATCCCCCTGGTAAGAGAGTATTAGACCTTTGGAGCTACATATTCAGATCTTGGCATTAGGCCAAACCAGTACTAGAGCCTACAGCGCAGTTTTCCTTCCAGGACTGCGTTATTTGCAAGTATACAGTTGCAGGGTGTTTTAGCACACTTTTGGAGGAGAGATCTGTTGTGTAACCAGCTCCAAAAAGAGAAGAAAAGAGATATCAACGCCTTAGAAATGAGCCACTTCGAGGGGGAAACCTCCAATACATTACATAAATGAACAATTCTTGGATGATACAAATGAACAAAACCTCCTTCTATATATAGGAGTCCATGGGGCCACAATATAATCCTAGTGGGGGCACAATGTAATCCTAGCCGACCTAACAATAATAATGTAAGGGCACAATAATAACAATATGGGGGTTACAGGGGTACAATAATAACAATAAGGGGGGCTACACTAACATAATAAGGGGCTACACTATTAATATAGGGACTTAACATGCCGCTCTCCTTCAAACAAGTGTTGTCCTCAACGCTTGATTATTTCTTGATGCTTCTGTATAAAATTCTCATCCTCCCATGTGAAATATTCTACAGGAAAGTTCTTCCACTTGCTGAGATACTCTGAAATTGATCGTACTTGTCGAGTTCTTGTTTCTATGATTGCTTCATAACTTCTTTCGATGTGATGTTGATCTTCTTGTTGTTTCATTAGATTCTGCACCAAAGTTAGGTTATCCTTTGAGAGTTGGAGAACTTGTTGTTGATGCTCATTGTGATATTCCACTACTTTATCATCCATAATAGATTTTATTTGATCCTTCCAACCATCCAAATTAGCCTCCATTTTTGCTTTTAAACCATCTATTTCATCTTCGGTTGCTCTTCGTAAGATCGAAATTTGTTGCACTTGGTACCGTAATTTTGATATCTCATATTGCAATTCTTCCTCCTCATGCATCATAGTATAGCTTTCTGAGGGCTTAATGGGTATGAAATTATTTTTTGGAGGCATAATATAACCCATTACTGACAAAAATACTTCAATATTTCCTTGGAATCAATTCAACTTGATTCTTCAAACAAGACTTATGCAATTCGGAAAAAACAATACACACATTTTGCTTGTTTTTGAGGAGCTTGATATTGAAATTGAATTATATCTGTAATTGAAAATATTTGATCTTTGAAATTAAGCCCTATAGTAGCCCTCTGAAGCTTCTTTCAAATGCCACAGGTCTGACCTGATTTGGATTCTTCAAGACAAAGTTGTGTCCAATCTCCCACAATGACCTAATTCTGGACTAGTTCAGTAGAGCGAACTTGTACGACTTGCCACGTGTCACTGTTTTGTCCTTTGTCTATGAAATTGATAGCCAAGAAACTACATTCTGTGTACTTGTGACCACTTTTTACGGCACTCAAATCCACTGCCCAGAGAGAGAGATATTTAACTTTTCCCACGATCACCTCTTTGAGATGCAATTCAGGAGTCTGAAAAAGCACTACCTTCCACAGATCATATCTCCAAACATATTGTGAATCAAGCTCTGAAATTTTTTGAAAAATTTCCTCAGGATTGCAGCTTCGCACCATATGAATTTCAGACTTTGAAACTTCGTACAAAAAAAAATATAGCAAAAATGCCACGATGACCTGTTTAGGAGCCTACAAAAAGACCTAACTTCCACAGATGATATCTCTGCAAATATTGCGAACCAAGCTCTGAAATTTTTAGAAAAGCTTCCTCATGACTTCGGCTTCTCACCCTCAAAATTTCAGCTTCTGAAACTTCGTAGAAAAAAAGTTATAGCGAAAATGCCACGATGAACTGTTTGGAGTAGCGAAACCCTAGAATCCAAAGCTCTGATACCAAATGTTGTGTAACCAGCTCCAAAAAGAGAAGAAAAGAGATATCAACGCCTTAGAAATGAGCCACTTTGAGGGGTCAACCTCCAATACATTACATAAATGAACAATTCTTGGATGATACAAATGAACAAAACCTCCTTCTATATATAGGAGTCCATGGGGCCACAATATAATCCTAGTGGGGCGACAATGTAATCCTAGCCGACCTAACAATAATAATGTAAGGGCACAATAATAACAATATGAGGGTTACAGGGGTATAATAATAACAATAAGGGGGGCTACACTAACATAATAAGGGGCTACACTATTAATATAGGGACTTAACAAGATCTCTAGTGTTGGGGTTCTGCCCTTCACTGTGGTGATCCATGGATTACAGATCTAATCCATGTCCGATTCAGATTTGATCTGCTTATTATTGTATTTAATTTAGAAATTTCTGAATATTACTGGAGATCTGCAACTTTAGATCTCAGATCTACTCTTTGTATTTCATGTTCTGCTCAAAACCCCAAGGGGAATTTGTAGAGGAGCTCTTCTAGTGTACAGATCTAATATAGATCTAATATTTTGTACACAGATCTGCTCTAGATCTGAAGTGCAATATAAAGCTGTTGCAGCTCCTTAAAATAACGCTTTCAAGCCTTTTTGCAGTGTAATACATTGTTGCAGCACCTCTTTTTGAGGGTTTTCTTCACAAAAATCTTCCATTTTTCTCTTTTACATTGTATGGGCCACATTGTAAATCTGATTTGCTGATGTACATGTAATGTTTGAGCCTCCATATGGGCCTCCTGCTATTACTTTGTTGAACTACGTTATTTTCTGAGCAATATTGTCTTACATTGCTGCAGTCCCATTCTTGGGAATTTTTCATCCATAATAGGTGTGGGAGACTTGTTTACCCCACCTAGAATGATTTGTTTCTGATATCCTCTTGGATTTAGATGTGATATTTTCAGATATAAGGGATCCAAGGGTTAATTTTAACTTCTGTAGTATCCATTTTTGAAAATTTCATTTTTAGACATGCATTGCTGACAGTCCCAATTTTGGGATATTACAGTGGTATTAGAGCAATCATCTTGGCACAGCTTGTGCTTTGGAAGCCAATATGTCTTTTCAAGGAAAGGGAAGACAAAAGAAGTATGATTACACTGAAGACATAGAAGAAAAGGGTAAAACCCTTTATCTGGAATATTGAAAGGAGAAGAGTTCTCTAAAACTCTTTCTTAAGCTATGTATGAGCTGGAAGGAGAAATTCGGGGAATGAGGAGGGAAAGACATGCAGATCCTTCAAGAATATTTTCACATCAAGGAATACGCAGTACTTCTTACTATGTGTGTGAGAATTCAGCCACACAACCTGATCTACAATGTTGGAGCATGCCCACTTTCATGACAAAGGAATAATGGAAAGGAGGAACACCAAAGGAGGAAGCTCTTGGTGATTATCTCCAAGAATATGATTCTCAATCAGAGAGATTCAAGGAGCATCTCAGTTTTCCAGAGTTTTGTAAACTTAAAGAAGAAATAAGATCCAGTAACTATAGTAGAAGAAGAGGGTGCATGAAGCACACTTTGGGTAGATTCTCTTTACCTACAATTGATGGATCACCTAAGACCTCAGCCAAGTCTTGGGTAAGGAAGCTTGACACATGTTTCCAGCTACATCAAGTTTAAGAAGAAGCAACCATGAGAGTAGCAGCGCTGCATCTTCAAGGTAAGGCTTATGCCTGGTGGCTATTTGAGTCTTCTTCCTTGAAAAGTGTAAATATCTCTTATTATGCAAAGTTCACTAGGAGACTAGTGAAAAGATTTGATGTAAGACATGATGAAACTTCTTGGGGAGAACCAATCAAGCCCAAGAAATATAAATCTTTGCATGAGTTGGAAGAATCCATAAAGCCAACTCCATATTTGAACATTGTTGAGGGGGTTGAAGATCTGCTGCATGATTTGCCAAAGGCAAAAGCCCCACTACAACAAGGTCTCTCCTCTCAAGGAGAAGACATGAGGGTTCCTTCTTCAAGAAGAGATCAAGGAAAAGGGTCTCTTAATGATGAGGCATTATCCATTGATGAGGAGAAGGGAGAGAAAGAGTAGAGTAGATCCTCCAGTGCTATGATAGCAGGAGGAGATCCATTTTTATCAGGAGAAGGAGATGAAGCAACTGCTTCCACTAGAGAGGCTCTTGCATCTTTGCAGGGAGTTCCTAAGGATCTTCCATATGGAGGACATGATCAACATGTGTCTATGCTAAGAGACAATGAGACAGAACAAAGGAGGGATCACAAAGTTGACATAGCAGAAGATGATCGACTATTGCTAGGAGAAGAGAATGGAGCAAATGCCCCAATCAGAGGCACTCTTGCATCACTAAGAGTGGTATCCAAATTTCATGAGATTTCCACTCATGAAACAGAGTTGAATTTGGGAAGTGGAAGCAGGGACATGAGGATCCCATCTATAATGCATATGAGGATGGTCCCTGAAACCTCATTATCTATTGGCAAACCACCTGGGAGGCCACCTGATTCAGATTTTATGGGGAAGGCCTCACAACTTTCCGCTCCAAACTTAGATCCAGGAGGGATTGGAGCACTATGAGACAAAGCTAAAGCGCTGGGAGATTTGGGTAAGCTCAAGAAGGAGGGAAATCTTCTTCCCCTATCATCATCACCCACTCTCTTTTCTGGATCTGCATTGTGGAAGGAGAATAATGGAAGGAACAACCTTCCAACACACACCTTTGGAATAGGAGATGTCAAGGAGAGGATAAAAAACATGAAAGACATTCCTGTTGATGCATCATCAACGCTGTCGTTGTTGAGCAGTTTAGATATGTATTGGAAATCCCAACTACTAGTGGATTATTCCAAATATCTTCACACATGTATGATACTTGATGACCAGCTGCATGAAGAGGGATACTTAGTCCAAGGAGGAGTCATCTATCATCATGGTAGAATATTTTTGTCTAGAGCTTCTAAGCTCAAGCATAAGATACTACAAGGAGCATACAAAGAGTTCTGTTTCAGCCATATGCATTCCATGAGGATCTACAACATCATCATGATGAGCTTTGATTAGGAAGGCTTGGAATAAGAACTACATCAGCATTTTCAAGAATGCATGTGCTATGTGGAGTTGGGGCAGCCATGGGACTCTATGAAAGAGTCATTTCAGCCATCTCTTCCCTCTTTGGAAAGAGGAGAAAGATCCATGCACGACTCCATGTGTATGAGAGGAATTGTTGGTAAAGGATCTGTTCATGTAAAGCAAGTTTTATTTTCTGATTGTACATGTTCTTTTACCATTTTTATGCAGGCCATGACTCCTAAAAGGAGAAATGTATCATGTAAATCTCATGGCAACTATTGAGCCACTAAAATTTCTGAATTTGGCCACTCCCTTGATGAGCAAAGGGAGATTTTTCATCATGATGGGTGCTTCCCCAAGGCACCAAACATATCTCTCACCTTCAACAATAGTGAGATGACTTGGGCAGCAAGTAAGTGGTGGGAAAACCACTTACCATGTCTTGATTTGAGGTAGGTAGGAGATGCACTGCGTTGATATCATATGTGGGATTATGACCCACCTCCTCATGCTCAATTTTATGTTTGTATGTACATAGTTTTGCTTCCATACATGGATGATATACTTGTACTTCTTGTGGGGATGTATGGAGTAAGGGGGGGAGCCATGTATGTACCACATGGGATGGAGACTCTCTATGTACAATATGCTACATGTCTCAGAGAGAGTATTGGTTCAACCATGTTTGTTTCATGTGAGTTCTTGACTCCTTGTGGGATGGATTATGTACATCTCATAATGAATTTGGAGGAACAATTCATGGAGGGTTGGATTGGTGAAAACTTAGCTTGTGAAGAAAGCTTTATCCTTGATGGTGTCACCAATGGAGGAGGAGAAGTGTTGCAACACTCACCCTATCAGTTGCTTGAGGAAAATAAACATTTTGGAGGGGAGGACTGTAATATTCCCAATTAGCCCAAGCTAATGGGAATATACAATTTTGTTTCTTTTTTCTGTTTCATGAATAAAATTGTAAGGGAGGATCAATAAAATTCATAAACAACAAAATAAATCAATGCCACATGTGAAAAAAGCTAAATCTAGGCTATTTACATAAGCACACTTAGGTGTGAAAGAGGTTGGATCATTTGACCAAGACAACCAGGACCAAATCAACAACATTGTATAGATACAATGAATCTCCTAGATGCACAACGTAGTTTTAGATGGAGGCTACACATGTGAAAGGAGCTAAATCATTGAGATGGTTTAGGGTTTTGCAAGACTTTCATCTTATAAAAGGAAGAGGAGGACAACAAAGGAAGGTTGTTGAACATATTATATTTCTGACTATATTGTCTGTTTAGACATATATCATTCTCTTGTTGTTTAGCTGAGAATAGTGTTGTTTAGCACTGGGTGTTCCTAATCGGGAATCCCACCTCTTCCATTGAGTAGCTCTTGGAGGATTCTTGCTTATCTTGTCCACTATCAGGCATTTGGCCAAGCTTCATCTTCCAACTACAATGCAGATCCTGTTGAGGTTTTTGTTTTCCTTGTAAGCTGCAGCAAGTGGAGACTAGATCTGCTCAGATCTAGGCCATTCTAGTGCCTCTTTTCAGTGGGAGAGTCTTCTATCCCCCTGGTAAGAGAGTATTATACCTTTGGAGCTGCATATTTAGATCTTGGCATCAGGCCAAACCAGTACTAGAGCCTACAACACAGTTTTCCTTCCAGGACTGCGTTATTTGCAAGTATACAGTTGCAGGGTGTTTTGGCACACTTTTGGAGGAGAGATCTCTAGTGTTGGGGTTCTACCCTTCACTGTGGTGATCCATGGATTACAGATCTAATCCATGTCTAGTTCAGATCTGATCTACTTATTATTGTATTTACTTCAGAAATTTATGAATATTACTGCAGATCTGCAACTTTAAATCTCAGATCTACTCTTTCTATTTCATGTTCTGCTCAAAACCCCAAGGGGAATTTGTAGAGGAGCTCTTCTAGTGTACAGATCTGATATAGATCTAATATTTTGTACACAGATATGATCTAGATCTGAAGTGTAATATATAGCTATTGTAGCTCCTTAAAATAATGCTGTCAAGCCTTTTTTCAATGTAATACATTGTTGCAACACCTCTTTTTGAGGATTTTCTTCACAAAAGTATTCCATTTTTCTCTTGTACATTGTATGGGCCACATTGTAAATCTGATTTGCTGATGTACATGTAATTTTAAGCCTCCATATGGGCCTCCTGCTCAAACTTTACTGAACTGCGTTATTTTCTGAGCAATATTGTCTTACATTGCTGCAGTCCCATTCTTGGGCATTTTTCAGCCATACTAGGTGTGGGAGACTTGTTTACCCCACCTAGAATGATTTTTTTCTTATCTACTCTTGGATTTAGATGTCAGATTGTCAGATCTAAGGGATTCAAGGGTTAATTTTAACTTCTGTAGTATCCGTTTTTGAAAAATGCATTTTTCAGACATGCATTGCTGACAGTCCCAATTTTGGGATATGACACAAGCGAGAGGGAATTCAATTTGCAATGGGGTGATGACGTGGCAAGGAGGTTTGGATCGAGGGGGGTGCAAAATGTGGAGAGGAGGACAAGTAGCAAGTGGAGCGATGGAGAAAACAACTTTTCGGACCCCCCCCGCAGTGTTAAAAGCAGAATGGAGAAGGGGGGTTGAAAAGGCATGAGAGCTATGGATCAAAGGGTGGGGAATATCACGAAGTGTAACGGTCAGTGGAAATCACAATCAAATTTTGGCGTTTGTAACGGATTCCTGAGCGCCTATCCTCCCGAGCTTGCGAATTGCGATATGCGATTGGGTCCCACCAATATCGCACATCGCACTTCAACGTTTATAACTTGATCCTGAGTGCCTATCCTCCAGAGCTTGCGATGTGCGATGGGGAAAGGGTGACGTGGCGAGGAAAGGTGGGTCCCTTTAGTATCGCATTAGAATATTTGTGGAGTGGCAAATGAATGTGGCAAGGATTGTTGCGATATGCGATTAGCGACGATGATGTGGCAGGAAAGGGTCCCACTCAATATCACAATCAAGGAAATGAGGAAGCGGAAGTGAATGCGGTAAGTGAACTTTGAGAGAATGCGATGCAAAAAGGTAGGTGGGGCCCATTAACGAATTTTAAGAGCAGATAAGTGAAAAATTCGTTAAGTCAATGAATATGGTAAAATTCGTCCAAATCTAAATATAAAGGATTTTATAAAACATTTCGAATGTTATGAAACATATCAAAAAGAAATGATGGGTCCCAACAATATCGAATATCAGAAAGTTTATAGGATTCAAAAATGGTTACATGTATAAGGTTTGAATATGCGATAGAAGGTAAGGTAAAAATGGTATAATATGATACGACTTTTAGTGGGTGTGCGGAGCTGCTTTTTAACTATAAAAATTGAATTTTAATAGTTAAAAAGGGGTTTTGAAAGAAATGAAACGCTGGAATTTGGGTTATTTTGGAAAAATGAAGGGTAAAAGAGGGAAAATGAAATGAATGAAGGTAGAAATGAAATTTTCTCACCATTAAACTTTGATAGCGACACTTTCATATTACAACCGAACTGAAAAGGCAGATTGATTACTTGGAGAATGATGACTAGACTTTGAAAATATTTGAAAAAATTGCAGTGTTAACAGTGGCTCCTATTGGAGATGAATTCCTCCCTATGAGGCTTCAAGGAATGTAGAATCAGTGCCTTAAAAACTCTTTAAACTTAGATGACTTCTTGGAAATTATGACTAGAACTTAGCATTGACTGACTGGACTCAAAACTGACCATCTATACAGACACAAACACCATTGAGCATGGGGTTTTATTGACACATCACAGCGGATATTTACAATGGAATGACTCAACTGATTTACTAAACAAAGAACTTTTTAAGAAAATGATCATTAACTGGGTCTCTAGTTAGCTGGTCATCATCCGGATGTTTGAGCAGAAAAGTATTGTTTTCCAAAACTTCAGCAATTCTAAATAGCCCAAACCATAGATTGTCAAACTTACCATGCTTTCCATGGTCTTCTCTCATGACATCCAAATGCAACACCAAATCATTTTCCTGAAATAACTGTTGATTTGTTATTTTTTCAAAAACAGATTTGACTTTAGTTTGATGCTTCTGTACTTTATCCATTAGTGATTCTCTGATTTGGTGTGCCTCTATCAACTGCAACATTCTCCTTTGGATTGGATTTTCATCATCAAATTCATCTTGCAAGAACTTCATCACAGGAAGAGCTAATTGCAAAGGCATTACAAAATCAATACCATATACAAGCTGAAAGGGAGACATTCCAATTGATTTTTTACCATTTACCCTATCTTCCCAAAGAGCATGTACTAGTTGAGTGTCCCAATTTCTCTTATTTTCAGGTAACATTTTCTTAATGATCCTCACCAAAATTTTATTGGATGACTCAGCTAATCCATTACCTTGAGGGTAATAAGGCATGGAATGAGTCAATTCAATTCCGTATTGCGGACATAAGCTGTACATCTTTGTAGACTTAAAGGCCATTGCATTATCAGTTAATAATTTTTGTGGACAACCAAATCTGGACATAATATTTTCCAACAGAAATTTGATAATTACTGTATTAGTAGCATTTGTGGTTGGTACAACTTCAATCCATTTAGTAAAATAGTATGTCGCTGTGATAATCCATCTATGCTGTCCTGATGAAGGTGGATGAATTTCATCGACGAATTCTAACCCCCACTGCTGGAAAGGAACATCCACTGAAATAGGAATAAGAGGTAATGGTAGAAATTTCTATTTACCAGCAAATTTCTGACATTCGACACATCTCCTGACTTTGGAAAAAACATCAAAGAAAAGAGTTGGCTAATAATAGCTAGCTCTTAGGATTTTGTTTGTAGTGACTTTCCAAAACAAATGCCCTCCACACACTCCTGCATGTATCTCTGTCATAATCTCTTGGGATTCAGCTTCATCTACACATCTTAATAAGACTCCAACAGGGTATTTCCAGTAAAGATGGTCTTCCAAAATGAAATACTTCACAACTCTCAATTTGAAAGCTCTCCTTTTTGAATTCTCCATTTCAGGGGGATAGTTGAAATTTAACTAAAAGTATACTATATCCCTGTACTATTATGAATGAAATATTTTAGGATAATTAGAAATACCTTCTCTATCTTCTCCTTCAGTTGCCTCTACATTTATATTTAAAGCCTTGCAGTTAGATTCTCCCATCAAGCGAGCCAAGCCTTGACCTTTTATCAATTTAGTTTGTCTGATCTCAATATCAAATTCCAGAATTTTGGTCAACCATCGTCCTCTCCTACCATCTGTATCTAGCTGCAACAATAAATCTTTATCAGTAATATTTGGCACAAAAGAAACAATTTTTGAATGTAGCACATAAACTTGAAAAGAATTCAAAGCCTTAACTAGTGCATATGCTTGTTTTTCAATCAGGTTGTATTTTAATTTAGCATCTCTTAAAGCACGACTGGAAAATGAGATAGGCTGCTCTAAAACTTCTTTGTTCTTCTGTAACAAGACAACTGCAATTGTCTCTTCTGAAGCATATGAAAAAATCAGAAAATATTTTTCAAAATCAGGACTAATCAAAACCGGAGCTTCAGTCAAGGAAGACTTGATTGCTGAAAAATAATTCTTTGCTTCATCTCGCCATTTAAATTATGTATCTTTTTTTAGCAGGACATTTATGTGTTTGATCAGCTCTGCAAATTTTGGAACAAAGCGCCTCAGAAAATTGATTTTCCCTAAAAATGTCTGCAATTATTTTTTATTCCTTGGCAAACCAATCTTCTTAATAGCTTCTACTCTTCTCAGATCAATAAAGATGCCACTTTCTGTTACAATATCTCCCAATAATTTCCCTTCTTGGAAAACAAAGGATGAATTTTTTGGGTTCAAGGACAAACCAAACTTTCTGCATTTGTCAAAAACTTGTTTTAAATGTTTCAAGTGGTCTTCATCAGATTTTGAATAGACTGTGATGTCATCCAAATAGATGACTACAAATCTATCTTTTTCTCCTGCAAAGGCAATATTCATTGCCCGCTGAAAATTTGCGTTTGCATTCATTAGACCAAATGGCATTTTGCTGTACATGAATGTACCCCAGGGTGTGGTAAATGCTATCTTTTCTCTATCTTTCCTGTCAACTGAAATATGATTATAGCCTGAAAAGCCATCAATCATTGACAATCTTTTGGATCCTACAAACTTCTGCAAAATATATTCCATCTTGGGCAGCGGATAGTTATCTTCTAATGAACACCGATTCAGGTTGAAAAAATCGACACAAATTCTTATATTTCCATTCTTTTTTCGAACTAAGACTATATTAGCTACCTAGTTAGAAAATATCAAAGGCAGAATTATCTTTGCTTCCCATAATTTTCTAATTTCTTTCTCAATGATTGGGAGCAACATGGGATTGATATGTATGATTTTTTGTGCTATAGGCTTTACATCTGTTTTCAAAGGAATCTTGTGCTCCATTATGCTTTTATCATAAGTTTTCAGCTCACTATAAGACCATGCAAAAATATTAGCAAATTATTTCAGCAGCTTGATATATTTTGTTCTGGTTTCAAGAGAAAGGAATTTGGACACTTTAACTAATTTTGGTTGATCTTCTGTGTCAATGTTACATTCTATTGTACTCTCTCCATCAACTTTACTTCCAGGCTTGAGAAAAACATCATTATTATCGAACAATCTTTCTAAAGGGACTAAGTCTTTAGGAATATAGTTAGTTTTTAGATCTATAATGTTCTTCCCAGCCATGGTTTTCTTAAAAGGCTTGCTATTTTGATTTTCAACAATGTCCTTCTCATCATCAATTTGTATATCTGCAAACTCTTCAACACACTCTAAAAATTTATGAATTTCCTTGTCATCCTCAAATACTTTCCAGTATTTGTTTTTATCAGGAATTGAAGGTCTGTTTTTGATTTGAACATCATAGGCTGCCTTGACATCTAGAGGAACTTTGAAATTACTAGCAGCAATAGCTAGTGAATCAACCATTTGATTTTCCTCTCTAGTGGCAAAATTTATATTAAATGCTGAAAAATAATGCTCAATTAAGTCCCAGACTTCATTCCTATAATTTTTCAACTTGGAAATTTTCACTTGGTAGTTGTTTCTCACCTGCTTTATCACCAACTCTGAATCACCAAAAGAAATTAGCTGCTCTGCTCCCAAATCTTTCATTGCCTTCATACCCAGCACAAGCGCCTCATATTCAACAGTGTTTTTAGTGGTAGCAAATTGCAATTTATATGATATAGTTACCTTTTGATGAGTGGGAGAAAAGAGGACTACACCGCCTCCTGATCCTTATCTTGATGTGGCTCCATCAAAGTACAATTTCCAGATCTATCCTCCCTCTAAATGCTGCTCATTTGTACCTTGAAAGTGCTATTTTTCAGTTATTTCAAGTTGGAAATTGTTATCATCAGCAGCAAGGTATAGTATTAATGACCCCAATTCATTTTCTTCAGCATATATGGGATGGTTTGAAGGATTATGCTGATCACTAATGATGTAGGCCATTTGGGTTTCGCTATACAACCTTCTGAATTTCCCTCCAAACACTGGGATTGTGGCACATGACATGTCCATTTGAAGAGTGCCTCCCAATTTTTTAGATCAATATCTGGAAAGCAGCATCCCGAATCTAGAAAGTATGTCTGCAACTACGATGTCCATGACTAAGGTTTTCATAGGCAATTGGGTAAGGGAAACAACCAAGTCCTTGATCACTCCTAGACACTTGGATTTTTTGGAATCAAAGGTGTATAGATCATGGTATTGCTTGGTGATCTCTAATCCTAATTCATCCATGACCTTCTTTAGCAACAGATTATGAGAAGCTCCAACATCTAGTAAAAAATTATGTCGCAATTTGTCATGTATATTGAGTGATAGGTAGAAAGGTGGTGATCTGTCATCATTTTGGTCTTGGACATGATATCCTAGATAAATAGCGGGATGCTCATCCTCAAGGTTGACTGAATCAGGAGCGAGGGGTGGCTGTAGCTGAATTTTAAAAGACTCTTTTATGCTCGATTTTTCAACAATTCTAGAAGTGGGACCAGAATTTTGATTTCATTCAATTCAGATTTGAGACGGAAATAAATTGGAACTAATTCCCTATTTTTTGCAATGATTTTGACAATTGGGGCAGAATTTTGAGGTGGAGGAACCTCATTGACCTTGGCCTTTTGTTTAGCAGCTTGTTTATCTGAATCTGATTTTTGTTGAGGTTGCTAAACAGGACCTTTGGACCTCAAAGGATAATTTATGTTTTGAACTTCTTGCTATTTTTTATCATTTTTTGCATAAATTTGGGCATTCTCATCATCTGAAAACAAATAAATCCTTGACTGCTCTTCATATTCTTGCAAAGTCAAACATGTTGACTGTGAGGTTTCTCCCACAAGGTTTATTTCTTCATTTTCTTGCCATTCTTCTTCAACAAAATTATTCAAAGGAGGTGTTTAGTCAATTTAGTGTCCTAAATTGCTATCATAAATTATTGACCAGGGCTAGTAAACTGATGAAGTGTAGTGCACTATATGTGCTTAAGAAACCTACTTCTTACTTCGTTGTTTTGATGTTTTATTGATGTTTTGGGGGTTTTATGTTTTGATTATTAGTGTTCTACTCTAAAATAGAAAGATGAGATTAAATCTAATTAAAAGAAAGAAAAGGAAATGTTGTCAAATGAATTAAAAGCAGAGTTTTATTTGTCTATTTTCTAATTAAGAAATGATGAGAGCTAGAAATCCTAATCCATGGATATTGCAGCTTAATTGAAGATTCAAGAAATGAAAACAACTAATAACTCAAACATTACAACTAAATTCAATTCATTCAATTAAGGTTTATTGGAAGAGATTTTGAAAGAGATTAATTGTAGTGTAATGAGGATCTCCTATGACATGAAATAAAATGTTGAAACAATCAATAACTCAAAAACATTACAACTGAATCCAATTCATTCAATTAAGGTTTATTGGAAGAGATTTTGAAAGAGATTAATTGTAGTGTAATGAGGATCTCCTATGACATGAAACAAAATGCTGAAACAATCAATAACTCAAAAACATTATAACTAAATCCAATTCATTCAATGAAGGTTTATTGGAAGAGATTTTGAGAGAGATTAATTGTAGTGTAATGAGGATCTCCTATGATATGAAATAAAATGCTGGACAATTACTGTATCTATAAGTCACTAACCATTTTAATTTAAGATTCAAATGGTATTTACTTGGTCGAGCACAGTAACTGTTAACTATGTAAGACAATAAATGAAACCTAGGCAATCACTGTTCTTATAAGTCACTTAGCTATTATTCAATAGCTTTTACTTAGTTTCATCCAGCAATTGCAAATTACGAAAGCAATAATTTGAGCAAAAATTAAAGAGAAATACTAAACAGAAACTGAAATAAACTTAGCTAGAAAACACGTGAAACCTCCTTAGCAGCAGGGGCCCTCTGCTACCAATTTAGTGAACTCCTTAGCTCCTTGAAGATGTGATCAAAACAACATCAAATAACTTCTTTATTGATAAAATCACAAATCTACATCCCATTCCATATTAAGCCTTGTTACAAAACACTCTATAATCCCTTCTCTTCTTCTCCTATTTTTTCACATCCCTTGATAGGAGAAAGCTTCCCCTATTTATACAAAAATATGAGAAATTATCTCATTAATGAGAGTCCATGAATCTCTCCCTATATCTCTAGAGTTACAATCAAAATAGGAAATGATAAGACACATGTATTTTTAGAGTTTCAATACAAAATAGGAAATGAGACACATATCCTCATGATCCCATGATCTTCTCCACTCAAATTCGAATTTGGTTTTGGTAGGCCACATAAAGGTCTTTTAGAAGCTTCCTTTTGACCTACACATGTCAACAATCTCATCCCACTTGTTAGGTATAAGCATATGCATATTATTTTCTAATTTTTAACCACAAATTCACTTAAAAATGCTAAGAATTAATAAAGTTTGGAAAAACATAAATGTAACCCAATAGTGGTAATGGTAAGGTAAATGTAATGAAATGGAGGTGGAGTGAAGGTGGTAATATGGAAATATAAGTGAAAATGTAATGGAAGTGAATGACAATTTCAAGGCCCAACATACCCCCCAACTGAAGCTATTGCATGTCCTCATGCAATCTATTACATTAATTCTTTTTGATCCTTGAGCTTCGACTTAACTTTGCATGATATCATTTGATAACTTCATACTTCTGCAAAGTGTTTTACTTGAATTGAAACATGGTTGGTTCTTGTGTTACAACCATATTTTGTTGTTGCATTCAATTTTGACCTTTGATCTTTTCATAATGATAATTTGATTTTTATTGCAAAGTATATCTTTATTAGATTGCATCATGGTTGGTTCTTACATGACAACCATGATTGTGTTTGTATCCAATCATCTTTTGAGGAATTTTGAAAAGCCATTGTATGCTCATAATAATAATGTAATAGTTAATATATTTTAGAAGTATGTGGGTTTCTGAATGTGATATGAACGTGGAAAAGTATGAATATGAATGTATTCCCCCCCCCCAACTGATGGTATTGTAAATTTTATGAAATGAGGAAGAGATGTTTTTTTCCAAAAATTATCATTCTAGCTTTTCAAGGAATTCTATGGTAAAAAGTTAGAAAATGACGTACCTTAACTTACCCTTTGGAAATGGATGGGTTGCATGTGTGTACTGAAGAGTGTAGTTGTTGATGTTGTTGGAATATGTAAACAAATGAATTTGATCTGATTCTTTGTTCTCTTTGTTCTCTTTGTGCTGATGATAATATTGGGATCTTTATTGCTGCTGATACAAATTGATTCCTACTGCAAACTGCTGAAATGTTGTAGTCTTCAATCGTTACAAAATCCGATGGTACGGTTCTAGTCATGCGAATAAATGTGTTGATGTCGAGCATGAAGAGAAGTCATTGGATTACCGACCATTGATGAATGTCGTTAACCAATGCGAGGAAAACTCACCATTAATGTCAATGAGTGCCTAGGTACCTAAGTACATCTTGCAAGGTGCGAATAGATAAGCTGATGTCGAGCCACTTGCAAGATCTGACGATCAAGGGACATTTATGTATTCCCATGATAGCCAGTGAGAGAACTTGTCATTAATGCATACAAGCCTCAAGGTACTATTAAGGACTCTAGTATTGGACCTAGATAATGTGCTAATGTCGATAGGCCAAGACTTGTTAGAAGGGAGACCTTAAGGAATCCTCCATCAACTAACACAAGCATGAAAGAATAATTTTTTTTGAAGAACTGTGGATGAAATTTTTTGCAGTGGATCAAGGTTTATTTGACAGAATGAAAATGGAAATGAAATGAATCAGCTTTGTAGAGGATCTGAATGGTTTTATTGCTAGGTTTGTGAAAGCATGGAAGGAAAATATAATCATTGGGGAAAAAAATGAGCAGTGAGGGAAAATGAGACAAGGATTTTATTGAATGACTAAGTAGAAATGCAATAGCGAATGTAAAGGGAAATGAGGTGAATGTTTTATTGACTGACGAATCATGGATGCAATGGAGATACTGACATCTGAAAGGCTTGCAAGTGTTGGATCTGATTTGCATTAGCATGTGCTCATGATTTTATTTGTTGCTGATCATCTTCTTGTAAAATAAATGTAGTCTCTAAGAGAGACACTATTCGCTTGTAGTCATCTGTCCTTCCTCTTGGAACCTACAAAATAAAACTAGTACTTATTTTGAAATGGAATGTAAGATTATAAAAAGAGAGAGGTGATCAATCTCTCTGGTTATGAAATTTACACAAAAAAAACTGAGAATTGGTACTAATAAAACAAGTTCACGAAGGAAAACCAAAAGAATTTATACCTGTTTCGAAATTAGTGCCTCAAGTTACCTGTTGTGTCTTTTCAGCAATTTATTTAGTCTTTACAGTTTCAAAATTTTGGTGATATTTTTCTCATTATGTAGATCTTGTCGAGATCTTTCCAATGATGCTTGAATCGTTGAAATCCGATGTCGTATGAAAACGTTAGGCTAAGTTAAACTTTGGGTGAAACAATGAAGTTTTTCAGCTGCAAAATGTGCACCGTTCCGTAGCTAAAATCCTGAAAAGAAAGTTAAGTAGACTTGCCTATGAAAATAATCAGTCTTGACATTTAAATCAACCAGTACCTCCTCAAGGAAAACGAACAATACCCTACTTATTTTATTGATGCATTTTTTTTATATTTATATTTATATTTTTTTAATTATATATGTTATATTTTTAAAATTTTAAAATACACACACACGCACACACACATATATTTTAAAACAAAACAAATAATAAAGAACAATTGAAACAAGAGCCTTTAGCTGTGCACGCCTAAATAAGGCAGACTCGTTGTGCCCAAGTATGCAATCAAGGAACTTGGATATTGGATAGGCAATAGGATAGCAAATAATCATAAGGATGCGCACAAGCCATAAGATTATACTGCATTCCAATTGCAACCTCTTGCATATCCATTAGTGTTTGTGCTTTCTCAGCTCTCAACCATAAAGAAAATTCAGAATCTATAGCATTTTCAAAATTTATCATAGCTATAGTCTCAGTAGGCTTAATTTATTTAGGAATTTTCTGATAAATCTTATTAAACCTCTTGGTAAAATCAGCCAATGACTCATCAACCTCATTTTTTAGAGTTCCAAATTCTGTAAGGTAGTACACATAGTCTTTCCTATCACCCCATTTCTTCACAAATACTTCCTCCAATTCATCAATTCCTGTTATTGATTTTGGTGGCAAACTTCTAAACCATGTGCGAGCTTCTCCATCCATAATTTGAATGAAGAGTCTTGACCAGACATCTTCATGTTCAATGCTCTGGTTGTCAACATAACTATAGAAATAAACTAAGTGTTCCTCAACAGAAACTCCTTCTCCCTCCCTAGTGTATTTTGGAATATATTTCAAGTAATCTCCTTGAGGAAGTGTATGCAAGGGTTGAGGGAGAACAAGTGGTGCATATCTTGCAGCCACTATCTGCTGCATCCTTGTGAGGGCAGGCTAAGCCATGGCTTGCAGATGTACAAATGATAGATGACTGGTTGATATAGTTGTTTGGGAACTAGGAATTACAACCTGTAGAATTTGAATATGACTTGAGACAACATAAAATTGGAATTCTTGAGCCGATTCTTCAAGTTTTGGGGCTGAAAACAATGGATTTTAAAAGAGATGAACATAGGAGATTTTGACTGCACCTTCTACAGAAGAATCAGATTCAAATTTTGTCTCTTGAGGAGATGAGGTAAATTCAACTTTGTTTTGCTGAGCTAGGAAGTTAGATAATTTAAAAGTGAGGCCTTCAGAAACATTCCCTTCTGGTTGATGAGAAGAGGATGAACCATCAACTGGATTTTGAGACAAAGGAAAATACTCTTGCTGAGGGGTAATAAGAGACGGGTATTTAGGATGAGTTTGAAGAAAATTTAAAATAGTCTTAAAGTCTTCTTCAGTAAAAACATCCCTATCAAGAAAAGGTGCAATAACCAATACTTGCTCTAAATCTCCTTCCGTCAGCACAAACTCTTATGATTCTTTATTAATATTTAAAAACTATGTTTTTCCCTCTTTGACTAGAACATTACTTATCTCAGATTTATTAGGTGATGAGTGAGAAAAATTCTGAGCTGAGCCTAGGTTAACAACATCTACTTTATTTTCTTGGGAAGCAGTTTCAACTTGAGATTTTTCAGCAAAATATTTTGAAACTAAAACTTCTTTGATTCTAAAGTAGATAAAGGTACCTTTTGCTTTGGAACGTACTTTTTGTGTACCTTCTTCACTGATTGAGATGTGGCCTCAACCAATCTCTGTTTTCCTTTTGCATCTTTTCTGATCTCCCCTGGGTCAGCAACTGGAGTCACAATAGGTGATCTCTGATTCCTCCTTGTAGAAGGAGGTCTTAAAACACCTCTTCCTCTTTGTGGAGTCGCCAGGTGAAATAATTTGCAGTCTTCTTCAAGTCACCAATTCTTGTTCACCATTAAGAATTGATTATCCGCAATTCAAAAGAGGCAGATGCACCGAACGATGTTAGCGCTGGAATCAACACTTGGACTGCTTCAAGCACCTGACTAGACACATCCTAAACTCTAAGGCAATATTTTAGTGATTTGATTTATAATATTGGTAGGTGGTTTAAACTCCCATTCAATGAAAAGAGATTTCAGTCAAATCCACTATTCTACTAATGAGGGTATTGGGTCTGATGTGGTTATAGAAAAAGAGTGAGTTTGTAGCCTATGAGGGGAAGAGAATGTGAAATGGAAGAAGAAACAGTAGGTCTGCAAGGCAGAAATCCACTGCTTTTGGTATAAAATAACACAAGTAGAAATTTGTCAATATTTCAATAAGAGAAAGCTATTTCTAGACTTACAATATTCTCATTGAAATATCATGGAAGATAATTGTTATGTGATGCTCTTTACACTGTCATCATGTATATTTCATCAAGAAAGCTCAGTGTGTGGGACTAATAAAAATTGATAAAACACATGAACATGTCAAGAGACTGATAAAAACATGAGGGATTGCAAACTGCCATTGAAGATAATAAGATATGGAAACACAAGTGAAAATTAACAATACACACACCAGATTGATAATAAGTCCTCAAAAGTTTCTTTCAATTTTATTCATTGAAAATAGTACTGATCATATAAGCCAAGATTCTAAAACCACGAACATTTTTTACATAGCAGTTTGTCACATATATACAAAAATATAAAACTGTCATGTCCACAAAAGGAGTAAACCTGTTCCCAAAAGTTATTACGATCTCATGCAAGAGATGAGGCTTATCCTAAAAATTTAATACAATGTTTTATGACATAATAAAAACAAACATCATCAAGGATAAAATTTGAAGTGGTTGTATGATGTGGCAGTCTATGGGAAGACTACTCTTCTGTTATGGTGCGACCAACTCCACAAAAAGTGTAAAAAACAATGAAAGTGACATGTGACTATTCTTTGAATGTTGCATGATGCCTTGTGGAAACGTGTTGGTGCTAAAAGTAATGGTAGAAATCTGTTTCAGAGAAACTCTGCCGCTGTTCCTTTCCTTTGGTTTCTTGTTTGTCGTGATAGGGTCTCAAATTAAACATGGAAATAATGTTGGAGTGGAAAAACCCATATAGATAGGTTCCAAACAAAAGGACTATGCATGTGAAAGATATAAGAAGGAGAAACATTGAATTGTGGGCCAGCGGGAGAAATAAAAGAGTAGTGGGAAATATGGAGGTTAAACAGGTTATGGAGGTGGATTGAAAGAGATAGCAGGGTTTCATTTGATTAGCGAGAGAGATTATTAAATAAATTATGAGTGGGAGGAGAAAATCTTTTATACATATATCACAATCGCAAATCAAGGTCGGAAACGTTTAAGTATAAGAAAAAAGTGGGAGGGAATGCAATTTGCGATGGGGGTGATGATGTGGCAAGGAGGTTTGGACCGAGGGGGGTGTGAAATGTGGAAAGGAGGACACGTAGCAGGAGGAGTGACGGAGAAAAAAACTTTTCGGACCCCCCCGCAGTGTTAAAATCAAAATGGAGAAGGGGGGACGAAAAGGCATGAGAACCATGGATCAAAGGGTGGGGAAGATCATGAGGTGTAACGACCGGTAGAAATCACAATCACATTTTGGTGTTTATAACGGATTCTTGAGCACCTATCCTCCTAAGCTTGCGAATCGTGATATGTGATTGGGTCCCACCAATATCGCACATCGCACTTCGACGTTTATAACATGATCCTGAGTGCCTATCCTCCATAGCTTGCGATGTGAGATGGGGAATGGTGACATGGCAGGGAAAGGTGGGTCCCTTTAGTATCGCATTAGAAGATTTGTGGAATGGAAAATGAATGTGGCGAGGATTGTTGTGATATGCGATTAGCAACGATGACGTGGTAGGAAAGGGTCCCACTCAATATCGCAATCAGGGAAATGAGGAAGCATAAGTGAATGCGGTAAGTGAACTTTGTGAAAATGCAATGCGAAAAGGTAGGTGGGGCCCATTAAACATATTTTAAAAGTGGATAAGTGAAAACTTCATTAAGTCAATGAATATGGTAAAATTCGTCCGAATCATAATATAAAGGAATTTTTAAAACATTTCGAATGTTATGAAACGGATAAAAAAAGAAATGATGGGTCCCAACAATATCGCATATCATAAAGTTTGTAGGATTCGACAATGGTTACATGTATAAGGTTTGAATATGCGATAGAAGGTAAGGTAAAAAGGGTATAATATGATATGGCTGTTAGTGGCTGTGCAGAGCTGTTTTTTAATTATAAAAATTGAATTTTAATAGTTAAAAAGGGCTTTTGAAAGAAATGAAACGCTGGACATTGGGATTTTTTGGAAAAATGAAAGGTAAAAGAGGGAAAATGAAATGAATGAAGGTAGAAATGAAACTTTCTCACCACTACACTTTGGTAACGACACTTTCATCTTACAACCGAACTGAAAAGGTAGATTGATTCCTTGGAGAATAATGACCAGACTTTGAAAATATTTGAAAAAATTGCAGTGCTAACATAGTCTATGATATGGGAGTAGTTGCAATACCTGGTCAACATGTTGAAGGTGAGAGTCCCATGTTATGTTGTATATATGAGAATATCATCAAAAAATACCAGGACGATTTTTTTGAGATATGGTTTTAGAAGGTGGTTCATGAGGCTTTGAAAAGTGGATGGGACATTATAGAGACCAAATGGAATAACTATGAATTCATAATTACCTTCATGAGATTGAAAGACTGCCTTGGGACTTTCCACTTCCTTCATCTATATTTGGTGATAGCCCGAGCAGAGGTCCAACTTGGTAAAAAAATTGGCACCATGCAGTTCATCAAGCGGATCATCAACTACTAGGATAGGAAATTTGTCCTTTATAATGAGCTTGTTAAGGGCCCTAAAGTTTGGACACATGTGCCATTCACCAGATTTCATTAGAAGCATGAACATTGGAGATGAATAAGGGCAAGTGTTAGGATGAATAACACCAGATTCGAGGAGTTCCTTGATGATTTTTTCAATTTCATTATTTTGTGAAAAAGGATATCGATAGGGGTGGATATTTGGTGGTTGGGTACCCAAGAGCAAAGGGATGTTATGATCATGTTCATCCCTAGAGGGTGGGAGCTTCTTAGGCTTGTCAAAGACCCACTGGTGGTGATCTAATACTTGTTTCATGTAAATATTAATGTGAGGAGGAGTGGATTTAATGGCATGGATGACATTAGATTGTGCTACTATCCCATTCGATGTCAGATGATGATAATAAGAGCACATGCTTAGAGTCCTTGCAGTGTGTGAGTGTGGCCATTTTTATTAAATCTCATATATAAATCTTACAAGTCCATTGTGATAGGGCCCAGTGCATAGATCCATTCAACACCAAGGACAATGTTAGAACTTCCCATTTCAGTGGCAAACATGTGGGTTTTTAGGTGAAAATCACCCATTTGAAGCTTAATATTTTCACAACATCCTTTATATTTCATGGTACCCCCATCAACGGTAAGGACTTGGAAATTATACTATCCTCACAAAACAATGAACGACTTTTACTACTCTCTTATGGACAAAGTTATATGTGTTTCCACAATCAATCAACACCACTACTGGCCAATGTTTAAGAACACCTCAGATTTTGAGAGCTTGGGGAGAAGAAATGCTAGCTAGGGCATGGAGTGAGATAACCGCCTCATATGGTGTAGTTTTGGAATCAATGTATAGAGATAATAGGGGTTCACCCTCATCCTCCTCAGGAAATTCAGTGGATGGAGGTTTATCGACAAAGCTATTTTTAGTAGCATTGATTTGAAATAATTTTGGTTCCTTTCATTTATGCCCCAAGGAGTATTTTTCCTCACACTAGTAGCAAAGTCCTTGTTTCCTTCTTTCAGCCACTTCTGTCGGTGACACCTTTTGAACCTTAAGTGTTTGGGTGGGGCCCATACCCGGGGTGGGACGTGCCCACGCGACTGAATTTGGACAATTTGATTCGTAATTTAAAGCGACTTCTACCTTTAAGGCCTTGTTTCATGCTTCCAACTAAGTAGTTGGTTGATGCATTCATGATGCAGGAGCATCCTTCTTAGAGTATTAGTGTTCATTTGGTTGATTAGGGAGTGATTTTTTTTATGAATTTTGTGTGATAAATCTATGTGTGAGGGTTTTAATTGTAAATATTCTCAACTATGTGAGAATATCAAGGATGGTTGATGTGTGAAGATCTCATAGAGATCTTAGGGATACGAGATCTTCGAATAGAAGTTAGTTGAGTAAATTCTAGAAACAAATCATGGATTTAATATAATCCATAACGATGTAAATATTATTTAACTGTGAGCCTGCATATGACGAAAGGGAGAGCGTTAGTGTTAACATAGAGTGGAGAGAATAAATCAAGCAACGAGTTCTTCTGAGTCATGTAATTACAGTTTTATAAATGAAGAGAGTTCAGTGTGTTATAAATGTGTTTTTGCATGATTTTTATGTTTTTTTGATTTCACTGGTTCTTTAAGATTGCAAGTGTTGAAACGTTGTTGAGTGTAGGTACTAAAGTGCTGATAAAACTGTTTAATGGAGTTCTAGGAGAGATGCACCATCTCAGACGATGACATGAGGAAGAAGTGTGACTGGTAGAGCCTTAGATCAATATAAGGAAGTTGCGACCTACACCATTGACATGAAGAACAGTCTATGGCCTGGACGTTGACTCAAACGATGAATTGATCATTCTAGTGGGAGGATTAATTGCATTACCAATAGGCGGAAAAAATAATTTCCCTTAGAGGCCAAATTGGTAGATCCGGAGGCTGAAATTGTTGTTACAAAGAGGCTGAATCAGTATTTTAAGAGGGCTGAATAGTGTCGAAGTTGAGGCCAAGTTCCTCTACAATAAGGGGTGAAATTACAATGCTGAAGAAGGCCGAGTTTCTTATTCAGGACGTGATTCTTGCAAAGGCTGAATTCCTTGTTGGGGGTAATTCACATTGTTGAAGATCACTTGCTGAAGGGCCGCGTTTATAATATCAAAAAGACCGAATTCAAGAGGCCGAAAATCCACTTCTAGGAGGGTCGAATCTCTGCCACAGAGTTCGAGCTATTTTATTAGGGCCAAGTGATTCTGCTGAGGATCGAATTGCACTTCTGATCAAGTTATTTATTGTCAGGGAGAACAAGCTTTCTAGTGTCAACTAATTTCCCATATTTAATTAGTTTATCAGTGACCCATAATTGCATTAAACGAGCATTGGTTGGTCGAGCATAATGAAAAACCTCTGTTTTGTTTGCTCCCTTTATATATACATGGGCCCATAACCCACAGGATCCATGCAAATTGAGAAATATGCAGTTATACTGCGTCAATTCATACATGGGCTTCAATGACTTCCTTTCGGCCATTGATGAAACACTCTAAGTAAAAGACATCGCCTAGCCCTTTAGTTTGGATGGTCAATTCTTCAAAGGCTGCAATTTAGTCCCGTATTGTACCCTTTTGCTTGAGCTTAGTGAGATGACCTAGAAAGTGAGCTTCTCAATCAAAGCAGTCACAAAGCAGTCCCTGGATAGCATTTCTGATGCCACTGCCATCACTATTGGTCGAAGTAAAAATCTCCCACATGTATTTTAGTGTCATCATCCCAGATATTATTAAGGTGGAAATATTATTCCATTTTTGCCACCTATTATCTCTAAATTGGTACATATGGGCTGCTCCACCAGTCAACCTAGAGTAACTCTTTCAAACCAACTTTTGACTAAAGATTAGCCTCTTTAGCCCGGGAGGGCTCTCTCAAAGTAACTTGTGATTTGTTCAATTAGGATTCAATCATATGGCTAACTCTATGATATTGACTTGAATGTGTTTGATTGCAGGTGAGAAATGTATAGGGTTCACTACCATTGGGCTTATGGAGTCAGTGTTAGGAAATTCAATGAAAATGGCTCTCTTGGTGGAAGCCGAGGCATGTAATGTTTCAATGAAAGGAAAACAGACACAAAATATTCAATGGCTTAATATTCAAAGGAAGTCAGAGCACGAGGGACATGAATTTTGATTAATTAAACATCAAGCTATTGAAAGAAACATATTAAGATACATAAGAAATAAGCTCATTGAAACACAAAAATAATCTCAGGTGAAGAAGAAAACACATTCACTGTATATTACTGATCATAATTTTTTTTACAAAGTGGTAGTGTCAAATAACATTCTCCAACCCCCCTCTCCTTTCATAATCTGTATGTTAATAGAACTAGATATCTTTACATGAGGTCTACCAGCTAGCTATACCTTCGAATACTCTCAAAGACATCTTTTCTAAATAGGAAACCTATCACAAGGAGGGAATGTAGTGCTATTTTTGTTTCTAGGAGTCCAAAACCTATTAGGACTCAAACCCTATTTATTACACTAACAACCTTTACATAATGTATTGATGATGACATTATCGAACATAACCACTTTGAGTGATGTGGCATTGTCCATAACCAAACCAAATAAAAACCAACTGACATTAAGAGTATGCTCCTAGAAATTTGGAAATGTGTTGGCCTAGTTGATGATGTGTTCAAAATTGATTTGTTGGCAACCTAATCACCCACTTTGTTGAGTGTTCTGAACAATAAAATATTCATTTATACTCTTTGACTAATCCATATGATTTTTGTGCTTCAAATATGCATTAAATTCTTGAAAAAATTTGAAATTCCTTTTCACTGCAAAAACAAAGGATTCTAGGCAAGTTTGTAGCAAGATTTTGTAGCAAATTCACTTCACCCACCTATGCCATATGTTTGCCCTCTTTTTTGATTTGGAGATGTTTATTGATCCAAATGAGCTAAATACAAATTTTTCCCCACCTTAATTTTGACTTTATCCATGATTTTAAGCAAAAATTCACCTACAAATATTTTGTAGCGAAATCTGGGCTTCAAGCCTGGGATTCACTACGAAATGGCTTAATTGGCAGAAAACTCAAAAATTGTCATTTTTTCTTCAAAATTTTTCCTATGGTTGTGTAAGATGATAAGATGAAGCATGATAAGGAAAACTTGTTTCAAAATACCTTTTATCCTCCTCAAGACGTAGCATTTTTCCCTTTAGCAAGATCATCTACTAATAAAAATGGACTTGTTTTATTATTATTATTATTTATTTTTATTTTATATTTTATTTTATTTATTTATATTTTGTTTTTTTTGTTATTTTGTTTTTTTTTTTTCTAAAAATGAGCTCCTATCTCCGGATCCCTTATAGCTGTTGAAAAACGGGAGGAGATTTTTGTAACTAAGTTTGTGCTGAAGAAAAAACTCTCTTGGTTTTTTGAACACCATCTCCAACTGTCCGGAATCTGCATTTGAAAAACATGTCTAAAACAGGAAAAAACACATTCTGAAAATAGAGCCCAAAGACATCTTCGAATCTCCCAATTTGTAGTACCTGTGAGAAAAATTAAAGAGCTTAATGTTCCTTGATATGTGCTTGACAATAAACTCTCTCAGTTTTTTAGAATTCTCCTCTGTTTGCCCAGAAACTGCTCTTGAAGTTGACTGCTCAAACAATCAAAAAACACAAAAATTCCTTTGTTTCTTATGGCAGAAATGCATGTAACCAACTTTAATGAAATCCTCTGCAACACTAGGGTCTTCCATGACCAATTTTAAGTCCATAGGTTCATATTTGACCACTGAACCTCCCTTTATTAGTCTTCTTCTACATGACTATCTCTTTTAACATTGTGCTGGCCTTCTTGATACTATGACACATGTAAAGAACAAAATTGCACAATAAGCAACTTGCAAACAAAGATGGAATTTCTTAAGGATGATAATCAACTGATGCATGCAAAGTTCGAAGGGAGGATGACATAGAGGTGCTTTGAAGGTGAGTTTTAAAAGGTAAGTTTCAAATATGAGAGGATAGAGGAAAATGAGAGGTTAAGTGAAATGATAAACGATAAATGATTATCATGCATGTTGCATTATTCCATACAACTGATCATGTGACCTCAAATTGATCCCTAACCACTAAAAATTTAATACCGCAACCTTTTCTTTACTGATGCAAAAAAACATGATTTTGTAGCAAATTCAGTTATAAACATGGAAAATTCGCTATGAAATGGTCAGGTGATTCCGTAGCGAAATCTGCCTGTTTGCAGTTATAT
The DNA here is from genome assembly GCA_034641835.2 of Pinus albicaulis. NCBI lineage: Eukaryota > Viridiplantae > Streptophyta > Pinopsida > Pinales > Pinaceae > Pinus > Pinus albicaulis. Next base: position 298,094,616 of record CM076569.1, read on the forward strand.
TCACTGCAGAATATTGAAAAATCAGATAGGTGGCCACTACCTCAATTTAAAACAATGTATGTGAGCCTAAGCTGGAATTTGATGGATTTGACTGAGATGACATGACATGTGGAGTATTCTAGACTTAGGGTAAGGCCCTTTTCATGAGTTTCTCATCAATTTCATGAACCAATCTTTATGAGACAAAATGAAAACTAGGTTAATGACCGTATCAACCAAAAATTGAAATTTTATGTGTGATAACACCATCCATACTGTCGAGTTAGAGACATCAATTTGTGCATGTCCAGCTTAGGTGTCCAGTGGCTCAAATATTGGTGACCTCCATGGAAATGAATGTGATGTTTGGATTCTCCTTCTACGTGTGCATCAACATTGTGTTCTTCCCTTAGGGATTCGTGAGACGTCCTTAGGGCTTCCAATACTTGTTTGATTTGGTTGGAAATGGATGCCTGTAAGTCATTGAATTTTTTCTTGAGGGCTTCGAATTTCTCTATAGCCATAACTTGAGACCTCGTATCATGCATACTCTAGACCCAATCAAAATTTGAGCTTACTTAAGAGTAGTATGGTTGGAAAGAGGGAAAGCTTTGGAGTCTAGTGATGTAGGTCACTTAAAGTCATGTCGCGAAAAATTTGGGACCACATGAAAATTGGGGCTTACAGGTGAATGGTACCGCTGTGATTAGCTCATCATCCTAAATATTATGGGCCAGGTCCCTTGCAAACATCACATGATGGACTCAATATTTTTTTTTTTAAAACTCCGAATGGAGTTTTACTCCCAGCTGATCAATACTGCTATGGTCGAAAGCCAAAATGATTGATACCACCAAATATCCTGCAAAAATTGGGGCTAGTAGTAGAAACCCCAAGGTCTTGGCAAAATGTGTTGCGACAATCTGATCTGGACTATGGCGTCCAAAACCTTCATTGCACAAAAAGTATGATATGCGTTGTGAAAACCCCAACTGTTGAATCTGATCTGCACAACAGTGGAAAAAACCCAACTAATAGATCTGATCTATACAATGACGACCGAACCCAATTGATAGATCTAATTTGGATGAAAATGTGGAGAGAAATATCTAGATAGCTGAGAGAACTATTGTCACAAGGAGTGTCACATGCTACATATCACAATATACATGGGTGTCTAACAACAATACTCAGCCCAATATTTTAGAGCACTAATTAAGGAGCATTTATTTCACCCTTAGTCGTACTACCCGACTACCCTATTGTATGTGCAAGTAATCTCCCTGAGTGTTGTTCTTAGTGTATTGTAGCAACAAGGTGGTCAACTGCTTATCTAAGGTTAGGTTTCAGGTTACCTTAGGGGGGATTCTGATATAATCAAAGGTACATGGAAGTGCAGTCCATGCATGGTTCTGTCTAATGTGCTACTACTCGAAGGGTTACCCATAGGGGTTACAAGGGAGTCCAACAAGTGCGACCAACTCGTGTAGTTCTTGCATGCATGCCTCCCCAAATCTGCAGGTTTATGCACTCAACGACATATCTCGTGGTTTAAAGACATTGGAGCACGTCTCTAGCCTAAACAAAATCTGCCAAAAATTGTAGGTACATTTGGCCCTGGAAAGTGCTTTGATACCACTTGGTATGCACTTAACCTGCGAGAATAACATAATGACAGAAATATGAAACAATATTGCTAGAAACAAAAAAATATCACATCGATTGAGACAAGCTACAAATATATTTTATTATTCAGAAGCATAATACAATGTTCACTTGCCTCTTCAAGGGAGCAACCTCCAACAGAGTAGAGCTCAATTATAATAAAACTCGATGATACTTGACTTTCTATCTAAGGCTATTTATAGCTTTATGACATCCAAAACCCTAACTACTAGTGGTCCCTTGCATAATACGGGTTAACCAATTTGTATATTAACTATGGCCCTTTCATAACTAATTGTGGTCCCTTTTCTATAATGCGGGTCAACCACTTACAATTATTATTAATGCAAATAACTACTTATAGGATTTATTGAATCAACTAACTAACTATGAATCTCACTATCCCCCTTGGGATAATTACATAAATAAAGGGTTTAGGTTTGGACCTTAACAATGACCAAGTTCCTGGAGTTGTTGAGGTATATGCCCTACCTTAAAGATGAGAAGACAAAGGTCCAAAGGTTAATTAGTGGATTACCTTTATCATTTAAAGATTAGATTGTGTATGATGAGTCCCGGTCATTGGAGGAAGTCGTTAAGAAGATGAACCATTGTTATGAGCAGTCTAAGTGCAAGTTTGAGCCTAAGATGGATTAGAAAGGTAATACGAATATTAAAGGAAAGTGAGCTAAGAAATGAGGAAGACCTTAGGATGCAGGTGATAAGGAGAACATAACATAAGAAGTTCAATGTAGTTGACAAAGGACATGGATTTCAGCTTGAGGAGCATAATAAGGCTGATGGAAGGAAGCATTTACAGTGTTGGACTTGTGGTGGAGAGCATTGCAGGAGATGTTTTCCACAACATCGGGGTGACAGGACTCAGATTTACAGTGTCCAAGAGGCGCATAAAGTTGGGGATGTTGGTTAGAGTATTCCTCGGATCTATGCAACACTTGATAACAAGCCGGTGGACCATCAAGCATCCATTATTGAGATGGAAGGTAATCTCTATGATTGAGTTGTTTCCATTTTGATTGATCCCGGATCTAATTATAGTTATGCTAGTCCTGACATGGTGGATAATTGTTGTTTGAATAAATTACTGCATGAAAAATATTGGTTGGTGAAATTGGCTACATGAAATAAAAAAATAGTTCATCATTGGGTGAGAGCTTGTGCGTTTGAGTTGAATGGTATACCTACACCAACACATCTAAATGTGTTTCCTTTCGGTTCATATCGTACACTTTTGGACATGGATTGGTTGTCCATTCACAGGACCAAGGTAGACTGATATGAGAAGACTATTGAGTGCCAAGATGATGATGGAGAAAAGAGAATCTTGCAGTGAAAGAAGAAGCCTACATCAGTGAGAATGGTTATAGCCATGAAATCTAAGCACAATTTTAGGAAAGGATGTGTATTGTTTGCAGTTCATATTTCTAGTGACAAAGGGAAGGATGTTGAGGATGATGAAGTCCTGAAAGTGTATCTTGTTTTGTAGCAGTTTCGAGATGTGTTTCTAGTAGAGATTTCAGAGTTACCAACGCATAGAGAAGTGGGTTTATCTATTGAGTTGATGTCGGGAGAAACACCAACATCTAAGGAACCATATAGGATGAGCACTCCGAAGTTGGTGGAATTAAAGTTTTAGCTAAAGGAAATGCTTGATAAGCAATACATAAGGTCATGTGTGTCACCTTGGGGTGCACCAATATTATTTGTAAATAAGAAGGACGATACTCTCAAGTTGTGCATTGATTACAAGTAGCTGAACAAGGTGACCATCAAGAATATGTATCCATTGCCACAAATTAATGACTTTATTGATCAGATGAAGGGAGAAGCAATGTTCTCAAAGATTAATATGAGATCAGGATATCGTCAGGTGTGCATCAAAGAAGAATACATTTGCAAGACTAAATTTTCTACCAAGTATGGGCATTATGAGTTCATAGTGGTTCCTTTTGGTCTTACTAATGCTCTAGCTACTTTCATGTGCTTGATGAAATGTGTGTTGCATCTTTATCTGTACAAGTCTACAATAGTGTTTATTGATGATATATTGATATATTCCAAGAATGAGGAAAAGCATGGAGAACACCAAACAACAATGTTGAGAGAGCATCAATTATATGCCAAGCTCAACAAGTACAATTTCTTTCATACTAAAGTTCATTACTTGGGACATGTTGTTTCCAAAGAATGTATATTAGTGGACCTAAAAAAGATTAAAGCTATCATGGAGTAGCTAGCTCCTAGTAATGTGGATGAGATCAGATAATTCATGGGACTAACATGTTATTACAGGAGGTTCATTAGGAACTTCTCAAAGATTAGTTATCCTATCACATCTTTGTAGAGAAAAGGGAAGAAGTTTGAAAGGACAGAGGAGAGTGCAACCCGTTTTGAGTATTTGAAGAATTTTCTTACAAATGCTCCAGTCTAGAATATTGCAGATCTTGATGAGGAGTTTGTGGTATATAATGATGCTTGCAAGAAAGGTCTTGGTGGAGTCATGATGTGGGAAGGGTGGGTAGTATGGAGTCAAAGAAGTTGAATGAGCATGACCAAAACTATGTGATTCATGATCCTCAGTTGGAAGCTATAATTCACACATTAAATATGTGGAGACATTATCTTCTTGGAAAGAGGTTTTAATTGATGAGTGATCATAGCGGATCGAGGTACTTGTTTGACCAACCCAATATGAATGCCAGGAAAGCTAGATGGTTGGATACCCTCAACAAGTTTTATTTTGAGATCAGGTACATCAAGGGAAAGGAGAACATGGTTGCATATGCTCTCAGTAGAAGAGTGTAAGTGAATAAAATTTTAGTTATGAGCTCTTATGGGACAAATTTACATGAGAGAGTATTGCATGCAAGGAAACATGATGACACGTACCAACAACTAAAGTAGAGATTGAAACAACAGGGTGAAGGTGATAGGGATGAGGAGTATCACCTCACGATAGATGGCTTGGTCAAATTTCGGAATGGGATCTATGTACCTGATAGTACTGAGCTCAAGAAGCTTATCTTGAGGGAGTTTCATGTTAAGACGTATTAAAGCCACCCATGATACCAAAATACTTTGACATTAGTCAATAAGTACTATCATTGGCTGAATCTAAAGAAATAAGTGGTTGAGTTTGTTGCTAGATGTTTAGAATGTCAATAAGTGAAAGTAGAATGTAAGAATCCAACTGGTTTATTGTAGCCTATTTTGATTCCAAAATGTAAATGGGGGGTCATTTCCATGGACTTCATTATAGGTTTTCCAAAGACATCAAAGCAACATGATTCCATCATGGTTGTGGTTGACATGTTGAGCAAGGTAGCTCACTTCATTGTAGTGAAGTATACTAATTTAGCTAGTGAGGTAGCTCACTTCATTGTAGTGAAGTATACTAATTTAGCTAGTGAGGTAGCTTAGATCTTCATTAGGGAGATAATGAGTTTGCATGGTGTTCCCAAGAATATGATATCAGACATAGATGCCAAGTTCACTTCTAGGTGTTGGAAGGAGTTGTTTTTATACTTGGGGACAAAGTTAGCCTTCAGTAGAACTTATCATCCGCAAAAATATGGACAAACATAGAATTTTAACAATATTCTTGAGGATATCTTAAGGATGTATGTCATGCATCAACTATGAAAGTGGGAAGAGTATCTTCCATTGGAGAAATTTTCATATAACAATGAGTATCAAGAGTCATTGAGGATGAGTCCATTTAAGGTTGTTTATGGGATTACTACTCCTATCAGCTAGAGTGATCTAGTGAACATAGTGTGTTTGTACCAAACATCTTGGCTGAGATGGAGTAGGAGATGCAAGTTATTAAAAGAAAAGGCTAAAGGAAACACAAGACATGAAGAAGAGTTATGTAGATCAGCATAGAGCATTCAAGGAGTTTCAGATTGGGGATCATGTTTACTTGCACATCAAGCCCAAGAGGAGCTCCTTCATGTGCCAAGTTGACACCTCGATATTTTGGGCCTTTCGAGATCCTTAAGAGGATTGGGACAATGGCCTACCGAATTGCATTGCCGCCAACATTGAAAGTCCATGATGTTTTCCATGTTTCAATGATTAAGAGATCTATCTAGGATGTTGATCATGTTATTTATTGGTCTATATTATAGGTGGAACCAGAGGGAGAATTTTAAAGAGAACCTCAGTGCATATTGTAGCAGAAACAATTCATGCTACGAAACAGAGCAATTGAGCAAGTTATAGTGCAGTAGAAGCACTTTGGGCCCGATGAAGCTACATGGGTGATGGTTGATCAAATGCAGGCTATGTATCCTTCCTTATTTTTTGGTTGAGCATATGTGTTTGGTATATGTGCTTTGGTTTATGTTTGTATATGCATATTGTATTGTAAATACTGAAATGAGCTATGTTATAAAGATACAATAAGCAATATGTTGTAAATATTGCATTGAGTTGTGTTATAAAGATCTAATAAGTATTATGGTGTTCATGGTTTCAACAGTTTGGTATGATGTAAATGCTACCTCGAGCTGTGTTATAAAGATCCATGAGAAACATGTTTTTTTGTTTATAAGCGTCATTGAAAACCGAAGATGGTGTTCCCCAAGGGGGAGGGGTTTGTAACAACCCCTGGTTGATTTTACATGTAAATAAAATAAAAACAAGGTCATGGGATATGTATTCCAAGATGAATGTTAGGAAAATACTATAATGGACATCACTTATGGATTAATTAATGGCTATGAATATTGACAAAGGCATTGAAAAAGGTAAAGAGATAATAATTGACATTTAAATATGAAAATAAAGGAAAATAGGAGAAAAGGAAGGTGAAGAGAAAAATATTCGCATGCAAGGGAAATTAGAGGAAAAATGAAGGAAAATGAAGAAAATAGAGGCCTTAATGATAAAAAGGATTTAGAGAAACAATTGATAGCTTTTTGACAGTTCTTTGGTGGAGCTCTAGTTCATTCTCTCACTCTCTCATTCTCTCATACTCTTGCACACTTATAGTATTCTTGGAGCATTCTTGGAGCACTCTAACATTCCCTTAGATTTGGGAAAGAAGGCAAAGGAAAGCAAGGAAGTGTAAGGGAAAAGTTGGATCAACAACTACAACAAGGATACTTTGCAGGTAAAACATTGCATGTGTGATTTCCTTGCTGATTTTTGGATGCATGGTATATGCATGTGGTTCCTTGGTTATGTGTTGTCATTGGCATGGAGATTTGTCTGAATCGATAATGGTTTCAGCCTTGCCTTTCCATTTCCTGGATAAGCATGGTGTTGTGGGTTTCCCACTTTTTTTTTGGATTGGTTCTCAGGTTCCCTATGGTTGTGGGTTGGAACAAATGCTCCCTATAATAGCTTGGGTTGAGTAGTTATTGGACCCTGCAGGTTGGGACAACTTCTTTGGAGCCTTGGTGGTTAAGTTAATAGTCCTTAGAGCCATAGGTGGAACACACACTTTGGAGTCCTGATTTAGCTGGGGTTTGAGTCACTAGTTACTGAAGCCCTAAACAACTTGGGTAGAGACCAATATGGTTGATGTTAGTGATTTTTGGATAGTACAAGTGAGATCAACATTGTTTAGGGTTGAGTTGGTTTGGCCTTTGGAAGCTCTGATTGATTTTATCTTGGTTTATCCCATGAGATACCACATTCATTCTTGGAATATGGTGCCTGGGTGATTGGTTGAACGAGATATTTAGTTCAACCCAATCTATGTTATGGTAGTACGTGGAAGTAGCAGACTTGGTTGGCATTTTCATATGTTAATAAGAGTTATTTTTTATTGTGATCTATGAGCACTTATATTGGTTATCATGTTGACATTATGGCCGATGTGCCATGGTTTCAATTATGGTATATGTTGTTTATATGATGTATCCTATCTATGGCTCTTGACATGTTTTGATAAATTATTGAATGGTTGATGAATGCATGGGCTAACAAGTGTCATTGCAGCTAGTTAGAGAGGGCTTGGAGCCTTCTTGGTGATTCTCAAATGAATTTGAGATCCCTATGATCAGCTATGCATTCATAACCTCTAGCTTTCATGTTCATCATATGCGTGACAAAATGTATTTCACAGAATAGGCATGTCTAGGTAAAATTCTTGCTTGAGTTTTGATTGATTAACATTGTCCTCACCTTTGAATGCATTCTAGAAAGTTACATGCAGTTATGGGTAGTGGTCTGGAGTCTAGCTTGAAAAAGTGGCTCACATCTCACGAACGCACCCTCTGAACTGGGAAATTTTCATCATAACCACATGGAAACAAGCTCATGCATGCAGTTATAGGATTCTGACATGTGGTTGGGGAGTTTCCTTTGTGAAAAGAGCTCCAGCTTAGGGATTAACCTTCTGGAGTGGTTTGCAGGCTCCTAAGTGGCCTAGGGAAGTCTGTCTATTGTCGGTTTGTTGGCCCCATTTCCATAATTGGATCTTGAAGGTCAGGTCCTATCATAGTGACACTCATCTCTTGTTTACCCTGGCGAGCTTCTAAAAATAGGTAAATGTGGGGTGAGGTGTTCAAGGGTGGTATCAAAGCTTCTAGGTTCAAACTCTTGGACTAGATGGGATAAATGATGAGAACTTGAGGAAACTGAGAGAGGGAGGGGGGGGGGGGGGGGCGAAGGGGGTGAATCATTTTATTCCATTCTTGGACATTAAAATTATTTTCTTTTGATTGATTAACTGAAACATTAAATGAGTAGTTTAACACATAATGACCAACATATTGAATAAGTGAACAACAAGTAATAAGAAAACCAAAAAAATTGCATCAACACATAATAACAACACACATGGACACTAGATATAAGTGGAAACCCATAAAGGGAGAAAACCATGACTTTTTTTTATTGTTGTTATGCAAAGGCAAGCTCCTACTCCCTTATTACAAATCATTTTTGTAGGCTCCAACCTACAGGAGGCTACTACCTCAATTTTTTTGCAAGTTACAACATGCAAGGAAGCTCCAACTCCCATATGTTTTCTGTAGGCTACAACCCAAAGGAGGTTCCTAAATCAATAGGCTCCAACCTGATATTTATCAAGATTACAACTTGAAAGGAGACCACAATCCCTTAAGTCAAAATGAAAATAATATGTTGGTTTACCTGGCCATCAATTTTGCATACCTCCATATTTATTTCTGCCTCTTCTCCCTTTCAAATTTGTTTCACATTAGTTTCATGCGTTTCACACAACTCACAAACAATCAACCCTCACATGCTCTCTAACTCTCTAACCACCCAAATCTCCAAAGTTTCATAAATTTATAAGTGAACTTTGATGGCAGTTAGTATTCTATTCACATGAATCTGAAATGACAATACTTGTCTCTTTGCATTCCAAAGGTGTCTCTTAAATTCCAAAACTATTTAAACTCTTGAATATTAAAATACATAAAAGGAATTCCATCATATCCAAATGTCATGCATTCATATTCTTCATGATAATAAAATAAATAAATAACATGCAATAATGTAGCCTTGCATTCATATTCAAATAGCCCTACATCAAAATATGTTTTCATGTCTTTTCCTTTGCCTTGCCTTGCATCATGTCTTTATCTTTCCTTTGTTGTCATGGATTCTTGCCTTTGCCTTGCATCACAAAAATTTAGCTTAACCAAATCATCCTTCAAATGAGAAACTTATCTTTCCTTGCCTTATCAATGCCTCGCCTTGTACCTCCTCAACACAAATGTGCATTATCAAATGCACCCAATCCATCAAACACAAAAATCAATCATATGTCGATCAATCTCCATCTCTTACCGCTCCTTTGTTTTGCTACTGCTCCTTTGCAACATCCTTTTTGCTACTTCTTTGCTGCTCCTTGCATTACTACTTCTTTGCTTTGTTGTTGCTCCTTTGTCCTACTATTTCTTCTTTTCCATCACCCTTGCTCATCATCAACCATGAACCTTGCTCCAATGCTAACATTTCCAACATTCCCCCCCTTTGGCATTGATCGAAACACAATGATCCTCCCCCTTTCTGTCCTAAAATTGAATAGTTATCCTCCATCATCAATGAAAACATTTCCAACATTATCCCCCTTTGGCATTGATGGAAACACAATGATCCTCCCCCTTTTTATCTTGAAAATTGAAAAGCTATTATCCATCCTTCTGCTTACCTCCCCCTTTGACACCAATGGAAAGGGTGTCTAAATTCTGTTAACCCTTGAGCTTGTCTTCTTGGATATGGCTTCTTTATCCTTAAACTAAATGCTCTGTAAACATATTAAATAACTCTGAAACTTGTGCAAGTTCTTAAACCATTAGTATGACACCATTGAATGGTGTTCATGTTCAAAGGAATTTACTTCTACACGTTGTCGCATTACAATATCTTATGCAATCACTTAAACCTTTTCAATGCAATCAATTAAAAATTTTCTTCGCACTCATAAACAATGACATGTCTTTGATCTAAGAACCATCGTCATTGATGTGGTATACACTGGGCCTCTCCACAACCTTTTACCTTTTCGATTGTTAGCAGAAGAATTTCCATCCACCTTGCACTACTGAAGGGCTATCTAAACATAATTTCTGAGCAAGTCATCATATAATATATTAACGCAACAACAAAAAATATGTAGATATAATCCATATGAAACATATGATAACACATGTATACAATTGTAGAAACAAAATCAACGCTATATAATAATTTGGCACTAATATCAACGTTGGAAAATGAACCAATCAAGAAACCATAATGAAGCATTGGAAACAATGCACTGCAAATAACCATATCTATGATGCACAAAAATAAACAATATGTTGCAATGCCTCCATCTCTTTGGCTTGTGAAACATTATTTTATGTGCTTGACGTGAACTGATCTCTTGCAATTTTAGCAGCGGAGTGTTACATGGCTATTGAGATTGAAGATGCAAGCTACAAATGTTGTGAATAATTTACAAATTTTCTAGGCCAGAAAGATAGTGAAGATCATGAACTCGCTCAAGAAACCATATCTACGATGCATTGTATTCAAACAATACATTCTCCATGATATGTATCTCCACACGTACGCCAATGCAAATATATCGTAAATAATACAAACTCTAATGTCATTCTCCTTGCAATTATCAGAAATTGTATACACAGGTCTCCATACTCAAGCACTAACCAACACGTTGTGCCATATAATATAAGACATTGTTAGGGCACAAAACCCTAGTTCACAAAGAACCTGAAACTAGAGCACAACACTCATATAACATATACCGGCAACAAAAACACACACATATATATATTCAAGTCTTTATATTCAAGCACTAACCAACACATTGTGCCATATAATATAAGAAGTTGTTAGGGCACAAAATCCTAGTTTACAAAACACACTTGAAACTAGAGCACAACACTCATATAACATATACCAGCAGCAACACACACACACGTATGTATATATATATATATATATATATATGCAACTTTTTATACACCCTATGCAACCTTAACCAAAATATATATCAACATTCTCAAACAATTTTGTGCTATATAAGGACTAGGTGTTCAGTTTTGTGTTCTTGGAGACAACATGGAATAATGTCGAGGAAATGAGAATTTGGAATGGTCTTTTGTAAAGATTGGTCCAATCCTTATACTCCTGAATGAAAGATATATTCCAATAATAATATAAACTCAATGAACAATAATCAAACCAAAAACACAATACAACCACACATTCTGAGTCTCGGATATTATATTTCGCTTAGAGATTTATATTGCATTGATTTATAAGACATGCCTTAGTTAGAGAGGCCATGACAAAGGTTGTGAAACTATTTTCAGATGCAATGGATGCACTGAGAAATACATATATATGATATGCATCTCAACAAGTATGACTTATAATCAGGCGATTGTGGGTTCGTGTCCCACCGGGTGTGCCAATCTATCAAATTTAAGCTACTCGTGTAACCGGTTCAACCCCATCCGTGATTAGTGTGTTCCTACAAAGGAAAAGGACTCGCGATAGAAGATCTCGGTCTCTCGATTGGCCTTTGTATATCAATTTCCGATAATTGAAATTCTTTCAATAATTGAAGTGATATGAATAATTGAAGATGCTTCAATATTCCAACATTGCACAATCTGCTAGTGGGTGGATGAAAATGGGGCTTCTTGACTGCGCTGATGTACTGGTTTATAAAATAATCATAATTTTATTTGTTCACTCCTCATTCACTCAAGAGAACCATTCTCTTCACTACATCGACTTTCTTCACCCTTTTTGCATCCCCTTTTATGCACAGTTTCCATCAATTATTTACCTACTCATTGCATTTGTCTCCATACATTCACTTGGCCTCTTCCAACGTGTCACTATTGTAACTGAAAATAATTGACATATCAACTGTAATGCCAATAATATTAAGTAGTAGTATATAACGCGAATTTTCGAAAAAACCGGTCACCCAAAAAGTGTATTATTCCGACATGCCTCTAACTGATGCGACGTCGCCCGAACCTATCGTGACCCCTCGTTCTCCGGTGCCCTCTCCGTTACCTCTTTGTCTACTCAACTTAGTGTTCCTAAATTGAGGTCATAAATTATCAACCAGGGTTAGTAAACTGCTGAAGTGAGGTGCACTATATGTGCCTAGGTATCTGTTTCTCACTACGTTGTGTTTAATGTTTTTATGATGTTTTTGGTTTTGTGGTTTTATGTTAAGAAGGAAAAGAACAGTTGTTGGTCACACTAAAAACATAGCAAAACCTATACTAAATAACAGAAAATGCAAAGTTTGGTAATGACTCATAGCAAGGAAATAAATCACAACATGAACTCAATAACTCATAACATGAACTCATCCAATTCATTCATTAGAAATATATTGGAATATCTTGAGAAAAGGACAAGTTTAGTGCAAATGAGGTTCTCCTAAGTAAACAATCATCTTACAATATTACAAAGAATCTCATCCATGGCTAAAAGTTTATTGGAACACAATTGGAAAAGATTATTTGTAGCACAATAAGATTTCTACTTTGAATTAACTTGTAATGCTAAGATTAATCCATTCTGCAGCTCAACTTGTCACTACTAAGCCTCATTCGAAAGTTAGAGATTTTCTAGAATAGTTTTTGGGAAAAGGCTTATTTGTGAAATTGCAAAAGATTGCAGAACAATCAAGGCCTTAAACTGATGTCACTAATTCCTGTACATATAATGATGCATTAATAGAAAGTCAAAACAAGAGTAGTTTGTAAACAATGAAGGCCGTGAAGTCTAATTTTGACAGTTAATACAACTTAAAGAACAATGGATAACACTGAACTAGAATGCAATTGATCAAACTTGAAACACAGTGATCACAACTAAACTAGAATGCCATTAACCTAACTTGAAATACAGTGAACTGGAACTAAACTAGAATGCCACTAATCTAACTTAAAATACAGTGAACATAGTTGAACTAGAGTGCCATTATCAAACTTGAAATACAGTGACAGAATTAAAGTAGAGTGACATCTACCTCCAGAGTATTTCAACTGGACTAAAATGCAACTAATTCTATGAAATACTACAACCCTATCTTGTTCAATATGAGTGATATTTTGGAATAGTTTGTAAAAACAAGTCTGGCTGTATCATTCAATGCAAATGAGCATAAAACATAAATTTCAACAAAACGCAGTAAGCTCTGAAACACCACAGCTATGTCTCATCTGGAGTTAGTGATATTTTGGAAGAGATTAATAAGAAAAAGACTAGCTGTAACAACTGATGTCATTGAGCACAAAAAACATAAAGTTCAAGGAAATGCAACTAAATCCTAAAATACTACAGTTATATCCCATCCAATGTTAGTGGTATTTTGGAATAGTTTGTAAGGATAATACTGATTGTGGCATCCACTGCAAGTAATTATAAAAACACAAAGTTCAGAAAATTGATTAAACTAGGAGTGAAACAAGGCTAAGTTACTTATCTAAACCATATGAACAAAGCTTCTCAGGTAGCAGGGGCCCTCTACCACCGGATTAGCACGCAAATATACTCAAGATTGACTCAGCGCTTGCAATAAAGTGATGCTTCTTTCATTAAAGGAGAAATTCTTCAAAACAGAGTATTACGGTCTTCTGAGATCTAGCAATAAAACATAAATCTAGCTAGCTGTTTCTCGGTCTCTCGAGCCATACTTATAACAAAATTACATAACTGTCTTTGAGATAAAACAGGAATAATTCTCTTTCCCAACTAAAATCAAACTAGGACTCTAGTGGTGGCCTCGCACTATGATTAAGGACATCTGTACAGTCCTTGTCCTATTAGAAGTCTATCTCCTAGTTTTGGTTTCCCACGTGCATAACCACCTGTAGACTTGAGCTCAAACTTCGTGGAGAGCAAGAAATGATGGGGAGGTGATGTGGAATAAGACCATATGCGTTTTTCCTTGAGGTGACACCTGGAACCTGCGTGAACATGAAGATAGCTGCAGAATAGGCGACTGGCTACAGAATGACTGCGTTTTGTAGCCGAGTCTAGTAAAAAATTACTACAACAACGAAATCATGAAAACATAGCAAGTTAGTCATTATATACATTCTTAAAGTAATCCTAATCAATCCTATTGATCATTCAAGCCTGTAATTGATGAGGGACAAAGGAAATGAAGTGAAATGTGGCGGAAAAGAAGGACATCTTTGGGGCTCAACACTCCTCTCCGATTGCGACTGCACGTTACGTCGACTACGGTTGCATTAACTCTCTGCCAACCTGTGCATTTCAAATAGAAATCAAAATGCATTACGACGCCAAATTTTCACCAAAACAAACTGGTTTTGATGCTGAGGTAGAAAATATGATGTTGAGGTAAATGTATGAAGTGAATAGTTTCCAGTTTCATGCATCAACAATCTGTCAAACTTGAGGATTGTGAGCTAAAGAATATAAGCAACAACGTATACATTTTTCGGAATCTTTTTACTCTCAGGATGTATATATTCTTGCTCGGATTGCTAAGGATGCGAGATTAAATCTAAGAAAATTCACAGAACTTGTTGGGAGTTTTCCTTGTTCTACTCGTTCTAGTCACGATATATTATACAAATCCATCCACAAATGCCTCAATTGTCGTCCAAAAATTCCCTTTAGTCCTTTTATGTGTTTTCTTTTTATCAAATAGTTATTTATTTACATTTTTGAGAAATATGGAATTTTCTTTAAGCATATAAATTTGAGTATGCACAGTAGATAATTCATAATTTTTGACATATACTACTACTACTTGCCTTGATCAGCAAAAAAACTAAACAACCTTCTTTTATAAAATACAGAAGGATGTTTTCCTTATTTGTTAACAGAAACAAGCTGTATCCATAGGCACCACAAAAGCTAGATTTCCTTCTCCCAAGCCACCTGAAACCACAATGGGTGAATGAATGGCAACTTAATAAACATATAAAACTTTATCACTATATTCAAAAACTGAAAAATAATGCCACTCTGTGCTTTTTTGCAATTAAAACACTTGATCTGAGTCTTTCATATTTGTATTGTGTAGTAATGTCTCAGAAGTTTCTTCATTTTGGAGGTATCAAAGAGAGAATTCAAGTTTAATTTTTTGAATTAGGAAGTTTCTGTTACTGTTGGTATGCTAAAGTATCTCTTGTTTATTTTAAAATCAAAGAAGAGCAATTTTTTTTTTCCTGTTTTAATATAATGTTTTCTGAACGAGTATCTGCAGTATGGTCATTTCATTTCTAATTAATTTTTTTCCATCGAGTTTTTGAATGGAAGGAGGCATTCACGATATCGATCCATTGAAGAGGTATATGTGCCTGCTTTCACTATATTTGGTAAAGGTTTAGTTGAGTTGGATGATTTTGTTATGGATGATCCCATTCCTTGCAGCCTAAAAATTCACAGACACAAGCTCTGGAAGTAGAAGCTTGTCCAGACAAGCTTCCAGACAAGCAATCCGAGAGCAAGAGATCAAAGCAAAAAGATGATTGCCATTCTATGGATTATGTAGCTATTCATCAGTCACGGTTCAATACTGATTATGTTTAGTGCCAAGAGAAATACACATGAAAGTGGAAACTATCCTCAACTCACAATCTCAATAAATCGTATAAATCGTGACTAGAACGAGTAGGATGTTGGAATTTAATTCCAACTGCCACGTAGAGCAGGAGGACAACGAGAATTGATTTGATGGGATCGAAAGACAGAAAACAACAACAAATTTAAGTCTGATGTGAATTTGGGAAAGGACAACAACAACGGTGGCAATCTCCAGTTCAGATCTTCACGTAACCACATATCACTTATCAACAACACCTACCAGCCGTCAATTCTCTGCCAACCATATTAAATGCACAACCAACAACATTTCGGGATGCATCCAACCTTGGGCAATAAAGGGAAAGGAAACCCACCAGAGGAGGTGACGTCACCTTCCTCCGGATCAGTCAAATTGTTTTCGGGGGGGCAAGGAAATTGGCTCCGGCTCCTGCATTATACCTTGACCCCACGGAATAAGGAATGTGTGAAATTTTAATGTTTTGATTTATTTTATTTACCACGGTAAATTTCGTTTTAACTTGGATTATATATATTTCATAATATATATTGTAAATATTTTATATTTACAATATATATGAATATTGTAATGTTTTATATATATATATGCCTTGAGTGCATTTTGACAAGTAATGTTGTGAATGCTGAGAAGAGCAGAGAGCAGCAATTGACTGTGTATTGTAATTTTTTCCCGAAGGCAGAGTCAAAGACAGAGAAAAAGAAAATAGCGTGTTTTTTGTAGTAGCTCAGTACATCTTGTGAATTCAAAACTTAGTTCTGAAGGAAATTTTTATCGTGTAACAATTTAGCAGTTTTATGAAATAGAATTTACATTTCATCTCTCTGTGTCTGCAATTTTTGCTTTTTAATCTCTGTGTTGTGGAAGAGGAATTATTTTATTCCTCTGTGTGTTCGAAATTGTTCAGAAATTCCAACATGTTATCAAAGCTAGTCTAGGCGCTCAGTGAACAAAGTAGAGATCTCTCTTCACTGCAGAAGCTGTAAGAAGGTTGTTGAAGCAGATTTCTCCAGTAGAGAGAAAGATTCTGTTTGTTTACACAGTCAAAAGAGCTTTATTGTTTCGTTTTTTATAACACAGTCAAGGAACCTGCTGTGTTTGCAAAGTTACAATGGCAGCAACAGGCACCAGCCTGACGAATCCCCAACTTCCACAGTTTAACGGGAAGAACCATGAATATTGGGAAATCACGATGAGGGCCTTGTTTGCTTCACAGGACATATGGGAGCTAGTTGAGAATGACTACCCAGAACCAGTAGACGTAGCAGCGCTGGCTGCTTTGATAGCAGTAGAAAGAGACTTGTTAAGAGATAATAGGAAGAAGGACTCCAAATCCCTCTTCTATCTCTTTCAATTAGTGCACGAGAGTATTTTCCCAAGGATTGTAGCAGCAACAAAGTCTAAGGAGGCATGGGATATTCTCAAAAAAACCTATCAAGGCATGGAGAAGGTGAAGACAACAAAGCTGCAAATGCTCAGGAGAGACTTTGAAACTCTCTGTATGAAAGAGTCTGAAACTATAGACTTATTCTTCACGCATGTTATTGGGTTGGTTACCAAGATAAGGTCTCATGGAGAGACACTTGAAGAAAGAAGAATAGTGGAGAAAATGTTGATAAGCCTACCCTCAAGATTTGATGCCATAGTAGTGGCAATAGAAGAGACAAAGGATCTCTCACTATTTACAGTGGATGAGCTTAGTGCATCCTTGATGTCTCATGAACATAGACTGAACAGAGGAAAAGATTCCTCATTGGAACAAGCTTTCAAGACTCAAATGTCTTTTGGCTGAGGCAGAGGTCAAGGCAGAGCAAACAACAGAGGAAGAGGCAGAAGCCAAAATAGAGGTAGAAACAACCTTGCAAGTTCGAGTGGAAGGGGCAGCAATCAGAACCAAAATGAAGGCTCAAGCCAACATCAAGCTCATGGACAAAGGTATGATAAATCCCAAGTCCAATGTCATTATTGCAAGAAATATGGGCACTATGCCAATGAATGTAGGAAAAAGCAAAATGACATGAATAATAAGCAGAATGATAATTTTACAAAAGAAGAAAAGAACCAGAAGAATGTGCTGTTAACATGTAATATAGCACAAGATAGACAAGATGATGTATGGTTCTTAGACTCAGGTTGTAGTAACCACATGACTGGAAACATAGAAATGTTTTCCAATCTAGATGAAAATGTTAAATCTGAAGTAACAACAGGGACTGATAGTAAGGTCTCTGTCATGGGAAAAGGAAGAGTAAGTATCCTGACAAGAAAAGGAGAACAAAATTTTGTGCAGATGTATATTATGTACCTGGCTTGAAATGTAATCTTTTGAGCATTGGACAACTCATAAACAAGGGCTACAATGTATTCTTTAAAGATTACGTGTGCACAATAATGGACATACCTCCAAGCAAGAAAGTCATTGCAGAGGTGCAGATGACAAGCAATAGGATGTTTCCTCTCAAGCTCAGAATAGACTTGAAGGAAAGAAGAAATTTAGCAGCTATAACACAAGAGGTCTTTGAAGAGGAAGTGAAAGATGAAAACTGGTTATGGCACTTGAGATTTGGACATCTCAATTTCAGAGGCCTGAACTTGTTGCACAGAACGGGAATGGTAAAAGGATTACCACTGATTGAGAAACCGGACAACCTTTGTGAAGGCTGCATCTTGGGCAAACAACACAGAGAAAGTTTTCTAGTAGGGAAGAGTACAAGGGCAAAGGCACCCTTAGAGATCGTCCACTCAGATTTATGTGGACCAATGCAAACGCCATATTTAGCTGGCAAAAAATATGTTTTTACATTCATAGATGATTACACCAGAAAGACATGGGTGTATTTATTGAAACAAAAGAGTAAAGTGTTTGAAAAATTATACCACTTCAAAGCTCTTGTAGAGAATCAGAGTGGGCACTACATCAAAGTGCTAAGAACTGATAGAGGTGGAGAATACATCTCCAAAGAGTTCTTATGTTTATGTAGGAAGAATGGCATACACAAGAAATTTACCACAAGGTACACACCTCAGCAAAATGGTGTTGCGGAAAGGAAGAGTAGGACCATCATGGACATGGTCAAAAGTATGTTGAAGGCAAAAAATTTGCCAAATGAGTATTGGGCCAAAGCTGTCAATTGTGTAGCGTATATCTTGAATAGATGCCCAACCAAAGCTGTCATGAACATAGTTCCAGAAGAAGCGTGGAACGACATAAAGCAGCATGTCACCCACATGAGAGTTTTCAGTTGTGTGGCTTATGCACACATTCCAGATCAACTAAGAAAGAAGCTTGACAGCAAGGGGGATAAATGTATCTTTGTTGGATACAGTGATGAGTCTAAGGCATACAAAGTCTATAATCCATCTACCAAGAAAGTAATAATAAGAAGAGATGTGTAGTTCATTGAAGAAGAAGCTTGGGATGGAAGATTAGAGAAAACAATGAACGTGAAGACATGTGTGTCTCACGAAGAGGAAGAGGAATGCACAACAAAAAATAATTCCTCCACAGTGGCTCCTCCTCCACCACCGCAAGCACAACAAACCACATCACAAGCTGGAAATAGAACAACCTTGAGAAATCAAGGAAGTGATTCTCCAAGCACACCACAGGGAACTGAAACTCCCTCGAGTTCAAGTGGAACTCCAAGTACACCAAGAAGGCCGAGATTCAGAAATATGAGTGAGATTTATGAACAAGGAGAGGTAAATGAAAATGCTGGTTTGAACTCCTTATTTTCTTTGTATTGTCATGTTGATGACCCAATTCATTTTGAAGATGCTGTAAAAGAGGAAAAATGGATTGAAGCAATGAACAAAGAGATTGGTGCAATAGAAAAGAGTAATACATGGGAGTTAGTGGACCTCCCTAAAGGTAAAGAAGTCATTGGAGTAAAATGGGTCTATAAGACCAAGAGCAATGCTGAAGGAAAGATTGAAAGACACAAAGAAAGACTTGTTGTCAAAGGCTACAAGCAGTAACAAGGAAGATATTATGAAGAAACATTTGCACCGGTTGCAAGGATGGAAACAGTGAGAACAGTGCTGTCCATAGTAGCACAACAAAAATGGAAGATTTATCAAATGGATGTGAAATCTGAATTCCTGAATGGAGTGTTGAAAGAAGAGGTATATGTTGAACAACCTCCAGGCTATGAGATTGAAGGCCAAGATCACAAAGTCTGCAAGTTGAAGAAAGATCTTTATGGGATGAAGTAAACACCGAGAGCATGGTACAACATGATAGATGCCTGACTGAAAATGGATTTGAGAAATGTGATGGAGAACCCACACTCTACATAAAAGAAAATGATGGTAAGATTCTTGTTGTTGTTTTATATGTAGATGATTTAATCTTTACTGGCAATGAAGTTTCTCTCATTGCTCATTTTAAAGTAGTCATGAAGAGTGAATTTGAAATGATTGATTTGGGTTTTTTGAGATATTTTCTTGGAATAGAAGTAGAGCAAAATGAAAATGGGATTTTTATTTCTCAAGCAAAATATGTTGAAGAAGTGTTGAAAAGATTCAACATGCAGAACAACAAGGCAGCTGTAACTCCAACTGTCATGGGGTTAAAATTGAGCAAAGAATATCACAACAAGAATGTCGATCCGACATTGTATAAAAGCATAGTTGGGAGCCTTATGTATTTAACTGCAACTAGGCCGGATATTATGCATGCTATAAGTTTAATTTCCAGATTCATGAAAACACCAAAAGAGACTCATTGGCAGGAAACCAAGAGGATTGTAAGGTATGTGAATGGAACGAAGGGGTATGGTATTTTATACTCCCCATCTGAAAATTTTAAATTTACTGGTTACACTGACAGTGATTGGGCTGGAAGTGTAGATGACAGGAAGAGCACATCTGGATATGTGTTTCATTTGGGATCGAGAGCCGTTTCATGGGCTTCCAAGAAGCAACCAATAGTTGCTTTATCAACAGCAGAGGCTGAATATGTGGCAGCAACAACATCAACATGCCAAATAGTATGGATGAGAAGAATGCTCATAGATTTATGTCATGAACATGACAAAGGAACAATAATTTATTGTGATAACAGCTAAGCGATAGCTCTGTCAAAGAATTCTGTCTTCCATAAGAGAACAAAGCATATTGATGCAAAATTTCATTTTATACGAGAATTGGTTAATAATGGCGAGATTGTTTTGCAGCACTGCAGGACAGAGGAATAGTTTGCAGATATCCTCACAAAGCCATTAACGCAGAAGAGTTTTAACTATCTCAGGAAATTCCTGGGTATGCAAGAAAGCAACAGTTGTAATTAAGGGGGAGTGTTGGAATTTAATTCCAATTGCCACACAGAGCAGCAGGACGACGAGAATTCATTTGATGGGATCGAAAGACAACAAACAACAACAAATTTAAGTCTGATGTGAATTTGGGAAAGGACAACAACGATGGTGGCAATCTCTAGTTGATCTTCACACAACCACGTATCACTTATCAACAACACCTACCAGCCTTCAATTCTCCGCCAACCATATTAAATGCACAACTAGCAACATTCTGGGGGGCATCCAACCTTGGGCAGTAAAGGGAAAGGCAACCCACCGGACGAGGTGACGTAACCTTCCTCTGGACCAATCAAATTGTTTTCAAGGGGGCAAAGAAATTGGCTCCTGCATTATACCTTGACCCCACGGAATAAGGAACATGTGAAATTGTAATGTTTTGATTTATTTTATTTACCGCGATACATTTCGTTTTAACTTGGATTATATATATTTCATAATATATATTGTAAATATTTTATATTTACAATATATATGAATATTGTAATGTTTTATATATATATGCCGTGAGTGCATTTTGACAAGTAATGTTGTGAATGCTGAGAAGAGCAGAGAGCAGCAATTGACTGTGTATTGTAATTTTTGCCCGAAGGGAGAAACAAAGACAGAGAGAAAGAAAACGCTGTGTTTTTTGTAACACCTCAATAGATCTTGTGAATCCAGAACTTAGTTCTGAAGGAAATTTTTATTGTGTAACAATTTAGCAATTTTATGAAATAGAATTTACATTTCATCTCTCTGTGTTCAGAATTTTTGTTTTTAATCTCTGTATTGTGGAAGAGGAATTATTTTATTCCTCTATGTGTTTGGAATTGTTTAGAAATTCCAACATAGGACAAGGCAAAATCCCAACAAGTTCTGCAAATTTTCTTGGATTTAATCTCACATCCTTAGCAATCCAAGCAAGATATACATCCCATAGGTTTGCCACAGTAAAAATTTTCCGAAAACTATATGAGTTGCTGCTTGCATTATTCAACTCACAATCCTCAAGTTTCATAGATTGTTGATACATGAAACTGGAAACTATTAGCTTCATGCTTTCTACTTCAATATCAAAACCAATTCGTTTTGGTGAAAAATTGGCGCTTTCTACCTCAGTATCAAAACCAATTCGTTTTGGTGAAAAATTAGCGCGGTAATGGGTTTGAATTTCAATTTGAAATGCACAAGTTGGCAGAGAGTTAATGTAGCTGCAGTCGACGTAATGTGCAATAGGAGAGGGGAAGGTACCGATGGACGAGGTGCGACGAGAAGTTTCAATAACGTCGCATCAGTCAGAAGCATGCCAAAATAATACACTTTTCAAGTGACTCGTTTTTTCAAAAAGTCGCATTATAGACTACTGCATAATATTAACACCAACGACAATGATCAAACTTATCAACCTTTATGATCTTGAAACTCGCTTATGTGGAGAAACAATTTTCATTTTGATGAATCCACAATATATATACATGGCATATCACCATATATACAAACAACATGCACAACGGGCCAACTCGCGGTGATGAGACACCCCTTTTATGTCGTTAGTTTCGTTGAAGATGTTGAACCCAGGCTTGATGACACAACAACCCAACAACGATGCTCTTCATCTCCAAGGCCATCCCAAATGTCAAATTACATAGAATAATATGAATAATCTAGGAGATAATTTAAAGCTACTCGTTTGTTTTTGAGATTGTATGCCGAGATTATTTCGGTGATGAAACAATCATTCCACCGACACGATAGAGGAAGAAAATAAAAACTAAAAAATATAATTCAAAAACACTAGCATGCAGTATCTGATTGAATTTAATTGTACCCCGCTTTTGGCCATAACATATCCCACCGACGTACCAAGATAAGGTGTATCATGAAGGTGGTGTTGAGTGGCGAGACCTTAATGTGTTGTGGAGAGGGGTGCGGTGGTACAATGGAATATTTATGTAAATTTCCTCCAGATAATTACCTTTGTTTGATACGATTCCATGTGATTACTTTTTATACACAAGTGGTGGGTTAACCCTTTCAGGGTTCATGTAGCCCACCCAGCAGAGCACCATATCCTTCGTATTTACTGTTGCCCTCATGACGCACACATTTTTCATGCCGCGTGTCTATGTATTCACCGTCAATTTCAATTTATCTTTCTATATTATTGAACTTGACAAATGCTTCATCAAATAAGCTGAGCTGAAGAAACAAAATTTATCAAGTATGGCAACGCTTTCCAATAGAGGATTCATGGGTAATTCATCGACGAATTCACTGCCTCATTTTCAGTTATTTCCCATCATATTCATCGTGTTTTTATTAATATTTATTTCATAACTCGGAGAATATATAACACTTCATAACAATGTGACATCAAGGAATAAATAAAATATCTATACCACAAAGAACATATAAGGCATAATAATAATGTTGCACCAACAATTATAATATATATCATACACATAGTGTGCTAGAACAATGTAACACCAATGAACATTTAATCCTCTGGCAATTTTGCCCATTGTTCTTTTGTTCTGTGGAATAGCCTAATGTGTGTAACACCCAATATCTGTAACACACCATAATACTTTAAAACAAAATTGAAAATGGATAATACTACCTCTTATCTATTGTTGACATTAAACTCATGCTTTGTAATTGATCTGCTTAGTGTATGGAAATATTTCCTTCCTTCTCTAATGCATCAGTTGGAGGCGCATTCTCCTCCTCGTTCCTATCATCTTTAGGTGCACCTGTTCAAAAATTCTCCTCATGTTATCCTTTCCATGACTTGTGTCATCTTATCTTATATTCCCTTAAATTCAATTAAGATTTCAATAACTAGAGATGGTGAATGTGAATTTAATAGAAATGTCATCCTTTGCATGCTTTTCAGCTCCTGACCTTTCAATAGATGCTACACAATCACTTAAGTGTCCATATAAGCCATCTCACAGTTTTATTCCATTTGCGCAACCTTTGAACTTCTTGTTGTCTTCCTCTCTTCGCAGGTTGCTAGACCAACAAACGTTCCATCTATTTCACTAAATGGTCGGTGACCTACATTACATCTTGCTCAAGGGCTGATAAGGTTTGATATTTAGTAGATTCAACAAACTACCACATAACATATATCATTTTGTTTCTACTACAGTAAGAGGTAGCTAGAGCCAGACATCAACCTTTAGACTCTTTTCTGAATTGCTAAAATGTCAATAAACCTGTGCATTTAGAAGTTGAGCCACCGAAGTTTATCCATCCTTCACACCATGAAGATTCTTAATGCCAACTACGTCTTTTTGAATTATTGTGGTATATAGAGCCATGCCTTCATTCAAGCTAGATAATTATCTTTACTATTGATGTTTCCATTATCTTTTCACTATCGAACTTTCTTATAGTATGCATCCTTTGGTACCAAACCAAAAACCATCTTGGAATATGGAATATATTGTGAAATATTAAAGGTACAAGCCTTATGAAACTTCACAAGCACAATATCCATTGCATTTGGAACCATATCAATGCTCAAGAGTGTTTGATCATTGAATATTGAAAAAGTGCTTTCTATTCTATGTGATAGATATAGGACAAGTGATGTATGGAGAAACTTTTATTATTCCAATTTTTATTTTCAAAAGCACTTCAACAATATGGATTTTCAAGAAATTATTGGGACTACTCTCCCCCTTTGATGTTGCTTCTCTTTTATTAATGAATGGATGACTGCCTTCATTTTCTTGACCAACTCCCCGTGAGGCCAAGATGGCTTTAACTTGTCAGTGAAGTCTCAGGCTTTTTCTTTCTGTTCCACACTTTAGTTGGTTGTCTTTTGTTGTCTGCATTTCCTTTTGGCTCATATTTTTCTCTGCTTGGGATTTCTTCCATGTTCTGTTTAAAGTATTTAGAGTATATGGTATCTTGCAATATTTGGATTTGTGGCGAAA
The DNA here is from genome assembly GCA_034641835.2 of Pinus albicaulis. Classification (NCBI taxonomy): domain Eukaryota; kingdom Viridiplantae; phylum Streptophyta; class Pinopsida; order Pinales; family Pinaceae; genus Pinus; species Pinus albicaulis. The sequence goes on from CM076569.1 coordinate 298,119,593, forward strand.
TTTATCACATAAATAACACTTTATATGACCAAGAAATGGTGAAATTGATTTTTATTTTCTTGAGTAATTTTTTCTCTTCTTTACAAAAATTTTGCATTCAACAACCTTATGACCAAACTCATTACAAAGACAACAGTAACCATAGAAATGATTTGTGTACCTAGTGAATAATTATCTTTTATGTTTGCTCGCTTAAGGGAGCCTTCTTATTTCCTACATCTTCTGCTGATTAGTTTTGAATTGCTTTCTCTCACTTTCTGCTGCAACATATCCAGGTTCATGACAAGGAAAACATGTGATATTTTACATAGGAGCAAAGAATATACTTTGAGATCTTCTGAATTTGCAGTTCATCTACAGGAGAAAATGGCCTTTTTCAAAGAGAATTTTCTTCGAATCATTCTTTTTATTTTGATTCTTCTGCTTGACTTTGTTTATTTCCTTTTTAATCATGTTGCTTATCCCTTCCCCTACAAGTATTTTTAGGGTTGTTGTGTCCTTTCTTTTCTTTTCTTTTCTGAGTTTTTCATTAAGAAATTCTCCTCTTCTAGTTGTTTACACAATATGTTCTTTTCTTCTAACTCACTTCTAGATGAATTAGTATCCACCTCTAACCATTCACATTTTTCTTCTTTCTCCTTCAGTTGTCTGCTCATTACCTCCTCTATTCTTCTTGCTTCTTCAAGTTGTGTCCTTAGGCTAACGATTTCCTCCTTGACTTCATGCTCTCTTTCATCACATATCTGCACCAATTTCTCCAAATCTTTGTTTTCATTCCTTAGTCTTTCTATTTAAGTCATGCCTGAATCAATATTGACTTGTTCTTCAACTAAATTTTTTCCAGGTTCATTCACACATTCAAAGGTCTCATTTAACTGAACAATTTCATTTTGAAGGGTATTCTTCTTCCTACTCTTTTCCTTCTCCTTTTCAACAATGCAACTACTAGTGTCTCCTTCATGCATGAGCTGGAATCTATCCCAAATTTCTTTTTCATAATTTAAGGCTATTAATGTATCAAGATACTTATTATGAATATTTTTATACATAACACATTTTTCCTTAACATTCCATTGTTGTTCTTGCACAGAGGGGGAGTCTTTGTAGTAACCATCACATACAAGCTTCCATACACCAGGTCCATAAGTTGTCAGTTATGTTTTAACCTTATTTATCCATTCATGAAAGTTTAATTTACTAAGCATATGTACACTTTGATTTTCCATGACTCGACTAGATCTACTTTCAAGTTGTTAGGCTTACACTGAAGGAACCCGCTCTGATACCAATTGATGAAAACTTGACTAAACTGAGAGGGGTGGAGGTGAATCAGTTTAGTCCATTCATGGAAATTAAAATTCATTTCTTTTGACTGATTAACTGAAACATTAAATCATAATTTTAACACATAATTACCAACATATTGAATATGTGATCAACAAGGAATAAGAAAACCAAAAGATTAACATCAACACATAATAGAAACACATACACACACGAGATATAAGTGGAAACCAATAAAATGAGAAAACCATGACTTTTTTATTTATTTTTGTGATGCAAAGGAAAGCTCCTACTCCCTTATTACATATGATATTTTTAGGCTCCAACCTACATGAGGATACTACCTCAATTTTTATGCAAATTTCAACATGCAAGGAAGCTCCAACTCCCATACGTTTTCTGCATGCTACAAGAGGCTTCTACCTCAACAAGATCCAACCTGATATTTATCAAGCCACAACTTTAAAGGAGACCACAATTCACTCATACAAAATGAAAACAATATGTCGATTTACCTAGTCATCAATTTTGCATACCTCCATCTTTATTTCTGCCTCTTATCCCTTTCAAATTTCACATCAGTTTCATGTGTGCCAAGTAACTCGAAAAAAAACAATCCTCATATGCTATCTAACTCTATAACCACCCATATCTCCAACCTTACATAAATTTATAAGTGAACTTTGATGGTTTTTAGTATTCTACTCACACGAATCTGAACTGACACGACTTATCTTTTTTCATTCCAAAGGTGTTTCTTCAATTCCAATACTATTTAAACTCTTGAATATTAAAATACATAAAAGTAATTTCATCATATCCAAATGTTAGGCATTCATATTATTCATGTCAATAAAATAAAATAAATAGAATGCAATAATATAACCTTGCATTCATATTCAAATAGCTTTGCATCACAATATGTTTTCATGTCTTTACCTTTTCCTTACATCTTGCCTTGCCTTGCATCATGTCTTTGTATTTCCTTTGCTGCGATGGAGTATTGATTTTGTTGTCATGGAATCCTTCCTTTACCTTGAATTAGGTCTTTGTCCTTCCTTTTTTGTCATGGAGTCTTGCATTTTCCTTGCATCACGACAATTCTAATCAACCAAACTAGTCTTCAAATGAGCAGCTTATCTTGCCTTGCCTTGTACCTTCTCAACACTAATGTGCCTTATCAAAAGTGCCCAAGAAATTAAACAAAATAATCAATCATATGTCGATCAATCTCCAACTCTTACTTCTCCCTTGAAACATCCTTTCTGCTACTTCTTTGTTTCTCCTTGCGTTGCTTCTTCTTTTCTTTGCTGCTGCTCCTTTGTCCTCCTACTACTTCTTTTCCATCACCCTTGCTCATTAACATGGCATACTTCTTTTGACATCAATGCAAACATTGCCAACACTAAATGCATACGGTTATGCATGCATGTTAGTTGGTTATGTGTTCATCATGCATGCATGTAGGTCACTTCTTGTTATAATCATGATATTTATGTATGAGTTGACATGCTTGCCAATAATATATTTTTCTAATCTGAATTGCGTTGTGTAGATGAGATAGGCTCCCTTGAATTTCACAGAGGTATGATTTTTATTATGTCTATATTTGGTTTATTTACATGACATGTTTGCAGGGGATAGAATATCATAGATGATGAGTAGAATGGCGGATTATGTTAGGTCCCTATAATCAGCAAGGTTGGCAAAGTCCGATCTCAGGGAGAAACATCATTTCAACCAACTTTGGGATTCTAGGATCTAGCCCTCCTGAATCCGGAGAGGGATCTCTCCAATGAGTGCAAAGATGGATTTGTCTTTGAAGTTTTGGGTAATGATATTAGGATAGTTATGAAGGCCAAGGGTTTGTTTTGTTTTTGGATGGTTGAGCATGAATACTGTTTGAGGTGGAAACTCCAAAGTGCAAAGAGTTTCAAAGGTGAGAAGTTGCAAGTGAATAGAACAGCTAGGCTAAAAATATAGATATAATGCTGGTTTTTAGTCCATTGGGCTATGGAGTCATAACAGGGCTTTAATTGAGCAACAACATCAAGAGTGATCCAAGGGGCAAGTCATCTACATCACAAGATTATTTAGATTAAAATGATGGAATGGGAACAATAAAGTGTTGGAGAGGTGGAAACTGATAATAATTTCACAAAGGATTTATATTCAGTCCAAACAAGAAAAGCCTCTTAAGTAACTATTTAAAACCAACCAAGGGCAGGGCTAACCATTGACTTCTTGGGAAGGTTTGTATTAAAGCAGCTTAATTGAAAAACAATCCAGTAATCCACATAATTACCTTCAGAAAGTATGAAAACATATAAGAGAAGACAAAATGTAACTTAAGACCAGATAAAGTACTTTTAAACCTAGTCTGCTTTCAGTCAACACCAAGGGAAACTTTCAGAATCTGCCTTTGGAGAATAGAAGCTAGAAACAGGGCAAACCATCACTTTTCTAGTCTAAATTTTAATAAGAAAATAAGGAAAATAACTTTCAAGAACAAATTTTAAAGCAAACAGTAGGACGAGGGAACTCCTGCATTCCTAACTACTTAAACTGTATTAAATCATTCTTAAATAAACAAATTGGAGGAAAACATTGAGATAAATATTTTCAGTCAGAGAAGGTTACTCATATACAGTAGGTCCTAACTTTATAAATGCTGTTCTTTATTAGAGAATAGTGAACAATATGACATACATAGAAGGAAAACAATAACAAAGAAAGGGGCACTTCACCAGTGATATAGACCAGGATCCCAAGAAATAACTTGTTATTGATGTCAAACCAGTTACAGTACTCAGGTCCAATGTTTCAATTCAACAATCATCTTCACTATCCAGCCTAACTAATCTAGCACAAACAGAGCTTCAAGGGCCAGTGAACACTATTTACAGATAGAATTCTGAAGCTCAATTACATAAGAATGTTCAGCAACCTAATCAACCAATGGTTTCTCATCTTATACAGAAGTATTTATAGCAAAATGAGGAGGGGAGACCTGATAAAAGATCTCTCAGGATAATTAATACAGATTCAAGACTTCTTGGCCTTTGAGGGGCTCGATGGAGAAGTTTACAGGTGGTCTATTTGTATTAACTGTTTTTCATTTAAGATTAAGCTCGGTGGGAGCTTTTATTGACTTTAAGGCTCCGTGTCATGCTTGGAGTAACTCTGCAGATATTTTTAGCATTTAAGTTCCTTGCAGAAGTAACTCTCGGGCTGCGCTGAGGCGAATATCTTCATTTGATCAATAACTTCGGCCTCTGTTTTGAATGCTTTGAGGCACAGGTGGTACTTATGGTAGCTGAGGAATCAATTCGCCTCAATTGAGGCGGTGGAGGCCTTTCTGTTAGTTAAACACTTATTATTTTATTTTGACTGTGTTTTAATTTGGGGATTAGGCTTTTGATAATCCATCTTAGCCGTAATCCCCGCAAATCGGTCTTCAGTCTTCAGTTCTGCCGTGCTCTGTTTCGAACGCTGATACTCTTTTAACTGTGTTTTTAATGAAACAATGTCTTGTCGATGTGTAGGCTGGGCAGGGCTCGTATGGCATCACTGCCTGATGAAGCAATGAAAGAGACATGGAGTGGAGCCCCGTGAATGGTTCCCTTTCCCTTTGATAACCAAAGGCCAGAGGATCGTCACCCTCGGCTTTATTTTCCTTCATACTATGGGAAAAAACCTTCGAAACCTGCAAAACAAACAAAACATTATGAAATCCTGCGTATTTGGGGAAAAACTGCTTCAGAAGGCGGGGGAAGAGTGTAGCCGTTGGATGGAAGCATCCAACGGTGGAGATCTGCGTAGAAGAGGCAAAAAGGAGAGCGGGGAGAAGAATAAGACGAAGTGATTTTGGACTGTCCGATCTGGACACGTGGACGGTCCAGATCCAATCGGAGGATCGCAATCGGGGGATCGCAATCGGGGGTGGCAGGCAAATGCACCGATTGAAATTTGCGATGCGATGTAGCACATACCGTCAATATAAACATTAGATCAACGGTGGAGAAAGAATCGGGCGAAAGGCCGATCGGGGGAAGAAATATAACGCATCGATTAAAAAATGCGATGCGATCGAGTGCTGGCCGTCGATCTGCAGATCAGATCGACGACGAAGAGTGAATCGGAGGGGTTTGAAGCGGAGGTAATACTTGTGATCGGAGGGAATGAGGACCGTTGGATCTCAGAAGGCGGAGAGGAGATAAATGGCAAACAATCAATCGGGGATCGGCGATCGTGGGTGGAAAATAAACGTGACCGATGAAAAGTTGCGATGTGAGTTTGCACGGGCCATTGATTTAAGGATTAGATCAACGGTCAATATCTTTTCAAGTTTGCACCAGCGGAAACCCTTATACTTTATGAAAAACCCACAAATTGTTAATAAAACCAAGGTTTTAGTGGATTGGGGCAGAGAATATATGTATATGAAGTGACTTGGTGCCCGATTGCGGGGCCGCTGGATGTATGGAATACAATGGGCCCCGGGCTTTATACAACAAAGGCCAATCGCAATCGGAGCTTCGGGCTCGGTCTTTTTAATCTAACCATTTTGAAAGTTGCGATGCGATTCAACACTTCGAGACTTCAACACTTGGTCCTGGGGTGTAGGTTGTATGGAATGAAAGCAAATGGGGTGGGGTTTACTGTTGAGATTGCAACAAGATGATGAGCTTAGTGGAAAGGAGTCGCCTTCACTAAGTGGGCCCGCAGGCTATTTTTGGTGCAAAGTCTATTTTTAGACATATGGATCATGTTCTATGAGTTGCAGGATGCTATTTGTGGATGGTTGGTCAAGTCAGAAAAAATAGATGGACTTCTAGTTTTAGACATACTGGGTGGAATCTATTTTTAGATTTCCAATCTAAAAATAGATATGTCGAATATTATTAGCTCTTAATAATATTTAGACTCTAAACATTATCTTATTCTCTTAGAGCACTTCAGTTAAGTGCATAGATGTGGCATAGGAGCTGACAAAAGAAATTACGCTATTCCTGAGGGTTATGTGGAGCTATTGCATGGATACTTCAGTTAGAACTCATGTGACAGAGTTTGGTGGAGTTGATTGAGGAAGTTAGTGGAGTTGTATTCGGTTTAACTAATCTAAACATAGTTGAGCTATTTGTATTCAGTTTAACTAATTGATACAATTAGTGAGAGTGGTGTGAATTAATTATTAATTAATTCACTAATTATAAACTCATTAATCAACTAAAGAATGCATCAGTTAACTTCAGTGCATGGATAGTTTCAGTGGAGACCAATGCAGAAATAGGTGAAAGAGCAGGTTAATTATCAGTTGTGAATATATCGTTGCTATTTGCAACACACATATAGGTGGAGAAGCCCATGAGGATTGCACAGTACAAGCCAGGTGGTTTATCTATTTAATGAAGCCATCCCATAGCATTGAAAACGCAATAGAGGTTGGCTATCAAGTGGCAAAAGATTGGAGCATGTGTTTTGCTAGATCTAGCTTGATAGTGTGTAGCAATTGAGGTTGTGCATGAGAGCTTGTGAGGAGATTTTGTACTATGATTGTTACATGATCTCCATGACATATAATATACAGATAGTTGGGGTTTTCAGCTTTAAGATTTCCCATTAAATACTGTGTTCATATGTGTGATTGTTTGTGGTTTTAATGTATGCATGCAATTGATTTTATTTCCGCATGTGATGATCAATGGTAGAAGAGATTCTGTATTATGCATGAAGCTAAAATAGTGTGTGATCAAGAGAATCTTGGTGAATAATATCTCAGTTATTCAAATTTCTACATGGTATCAGAGCGATATTGATCATTGGAGCAATTGCAAAACATTGAAGCGGTTGAGTTTTGTGCTGGTGGAATTCGAATTTGCAGCAGTGTTTTCTTGGTGTCAAAGTTGAGATGTCTTTCAACGGATTTGGATTGGAGTATGCCCTTGAGGGCAGCTCGAATTATATTGCATGGAAGGACAGGATGGAAGCGGTGCTAGATGACAATGGGTTGAAGGAGTTCATAGATGCTGAAGTCCCAAAGCCTACTTCTACTGATGCTGCCGTACTTAACGCATGGCAAAAGAAGACAACAAAATGTCGACGGATTCTGTTGGAGGGTGTGAAGGATCACATAGTGTCCAGCCTTCATGGTAAGGCTTCTCCATTCTTGATGTGGAAAGCCTTGACAGATTTATTCCAAAGCAAGAGCGACCAGAGGAAGTTTGCGCTCAAGGATAGACTCAGAAACATAAAGATGGAGAAAGGCGACAGTATGCCCAAGTACCTCACGAAGTTCATCCAATGCAGGGATGAGCTGGGAAGTGTGGGGGTGACTGTTTATGATGAGGACTTGGTGAGCTTGGCTCTCCTAGGGCTTCCGAAGAGTTGGCATTCCTATCAGGACTCTGTCAATGGTCGGGAGAAATTGCCAGGATGGGAGCGAATTTGGTCGGATCTTGTGCAAGAGGAGATAAGGCAGAGTACCAGGGACAGATCGTCATCAAAGAACTCTGATGAAGAGAATTTCACTTTGGCTACCAAAGCAAAGAAGGGGAAGAGCAAGAAAGCTTCTCATTCCGGTGCGAAAGGCAAGAAGCAGGACATGTCCAAGGTGAAGTGCTTTCACTGTCACCAACACGGACATTACGCCACAAATTGTCCACAGAAGAAGAAAAATAAGCAGGCTGCTGGGACTGCAGCTGGAGAGGCCTTAGCCTCGCAGTTTGAGCTGGATTTTTCGTTGATCGCATGCTTGGTCTCAAGTGTGATGGGTTCAGTGTGGTTTCTTGACAGTGGTGCATCTTTTCACATGACAAGAGATCGAGATTTGTTTACTGATCTGGATGAGAAAGATCTTGGAGTGCACATCGAGATGGGCGATGATGGTAGATACAGTGCGACCGGTATCGGTACCATTTCCTTTGAGAGGGAGTCTAGTAAACCCTTCGTATTGAAGGAAGTGATGCATGTTCCAAGATTGAAGAAGAATCTTATCTCTGTGGCGATGTTAGAAGACAAGGGATATGATGTTGTCTTTAGTGAGGGAAAGGCTTTCCTACGCAGTAAGGCAACTAGTGAGACCCAGAGGATAGGGGTTCGAGTTAAGAACCTTTATCAATTGCAGGTATATGGTTGTGCAACAATGGCAGGCAAGGCAGAAGGAGTGGTGAGCCGGGATGATGGTGAGTTGTGGCAGCGGAGATTGGGCCACCTTCACCATGGAGCTTTGAAGATACCGCAACAGATTTCTACTGGGCTTCCTAAGGGTACTCTTGCGCAGTCAGATCAGTGCAAGGGATGTACCTTGGGAAAATTTGTGAAAGCCACCTTTCACGAGAAGGATAGTCGTGCCACGACGATCCTTGAGAGAATTCACATAGACGTGTGTGGACCTTTCTCAGTAGCTTCAACAGCAAAGCACAGGTATTATGTGATATTTGTTGATGATTTTTCTCGTAAGTGCTAGATCTTCTTCATGCAGAAGAAGAGCGAGACATACTCAAAGTTCTGTGAGTTCAAGGCACTGGTTGAGAAAGAATCGGGGAAGCAGGTGAAGGCTCTTAGGAGCGACAATGGTGGTGAATTCATCTCTGGAAAATTCAAGGACTTTTGCAGCGCAGAAGGAATTCAAAGAGAGCTCATAGCACCTCATAACCCACAACAGAACGGGGTTGCTGAGCAGAAGAACAGAACGATCGTGGGTGCTGCATGGGCGATGTTGCATGATCAGGGCTTACCCATTCACTTATGGGCGGAGGCATGCAATACTGCAGTATATGTGCAGAACCGTTGTCCTCACAGGATACTTGGCATGAGTACACCCGAGGAGGCATTTTCGAGTAAGAAGCCTGATATTTCCCATTTGAGGATTTTTGGTTCACCTGTTTACATTCATGTGACGAAGGATGCCAGGAAGAAGCTGGAGCCGACCGCAGAGGTTGGGGTACAATGATACGCCCCACAACTATCGTGTGTATTTTCCAGACAGTCGCAAGACTGTTGTGCGATGAGATATCAAATTTCAGGAGGAGAAAGCCATGAAGTGTTCGCTTGAGAGGGAGCCACACTTGCATGCAGATGAGGAGCTATTAGTTCCTAAGGATGAGTCTCAGGATGTGGATCAGCCACAATATGAGGTTCATGGAGTGGAAGAGACCACTCAGGCAACGCCAACCATCGGAGGGCGGAAGTGCACTACAGAAGCTGAGCGACTGGCTCAAGATGTAGAGAAGGTTGTAGAAGCACCTACATCATAGCGCAGACAAAGACAATCACCTGATCGGTATAATGGATACATGGCTCTTATGATCAAGTGTATCATGAAAGAGCCATACTATTTCGAGGAAGCTATGGAGGATCTCGCATGGGTAGATGCCATGGTGGAAGAGTATGATTCGATTGTCAGAAACAGTGCATGGGATATTGTCCCGAGACCGGAAGGGAAATCAGTGGTGGGTTCGAGATGGATCTACAAAGTGAAGTAGGCAGCTGACGGGAGTGTGGAGAAGTAAAAGGCAAGATTTGTTGCTTGAGGCTTTTCACAGATAGAGAGGATCGATTATGAGAAGACCTTTGCACCTGTATTCTTCCATACGGAAGATTCTTCCTCTCTCAGCGCAGATGGGGTGGCACATTCATCAGATGGATGTGAAGACTGCGTTCCTCAATAGAGTGATTGAGGAGGAGGTGTACATAGAGCAGCCCGAAGGTTTAAAGATCTTCAGCGGCGAGTCGCATGTGTGCAGGCTCAAGAGAGCATTGTATGGGTTGAAACAAGCACCTCGTGCTTGGTACACACGGATAGACAATTATTTCACCGGACTTGGATTCTCCAAGAGTGAGGCGATCCGAACCTATACCAGATTGTGGTGGAGGGTAAGTTGCTGATCATTGTACTTGATGTAGATGATTTGATTTTGACAGGTGATGAACTGTTGATACACTCATGCCAGGATGATCTTACAAAGGAGTTTGAGATGAAGGACTTGGGCCTCCTTCATTATTTCCTGGGATTGGAAATTTGGCAGCGCAGTGGTGGACTGTTTGTTTCTCAGGGTAAGTATGTCCGGGAGATACTAGAGAAGTTCAACATGCATGGCTGCAAGCCTGTTGATACTCCTCTTCCTAGTGTTTGGAGGAAGGAGGATGCTACTTCAGTGGAGGTAGTGGATGCCACTGTTTATCGACAGTTGGTGGGGTCGCTTATGTATCTGGTCAATACACGACCCGACATATGCTATGCAGTTAACCAACTTTCACAAGCTATGTTGCCTACCAAGCTCTTTTGGAAGGCGGGAAGCATGTATTGAGATATCTCGAGGCACATCGGGATATGGATTGTGGCATGACAATGGATGAGGTGAAGCTATGTGGCTTCTTACTTGATGCAGATTGGGCAGAGCCCAATCTTATTGTTAAAGACACATCTCGAGGGATTTTTAGTATCGGTTTGATGGGCTAGCTGCATAAAGAGAAGTTAGAGATCCGTGGCACTCAGCCCAACAGAGGCCGGTGAGCATGGCAGCAAGTCTGGCCGTACGTGAGGCTATATGGATGAGGAAGATCCCGGTCGGGTTGTTCGGTTCACACTTAGAGCCTACTGTGATTTATTGTGATAATCAGAGTTGCATCAAACTCTCGGTTAATCCAGTATTTCATGATAGATCTAAACACATTGACATCCGGTATCATCATATCAGAGATTGTGTGCAGTGGAAGGTCATGTTACTTTCATACATTCCTACGGAGGATCAGGATGCTGATATCTTGACGAAGGCGCTCACCAGGAGAAAATTCGAATACCACAGGGGCAGGATAGGGGTTGCAGATAATCCATATCATGTTGAGAGGGAGTGTTGAGATTGCAACAAGATCATGAGCTTAGTGGAAAGGAGTCGCCTTCACTAAGTGGGCCCGCAGGCTATTTTTGGCGCAAAGTCTATTTTTAGACTATGTCTATTTTTAGACATATGGATCATGTTCTATGAGTTACAGGATGCTATTTGTGGATGGTTGGTCAAGTCGGAAAAAATAGATGGACTTCTATTTTTAGACATATTGGGCGGAATCTATTTTTAGATTGCCAGTCTAAAAATAGATATGTCTAATATTATTAGCTCTTAATAATATTTGGACTATAAACATTATCTTATTCTCTTGGAGCACTTCAGTTAAGTGCACAGATGTGGCATAGGAGCTGACAGAAGGAATTACGCTATTCCCGAGGGTTATGTGGAGCTATTGCATGGATACTTCAGTTAGAACTCATGTGACAGAGTTTGGTGGAGTTGATTGAGGAAGTTAGTGGAGTTGTATTCAGTTTAACTAATCTAAACATAGTCGAGCTATTTGTATTCAGTTTAACTAATTGATACAATTAGTGAGAGTGGTTTGAATTAATTATTAATTAATTCACTAATTATAAACTCATTAATCAACTAAAGAATGCATCAGTTAACTTCAGTGCATGGACAGTTTCAGTGGAGACCAGTGCAGAAATAGGTGAAAGAGCAGGTTAACTATCAGTTGTGACTATACTGTTGCTATTTGAAACACAGAGATAGTGGAGAAGCCCATGAGGATTGCGCAGTTCAAGCCAGGTGGTTTATCTATTTAATGAAGCCATCCCATAGCATTAATTACGTAATAGAGGCTGGATATCTAGTGGCAAAAGACTGGAGCATGTGTTTTGCTAGATCTAGCTTGATAGTGTGTAGAAATTGGAGGTGGTGCTGAGAGCTTGTGAGGAGATTTGTACTATGATTGTTACATGATCTCCATGACATATAATGTACAGATAGTTGGGGGTTTTCAGCTTTAAGCTTTCCCATGAAATACTGTGTTCATATGTGTGATTGTTTGTGGTTTTAATGTATGCATGCAATTGATTTTATTTCCGCATGTGATGATCAATGGTAGAAGAGATTTTGTATTATGCATGAAGCTAAAATAGTGTGTGATCAGGAGAATCTCGGTGAATAATATCTCAGTTATTCAAATTTCTACATTTACATATATGAGACCTAATCGCATCGGAAGTTTGATGCGGTGTTTCAATCAACCCATTTGGAATTTCCCTGATGCGATTGCGCGATCAGGTCTTTTTAATCAAACCATTTATATGAACACGTGATTTTGGCTCATTAGATCAAAATTTTGGATAAATGGGTTTTATGTTTTTACAAAAGAAAAAGGTGATCGTGAATGGTTTATACAATGATTTAAGTGCCGGATGAAGGCTTTATGGTTATATGGAACGGTAATAAGATCAGGGGTTTTTAAATACAAAGGTTAATCGCATCGGAGCTTTCAGAACATGGCAAAAGACTTGTGTACTTGAATCTTTCCGATGCAATAAGCGCCGATCAGGGTTAGCGCTTGGTTCCAGTGTGTGGGCATGTGGAGGGGAAGTGGTTTAAAACTTAGCCCAAGGGGCTTAAGTCCTTTAGTAAAAATTTTTGTTTTTTTATGAATTTTTTCAGAGTTTTCAATGGATTTGGGGGTTTCGGTAAGGCTAAAAAGTGAGTTTTTAACCTTGTAAAAATGAGTTTGATGAAGGGAAGAAGAGGATTCATGAAAACAAAGGAGATTTATGGAGAAAAAGGGGAGCAAATGAAGGTTAGTTTTGAGTGGGGGAAGGGGAAAAATGATGATTTTGCAGCAGTTTCTTCTTATGAAATTAGCAGAATTTCAGAGTATAAAATGGCAACAGCAATGAAGATTTTGGACAGAGGCATGAGGCCTTCCAGAGTCTTCAAGGGCCAACACTTTTTAGCAATAAAATTTGTTCCTTGAAGGCTCAAAAAGTCTTAGCCACCTTTTTATATAACAAATTTTATAGGTGGCTAATAGTGGCTCCACTTGGGGATGGTGCCTTCTTGAAGGCATCAAGAACTTCAGACTTGCATTCTCTGGGAGGCTGACCTGTGCCTGATCCATTATGTTCTTTGGGAGGCTGACCTGTGCCTGATCCATTGGGCTGCTTTCCTTTGCTGGGATGATCTTCTTTTGAAAACATATTAGCAGCCATAAAAATAATGGTTCTTTTATCAACAAGCTCTCTACCTACCCAATCCTACTGATCTAGCATTTTTTCTTCATTAGAGTGCACTTGGATTGGCAAACTCTTTTCACAATATTTCATTCTTTTTGAAAGTAGGAAATCTAATCTATTTCTACTCCTTATTTCTCCCTGAACTCAGATTAGAAAGTTGAGTTTAGATGCTTCTCTACCTAATCTACTAATCTGTTAGGATTAAACAGTCCAACATATTTTTATTCTCTAATTTCTATAGCAGAAAATTTAAAAACATACAAGTCAAGATTAAACAGTCTAAATTGATGCTGGTCTATGGCATAGAAATCAAGCTGCACACAGACATTTATTTTGCAGAAAATTAAATCAAAATGGAAGGCTTAAGATCTGAACGTTTCTCATCATGACCTTCTCTTTTTACAGCTCTGTTTAGACTCTTATGTGAGCTATTTCTTCCTTGCTCTCTGGTTCATATTTTGATCTTTTTTGAACCTTTAATTTCTATCCTAAACTATCTACTGGTAAGCCAAGATTAAACATTTTGGCAAATCGAATTCACTATCCTATCAGCAGAAAATTTAAAGCTAATTAGTCAAGATTAAACAGTTTGACTAACTAGAAGTGTGTTATTCAGGAGTGGCATTTGAGCTTGCACACTTTCGGATTTGTTTCTCTTTTTTGGTATGGGGTTGTACCTTTATTGTTTTGACAATCTGCCCTCTTATCTTTCTTTCTTTGTTTTTGTATTTTTGATTTTTATAACTTTGAATGCAATGATGGATGAGATATTTACAATGAGAAAAAAGATAAAAAGGCTTTCAGAACATGTCATGGATCAAGAGAAGTAGTGTTTAAGCATCCTGCCATTGACAAGACCTCCAAACAATTCTGCTCCATTCAACTCTTGTAAGAAATAGGCATTGTTACCAGCAGCTGAATGAATAGAGTAAGGGCCAAGCCATAAGTTGTCAAATTTTCCATGCTTGCCCTTGTTTTCCCTCCTTGAATCCCACTTTAAAACCTTGTCACCAACTTTGAAATTGCTGGCCTTTGTTCTTCTGTCAAAAATCTTTTTAATGATGTCCTATTTCTGCAATGCTTTGTTATAAACTTCCTCTCTAGTTTGCTGAAGATGAATTGTCTGATTTATTCTTCTGAGTATGTCATTATCTTCAGTTTGTAAATATTGAATCAACTTCATTACTGGTACACCAAGACTATTTGGAAAAATTGCATCAGTACCATACACTAGCTGGAAGGGTGACATGCCAACAGATTTCTTCAAAGTCAATCTGTCAACCCAAAGTGCATGGACCAGCTTTGTGTGCCAAGACTTTTTATTGTCTTCCAACAGCTTCTTGATTATGTTCACTTAAATTTTGTTTGAGGATTCGGCAAGTCCATTAACCTGGGGGTAATAAGCCGTGGAATGCCCCAATGTTATCTGATATCTATGACAGAACTCAACCATCCTCTTTGATCCAAATGCTGCTGCATTATCAGTGATGATCTTGGTAGGACAGCCAAATCTGGAGAGAATTTTAGTCTCAATGAATCTTATAAAAACAGAGTCATTGGCTTGCCTACAAGGTATGGCTTCTATCCATTTAGTGAAATAGTCTGTGGCAGTGAGAATCCATCTGTGCTGGGAAACAGATGGTGGATGAATTTCTCCTATGAAGTCAAGTCCCCACTATTGAAAAGGGGTTTCAACAGTGATTGGATGTAGCGGTAGGGGTAACAGTTTTCTTTTGCCTTCAAAAAGTTGACATTTATGACAGGCTATGATCATTTTATGCACATCATGAAAAAGAGTAGGCCAGTAAAAACCAGCCCTCAAAATTTTGTTGGCTGTTATCTTCCAGTATAAATGACCTCCACACTCTCCTTCATGGAACTAGTATTTAACCTTCTCTGCATCCAACTCAGGCAAACATTTAAGCAATAGACCACTTGCATTTTTCCAATAAAGACATTTATCTATAATGCAATAGTTTACAACTTTTAACTTTCAGAATCTTGCCTTTGTTTTTTTCAAACCAGGAGGTGTATTTAAATTAAGCAAAACATAAATAATATCAGCATACCAAGGAGAATTCATAAAATGGTCTTCAACAATAGGAGTTGAGAATCCTTCTTGGTCATCCAAAGCATCAATCATATTAATATCAAGAACTTCAAAATTTGATTCGGCCATTAATCTAGCTAGACCTTGGCCTTTGATGAGTTTAGTGGGTTTTATCTCTAAATCATACTCAAGGATAAAAGCAATCCACTTACCTCTCTTACCATCTGGGTCCTGTGTTAGAATGTCTTTAACAACTGAGTTTGGGACGAAGGCAATGATGTGTGAGTGAAGGATGTACACTCTGAAGTCTTTCAAAGCTTTAACCAAAGCAAAAGCTTGCTTCTCCATAATGTTATACTTTAAAGGGGCATCCCTCAATGCCTTACTAAAGAATGCAATAGGCTGTGCTTGTCCTTGTGGATTCTTCTGCAAAAGGACAACAGCTATGGTATGTTCTGATGCAAATGAAAAAATATAAAAATCTTTTGAAAAATCAGGACTTATAAGAACCGGTGTTTTGGTTAACGCTTGTTTCACCAGTTCAAAGGACTTCTTTGCTTCCAAGGTCCATTTTATCCCTTTCTCCGTCTTTAACATGTTTGTGATATTCCTAAGGAGCTCAGCCAAGTTGGGGATGAACCTTCTCAAAAAGTTAATCTTTCCGATGAAAGACTGCAACTCTTTGATGTTTCGAGGATGAGGGATTTGTAAAATGGCCTCAATCCTCTTTGGATATATCTTAATACCCTCTTCTGAAATGATGTGCCCAAAAATTTTACCTTCTTGGAGACCGAATAGTGTCTTCTTAAGGTTTAAATATATCCCAAACTTCCTGCATTTCTCGAAAATTTTTCTCAAATGTTCTAAGTGCTCTTCATCTGTTTTTGAAAACACAGTGACATCATCAAGGTATATAATGATGAAGTAGCCCAATTCTTCCAAGAATGCTATGTCCATGGCTCTCTGAAAGGTTGCTCCAACATTCATTAGACCAAAAGGCATTTTCACATACATGAAATTTCCCCATGGTGTAGTAAAGGTTGTCTTTAATTGATCAGCAGGGTAAACTAAAATCTGATTGTACCTCGAATAGCCATCCAGCAAAGAAATTCTTCTAGATCCTACCACCCTTTGTAAAATATGATCCATCTTGGTTAAAGGGTAGTTATCTTTCAATGAAGCTTTGTTTAAGTCTCTAAGGTCTATACGAAGCCTGATCTCTCCAGTTTTCTTCCTAACCGACACCAGATTAGACACCCACTCAGAGTATCTAATAGGGACAACAATACCAACATCATACATTTTCATGATTTCCTTATGAACTAATGGTAACTGAACATGGTTTATTCTGCGCAGTTTCTATTTGAAAGGTTTTTGGTTTTCTTTGAGGGGAATTTTGTGCTGTATTATTTCAGTGTCATAGGATTTAAGATCTTCGTAAATCCATACAAAAACATCAGAAAACTATTTAAACAGCTCAATGTATTTGAGTTTAATGTGAGCTGGTAAAGTATTGGACAGTTTAATCATCATAGGTTTAATTTTGCTGCCAATATTACACTCTTCCACTTCAGTCTCTACAGGTTCCAGTTTTGGTTTATTTGCCACATCGTTAAAATCAAACAACTCTTCTAAAGCGGCCAGACCCTTAGGCAAACTTTCATCTTTAGAGTGCAGAGTTTCTAACTCCTCTGTTTCAAACTCGGCGTTCATTTCCTTTTTGTTTTTAAGTTTTCTTGTCAGAAAATTAAAATTGACAAGCTCAGGAGACAGCTCTTCTTCATCAATAAAATTTTCTTCCTTGTAGTCTGTTTCATAGTCTGAGTCCGAACTGTTTAGTTCGAATTCATTTCTGAATTGCATGAAGTCTTCTATTTGTTTGTCATTGTCAAACACCTGCCAATACTTCTCATTATCAGGCACAACTGGTCTAAATTTTATCTGAATTGTGCAATATTTGGTGTTATATGGCGTTAAGCATGTTCTAGCTGCAAAGGCTAAATTGTGGGCCGCAATATTTCTTTTTCTTGGGACAAAAAACAGTTTGGACTCCTCGAATGTTTTCAAAAGGTCCATGACATTGTTTCGGTAGGCCCTAAGTCTGGGATGATTTGCATTATACTCCCCATTGACCTGCTTAATGAATAACTTTGAATCCCCATGAACTTTAATTCTTTTGGCTCCTATCTTTTTCAACAAACGTAAGCCTAGGAGAAGGGATTCATATTCTGCTATGTTATTGGAACACTGAAAGTTTAGTTTGTAGGGAATGCTTTCTATGTGGTTGTTTTCAGTGTTAGTAATCCAGGCACCTGCACCAGCATTGTTCTTAGTGCAAGATCCATCAAAATACATACTCCATAGAGGACTATTCTTAGTTTCATCCTGGTTACTGTCCTCTTCAACTAACGTGCTCAAAGGTTGTTGTGGAAATTCAACACTTAGTTGTATTTGTTTTGATTCCCCAAGATTTGCGTTAATTTGAGGGTCGTTTTCTTTAGTGTCTAGGTTTAAAAGCAAAGGATGCATGACCTGTAGTTCAAGACTTTTGTTTAGTTTGCTAATGTCTTCAAATGCCACAAACTGTTTTGACACTTTTGCGTCGTGTTCCTCTTCCTCCCTATCGGCCATTAATCCTGTTAAGGTGACTTGTTCACCAAGTGTTTCATCATTAAACATAATAAAAGAATCAAGGCCTATATTTACAGAATACAGGGGAGAGTTTTGTGGTCTATCTTGACTTGTAACTGTGAATTTCATATGGGACTCCCTGTAAAGTCTTCTATTCTGATTGAAAATAGGGATAGTTGCATAGGTCATGTCTATTTGCATAGTCCCTTGTAACTTAGCCCCTCAAGATTGTGATAATAACATTCCATACTTTGGGGGCACATCAGCCAAAACGATATCCATGACTAAACATTTGGCTGGAATTTGGGCTAAGTTAACACAGAGGTCTTTGATTAATTCTAAACATTTTACTCTGCTGGAATCAAAGGAGTAAAGGTCTTTGTAAGGTCTAGTGATTTCTAGACCCAGGCTCTCCATCACAGCTTTTGGCATTAAATTATGAGAAGCCCCAAAATCATGCATAGCGTTGTGCAAAATTTTGTCATGAACGTTTAAACTTACATAAAAGGGAGGAACAAGTCCTTCTTGATATCTACCTTCAATCTTAGGACCAAAAATCAGCTCTGGTTGGTCATCATTAAGATTGCCTGTGTCCTCATTTTATTCTATTTTTAAAGCCTTAAAAATTTGGGTCTTATATACATGTTGGGCAGCTAACTTAGTCAAGGGAACAAAGATTTTGATTTTTGAAATTTCCTGCTCAAGGCTGAAGGGAATTTGGTTCTTTGAAGAACATGTTTCAGCCTTATTAGCTGTCATTCTATCAGCAATATCAGCTTGCTGATTTGTTTTATTTACACTTGAAATTTTTTTTTTCACAGGAGTACTAGCTGAAGTGTTAGTACTACTAATGTCTGCACTCTGTTTTTCATTGTTTTGAGTGCCTTTCTCTTTCCCATTATCAGAATTTACAGCCACTGTTTTATCCTTTTGTTTGAAAACTCTAGGCTTGGTTGTAGTGCTGTTTTGTGAATATTTGTCAGAGGTTTTGTTGTTGGGGGTTTGTTGACTGGTTTTGCTCCTAAGGTCATATTCTTTTTGAGATTCTATGATGACATTTTCCATGTCCTGATAATAATTTTCATCATCATCTCTTCTGTCATCATAAGGTGTATAAAGACCTTGTTTTCTATCATAATGAACTTCAAAGTCATCATCCTCTACCCCAAACATGTTGATATCATCTTCCTTTGTTATTTCATCTGTTTCCTCAACGTCACTTACATAGTTTTGATGAAAGGGAGGAGTGATTTGTTGATCATCTTCCCTAGGTCTGTTTGGAGGTTGGTTCCCTCTAAAATTCTGGTTTTGGTTCTGGTTTCTATTTTGAGGAGCATTTTGGTTTTGATTTGCTTGTGCTCTCTTAATTATGCTCATCTCTTTCTTCATCTCCTCCATTATTTTCTCCATATTTGAGTTGGAATTAGAAGGTGTGGTTTCCTCTCTAAAAGACACTCTCTTTTCATTTTTCATTCTTGCTCTCTTCTCCATTAAGTTGACTTCCATAGAAAGGGCACCTTTTTTCATATCTTCAAGAGTTGCAAAATCTCTCTCTCAGATGATAGGTCATGTCAGAGTCAAACCCTTCAGGAAATTTGTTTAAAACTGAGCCCTATGGAGGTTTTAGTTATGGGGAAAGTGCATTATACACACTATTGAATCTAGGGCAATAAGCTTGGACACTTTCCACAATGTTTCTATGGAGGTTCTTGTAATCAGAAAGGACTTGAAGAGGGTTTTTCTTTACTTCCCATTTGTTTAAGAACGTTTGATGGAAGGCTTGGAGATCATTAATACTATGGGGGGCTAGGCCTTTGAACCATTTTCTTGCTTCTCCCCCTAAGCTCTGAGAAAATAACCTAAGCTTGAAAAAATCATCGTCAATTTCATTTCTGTAAAAGTCGTCATTCATCTTATCCATATGTTGTGATGCAGTTGTAGCATTGCTAGCATCATATAATGGAATTTTGGACTGATAGTCCTGTGGAAGATTGACTAATGGTACAGGAAGGACTAACAGAGCATACCATGCTGCCATGATATGTGGTGGGGGTGGATTCACAAGGAGTGGATTAACAACAGGAAAAGTGGGCTGAGGTGTAGTGGTTTGAACAGTGGATGTAGGGTGAGCAGAAGTGGATGGACCAAGAATAGACTGCTGAGATGATCTTGGATGAGAGACACCTAAGTTGTGAAGGAAATGTAAATCAGGAGGTGTTGTTTCTCTTCTACCAAGATGTTCACTTGTTTTAGGAGATGATAGTGAGGACTCAGAACCTAACTGATCTAAATCACCAAGAGACCTAGTTATAAATGGATTTACTAAGTCAGCTTGTGATTGTTGTAGAGCTGAAATATTTTCAGGGACTGAATTAGCTCTCAAGGGTGATCTGAAAACAATTGACAATTTAATCTTAGGAGACTTCCTAAGGATAAATTCTGGGTTATCAACTACTTCAGGTGGATCAGGGTTAGGATGGGCTCTAGTGTGAATCTTTCTAGGAGCCACTATGCTGTGTTTTTCAGACCCAAATAGACAAGACAAGTTCAACCAGGTATGACAATCTTTGAATGGTCAACCAATCTGTTTACACAAATTTTAATCCCGCAGTCTTCTAACTGAGTTTGAATGATATTATAATGATAAGGGTTCTTCCCAGTGGAGTCTTAAGGTCTGTTCAGGATTTTAGAGTCGCCAAGTGGAATTTTTTAGCCCCTAAGGAGGTAAAAGGTTTTATAGTCCACCACCATGTTTATTGAACACCAATCTGAAATATTTTTAGGTTTTTTCTGAGTTGTTTTTCAGTTGTATGGTTTTTTTAAGAATATCCTAAATTTGTTTCAAAACTTAGATATGGTTATGAGACAAAGACAATCTACTCTTATGGCTAAGCCAGCTGATTTTTCAAGGTTAGATAAAGTTTTATGAGAATCCTAGGGTTCACCTAGTTTGTCACTGATTCAAACAAGTTTCATCATGATTACCATTCTTTGGTAGTTCTTGAAAAGACTGCTTCTTACTCTCAAAATTCTATAGAAATGAAAATGATTCTGGGTTTGATTCCCAGTGGAGTTGTCAGAAATGTTAGGTCCCTGTAATCAGCAAGATTGGCAAAGTCTGATCTCAGGGAGAAACATCGTTTCAACCAACTTTGGGATTCTAGGATCTAGCCCTCCTGAATCCGGAGAGGGATCTCTCCAATGAGTGCAAAGATGGATTCGTCTTTGAAGTTTTGGGTAATGATATTAGGCTAGTTATGAAGGCCAAGGGTTTGTTTTATTTTTGGATGGTTGAGCGTGAATACTGTTTGAGGTGGAAAGTCCAAAGTGAAAAGAGTTTCAAAGGTGAGAAGTTGCAAGTGAATAGAACAACTAGGCTAAAAAGATAGATATAACGCTGGTTTTTAGTCCATTGGGCTATGGAGTCATAACAGGGCTTTAATTGAGCAACAACATCAAGAGTGATCCAAGGGGCAAGTCATCTACATCACAAGATTATTTAGATTAAAATGATGGAATGGGAACAATAAAGTGTTGGAGAGGTGGAAACTGATAATAATTTCACAAAGGATTTATAGTCAGTCCAAACAAGAAAATCCTCTTAAGTAACTGTTTAAAACCAACCAAGGGCAGGGCTAACCATTGACTTCTTGGGCAGGTTTGTATTAAAGCAGCTCAATTGACAAACAATCCAGTAATCCACATAATTACCTTCAGAAAGTATGAAAACATATAAGACAAGACAAAATGTAACTTAAGATCAGATAAAGTACTTTTAAACCTAGTCTTCTTTCAGTCAACACCAAGGGAAACTTTCAGAATCTTCCTTTGGAGAATAGAAGATAGAAACAGGGCAAACCATCACTTTTCTAGTCTAACTTTTAATAAGAAACTAAGGAAAATAACTTTCAAGAACAATGTTTAAAGAAAACAGTAGGACGAGGGAACTCCTGCATTCCTAACTGCTTAAATTGTATTAAATCATTCTTAAATAAACAAATTGGAGGAAAAAATTGAGATAAAGCTTTTCAGTCAGAGAAGGTTACTGATATACAGTAGGTCTTAACTCTATAAATGCTGTTCTTTATCAGAGAATAGTGAAAAATATGACATACATAGAAGGAAAACAATAACAAAGAAAGGGGCACTTCACCAGTGATATAGACCAGGATCCCAAGAAACAACTTGTTATTGATGTCAAACCAGTTACAGTACTCAGGTCCAATGTTTCAGTTCAGCAATCATCTTCACTATCCAGCCTAAATAATCTAGCACAAATAGAGCTTCAAGGGCCAGTGAACACTATTTACAGATAGAAGTCTGAAGCTCAATTACATAAGAATGTTCAGCAACCTAATCAACCAACGGTTTCTCATCTTCTACAGAAGTATTTATAGAAGAATGAGGAGGGGAGACATGATAAAAGATCTCTCAGGATAATTAATACATATTCAAGACTTCTCGGCCTTTGAGGGGCTCGATGGAGAAGTTTACAGGTGGTCTGTCTGTATTAACTGTTTTTCATTTAAGATTAAGCTCGGTGGGAGCTTTTATTGAATTTAAGGCTCCGTGTCATGCTTGGAGTAACTCTGCAGATATTTTTAGCATTTAAGTTCCTTGCAGAAGTAACTCTCGGGCTGCGCTGAGGCGAATATCTTCATTTGATCAATAACTTCGGCCTCTGTTTTGAATGCTTTGAGGCATAGGTGGTACTTATGGTAGCTGAGGAATAAATTCGCCTCAATTGAGGTGGTGGAGGCCTTTCTGTCAGTTAAACACTTATGATTTTCTTTTGACTGTGTTTTAATTTGGGGGATTAGGCTTTTGATAATCCATCTTAGCCGTAATCCCTGCAAATCGGTCTTCAATCTTCGGTTTTGCCGTGCTCTGTTTCGAACGCTGATACTCTTTTAACTGTGTTTTTAATGAAACAATGTCTTGTCGATGTGCAGGCTAGGCAGGGCTTGTATGGCATCACTGCTTGATGAAGCAATGAACGAGACATGGAGTGGAGCCCCGCGAATGGTTCCCTTTCCCTTTGATAACCAAAGGCAAGAGGATCATCACCCTTGGATTTCTTTTCCTTCATAGTATGGGAAAAAACCTTCGAAACCTGCAAAACAAACAAAACATTATGAAATCCTGCGTATTTGGGGAAAAACTGCTTCAGAAGGCGGGGGAGGAGCGTAGCCGTTGGATGGAAGCATCCAATGGTGGAGATCTGCGTAGAAGAGGCAAAAAGGAGAGCGGGGAGAAGAATAAGACGAAGTGATTTTGGACCGTCCGATCTGGACACGTGGATGGTCCAGATCCAATCGGAGGATCAAAATCGGGGGATCGCAATCGGGGGTGGCAGGAAAATGCACCAATTGAAAGTTGCGATGCGATGTAGCACAGACCGTCGATCTAAAGATTAGATCAACGGTGGAGAAAGAATTAGGCGAAAGGCCGATCGGGGGAAGAAATATAACGCAGCGATTAAAAAACGCGATGTGATCGAGCGCTGGTCGTCGATGTGCATATCAGATCGACGGCGGAGAGTGAATCGGAGGGGTTTGAAGCGGAGGTAAGACTTGTGATTGGAGGGAATGAGGACTGTTGAATCTTGGAAGGAAGAGAGGAGATCAACGACGGACAATCAATCGGGGATCGGCGATCGGGGGTGGCAAATAAACGCGACTGATGAAAAGTTGCGATGTGAGTTTGCGCGGGCAGTTGATTTAAGGATTAGATCAACGGTCAATATATTTTCAAGTTTGCACCGGCAGAAACCCTTATTCTTTATGAAAAACCCATAAATTGTTAATAAAACCAAGGTTTTAGTGGATTGGGGCAGAGAATATATGTATATGAATGGTTTATACAATTATTTAAGCGCCGGATGCGGGCTTTATGGTTATATGGAACGATAATAAGATCGGGGGTTTTTAAATACAAAGGTAATCGCATTGGAGCTTTCGGAACATGGCAAAAGACTTGCGTACTTGAATCTTTCCGATGTGATAAGCACCGATCAGGGTTAGCGCTTGGTTCCAGGGTGTGGGAATGTGGAGGGGAAGTGGTTTAAAACTTAGCCCAAGGGGCTTAAGTCCTTTAGTAAAAAAGCTTTGTTTTTTTATGAATTTTTTCAGAGTTTTCAATGGATTTGGGGGTTTCGGTAAGGCTAAAAAGTGAGTTTTTAACCTTGTAAAAATGAGTTTCATGAAGGGAAGAAGAGGAATCATGAAAACAAAGTAGATTTATGGAGAAAAAGGGGAGAAAATGAAGGTTAGTTTTGAGTGGGGGAAGGGGAAAAATGATGATTTTGCAGCAGTTTCTTCTTATGAAATTAGCAGAATTTCAGAATATAAAATGGCAACAGCAATGAAGATTTTGGACAGAGGCATGAGGCCTTCTAGAGTCTTCAAGAGCAACCAATTTTTAGCAATAAAATTTGTTCCTTGAAGGCTCAAAAAGTCTTAGCCACCTTTTTCTATAACAAATTTTATAGGTGGCTAACAGATTAAATTTCGCATGACTCTCCTTACAGATCAACCGAGAAACAAGGAGATGAGTATTCTCCTGATATAGAAGATACATTGAGAATTTTGAAGGCAAAAAGAATAAGTTGTAAGGCAGATAATGAAAATTTGATTGAGGCATAAGAATGGCTTGTTAAAGTTCTGGAAAAGAAAATAGAAGTTAATGCAGTCATCCTTCAGAGTCTTTTATAGAAAAGGAAAATTGAGGATCAATCATGGATAGGAGGTAAAGATTAATGGGGCACATAGCAGCAGATCTCGATCACGATACATGTTGGAAACTGATGACATAGTCAGACATGGTAGATCCTTGGATACACTTGATAGGAAGGCTAGCACTCATGGATTCTATTATAGTTCTGGTTGTGAGAGTCATCATTTTCATTACAGCCAAAATCCTTATAGGAGGAGTGAGAAGCAGTATTTTCCAAAGGAGTTCAAGAAAGCAAAGCCTCCTACTTTTGATGGGGATGTGAAGAAACCAAAAGATCTAGAAGTATGGCTGCTTGGGATGAAGAAGTTCTTTTTCATTGCATGATTATTCAGAGAATATGAAAGCAAATATAGTGATCTTCAGTCTTAAGGGAAGGGAATACATCTGGTGCGAAGATGTGAAGCATGTCAGAGGCATCAGGGTAGAGGAGTTGAGTTGGCATGAGTTTAAAATATTTTTCAAGAAGAAGTACTTATCAGAGAGATATTATGTCAGAAAGGCCAAGGAGTTATATGAGTTGAAGGTGGGTTCCACGATAGACGAAGAGTACATGACCAAGTTCCTAGAGTTGTTGAGGTATGTGCCTTACCTCAAGGATGAGATGACAAAGGTCCAAAGGTTCATCAGTGGATTTCCTTTAACATTTAAAGATTGATTTGAGTATGATGAGCCTCGATCATTCGAGGAAGTCATTAGGAACCTAAAGCATTGTTATGAGAAGTCTAAGCACAAGTCTGATCCTAAGTAGGATTGGAAAGTTAATGAAAAGACTAAAGGAAAGTGGGCTAAGAAGCGAGGAAGACCTCAATATGCAGGTGATATGGAGAAAGTAGAAATTTATAAGAAGTTCAATGCAGTTGACAGAAGACATCGATTTCAGACTAAGGAGAAGAATAAGGGTGATGGGTGGAATCCTTTGCAGTGTTGGACTTGTGGTGGAGAGCATTGTAGGATAGATTTTCCACAACATCTAGGTGGCATACCTCAGATTTACTGTGCCCAGGAGGCGTAGAGAGTTGGGGATGTTGGTCAGAGTATGATCCAAAATTATGCAGGAACACAGTAAAATACATAAATAAACATAAAAAAAGAGATGAAACATAAATAAAACTTCATTTCATTAATATCAAATAACTGAAATATGCTTATAGACATAATGGAAATAAACTAGCTCGGGCGATGGTAGCTTATCTCTGAGAAGAGATGTGGCGGATACATGCCTCTTAACTATGTTACAATGAGGCTCAAGGGATTTTTTATTATTGATCAGCATAGGAAAAACCTAAACAACCAAAACCATAACCCCAGAAGATGGAACGGCAAGGGTTTGTGGGCCCCGTTGGGGTTAGTTGGGCAACCAACTTCATGGGGTCGTAACTTGGTCATATTATCTCCGTTTGGTGCATACGATATATATTTGGAAAGATCTATCCTAGTATTAAAATATTTTCCGCATGCCCCTACCTAAGACTACAAGCTTGCTGTGGACCTAAAAAAACACCGTTTAGGGGGTCAAAACTGCTCCAGAAGTTCTGGACCCGAAAATTGCTAAAAACAGTAAATGCTGCTATAGAAAAGGAAACTGATGGAACTGACAGGAGCTCTAGGTGGAATATATGGGGGGCCACCAATATACACCTTGATCATTCCTCCCCCCTTAGGAAGCAATGGTACCCATTGCATGCAAAGCTCCCATGAAGTGAGGAAATTTCTGTTGAACCTGGTCCCTGTCAGACAGTTGCCCTAGTGAAGGAGTTAGCCTAATTTGACAACTTGATATAGTTGGATCCTTTGCTGGCAGGTGTTCTTGATCTATGTGTCCATGATCCGATCATTTTTGGCTTGTTCCATTTTGTTTGGGTTTAACTCTGTTGGTGTGAGTTGTTTTGCTGAAGGGCCGAAGGCGATCCACATTGTACACTAGGTGCAGACCAAGGAATGGTGGAATAGTAAGCTCGAAGGAATTGTCCCCTATAGCCTTGGTGATGGTGTATGGTCCATATCAGAGTGAATAAAGCTTGTGGTGGGGTCCAAAAAGGCTCTCCTTCTACAAATGTAGCCTAAATTTTTCGCCCACCTGGAACTTGTGTGGCACCCGATGCTGATCATGTCGCTGCTTGTACTTAGCATTGAATCTATCCAATATGTCATGGGCTTATTGGCAGATGTGCTAAATACCCTCAATGAAGCTATTTGCCTTGTCAGCTTTAGATTGGACATGAGCTGAATATGCCTGAGTAGCTGCAAATGGTATGGCCACATCAATGTCACATAGTGTCTGGAATCCCAAGCCCACCTAAAAGGGGTTGTGGTAGGTTGAGCTATGGAGAGCCAAATTATAGCTATGCTGGAAATAGGGGAGGATTTCATCCCATGTGCGTGTATTATTCAATTTTTACATGAGAAAAAAGTGTACGATCATCCTGTTGACAACCTCTATTTTTCCATCAGTTTGGGGGTGGAAAGTTGTGGACTTAGTGAGCTTGGTGTATAACATCGACCAGAGACGTGAAAAAAATGTATTGAGGAACCTGCTGTCTCGATCTGAGATAATGGACTGTGGGATCCCAAGGTGTACCCACACTTGTTCAAAGAAGAGTTTAATAGTGGCTTCTTCTGTGATATTCTTCTTACAGGCCCCCATAATGACCATCTTAGAGAATTTTTCAATGACCACAAAAATAGAGTCATTGCCATGCTTGGTAGAAGGAAGGCCTGGCGTGTAATCCATGGAGATGGATTCCCAAGGTCGAATAGGGGTAGGAAGCAGAGTATATAGGCCTCGCTTCTTGATGGTTGGTTTGGAAATGGCACAGGAAGTGCAGGATATAATGTACTTCTCGACATCATGTTGAAGGTTTGGCCAATAGAAATACTTCTGCAGTACCGCCACTATTTTCTTGACACCAAAATGTCTAGCAACCTGATTGTAGTGCACTTCCAAAATCATCTTGGCACACTTGCTTGAAGGAACGCAGAGGTGTCCGGGGTGGCATAAAAATGCATCATGGAGGTGAAAATATGGAACTTTCTTACCTTCTAGGAGAGTTTGGTATGTGTTTCTGAATTTTGGATCTCTTTTGTAGAGATGCAGCCAACCCAAAGTCTCGTGCCCATAAGATTCAAGCACAGTGGTTAGCTCCATGATCGACGGTCGGCTTATGAAGTCAGAAACATTTTTGGTGCTACCCTTCTTATACTTGATGTTCAAATGGAACTGTTGCACGTATGTGGACCATTTATGATGGAAATATTTCTGCAACTTACCTTGTGTCTATATGAACTATAGGGTTCGGTTATCTCTGTGGATGATTATTCCCTTCCCCAAAATGTAATGCTTCCATGTTCGGTAGGATTGCATAATGGAATACATCTCTTTTTCATAGGTAGGATACTTCCAGACTGTGTCTGAAAGTGTCTCACTATGATATGCCATTGGATGCCTCTCCTGAGTAAGAAATAACCCAATAGCATAGTAAGAGGCATTTGTCTCGATCTCAAATGGTTGTTGCAAGTCTAGTAATGTGAGCACTGGTGCAAAGCAGAGGGGATGCTTCAACTCTACGAATGCCTTCTATCGAGATTCAAACCAAAATAATTTTTATTTCACTCCTCCCTTGGTGACTTGACTCAAAGGCTAAGTGATATGAGAGAACCCAAACACAAACCTACGGTAGAAATTAGCAAGACCCAGAAAGTTGTGGAGTTGTGTTAGAGTAGTTGGGGCTGGCCAATCCTGAATGACCTGGATCCTGGCTGGGTCCACATTCCCCCCTTGGTCATCAATAATGTATCCCAAATATTGAACTTGGGTCATGCCAAAAGTGCATTTCCCCAAATTGGCACACAATTTGTGTTTCCCCAATGTTAGGAGGACCTGTCGAATGTGGTGGAGGTGCTCTTCCCAACTCTGGCTGAAGATCAAGATGTCATCCGAATACACCACCACGAATGAGTTGGTGAATGGTTGCAATATGTCTTCCATCAACCTCATGAAGGTTGCAGGAGAATTTGTCAACCTGAAAGGCATGACCAACCATTCAAAAAGGCCCTCCTTGGATTTGAAGGTAGTCTTCCACACATCAAAGGGTTCAATTGGTACCTAGTGATACCTGGACTTCAAGTCAATCTTGGTGATATATTTCTCCCCCTTGAGTTGGTCCAGAAGGTCATCAATCCATGGGATCGGCTACCTATTTCAGATAGTGATCTTGTTCAACACCCGATAGTAAATACAGAGTCTCTAAGTCCCATCCTTATTCTGCACCAACACGATCGGGCTCCCACAGGGTGATGAACTCGGTCGGATGTGACCTTTCTGTAATAGCTCCTAAATATGCCTCTTAATTTATTCATTCTCCATAACATAGTGCCGATATATTGGTCCATTGGGTAGTGACGCTCCTGGGTTCATATCGATGGAATGCTTGAACTGGTAGTGTAGAGGCACCCTTGCGGGTGAGGTGAAGATGTCCCCATACTCCTCCACGAACTTGTCCATCTATTGTTGCCATGCGAAGGAGCCCTATCTGGAGGTCGTGGCCATTATATTTTTATTTGCTTGAGGGCGGATCATAAGGAAAACAAATTTATAAGTTTGGGAAATGAGCTTACTACATTGTTTTACAGTGATCAAATAGATAGCGGTAGGAGGTGCTACCTCCGACATCCTATACAACTTCTTACCCAAAGTAACAATAACAGTGTGAGGCCTAGGATCATACACAACATGTCACTTCTACAAGTATGTTTGGCCTAATAATACATCACAAACTTCAGGAGGAACAACATCACATAATACTTCATCCGTGAAGGGCTTGATGTTGTAGGGAAAGTGACATTGTTGGCTGACGCAGAGTTCCCGTCCTTGGTGAAGCCACCCGATGGTGTATGATTGCGGGTGTTTTGTGGTCGGTAGGCCCAAAAGCTTCATGATATTTTCTGAAATGAGGTTATTTTGTCTCCCTCTATCGACAATTAAATGTATCGGGGAACCCTTCACCCACATCGGGAATGGAAGAGGTGCTCCCTCTCCTCTGGATCTTCAGGATCCTCCTTCTAGATCTTGGTGGTGGCAACGATGGCACTGGGATCCACATCGATAATATGATTCCCTTTTTCATTTCCCTTGTCAGGTTTTGACTCAGAGTTGGAACATGCATATGATTCAGAAGCCTTCAGCTCAACCACTAATGACTGATTGGTCCGACAATAATTTGTGTTGTGAGTGGAGCTCTTATGGAACTCACCACTTTCTCGTGTCCTTCTTTGGCTTCATGGCGTTGTTATTATTTTGCGGCTTTGGCGGGTTTCCCTGGGCTGCCACACCTTGTATTTATCCTTTGTTTAGCGGTTTGGGGGCACCTTTTCGTTGATTCTAATTCGTAGATCCAAAGTCTCTCTTCTTCTATTTGAATTTATGCTCAATCTTGGAAGCATACTAGTATGCTGCACCAAGAGAGGAGATGTTGAGGAACTCAATTTCCTCCTGGATGTATCTGTGCAGAAAAATATGATACTTAAGCACCAATTTTTTCTTCGAATCTTTGATACCCAAATTTGTGCGCAGGGTATTGAACAAATTCATCAGCTCATGCACATCTTGATCCCTTTGTTGCCACAACGTAGTCCATTGTATGTACTTTTCCTCATACCTCCCCATGGGGTAATATTGTTCCTTGATGGCATCTTGAAAAAAAGTTCCAAGTGGGTGTGGTCGAGAACAAGGAGGATTCCCTCTTGTCCTTTTGCTCACAGTAGGTTTCCCACCAATCCTTGACATGGGGGCAACTTTGAGGAGTTAAAAAGTAATATTTTCCCGATTGGAAAAGTCATGAACCGAAAAATATCCTTCTAATAGATTCAACCATATATCTGCGACATTTGCATATATTTGGCCCTCAAATATGGGAATGTCGAAGTTAACTTGTACCTTAAAAGGAGTGGTGCCTCCAGAGTGGCTGCCAGATGAGGATGCATCACCGGTGGGTAGATGTCGAAGGATCTGGGCAAAGTTATCTATCATTGCATCCCTCTGTTTCTCGAGGGCCTCCTTGAGCAATATTTTGATAAGATCTTCTGCTCCCTCGTCTTTCTTTTCTTCTACCATGGGAAGCCGTTAGGGTTTGCGAGGCTGATCTTGCAAAGGTTCAACCAAATCGAGCCCTAACTCCTTATACCCTGATATTGTTGGGGACATGCAAAGAAAGATCGAGAAAGAGTAGACTACTTTGATACCACTGATCCATACTTATGCAAGAACAAAATAAAATATAGAAATAAACATAAATGCAGAGATGCATCAGAAATAAAACCTCATTTCATTAATATCAAATAATTGAAATATGCTTACAGACAAAATGGAAATAAATTAGCTCGGGTGAAGGTGGCTTATCTTTGCGAAGATATGTAGCAGCTACATGCCTCTTAATTGTGTTACAATGAGGCTCAAGGGATTTTTTATTATTTAAAAACATGGGAAACCCTAAACAACCAAAACCCTAACCCCAGAAGATGGAATGCCAATATTTTGTAGGCCCCGTTGGGGTTAGTTGGGTAGCTAACTTCCCGGGGTCGTAACTTTGTCATATTATCTTTGTTTGGTGCATACCATATATCGTCAAAAATATATCTCCAAGTACTACAAGATTTGCCGCAGGCCCTTGCTTATGTCTTTAGGCCTGTTGCGAACCTCAAAAAAACACCGTTTAGGGGGTCAAAACTGCTCCAGAAGTTCAAGACCCAAAAAACTACTAAAAATAGTAAATGCTGCTATAAACAAGGAAAATGATGAAACTGACTAGAGATATAGGTGGAATAGGTGGGGGGCCACCAATATCCACCTGGATCAGAGTATTTCTCATATCTTTGCAGGACTTGATAATAGGAAGGTGGACCATCAAACATCCATTATTGAGATGGAAGGTAAGATCTGTGATCGAATTTTTTCCATTTTGATCGATCCTAGATCTAATTATAGTTTTGTTACTCATAACCTCATGGATAAGTGTGGTTTGAATAAAGAAGTGCATGCATAATCTTGGCTATTGCGGTGGTTATAGGGACCAAGAAAATACTTCATCATTGGGTGAGAGGTTGTGCATTTGAGTTGAATGGTATACATACATCAACACATATAAATGTGCTTCCTTTGGGTTCATATAATATGATTTTGGGCATGTATTGGTTGTCCATTCACAAGACCAAGGTAGATTTTTATGAGAAGGCTATTAAGTGCCTGGATGATGATGGAGAAAATATAATCTTATAGGGAAGAAGAACCCTACATCAATGAGAATGGTTACAACTAGTCAAGTTAAGTGCATTTGTAGGAAAGGATGTTTATTGTTTGGAGTTCATATTTTTAGTGAAAAAGGGAAGGATGTTGAGGATGATGAAGTATTAAGAATGTATTATGTTTTGTAGCAGTTTTGGGATGTGTTTCCAGTAAATATTTTAGAGTTACCGCCTCATAGAGAAGTGGATTTATCTATTGAGTTGATGCTAGGAGTAGCACCAAAATCTAAGGCACCATACATGATGAGCACTCCTAATTTGGTTAAATTAAAGTTGCAACTAAAGGAAATGCTTGATAATGGATACAAAATGCCAAGTGTGTCACCTTGGGGTGCACCAATATTGTTTGTCAAGAAGAAGGACACTACTTCAGGTTGTGCATTGATTATAGGAAGATGAACAAGGAGACCATCAAGAAAAGGTATCCACTACCAGATAATGATGATTTGCTTGAATACCTGAAGGGAGCAATAATGTTGAGGATGATGAAGCCTTGAAAATGTATCCTATTTTGTAGCATTTTTGGGATGTGTTTCAAGCAATGATTTTAGAATTACCGTCTCCTAGAGAAGTGGATTTATATATTGAGTTGATGTCGGGAGTAGCACCAACATCTAAGGCACCGTACATGATGAACACTCTGAAGTTGGTGGAATTAAAGTTGCAACTAAAGGAAATGCTTGATAATGGATACATAAGGCCAAGTGTGTCACCTGGGGGTGCACCAATATTATTTGTAAAGAAGAAGGACACTACTATCAGGTTGTGCAATAATTACAGGTAGCTGAATAAGGTGACCATTAAGAACAGGTATCCACTACCACATAATTATGATTTTTTTGATTAGCTAAAGGGAGAAATATTGTTCTCAAATATTGATATGATATTAGGGTACCATCAGGTGCAGACCAAAGAATAATACATTTAAAAGACGACATTCCGTACCAGGTATGGGCATTATGAATTCATAGTGGATCCTTTTGGTATTACTAATGCTCCAACTACTTTCATGTGCTTAGTGAAAAATGTGTTGCATTGTTATCTGGACAAGCTTGTGATATTGTTTATTGATGATATATTGATATATGCCAAGAATGAGGAAGAGCATGCAGAACACCAGACACCAATGTTGATATTGTTGAGAGAGCATTAATTGTATGCCAAGCTCGCAAGTGCAGTGTATTTCAGGCTGAATTTCATTAATTGGGACATGTTGTTTCCAAGGAAGGTATAACAGTGGACCCAGAAAAAATTAAAGCTATCATGGAGTGGCCAACTCCTAGGAATGTGGATGAGGACATATCATTCAAGGGAGTAGTAGGTTATTATAGGAGGTTCATCAAGAACTTATCCAATATTAGTTACCTTATCACATATTCTTCGAGAAAATGGAATAAGTTTGAAGGGACAGAGGAGTATGCAATCAATTTTGAGCAGTTGAAGCATTTTCTTACAAATAATACACTCTTGAAGATTGCAGATCTTGATAAGGAGTTTGTGGTATGTACAAATTATTGCAAGGAAGGAATTGATGGAGACTTGATGAAAGAATAGAAAGTAATGTGCTATGAGTCAATTAAGTTGAATGAGCACAAGTGAAACTATGTGACTAATGATATTGATTTGGCAACTATCATTCATGCATTAGAGATGCAGAGACATTATCTTATTAACAAGAGTCTTGTTTTGATGAGTGATCACATTGGACTGAGGTAATTGTTTAACCAAGCCAATATAAATGTTAGGAAAGCTAGATGGTTGGATACCTTCCGTGAGATTGACTTTGAGATCAATTATATCAAGGGAAAGGAGAACAAGGTTGCAGATGCTCTCAATAGAAGAGTTTAGGTGAATCATATTTCAACTGTGAGCTCTTATGGTACAAATTTAAAGAAGAAGATATTGCATGCAAGGAAACATTACGATAGGTACCATAAGCTGAAGTAGAGATTGCAATAGCAGGGTGAAGGTGATAGGGATGAGTATTATAACCTCACGACATATGGCTTTGTTAAATTCAAGAACATGATTTATGTACCGAATATTAGTGATATCAAGAAACTTATCTTGAATGATTTTCATGTCAAACTATATTCAGGCCACCCAAGGTACCAAAAGACTTTGAAAACAATCAAGATGTTCTATGATTGGTAAAAAATGAAGAAAGAAGTGGTTGGATTTGTTGTTAAATTCCCGGATCGTCAGGAGGTGAAAGAAGAGGGTAAGTATCCAATTGGTTTATTGAAGCCTATTCCAATTCTAGAATGGAAATGGGAGGTCATTTCCATGGAATTCATTACAAGTTTTCTGAGGGCATTGAAGCAACATGATTCCATCATGGTTGTGGTTGGTAGGTTGAGCAAGGTAGCTCACTTCATTGTAGTGAAGTACACTAATTCAAATAGTGAGGTAGCTCAGATCTTCATTAGGAAGATACTGATATTGCATGGTGTTCCAAAGAAGATTATAACAAAAATAGATTCCAATTTCACTTCCATGTTTTGGAAGGAGTAGTTTGCAGGCTTCGAGACATAGTTAGCCTTCAATACAACTTATCATCCACAAACAAATGGACATACATAAAGGGTTAACAAGATTATTGAGGACATGCCGAGGATGTATGTCATACATCAACAATAGAAGTGGGAGGAGTATCTTCCACTCGTGGAGTTTTCATATAACAATGGGTATCAAGAATCCTTGAGGATGAGTCAATTTTAGGCTCTTTATGGGCAGAGTTGTAATACTCATATCAACTGGAGTGATAGAGTGAAAATGCACTACAACGAAAAGAACTTCAAACGGGGGTTATAACGAAGGTTTTTAGTGTTATAAAATTGGAAACAATTGTCAAAAAAACATCCGCTAAAACATATTTTTGTGATAGCCGATGTTTTAGCGGAGTTTTTAATGAAACTTTATCACAATTGAAAAATTTGGGTGGTCAAAGGTGTTAACGGATGTTTGTGTGCTCCATGGAACAATTAGCATCGGTGCGCTACATATATCAAAGCACTGGTCGACATACATAAATAAATGCACTGAGGTGTTGAATGCAAAGAACATCATTGCATAATATATATCGCACTGGTGCTGATATATAAAAAAGCTCCAGAGCATTCTTGTAAGGAATGACACTGAGACACGCAAAAAATAATTGTTATACCAGTGCCTTTTTTTAAACTTGCAACGCTAATGCAATAGAGGAATTTTGAGGTCTAAAATGGGCCTCCTAAGGAAATTATAAAATAATTGTGAAGATAATAAAATAATATTAGATTACATCATCAAATGCTAGAGGGAAAAAATAAAAAACTACTTTTTCAACTTGTATTTTCAACTTATCTCCCTATGGGTTTACTCAAATTTCGAACGAGAACACTTGTTGGATGCAAAATTTGATTCCTCATATTAGGAGTACCCATGTTTCATACTTTCGATGGATCCTGCTACATGAAAGATGAGATATACATAAAAAACGTGATTGCACTCATATTTTTGACGTATTTCTCATTTTTCGTGTAGCAGGGCCCATTGAAAGTATGCAACATGAGTACTCCTTGGATGAGGAATTAAATTTTGTGTTAGGTCCCTATATTATAGTTTAGCCCCTTATTATTATTAGTGTAGCACCCTTATTGTTATTATTGTAGCCCCCTCTAACCCCAATATTGTTATTATTGTGCCCTTACAATGTTATTGTTAGGTTGGCTAGGATTACATTGTGGTCCCACTAGGATTACATTGTGGCCCCATGGACTCCTATATATAGAAAGGAGGTTTTGTCATTTGTATCATCCAAGAATTGTTCATTCATGTAATGTATTGGAGGTTTCCCCCTCGAAGTGGCTTATTTCTAAGGCGTTGATATATCTTTTCTTCTATTTTTGGAGTTGGTTTCACAACATTTGGTATCAGAGCTTTGGATTCTAGGGTTTCGCTGCTCCAAACAGGTCATCGTGGAATTTTAGCTATAAATGTTTTTCTACGAAGGTTCAGAAGCTGAAATTTTTAGAGTACGAAGCCAAAATCCTGAGGAATATCATCACAAAATTTCAGAGCTTGGTTCGCAATATTTTCTGAGATATGATCTGTGGAAGTTAGGTCGGTTTGCAGGATCCTCAATTTAACCTAAAAAGGTCATCGCAGAATTTTTGTTATAAATTTTGTTCTACGAAGGCTTAGAATCTGAAATTTTTAGAGCATGAAGCCGAAATCCTGAGGAACATCATCGCAAAATTTCAAATCTTGGTTCGAAATATGTTCAGAGATATGGTCTGTGGAAGTTAGGACTTTTTCAGGCTCCCGAATTTCATCTCAAAGAGGTGATCATGGGAAAATCTTCATAACTCTCTCTCTGAGCATCAGATTGGAATTTTGTAAAATGTAGACGAAAGCACACGGAATTTTGTTTCCTTTCTATCAATTTCAGAGCCGAAGGAGGAAGCAGTGACACGTGGCAAGTCATAGAAGTTCTCTCTACTGAACCAGTCCATAATTAGGTTATCATAGGAGATTGGGCACAAATTTGTCTTCAAGAATCCAAATCAGGTCAGACTTGTGGCATTCGAAAGAGGATTCAGAGGGATATATCAGTACCAAATTTTAGATATTGAAGATCCGAAATCATATATATAATTCAGTTTCAATATCACGCTCCTCAAAAGCAAGAAAAATGTGTGTATTTTTTTTCGAATTACATAAGTCTCACTTGAAAAAAATTAGTTGGAATTTATTCCAAGGGCATATTGAAGAATAGATATGAGTATTGGGTTCTAAAATGGCCCCTAAAAAGAATTAAACACCCATTAAGCCTTCAGAAGGCTCTACTATGACTCATGAAGATGAAGAAACACAACATGAGATATCAAAATTACAAGAGCAAGTGCACCAAATTTCGCTATCGCAAAGAGCAACAAAAAATGAAATGGAAGTTTTGAAGAAAGGCATGGAAACTAAGATGGATGGTTTGAAGAAAGGTGTGGAAGCTAAGATGAATGGTTTGGAAGCTAATATGGAAGGCATGGAAGTAGGCATGGAAGCTAAGATGGATGGCATGGAAGCTAAGATCGATGAAAAAATGGAAACATAAAAGTAGACATCGAAGGTTTGGCAAAGTTGATACAAGAAATGTTTCCTAATGGCGAAAATATAGTAGAGGAAACTCATGATGAGAACAAAATAAATGTTAATCATGATTTCATAAACTCTAATGTTGGACGGAAGAACCACCATATTCCAAAAATGGATATGAGGAAGTTTGATGGAAAGGATCCTGTAACATGGATACTACAGATGGAGCAATATTTTGATCTCAATAATGTGCAAAACACACAAAAGGTAAGCATTGCAACTTTACATTTAGAACAAAATACATTTGTATGGTATCGATGGCTTTGCTCCCATAAAAAAATTGTCACTTGGTCAATTTTTACGGAGGAAATGATAGCACATTATGAGGATACAAAGAGCAACACTTTCTTTAGCCAATTGATAAATCTCAAACAAAAGGGTTTAGTGGGGAAGCACATTGAGGACTTCCAAAAATTGAATATAAGGGTAACTGATATTCCAGAGGAACACAGGATTGATCTCTTCATAGGTACTTTAAAGGATAACATCCAACATGAAGTTCACGTTTTGGAACTTGATTCATTGGAGAAGGCATTCAGGTTGGCAAGAAAAATTGAATGTAAAATTATGGCGACAAGGAAGCCTACCACTCACTTCTATAAAGAGGGAAGTGTTGCTACTCCTAGATTTTCACAACCTACAAGGTTGACACCACAAAAATTGGAAGAAAAAAGAGCAAAAGGGCTTTGCTACAGTTGTGATAGAAAATGCACTAAAGGTCATAAGTGTGCTGAGAAGAAATTATTTTACATAGATTGTGAAGAGGAAGAAGAAAATGAACAAGAAGAGGATATACACCAGGAACCAACCTAAGAAGAGGAAGAAATGAGTCCGACCATATCGTGTAATGCATTGGCAGGAATTGCCACTCCTCAAACTCTCAAGATAGAAGGACATATCAAGAAGAAAAAGGTAATAGTGTTGATTGATTCAGGTAGTACCCATAATTTTATTCATTGTAAGGTAGCCAAGGAATTGAATTGTTTCCTATACCCAGCACCAGAATGTCAAGTGATGGTTGCAAATGGAGGAACTATAAATTGCTCTGGAAAATGCCGTAATATCAAGCTAACCATGGGGGAATATGTATTGACTAGTCCAATGCTTGCCATTCCTATGGGAGGTGCTGATGTTGTACTAGGAGTACAATGGTTACAATCTTTGGGGACAGTAGCTTTTAATTTTCAAGAACTTTTCTTGAAATTTTTTTCAGAAGGAAAGGAAGTTGAATTACGGGGTATTGCGGGGAAGCCAGGAAGGATAATAAGCTCTAATGTCATGACAAAGCTTCTAAAGAAAGAACAGCGAGGCGTAATTGCACAATTATACTCACTAGAAGTTCCAACATCAAAATCATCTATTTCTGCAGATCTCCAACAAGTCTTGGACAATCATTCCAAGGTGTTTGAAACTCCCAAAGGACTCCCACCTATTTGTGATCATAATCATGCTATTCATTTGATTCCAGGAAGTATTCCTCCAAACATCAGGCCTTATAGATATCCTTACGTCCAAAAGAGAAAGTGTGAACCAACAAACGTATGATTACGGAAATGTTAGAGAAATTTGGTATAATTCAACCTAGTCAAGTTCCTTCTTTGCTCTGACATTATTTGGTGCACAAGGAGAGGATGGATAATAAACGCTCTCTGGATTAACAAAGAGGACTCTTCAGCTCAGATTAAAATAGAATTACATTCTTTGATTGATTAATTATTGGATGAATTACATGGAGCAATTTATTTTACCAAGTTGGATCTTCGTTCAGGATATCATCAAATTAGAATGAAGACTGAAGATATTCCGAAAAAAACATTTCGAACTCATGAGGGTCATTATGAATTTTTGGTCACGCATTTTGGCCTTACCAATGCACCTTCTACATTTCAAGGGTTGATGAATTCCATTTTCAAACCCTTCCTTAGAAAATTTGTGCTAGTATTTTTTGATGATATACTAATCTACAACGGGTCTTGGAAGGATCATGTTCAACATGTTGACAGGGTGCTCAAACTATTGCAGGAGAAACAATTATATGCAAAATCATCCAAATTTTTCTTTGGAGTACAAGAGGTGGAATATCTGGGTCATATTGTATCTCACGAGGGTGTTAAGGTAGACCCTAACAAAATTAAAGCCATTAAGGAATGGAAAGTCCCCACAACTATAAAGAATTTGCGAGGATTTCTCAGTTTAACAGGGTATTATCGCAAGTTTGTTAAGAATTATGGGAGAATAGCAGCACCTCTAACAACATTATTGAAGAAGATGCATTTTCATGGACTCCTGAAGCAACTAAGGCCTTTGAACGTCTTAAAGAGGCAATGTGCCTAGCACCAGTCTTAGCTACGCCAGACTTCACAAAAACCTTTATTGTGGAATGTGATGCCTCAGGAAATGGAATTGGTCTTGTTTTAATGCAAGAAGGAAGACCCATTTCTTTTGAAAGTCGTCCAATCATGAGGAGAATATTCTGACTAATTTGAGAAGAAAAATTTAAGCATTGCACCTTACGCCACTAAAAGAATGAGTGACACCACTAATGGAAGACACTTCAAGGTAAAAAATGATCATGATAGTCTTAAGCACTTTTTGGAACAAAGACTATCTTCAGAAGAGCAGCAAAAATGGGTCACAAAGATGTTGGGTTATGACTTTAAAATAATATACAAAAAAGGGAAGCTAAATGTTGTTGTAGATGCACTCTCAAGAAAGAATGAAGAGGTGGAGAAAACGTGCGCATGCCATTCACAGTATCCAACGGAGAATGGTCATTAGGCAGGGATGGATGAAGGAATGAAAGTGTGGACACTCTGAAATTTTCTAAAGTTATGGCAAGATCTAGTACATTTGATATATTTGTTGGAAAAACAGGACTTGATGACACAAGATCACTTATAACTTTAAAATTTCGATTCTAGGCTCTAAAGATTCTTTTTGAATTGCACACTTCTCCTTTAGGAGGACACTCGGGATTTTCAAAAGCTTACCACAGGGTGAAGAAATATTTTTTTTGGGATGGCCTTAAATCTGATATTCAAAAGTTTGTGGCGAAATGTTTGGTTTTCCAGCAAAATAAAGTTGAGACAATTAAGACCCCAGGTCTTCTACAACCTTTATCCATTCCAAGTCAACGTTGGGAGGAGATTTCAATGGATTTTATCACAGGTTTACCTAAGTCCGAAGGAAAGAGTGTAATCATGGTGGTAGTTGATAGACTTACCAAGTATGCACACTTTTGTGCATTATCTCATCCATTTAAAGCAAGTACAGTTGCTACTACATTTATGGACACAATTCAAAAGCTACATGGAAACCCAAGGTTTATTGTGAGTGACAGAGATCCCATTTTTACTGGAAATTTTTGGACGGAGTTATTTTCTTGTTTGGGTACTCAATTAGCTCATAGCTCATCTTATCATCCTCAATCTGATGGTCAAACTGAGATAGTAAATAAATGTTTGGAAGGATATCTTCGTTGTTTTGTATCTGATAAACAAAAACAATGGGTCAAGTGGTTACCTCTTGCTGAATGGTGGTATAACACTTCCTTCCATATTGCAGCAAAAATGACCCCATTTATGGCACTTTATGGATATCATCCACCATCCATCACATCATCTTTAAGAGAAATTTCGAAGGTTCAAGCAGTGGAAGATCACATCGAGCATCAGCAAGAAGTTCTCCAACTCTTAAAGGATAACCTGAATTTGGCACAAAATCGAATGAAACAACAGGCAGATCAACATCGCAGCGAGAAAAGTTTTGATGTAGGAGATTGGGTATTTTTACGGCTACAACCATATAAACAAATGTCCCTCAAGCAAGCTAAGAAGGATAATAAATTATCGCCAAAGTACTATGGTCCTTACAAGGTGTTGCAAAAGATTGGTACTATGGCATACAAATTGGAGCTTCCTGCTTCTTCGCGAGTACATCCAGTTTCCCATGTTTCATGCTTAAAGAAGGTTATAGGTGAAAATCTTCCAGTTCAAACAGTATTGCTAGAACTTGATGGGGAAGGGAAGATCATATTGGAACCTGAAGTAGTCATAGAAAAAAGAACTCGACAACTACGGAATCGATCAATTTCAGAGTGTCTCATCAAGTGGAAGAACTTACCCACTGAAGATTCTACATGGGAGGATGAGAATTTTATGCAGAAGCACCCAGAGCTACTCAAGCGTTGAGGACAACACTTTTTTGAAGGAGAGGGGCATGTTAGGTCCCTATATTACTAGTTTAGCCCCTTATTGTTATTAGTGTAGCCCCCTTATTGTTATTATTGTAGCCCCCTCTAACCCCAATATTATTATTATTGTGCCCTTACATTGTTATTGTTAGGTCGGCTAGGATTACATTGTGGCCCCACTAGGATTACATTGTGGCCCCATGGACTCCTATATATAGAAAGGAGGTTTTGTCATTTGTATCATCCAAGAATTGTTCATTAATGTAATGTATTGGAGTTTTCCCCCTCGAAGTGGCTTATTTCTAAGGCGTTGATATATCTTTTCTTCTATTTTTGGAGTTGGTTTCACAACATTTTGCATCCAACGAGTGTTCCCGCTCGAAATTTGAGTAAAACCTTAGGGAGATAAGTTGAAAATACAAGTTGAAAAAATACTTTTATTATTTTATTAATTTTACTTTTTTACTCCAAAAATGGTGAATCATCCCCCATGGTTGACATAATCATCTTGAATCCTATTGGTTATTATAAATTTTATTTTGGTTGTACATTTTTCTTAGGAGGCCCATTTTAGACCTCAAAATTTCTCTAATGGTGTATCGTTTGTACAAAAGCCCCGATGCATTAGCTGTACAAAAGTGCATGTGTTGTTAATTTTCATAATGCACGGGGCTGGAAATAATTATTTGTAGCATTGGGTTGTTAGTTATAGGAAAACACTGGTGCGTTAAGAATTACAATGCACTGAGGCGCTATTCTCAATGAACATCGGTGCTTGAAAAAATAAAAGCCCGTGTGTTGTCGATTTCCGAAAAGGCACCGATCATGCAAAAAAATGTCATCACAGTGTTTTTATATAAAATAACACACCAGTGCATTTTTATATTATAGAAGCACTGATTTTTTGGATGATATATTTTGGAAACATCAACCTGTGAGAGTGAAAATATTGTAATTTTTTAAATACATTATTTATATAAAAATCCACATATATCTTATAACATTATTCATTTAAATTAAAATTTGATTAGTGCATTTATATATGATGTTTGGATTAATTTGTTATATTATCATATTTCACATCTCTTCATTATAATATTTAATCATCCATATGTTTAATCAGTGGTGTAACATTTCACAATGAAATTCGATAACACTAGAATAAATTAAAATGTATTTTTATTATATATCAATAAGAGGCTCTTTTTCATACAAAATGAGATAGTTATTGGTAACCCCTTGTCTTTCAATTGGGACACTATGTCCATTAAATTTAACAAAACGCCTGATTTTCATAGATAATTATTTCAAAAAATACAACGTATTGCATTGATATCCAAATAGATCATCATTAGAATTGTTGTAAGTGCTCGAGCTACTTCCATGACTTGGGTTATTTGGAGGAATGTTTTTTTTTTTGCATCAATTGTTTTCGTCTTCTTAATCTTGTTCCATTTGCAAACATAAAAATAAAGTGTAATGAGTGTATCTACATTGGTGAGAACAATGGAAATTGAAATAAATAATATGCATCAATGTAAATATAATAACGATGCACCATAGCAAGAAGTGGCTCATAAACTAGGCACATGGTTTCAAAACCAAGTCTCATGCCTTGTTGCAACAAGTCTTCTGCTGGCGTAGTTCCATACTTTATTTACTGCATGTTTTAAACCCCATTATAAATCATAGATTTAATATAAAGGATTTTTTTGTTCTATTAATTATAAACTCACAGAAGTAAAACAACAGAGATACTCACAAATTCCACAATTAATTTTTGATATGCCAACATATAC
Source organism: Pinus albicaulis (assembly GCA_034641835.2). Classification (NCBI taxonomy): domain Eukaryota; kingdom Viridiplantae; phylum Streptophyta; class Pinopsida; order Pinales; family Pinaceae; genus Pinus; species Pinus albicaulis. The sequence goes on from CM076569.1 coordinate 298,162,768, forward strand.
TCACAACCCTTATTTAACCCAATGTCAATCAATTCTTCCGATGGCTCTTCTTTGTATGTTAGCACCTATTTGAAGACATTCAAGCATGGTTGCTGTAAAACAACTTAAAATATAAAAAAATAAAACCTTGAGTTGTTATAAGGAAATATTAACAATTACTGACAAACTTTGAAATGAGCTCTTTTCTTCCTTGTCCTCCTATTTTATGTGATGAATGAGTTCTGTCTTGTTTTATTTTCTACAAGAAAATACTTGAAAATTAATATTTAATGCTAATTTTTTTATTTTTATTTTTTATTATTTTTTTTATGTACAAAGTCAATCATGATTACATACATTTGAAGCACATTTTTTTGAGATGGCTCCTCCTGCGATGCAATTATGTCTAATTTTTTGACCATCTCCTTATACATTTTTTTTGGAAATTCCTACTAGCATGTTGCACATATCAACGCATTGATCATTTGAGATTTTCATAATATTCCTCAAATAAATAATAAAATATTTTTATAATGATAATATGAAAGATAAATATAACAAAATCGATATTAATAAATGAATGGTTTGCAGTAATATATACATATAATTCTAGAAAATCGTTTTATATAATTAGGAATATTACCTTTTGAATGATTCCTTTTTGTTGTTGTATGTTTTTGGTATTACAAGTCTGACATGTCTCATTAACCATTGCTTTGGAAATGCTTCCCGTATTTTAGATATAATTTGGTTCTTAGAATCATTGGATTGATTTTTGTATTGTAAGTGGAAAGTACGTCTATACGTTCGTTCCACTAGATCCCTCATAGTTCTTTAAACCCCCCCTCTTTCATTAACCTCCAACACCACTCCATACGAGCTAAGGACTAATTCACTGTCATTTACATGTTCTATAATTTTTATTTTCTTATAATGACATTGATCTTTTCCTTCGTTGTTGCTCCCTGTAGAACATTAAACATATATGAATTAATAGATTATTTGAAACATGTTATCTAATATGCTTAAGTATATTATTAATGAAAATTAAAAAAAAACTCATATTGAATAGTATTTATTCATTCACATGATTCATCATTCTGAATTTTTTCTATCAATCTTTTACTATATTCTACACTTAGATTAGAAATAATCTTATCGACTGTTGAGATACAGCAAGAAAATTTCAACACCCACGCTTAGTGCAGTAAGCACCTACACCAGGGTGGGGCCCACAGTGCTATTTTTGGTGCATGTATATTTTAGTTATCCCTTAATTAAGATGGAGAATAAAATGTAATATAGCCTAAAAAATAACTTTTAATAGTTAACTAAGAGTGATAAACTTAGTTAGCTCATGGATTTCGAGTTAGAGGTAGTTGGTGAGGCATGCAGAGTAATTCTAGTTGTAACAGAGTTCAAAGTGCCGTGGTGCATTAGTTAATGCAGGTTGTAATCAGTTTAACTCAGTTGTGCTAGTTGTAACTGTTTGATACACTAGTGAGAGATCAAGTGAATTAAATATTAATTAATTCACAATCAATGATCTCACATGCAACTGACAATTTACTATTATTAGCTGCATGCATGTCAGATCCAGTGGAGACCCAGTTGAGATCTAGGTGAAAGGGAAGTTGAATATCAGTTGTAGGATTATTGGATTTCACCCATGCAACCAAACACCCATTGGAGTTCCCATGATACTTGCGTAGTCAAGGAAGGCCAAAATTCCTATCTTTTAGGGATTGCATTCATCAGGGATTGCGAAAGCAAGGCAGGATGTTTGGAGGTAGTAAATTGGTTAAGTATTGGTCAATTTTTGTATGACAGTGTGAGACAATTAGCTGAGTACTAGAGGGATCTTGTGAGAAGAGTTTTGTATGTAATTGTTTCATTATCCATGAAAAATATACAAAAGAAGATAGTGCGGTTTTGAGCAGTAAGATTTCCCTAGGAAATTATCTGTGTTGTGGTTTGATTTGATTCTTCTTTGCTTCATGTGATTGGCGATTGTGTTTTTAATTCCGCAAAAGATTTGTAGAAGCGATTCAATATTTAACTTTAGTATATTGTTATATCAGATTGAATCCAAGATATACATGCATGTTGTATAATTTCTACATGGTATTAGAGCACAATAAATCACAATTGTGAAGGAGGAGCTAATTTTGTGACCTGATAGAATTTGAATTTGCAGAAAGACTTTCTTGGTGCTACAACTGATTCAGGATCGAAATGGATTTCAATGGATTGAGGTTGGAGTATGCACTCGAGGGCAACTCAAACTATATTTCTTGGAAGGACAGGATAGAGGCAGTACTCGAAGATAATGGCTTGAAGGAATTCATTGACAATGATGTTCCTAAGCCCACTGTGACAGATGCTATAAATATTGATGCATGGCAAAAGAAACTGGAAAATGTGAGGAGGATCCTGTTGGAGGGAGTACGAGACCAGATTGTCTCGAGCCTCCATGGGAAAGCCAAACCATATGCAATGTGGAAGGCTTTGACGAATCTATTCCAGGGTAGCAGTGACCATAGTAAATTGGCACTCAAAGATAAACTCAGGAAGATCAAGATGGAGAAGGGCAACTCCATACCAAAATATCTAACGAAGTTTGTCCAATGTCGGGATGAACTGGGGAGCATTGGTATAACTACCTCTGATGATGATTTGGTGAGCTTGGCTCTCCTAGGACTTCCCAAGAGTTGGCACAGTTATCAAGACTCTATCAATGGAAGGGAAAAATATCCAGATTGGGAACGACTGTGGTCGGATTTGGTGCAGGAGGAGTTCAAACAGAACACCAGAGATGGATCTTCATCTAAGAATAAAGATGAAGAAGATTGTGCTTTGGCTACCAAGAAAAATAAGGGGAAGGGGAAGAAATTCCATTCCAAATTCGAGTCCAAGAATGGGAAGAAGCAGGACATGTCCAAGGTGAAGTTTTTTCACTATCACAAGCATGGGAATTTTGTTACTAATTGTCCACAAAAGAAGAAGAACATGAAGGATGGAGGATCTACAATTGGTGAGGCTTTGGCCTCGCAATTTGAGCTTGACTTCTCATTGATCGCATGCATGGTGTCAAGTGCATTGGGATTCGTGTGGTATTTGGATAGTGGCGCTTCCTTTCACATGACGTGAGACAAGGAACTTTTTAGTGACTTGGAGGAGAAGGATCTCCAGATGCATATTGAAATGGGTGATGATGGGTGGTATAGTGCTACTGGGATTGGTACCATTACCTTCTAAAGGAAGTCAGATAAAACCTTTCAATTAAAAGATGTAATGCATGTACCACGTTTAAAGAAAAATTTAGTCTCAATCACAATGTTGGCGGATAGAGGCTATGATGTTGTTTTTAGTGAAGGAAAAGCTTTCTTGCGACACAAAACAACAGGACAAGCCAAGAGGATAGGGATTCGAGTTAAGGATCTCTACAAGATGGATGTAGATGGCTGCACAACAATTATGGGCAAGGCAGATCAATATAGATGGCTGCACAACAATTATGGGCAAGGCAGATCAAGTGGTGAGCCGGGATGAGGGCGAATTATGGCACAAAATATTGGGCCGTCTTCACCATGGAGCCTTGAAAGTCATGCAACATATTTCTACTGGTCTTCCCAGGGGTACACTTGCGCAGTCAAAAACATGCAAGGGATGTACTATGGGAAAATATGTAAAGGCCACCTTTCATGAGAAGGAGAACCGAGCTTCAGGGATCCTTGAGAGAGTTCACACAGACGTGTGTGGAAAATTCTCTGTTGCATCGACATAAAAATGTAAATACTATGTAATATTTGTTGGTGAATTTTCTTGTAAGTGCTGTATCTTCTTCATGCATAAGAAATATCAAACATTCTCTAAGTTTCTTGAGTTTAAGGCATTGGTGGAATAAGAGTCGGGGAAACAAGTGAAGGCTCTTAGGAGAGATAATGGTGGAGAATAAATCTCTAACGAATTCAAGAACTTCTGCAGCAAACAATAAATTCGAAGAGAACTGATAGCGTCTCATAACCCACATCAGAATGGGGTCGCGGAAATAAAGAACAGAACAATTGTGGGTGCAGCAAGAGCGATGTTGTATGATCAAGGCCTACCGATGCATCTGTGGGCGGAAGCATGCAACACTGCGGTATTTGTGCAAAACCGTTGTCCTCATAGGATACTTGGCATGAGTACACTTGAAGAGGCTTTCACTGGTAAGAAACCTAATGTTTCACACTTTAAGATTTTTTGGTTCATCTGTTTATGTGCATGTGACCAAGGGCACCAGGAAGAAGCTGGAACCGACAACTAAGATAGGGATTTTTGTGGGGTACACTGAAGCGCCCCATAATTATCGATTGTATTTTCCAAACAACATAATGACTGCTGTGCGTCGGGATATAAATTTGATGAGGAGAAATCCATGCAGTTGTCCCTTGAGAGGGATTTGGACTTGCATGCAGAGGAGGAACTATTGGTTCCCAAGGATGAGCCTCAAGATGTGGATCAACCACATGCAGAGGATCATGGAATGGAGGAAAAAACTCATGTAGAGCCATCCATCAAAAATAGCAGAAGGCACACCACAGAAGCTGATAGATTGAGACTTGATGCTGTGGAGAATGTAGGAGCCCCTACTTCACAGCACAGACAGAGACAGTCTCCTGATCGATTTCCTTGATACATGGCTCTTATGAGCAAATTTATTGGACTAAACCATCTTCCTTTTAGGAAGCAGTGCAACAACCAACTTGGGTTGATGCAATGGTGGAGGAGTATGACTCCATTGTCAAGAATAGTGCATGGGATATTGTCCCAAGATCGGTCGAAAAATCAGTGGTTGGATCGAGATGGATCTACAAGGTAAAGCAAGCTATTGATGGGAGTATGGAGAAATACAAGGCCAGATTTGTGGCTCGGGGATTTTCATAGATCGAGGGGATAGATTATGATGATACTTTTTCACTTGTTGCAAGGTACTCTTCCATAAGATCCATCCTTGCACTCTCAGTGTAGATGGGTTGGCTCATTCATCAGATGGATGTGAAAACTGTGTTTCTCAATGGGATCATTGAGGAAGAGGTGTACATAGATAATCCTGAAGGTTTCAAGATATTCAATAGTGAGTCGCATGTGTGCCAACTCAAAAGAGCATTGTATGGGCTGAAGCAAGCACCTCGTGCTTGGTACACTCAGATAGACAACTATTTAACCGGGCTGGGCTTCACCAAAAGTGAAGCAGATGAAAACCTGTACCAGATTGTGGTTGAGGGTAAGCTATTCATTATTTTTCTTTATGTTTATTATCTAATTTTGACGTGTGATGAGCAGCTGATACACTCATGCAAGGAGGATCTTGTAAGGGAGTTATAAATGAAGGACATGGGACTCCTTCATTATTTCCTTGGATTGGAAATATGGCATCGGGATGGTGAAATTTTTGTGTCTCAAGGAAATTATGCAAAGGAGATACTGGGTAAGTTTCACATGGAGAGCTGCAAACCCATGGATACTCCTCTTCCAGGAAATTTGAGGAAAGAGGATGCTACTTTTGGAGAGGTAGTGGATGCTACTATCTACAGGCGATTATTTGGTTCACTGATGTATCTAGTGAACACCAGACCAAAAATTTTCTACGCAGTTAATGATTCAAGCTATGGTTAATCCTACCAAGCTATTTTGGAAGGTGGGGAAGCATGTCTTGAGATACCTTAGGGACACATCAAAGTATGGTCTATGGTATGGACAGACAGAGGGAGTGAAGCTTCAAGGCTTCACAGATGCAGATTGGGTGGGTACTTCATCAAACAGAAAGAGCACATCAGGAGGGATCTTCAGCATAGGATCGACAACAGTTTCCTCGTACAAAAGGAAACAATGATCCATGGCACTCAGTTCAGTGGAAGCAGAATACATGGCAGCAAGTCAAGCTACATGTGAGGCTATCTTGATGAGAAAGATCTTGGTTGGTTTGTTTGGTTCTCAGATGGATCCGATAGTGATATATTGTGATAATCAGAGTTGCATTAAACTCTCGATTAATCCTATGTTTCATGATAGGTCCAAGAACATAGATATCTGGTACCATCATCTCAAAGATTGTGTGCAGAGAAGAATAATGTTGCTTCAGTACATTCTCACAGAAGATCAGGATGTTGATATTCTGACGAAGGCGCTCACCAGGAGCAAATTTGAATACCATAGAGACAGGATCAGGGTGAAGGATGATCCCTTTCTTGTTGAGAGGGAGTGTTGAGATTCAACAAGAAAATTTCAGTACCCACACCTAATGCATTAAGCACCTACACTAGGGTGGGGCCCACAGTGCTATTTTTGGTGCATGTCTATTTTAGTTATCCCAGTAATTAAGATGGACAATAAAATGTAATATAGTCTCAAAAATAACTTGTAATAGTTAAATTAGAGTGATAAACTCAGTTAGCTCATGGATTTCATGTTAGAGGTAGTTGGTGAGGCATGCAGAGTAATTCTAGTTGTAACAGAGTTCGAAGTGCAGTGGTGCATTAGTTAATGCAGGTTGTAATCCGTTTAACTCAGTTAAGTGAGTTAAAATCAGTTGTGCTAGTTGTAACTGTTTGATACACTAGTGAGAGATCAAGTGAATGAAATATTAATTAATTCACAATCAGTGATCTCACATGCAAATAAGGATTTACTATTATTAGCTACATGCATGTCAGATCCAGTGGAGACCCAGTTGAGATCTAGGTGAAAGGGAAGTTGAATATCAATTGTAGGATTATTGGGTTGCACCCATGGAACCAAACGCCCATTGGAGTGCCCATGATACTTGCATAGTCAAGGAAGGCCAAAATTTCTATCTTTTAGGGATTGCATTTATCAGGGATTACGCAAGCAAGGCAGGATGTCTGGAGGCAGTAAATTGGCTAAGTATTGGTTAGTTTTTGTATGACAGTGTGAGACAATTAGCTGAGTACTAGAGGGCTCTTGTGAGAAGAGTTTTGTATGTAATTGTTTCATGATCCAAGCTAAATATACAATATAAGGTAGTGTGGTTTTGAGCAGCAAGCTTTCCCTGAGAAATTATCTGTGTTGTGGTTTGATTTGATTCTTCTTTGCTTCATGTGATTGACGATTATGCTTTTAATTCCACAAAATATTTATAGAAGAGATTCAATAATTAACTTTAGTACATTGTTAGATCAGATTGAATCCAAGATATACATGCATGTTGTATAATTTCTACATCGACCTCGTTCATTTTGTGGTTCCGCATGACACACACCAACCAATACATATTATTTAAACTTACATATAGCTCAAACATATTAATTTTGTAAAGAATTTACAAAGAACTTGCCTTCTGTTTTTTTTTTTGATGTGTTATCATTTTGTTGATCAATATTTTTGTTAATCGAGACCTTCTGCAATTTTTTTTATCAATATACAACGTGTACCATTCAATATAGAAACCATTAAATATATTTTACAAATAAATCAAATATTTTTTAGCCAAACAAAGCTCTAGTAACCGATGCATTTATCCGAATCTACTCACCGATACATTTATAACATTAAACACATTGGGTATTTAATTGTTCAACACCATCATGGAAAATTATTATTTTTAAATAATTTTAAATTATGACGGTGCGATTTCTAAGGCTAAACACACTGCAATGATTGAATGATGTTATTTAGAAGAGCCACGTCGCTGCATTATATTACAGTAGTACCAATGATGAAAAATCTGGACATAATCAAAAGTTTCATAATATAATCATGCGTTTTATTACTTAGGTAGCACTGATGCGTTATATTACAGAGGGCGCATCGTGGAACATCTAGTCATTTAAAAAAAAAATGGAGAGGGACGACTGGTTTGGATCTAATTCAATAAGTGATTCCCTTACTTTACATGTCAAATTCCCTATATATAGTAAGTACACAAACCCACTAAATCTAAAATGCCTAAATTTAAAAACCCTAATTGTGAAGTGGTAGAGGAAGTTAAACTCTAAGGTGAAACTTTGCACGAAGAAGCAAGGGTTTAAGGTAAGTATTGAGTATTTTTGTTTTTTTTTTTAGAATTATATATATATATATATATATTGTAAGCTTAGTAGTACCTTCCTTTCATTCATTTATAAAACATGTTACAACCATAATAAACATTTTGTGGCCTCAACCTGCCCAGTTGGGAAACCAGGTCTGTTGGCCGCCGGAAAGCGTTATATGCCATCCAAAATATGAAGGATTTAGTATGCTGAGCCTATCCTTATAGGCTTGAATGTCTACAGAAACACGTAACTGCACTCTTAAATTGTCAACATCTATTCTACTCACAGACATATACATGATCCTTTTTTTTTTCAAAAAAATAATAATCATCAAACTAGTCCTCCAAGGACTCTATTGGAGCCAGGTCCTTAGCATTGGACCCCTGAATATTTGACTGAGGTGGGCACCCGCTGTGCCTTTTAATGCGAGCCAAGTGAACAGTCTACTGCTGAGTATGAAATTGGACTAGTTGGAAGTCCTTCTAGATTTCCTAGAGTCCCACATATTTTTTGATAAAACTAGTTGAATTCATGATTTCCCTGGCCACTATATTTTTCATCATCCGATACAGATGAAATATTTTATAATACTGCAAGAGTCTTCCCTGAGTGTTTCCAGGGTCCGGAACCAGTGGTCTCCAATCCTCCTTCTGCATGTCATGTTCAACCTGCTGGTTGAGGTCTTCCTCCCAGACAACGATCAGTTGGCGCACTTGTGTGGGGGTACCAGTCATATAGGCATGAGACATGATGTTGATATGTTGATTTTGTGTTTTCCTCCCTGCTCGTGTAGGGATTTTCAAGGAAAAACCACCTTGTCCTCCCCAAGGAGGAGCTTTATGATTACATCTACTCCCCCTAGTCTCGTTTTCCTTCTTTACTGCTATTGTCTGAGCCATCTTCCCAGGACCCCTATGAAACTCCTGAAACCTGTTAAGCCACCCCACCTGAATAGAAGCCCATGACTCATAGACAGGGCGGGTTCTTAGACTCCTGCCACCTGATGCATAGTCACAAAGAAAAAAAATAGAGCATATAGAATTAGGCTTAAATCTAAGAAAAACACAGAACATCCCAATGTCCTCATGCCAGTTTGTTTCTCTTGTCATCATACGAATTTCAAACTCAATTCCAACACTACAGTGAGACAACCCACAATGGGTTTGTTTCCTTGTATGGTAATGGTTTCCTGCCTAATCCTTAAGCCACACCCCCCTCTAAGTTTAAAATACCAACTGACCATAATCAACCTCCAACAAACCCTATACCAGATCCCATTCATCCTAATAAAAGGCCATTCATGCCGTGCATGGCAGATAGTCTTCCGGTGGAACCAGTAAATCCATGTTTCATTCAAAATACCCATTCGAACCAGTAATATATCATATATAATCGAAATTGATATAGAAATAGTTGAAGCATTGGAATTTCCATCTACCGGGTGATTAACCTCAATTATCAGAGCCATCCATTTATATGAGATAACAATAATCCTATAAGTGACATTCATTATTTCAACATAATATTGGCTATGGTTAGGGGAAGAAGGCCACACATACCTTGTTATCGGCACCTGGAAACTTGCTCCCCGGCTCACCCACCTCCAAAGGATGCCATCCACCGTCGTTGTAGGAGAGGAATTCGAACCCTGAACCTCGTCACCCGTTACCTTCCCACTTTGCCTCAGAACTTCATACAATAACCATGCAAATAAATCCACTACCCAGTTGTTAAATGCTCGTTATGCACAGTCGTCTGCCCTTCGTTCTCCCACGCCTGCTCGTCTCACCTCAACTCTACCACATTCGTCGCACAATTGGCATGACCACCCTCCCTCATCAACGACCGTCATATCCATATTACCGTGAGTCCCTTATGGGAATGTCCCTCAGCACATACCCCGATCGGGGGTATAATTTTAAATAAATTTAAATAGGAACAAAGATTGTAAAAAATTTTACTAGTAAAATCTATAGTAATTTTTTTCCCCTAAATTATGAATAAATATAATAGAAATTGTAAAATATTTTAACAATAAAATTTAATTATTTTGATATGAAGGGTTTTGAGTGAAGCACCATACCTTTCAATTTCTGACCTTTTGGCAGATCCAAAATATTTTCACCTCAACAGTTGTCCAAGTATGTATTTCTTACAAATGATCTCTCGTTTAATTAAACCCTAACAAAAAATGTAAAATTTTTTATTAGTAAAATAAACAATAAAATTTAAAAAAATTATTATCTAGGTTTTTGAGTGAATTACCATACCTTTTAGCTTATGATCTTATGAATAGCTCTACTGCTCCAAAGTATTCTACTACTGCACCGTGCTCCTTGTATGTCTCTCTTGCAAATCACTCCCTTGAAATTTTGGGTAATATAATGAAATGGTGAATAACTTTTTACTATTTAAAATACTTTATGAAATTAAATTTTGAAAATCAATTGGCGCTCATTTTTGAATTTAAAAAAGAAAAGAAAAGAATAAATTTTTTTTATTTAATTTCTCCGCACATCGGTGTGTTCAATAGTTAAGCACACCAGTGCGTTTATAAAAAAACGCATCGACATTGTTGGGGCACCAAAATTTTTCAACGCACCTACATGATACATTTCTTTTTTTAATCTTGAAACGATGCATTTAATTTTTTTAACACAACGATGATGTTTCTATTTAAAAACATCAGTTCTCTAATTGTTATAACAACATCGAGTTGGTTGAATTTGTTTTTATTTTCTAAAATCTGGAAACAAGTGCATATCAATGTTATTTGGTGTTTTTTTTTTAAACGCATCAATGTGTTTTTGTAGAAGAGCATCGATATGATAACACATTTTTTTAGAATGCTAGATACCGGTGCAGGTATTATTTGAACACCCCGGTGATGTTAAATTTTTAAATGCACCAGTGCACTTTGTTCCAATAACTGCAACAATTTGTTTTAAAAGCGATCTAAAATTTTAATTTCACATAAAATGGCATATTAATCTTAAATTATCCTTTAGGATGAATCCACATGAATTACAATAGTTCATAGTATAAATTTTCTACTTAAAGTCATCTTATTATTGAAAAATGGTTTGAAAACTATATTGAAATTCAGGTTTTGGTTATATGGTTCTCGAGATTAATTTTAGATATGCACACAAAATTTTATTTCTGATTTTTCTCAAATGCAATGAAAAAATCTCAATAATATCAAATGACCAATCCTTCAAATTCTAGCTCGTTCCATATTTTTGATCAAAGTCCTTAACAGAGTTCTCCCTTACCATCTCTAGTAAGTTCAAGTTTTATTTATATTCCGATTATCTAATTGATTTTATTTATTTTAATCCATATCAATTTGAATAAAAATGTATCCCAATTTGCAGGGTCTTGATTCAGAATCAAGTTTAGATGCAAAAAATGTTCCTCCATTTCAAAAATTAGGAAAGCTCTTATTAGGATGAGCATATCACAAGCAGTTTTTAGATTAAAATGAACAACCTCTTCACCCTGCCAATTAGAACATGGCATCTTCAAATCACAATCTTGGATAAACGATGGTAATAATTGTTTGGTATAATGTAATTTCAACAAACCAATTGCATTGATATGCTTGCTAATATCAATGATATTGTACTAATGAAGTTCAATATTTTTTGAAATTACGATTGTAGTGATAATGAGCGAACCACCATCTTCTAGTGCACCCCACTAAAATGTCAACTGGAGAGACGGTTGCATTGAGAGAAAGGGTTAGAGAGGAAGCATACAAATAATGGTTGAATCAAACACCTATTCAATTTCCACTACATCTAGATTCACTAATTAGGAATGACTACAGTAATCAGATAGAGGTTTGTATGGATGATTAATTATGGGATATGACTGCCATAGAGGCAATGTTGTTAGATGCATTCTAGAACGATGAGATATGGGATGATGCTTATATCACTGATACCTTATTCGAAAGCTTGGAATTTTCTTCCACCACCCCTCTGACAAGTCAAAATCTACCTAGTTGGGGACAACTATGTTGTTGTACAATATGAAAGCAAAGTTTGGCATGTCGAATGCATGTTTATCAACAATATTGAGGTAATTTACCCACATGATGGATCAAGTTCTTTATATTTTGTCACAAAACCTGTTATCACTCAGTAATTTCTCAAGGTTAAAGAAAAAACTCACTGAGGTAACCACAAACCTACTTTTAAACTCTAGGATCTAGCCTTCCTAGGGTTTAGAGAGGGCTCTCTCTATAATATTTAACTTTGTTTTCATATATGATTTTAGGCTAGTTATAAGGACAATTTGGTTTTAATATTTGGTCTGGTTGGTGGGAAAAATCACTTAAAGAGATGGATAGTAATAGATCTGGTTTTCCATCGGGCAAAATGAGTCAATATGTCAAGCAGACAACTCAAGATCAAGATCAAAAGTCAAATATTTTCAGGGCAAGATGGAAAAGTCACTAAAGATCTTTGAAGGCTGATTGGTGAAGTGTTTTAATCGGGATAAAGAGTAGTTAATAATTCCTTGATCTGGATAAGGAAAGAGAAGAGAGAGGTCATTCGAAAGAGGGAGCAATTAAGGGTTCCCTAATATGGAAATCAGTAGAAAGCATAGAAATGATAAATATTTCAAGACAGAGTGCTTTTAACAAATTCCGTAATAACATTCATAATTTATCATTCAAATTTATAACAAATTTATGAAAGTATGTAAAACATAAGAAGATAAACAATAACAGAAGAAAGTAATTCACTTCAATGGCTCATCACATGAATCCTGAAATATGATGCTTATGGATTTGATCCAGTCTGCTACTTGAACTTGCTACAAGAAAACCTTCAGGTACAACAAAAATGAATATAGAAATCTTCAACAATTTATTCCACAATAATACTTCAAAGAGTGAAGTATTTATACAAATTCTAAACTAGAATATCTTGAAAAAATATCAAGATTGGTTTACAAATATCTCAAACTATATTACATAAATAGAACTTAAATAAATGACACTCAAAACTAATGAATCTATTTGGCACTATACTTATGGATTGATGGTGACAAAGAAGAGAATTTGAATTTTATATCAAGTCTTAGTTGAAGATGAGGCATCCAAGTCTCTAACTGTCTCCTTCCTTTGTGCATTTTGTTCTAGAAATTCTGCAAAATTGGGGTCCAGTGATACCTTTTTATATCTTAATCCGAGATAGATAGGTAAAAAGTGAAAGAGGTTATTGCAAAAAAATATGTTATTGAGATAAAAATCTCTCATTTTCCTAAAATTCCATTCCAATTATTGACAATAAGCTCTGCAAAAATATGTCTAAAACAGAACTTTGCACAGTCTGAAAAATAGGCTGTAACGATGTGCATGTATCTCTCATTCTGTAATACCTGTGTAAAAAGGGAGATAGGCTTTTATATATGGGTCTCATAGAAACATAAACCTCCTTCATTTTGTAATATTCATTTCTGTTTGGCCACAATATTCTCTGCAAAATGATGACTAAACAAGATTTTTCTGTAAAAAGTGCTTTCAAATATTGTTTAATATTTACAAACCCATAAATGGCTGTTAGAAAAGTGAGAGAGGTTTTTGTAGGTGGAAATATTAGGAACATAAGCCTCCTTTATTTTTTCAAAATTCATCTTGTATTGGCCACAATAGTTTCTGCAAAACTGTGACTTAAACAAGAAATTTCTTGAAAATGTCCCTTCTTGCTCTGTTTTCATCTTTTAACCTTATTGTTATTTTAACTGTTTTGAATTTTACTTAGGATAAACTTCATTGTTGCTGGTGAAAGTATTTTCATCTCTTTTTAACCATTACTGCCTCCATGTTTACTTTTACTTTAACTGTCTCTGTTTTCACTGCAAACTGTTACTGCTTTGTTTACTGTTTTACCTTTACAATAAATCAGTCAACTTTTCCAAGTCTTCTGTATTTAGTAATTTCATTTCCCTTAAAATACTGTGGAAATATTAATTACAGTGTCCATAAGGGATTTGAGATGAAAATAGGGGTTTTTCCTTTGGTCTACAATGATTCAATTGGTCAAATTATACTTTATGTGATAAAAAACAGACTCAGACCTTGGGAATCTTTTGAAAATAGATCCATGATTTGCAGAGAAAAGGATTTAAGAAGCTATAGGGATTTATTTTAGGTCTGCTGTTAGGTCCCTATATTACTAGTATAGTCCCTTATTATGTTAGTGTAGCCCCCCTTATTGTTATTATTGTACCCCTGTAACCCCCATTTTATTATTCTTGTGCCCTTAAATTATTATTGTTAGGTCGGCTAGGATTACATTATGGCCCCATGGACTCCTGCTCTAGAAAGGAGGTTTTGTAAATTGTATCATCCAAGAATTGTTCATTCATGTAATGTGACAGGAGTTTGTGCCCCTTGGTAGCTTCATTTCTAAAGTGGTAGAATATCTCTTTTCTCTTCTCTCTTTGGGTAGTTTACCACAACATTTGGTAGCAAAGGCTATGGATTCTGAGGTTTCATTTTCTCAAGCAGATTGTCGTAGCATTTGCGCTATAACATTTTTTTCTACAGAAGTTTCAGAAGCTAGAGAAATTTTAGGGTGCAAGCAGAAATCTAAGGAATCTTGTATAAAAATTCAGAGCTCAGTTCATAATGTTGAGAGATATCATGTATTGGAAGGTAAATTAGGGCTTTAAACGGGTCATCGTAGCATTTTCTATAATTTTGTTTATTTGAAGGTTCAGAGTCTGGAATTCATATGGTGCGAAGCTGAAATCTTGAGGAAATTTGACAAAAAAATTCAGTGCGTGGTTCGCAATATTTTTGGAGATATGATCTGTGGAAGGTAGTGCTTTTTCAGGCTCCTGGATTGCATCTCAAAGAGGTGATCGTGGGAAAAGTTCAATAACTCTCTCTGAAGATTGGATTGGGTGCCATCAAGTGAGTCGAAATTACACGGACTGTAGTTCTTAGCTATCAATTTTGGATAGGAATAAACATTTTGACACGTGGCAAGTCGTACAAGGTCGCTCTACTGAACCAGTCCAGAATTAGGTCATTGTGGGAGATTGGACACAAATTTGTCTTGGAGAATCCAAATCAGGTCAGACCTGTGGCATTTGAAAGAAGCTTCAGAGATCTATTACAGGGCTGAATTTCAGATATCTAAGATTTTCAACTACAGAGATAATTCAATTTCAATATCGAGCTCCTAAAAGCTAGTAAAAGGTGTGTATTTTTTTCCGAATTGCATAAGTCTTGTTTGAAGAATCAAGTTGAATTGATTCCAAGAGCATCTTGTAGAATAGATATCAATATTGGATTCTAAAATGGCCCCTAAAAAGAATTCAACACCCATCAAGCCTTCAGAAGGCTCTACCATGACTCATGAAGATGAAGAATTGCAACATGATCTATCAGAATTACAAGAACAAGTGCAACAAATTTCACTCTCGCAAAGAGCAGCAAAAAATGAAATGGAAGTTTTGAAGAAAGGTGTGGAAGTGAAGATGGATGGTTTGAAGAAAGGCATGGAAGCTAAGATGGATGGCATGGAAGTAAAGATGGAAGTTTTGAAGAAAGGCGTGGAAGTGAAGATGGACGGTTTGAAGAAAGGCATGGAAGCTAAGATGGATGGCGTGGAAGTGAAGATGGACGGTTTGAAGAAAGGCGTGGAAGCTAAGATGGATGGCATGGAAGTGGGCATCGAAGCTAAGATGGATGACATGAAAGACAACATGGAAAACATGAAGAATGATCTAAAAACATACATGGAAGGCTTGATGACAAGCTTAAAACCAGAAATGATTCCTAATGGCGGAAATATAGGAGAAGAACCTCATGATGAGAACAAAATAAATGTTAATCATGATTTTATAAACTCGAATGTTGGTGGGAAGAACCACCATATTCCAAAAATGGATATGAGGAAGTTTGATGGAAAGGATCCTGTAACATGGATACTACAGATGGAGCAATATTTTGATCTCCATAATGTGAAAAACACACAAAAGGTACGCATTGCAGCTTTACATTTAGAACAAAATACATTTGTATGGTATCGATGGCTTTGCTCCCGTAAAAAAATTGTCACTTGGTCAATTTTTACAGAGGAAATGATAGCACATTATGAGGATACAAAGAGCAACACCTTCTTTAGCCAATTGATAAATCTCAAACAAAAGGGTTTGGTGGGGCAGCACATTGAGGACTTCCAAAAATTGAATATAAGGGTAACTGATATTCCAGAGGAACACAGGATTGATCTCTTCATAGGCACTCTAAAGGATAACATCCAACATGAAGTTCGTGTTTTGGAACCTGATTCATTGGAGAAGGCATTCAGGTTGGCGAGAAAAGTTGAATGTAAAATTATGGCGACAAGGAAGCCTACCACTCAATTCTATAAAGAAGGAAGTGTTGCTACGCCTAGATTTCCACAACCTACAAGGTTGACACCACAACAATTGGAAGAAAAAAGAGCAAAAGGGCTTTGCTACGGTTGTGATAGAAAATACACTAAAGGTCATAAGTGTGCTGAGAAGAAATTATTTTACATAGATTGTGAAGAGGAAGAAGAAAATGAACAAGAAGAGGATATACACCAGGAACCAGCCCCAGAAGAGGAAGAAATGAATCCAACCATGTCGTGTAATGCACTGGCAGGAATTACCACTCCTCAAACTCTCAAGATAAAAGGACAAATCAAGAAGAGAAAGGTAATAGTGTTGATTGATTCAGGTAGCACCCATAATTTTATTCATTGTTGGGTAGCCAAGGAATTAAATTGTTTCCTATACCCAGCACCAGAATGTCAAGTGATGGTTGCAAATGGAGGAACTATAAATTGCTCTGGAAAATGCCATAACATCAAGCTAACCATGGGGGAATATGTGTTGACTAATCCAATGCTTTCCATTCCTATGGGAGGTGCTGATGTTGTACTAGGAGTACAATGGTTACAATCTTTGGGGACGGTAGCTTTTAATTTTCAAGAACTTTTCCTGAAATTTTTTTCAGAAGGAAAGGAAGTCGAATTATGGGGTATTGAAGGGAAGCCAGGAAGGATAATAAGCTCTAATGTCATGACAAAGCTTCTAAAGAAAGAAAAACGAGGCTTAATTGCACAATTATGCTCACTAGAAGTTCCGACATCAAAATCATCTATTTTTGCAGATCTCCAGCAAGTCTTGGACAATCATTCCAAGGTGTTTGAAACTCCCAAAGGACTCCCACCTATTCGTGATCATGATCATGCTATTCATTTGATTCCAGGAAGTGTTCCTCCAAACATCCAGCCTTATAGATATCCTTACTTCCAAAAGAGCGAAATTGAACGTATGATTGCAGAAATGTTAGAGGCGGGTATAATTCAACCTAGTCAAAGTTCTTTCTCTACTCCTGTAGTATTGGTACACAAGAAGGATGGATCATGGCGAATGTGTCCGGATTATAGGGAACTCAATAAACTCACCATTAAAGATAAGTTTACCATTCCTGTGATTGATGAATTATTGGATGAATTACATGGAGCAATTTATTTTACCAAGTTGGATCTTCGTTCAGGATATCATCAAATTAGAATGAAGACTGAAGATATTCCAAAAACAACATTTTGAACTCATGAGGGTCATTGTGAATTTTTGGTCATGCCTTTTGGCCTTACCAATGCACCTTCTACATTTCAAGGGTTGATGAATTCCATTTTCAAACCCTTCCTTAGAAAATTTGTGCTAGTATTTTTGATGATATACTAATCTACAATAGGTCTTGGAAGGATCATGTTCAACATGTTGACAGGGTGCTCAAACTATTGCAGGAGAAACAATTATATGAAAAAATATTCAAATGTTTCTTTGGAGTACAAGAGGTGGAATATCTGGGTCATATTGTATCTCACGAGGGTGTTAAGGTAGACCCTAACAAAATTAAAGCCATTAAGGAATGGAAAGTCCCCACAACCATAAAGCAGTTGCGGGGATTTCTCGGGTTAACAGGGTATTATCGCAAGTTTGTTAAGAATTATGGGAGAATAGCAGCACCTCTAACAACATTATTGAAGAAAGATGCATTTTCATGGACTCCTGAAGCAACTAAGGCCTTTGAACATCTTAAAGAGGCAATGTGCCTAGCACCGGTCTTAGCTACGCTAGACTTCACAAAAACCTTTGTTGTGGAATGTGATGCCTCAAGAAATGGAATTGGTGCAGTTTTAATGCAGGAAGGAAGACCCATTGCTTTTGAAAGTCGTCCAATCAAAGGAAAGTATTTACAGAAACCTATTTATGAGAAGGAAATGTTAGCAATACTGCATGCACTAAAGAAATGGAGAACTTACCTAATGAGAAGACACTTCAAGGTAAAAACTGATCATGATAGTCTTAAACACTTTTTGGAACAAAGACTATCTTCAGAAGAGCAGCAAAAATGGGTCACAAAGATGTTGGGTTATGACTTTGAAATAATCTGCAAAAAAGGAAAGCTTAATGTTGTTGCAGATGCACTCTCAAGAAAGAATGAAGAGGTGGAAGCATTGCTTTGTGCCATTTCTATTATCCAACCAGATTGGATAACTGAAGCAAGAGATGAATGGAGGAAGGACAAAGATGTATGGACACTCATTCAAAAGTTGCAGCAAGATCCTAGTACATCTGATACATTTAGTTGGAAAAATGATTCCTTATGGTACAAAGATCGCTTATATCTTTGTAAAAATTCCCAACTAAAACAAAATATTCTTCTGGAATTGCACACTTCTCCTTTAGGAGGACACTCAGGATTTTTAAAAACTTACCACAGGGTGAAGAAAGAATTTTTTTGGGATGGCCTTAAATCTGATATTCAAAAGTTTGTGGCGGAATTTTTGGTTTGCCAACAGAATAAAATTGAGACAATTAAGACCCTGGGACTTCTACAACCTTTATCCATTTCAAGTCAACATTGGGAGGAGATTTCAATGGATTTTATCACAGGTTTACCTAAGTCCGAAGGAAAGAGTGTCATCATGGTGTTAGTTGATAGACTTACCAAGTATGCACACTTTTGTGCATTATCTCATCCATTTAAAGCAAGTACAGTTGCTACTACATTTATGGACAGAATTCAAAAGCTACATGGAAGCCAAAGGGTTATTGTGAGCGACAGAGATCCCATTTTTACTGGAAATTTTTGGACGGAGTTATTTTCTTGTTTGGGTACTCAATTAGCTCATAGCTCATCTTATCATCCTCAATTTGATGGTCAAACTGAGATAGTAAATAAATGTTTTGAAGGATATCTTCATTGTTTTGTATCTGATAAACAAACACAATGGGTCAAGTGGTTACCTCTCGCTGAATGGTGGTATAACACTTCCTTCCATACTGCAGCAAAAATGACCCCATTTATGGCACTTTATGGATATCATCCACCATCGATCACATCATCTTTAAGGGAAAATTCGAAGGTTCAAGCTGTGGAAGATC
Organism: Pinus albicaulis; assembly: GCA_034641835.2. Classification (NCBI taxonomy): domain Eukaryota; kingdom Viridiplantae; phylum Streptophyta; class Pinopsida; order Pinales; family Pinaceae; genus Pinus; species Pinus albicaulis. The sequence continues at coordinate 298,182,243 of CM076569.1, forward strand.
ACGTCGAGCATCAGCAAGAAGTTCTCCAGCTCTTAAAGGATAACCTGAATTTGGCACAAAATCGAATGAAACAACAGGCAGATCAACATCGCAGCGAGAGAAGTTTTGATATAGGAGATTGGGTATTTTTACAGCTACAACCATATAAACAAATGTCCCTCAAGAAAGCTAAGAAGGATAATAAATTATCGCCAAAGTACTATGGTCCTTACAAGGTGTTGCAAAAGATTGGTACTATGGCATACAAATTGGAGCTTCCTGCTTCTTCGCGAGAACATCCAGTTTTCCATGTTTCATGCTTAAAGAAGGTTATAGGAGAAAATCTTCCAGTTCAAACAATATTGCCAGAACTTGATGAGGAAGGAAAAATCATATTGGAACCAGAAGAGGTCATGGAAACAAGAACTCGACAACTACGGAATCGATCAATTTCAGAGTATCTCATCAAGTGGAAGAACTTACCCACTGAAGATTCTACATGGGAGGATGAGAATTTTGTACAGAAGCACCCGGAGCTACTCAAGTGTTGAGGACAACACTTTTTTGAAGGAGAGGGGCATGTTAGGTCCCTATATCACTAGTATAGCCCCTTATTATTGTTAGTGTAAACCCCTTATTGTTATTATTGTACCCTTGTAACCCCCATTTTGTTATTCTTGTGCCCTTAAATTATTATTGTTAGGTCGGCTAGGATTACATTGTGGCCCACTAGGATTACATTATGGCCCCATGGACTCCTATATAGAAAGGAGGTTTTGTAAATTGTATCATCCAAGAATTGTTCATTCATGTAATGTATTGGAGGTTGCCCCCTCGAAGTGGCTCATTTCTAAGGCGTGAATATCTCTTTTCTTCTCTCTTTGGAGCTGGTTACACAACATCTGCAAAGGATCCTAAATGGGTTCAATGATTGAATTACTTTCTTTTTGTAAGTATTGTCCTGAGCATTGAAGAATACCTAGAGAAAAAATGTAGTTTTTTTGTGCAGAAGGGTTTCTGGGTTTATAAAAGCTTTCAGAAGCTTCTTTGGTCTTTATAGCACTTCGAGGTTCTTCTACACGGTTTTTAATTGAAATTTAGTGAACTTTTTTTGGATTTAGGCTTAAAACTGGAGTCGACAATGATTTTCGGGCTAAAATCCTCTTTATGTGTGCAAACTGTAATGGAAGAGAGAAAACAGTGAAAATGGGTGGCTTTTATTTAACATTGAATGAATTCAATTGGCGGTCAAATCAAATGGTTTAATGGTTTGGGCACGGGGGAGGAGAAAAATTGTTAGCGGTTTTCGCATGGATAGAAGGTGGTAAGCGGGATTTGTTTGGGCGATGCGATCGAATGGGAATAAGACACATTGAGAGGAGAGAAAGCGTGAAAAAAACTCTTTTCGAAAGGTTGAGGTTCAGTTAAATATCGCGCCTTTGGATATGCGATATTCCATCTCCGCCGTCAGATCTAGGTCATGGAGATCGACGGTGCGGATCATGTGATGGAGCTATTGGTCAAAAGGCGTGGGGCTCAGGAAACTTAATGTGGCGAGGGTTGATATATATAGTGAGTCTGGCATATTCGAAATGTGTGGAATTAATAATATAGGTTATAATTAAAATTTGGGTGGGGAATTAATATATAATGTGAATTAATATTAATATGGACTAAAGGGTAAAATAGGGAGTTATGTAATATCCAAAAATTGAAATGCAGCAGTGCATAAGCACAATACTGGAGTATAAGTGAGAAATTGGCTCAAAAAATGTGTTGGAAAATACATAGCCATCAATTGAATGAAAACAACAACAAAAGAAGCACTTCTACATCCTCCCAAGTGGGGAAAGTGTAGCAATTTGACCCTGAAAACATTATTTCTGGAGATTTACATTTTAACTAAGATAAATAATGCTTTTTTCCCTTAGCATATGTATTAAGACCCTCACATAAAAAATAGGAAAATAAAAAAATCACTTATGATAAGTTAAATAGACCTCCCGGCCTTAAATCATCTTAAAAATGGCCAAACCCCATGACTTAAGCTATGCATAATTTCTGAAGCACATAATAGCATTATTTTCTGAGGGTTTCTACAAAAATAGGATAGGAAATCATGGATCTGGATTTTTATTAGGCAATATGCTGAGAAAACAAAGAGCTAGCGTCTTCAATACATTATTGAGATAACCTGACAAGGGTTTCTTGAAAGCTTGATGTACAAAAGTGCAGATATAAATATTAAGCTTTGAAATAATGTATTATTACTGCAAAATTACATGAAAATAGTTGAAATATACAATATAGGGATGAGAATCCCTTCTTCTAGCTTTCCGGGAGAAGGGTTGGCCCTTTTCCAAGGAAACTAGCTCAAAATCAAGGGCTTTAACCCTGCTGCTGCAGCTCTATGAAAAATGACGCAGTTCTTGTAAGAAAATGCACTGTAGGAGATGAGGAATAGTTTGGCCAACTTCCAAGATGTGAAATGAGCCCATAAATCTTCCTACCTGATCTCTCAAGAGAAGGAAGGCACCCTCTACTGAGAAACAAACCCAGAAGTGGTGTTATCAAACCTCCACTGCAACACCCTACAACACAACACTATTCTGCTACAGAAATAACGCTGAAGCTGGAGACTGGTGCTTGGCCTCAAGCCTGGATATGGAGCAATACAGTACAAATCTCTCCCAAGAGGACTCTTAAGGGAAGAGGTGGGATTCCCGCTCGGGAACACCTAGTGCTAAACAACAAGAGGAAGCCAAGTCTAAACAGACCAATATCAAATGATAATATCAAAAGCATGAATAAAAAAGGCTCCCATCCTCTCCATATATAGCAAGTGAACCTCTTCACATTGGGTCCCATCCATATGTTCCACCAAGCTCATGCAAGTTTTCCTCCACCCAAATTGCGCTGTTCATCAAGGAGATTCAATGTATCTAGACATCTTTGTTGACTTGGTCAAAGTTGACTATATCAACATGATCCCATCTCTGTTCACACCCAAGGGTGCTCAAATTAGCTGCTTATTCTTCCTCATTTCACATTAGGAGTGTCTTTATTTCTTAAAAATAGGTTAATGGGCCTCCCTACCCATTTATTCACCTACCTAGTGATAAATCCAACTATAATATTCCATTTAGATGAAGGCTAAAATTTTGGAATATTACAGTCCTCCCCTCCAAAATGTTGCTTGTCCTCAAGAAACTGTAAAGGTGGAGAAAAATTCCTCCCCTCCTATTCTTGTGGCCTCCTCATCAATAGTTCCCACCATTGCTCAAAACAATCTGCAATAAAACTGTCCTCTAATACTTCCTCCCAAGCATGCAAAACCAAATGGCTCACATCATGAAAAGGTGGAAGGTGTAAGTGGAAACCTTCTTGTTGTCCAATGGCCTCCTCAAGGTACGAGTGATGAAAAAAATGGGGAATATCATTCCCAATGAGTGACTCCCACACCTATGCTATCATCCAAATGAAATGAGCCATCCTAGGTAGCTCATCAAAAAGATCCTCAACCCCCGGTTCATACAATGTGTTGGGGCTGCATGGAGAGATTGGATCCTCCCATCCAAGTAGTTTATGTCTCCATTTATGGTAAGTATGGGGCTTCTGCTGATCTTGGGATGAAATTTCATGACCTCCAAGAGTGGCCTAAGCTACCCCACCAAACAAATAAGCCATGAAGTACCTCCTCCAAAAACTCAAGTTCTTCAAATGGCTCCTCCCACATGAAGAAAAAAGATGTAGTTTGGCAATCATGGGCTGCCCATTGCTTCTGCTGAAACATGCATCATGTAAATTAGGGAGAACCATACTCCCAATGGGCATCTCCAACTCATATCCCACTCTCCAAGCAAAGCTCCCCATGAACATAAAAATATCAGCAATACATGGAAGCAAAAACCAATAGAAACAAGTTGTCATATGACAACTAGAAAGTGGATCAAGGTCCCACACATGGAACCAGCGCAGTGCATCCTTTGCTTGCATCAAATCAAACAATAACAAGTGCTTTCCCAGCCACTTTTTTTCTTCCAAAATCATTCTATAAGATAGAAAAATGAAAGTACAAAGTGGTGTCAATGGTGCACACCAAAAATCACATGGCTTCCCCCACAAACCACCAATAAGATAGCCAATGTCAATGCTACAAATGGCTTCAAGTACATCATCATACAATATGCAAGAAGGGATAATCCTTCTTGGTACAACATGCTGCTCATATAAAGTAAATAAGTACAAAACATAATGTGGAATTATACATTCTCCACCATGTACTTGGGACCTTGAGCTGAAATGGCTCAGTCGGAAATTTTCCCTCACCTCCAAAAAGTAGGGAAGTGGCTGTGACATCCTCTCTATCACCATCTGGGCTATGCATCTCTCCATATGCTGAAATATGTCATGCTGGATGCCCTCCCAAATGAACTTTTTTGCCAAGGAAAGATATGCATCAAAGTGCATGGAAAAGAAGTCCTCATGTGCTGCATGTAGCAGCTTCTCCTTGAGCTCAAAATCTCTAGTCAAGAAGACTCTGCCATAAGAATAGACGACCTCATCATCTACCATATATCTATGATCTCTATCCGGGTCATCAAGAATCATGTAAGCACCAAGATCCTTGGAGTACTCTACCAAGAGTTGAGACCTCCAATATGGATCAATCCTCCTAAGAGACAACGCTGATGATCTGCAATAGGAAGCTCTCCACATGCTGCTGTCTTTTCCTTTGACATCCCTAATTCCAAATTCATCCTCCAAATTGCTGCCATGCCCATCATGCAGCTGGTCATGCTAAAAAATAAGTAGTGATCTTTGGAAGTTTTCTTCCCATGAGAAGCTCCCATCCAAAAAGAATCTCCCAATCTTGGCCCATGTAAGCATGAGTGGCCTCCATCTACTCCAATGTATGGAGGATTCCTTCCTCAAAGGAAGTACCCTCTGTTTCTCCAAATCCATGGAGAAGCTCCCTTGCACAAGGAAGGTGCCATCCTCCATCACTGCAACAGCTTCTGTCAGCACAATATGTGTAGTGAGAGTGGGTGATGCTGAAAATGGAAGGATGTCCCCCTCCTTGAGTTTATCCCAAACTCTCTGCACTGTACTAGACTCCTCCACAGCTTTCGCCTCTTCGGAATCTAAGAGGGGTGAACCAAATGGCAAGATGCCTCTTACCAACTCCAGATCTTGTGGCCTCCTTGTTGGAACGGGGTCTCCTAACATGCTACGAAACTGGTCCATTTTGGATATTTTGATTATATTTAATCTAACGGAGGGGTTTTGGGGCGGGTCAAAGCCCCGAAAGCATTGTAATGGGTGAAAGGGTAAACTAGGGGTCCAAAAACCATGGGTTGCGGACCATAGGAAAGTCTAGGCTAGACTGTTATAAATAGATATGCAGTTTGTATTGTAAAGGATAAGAAATGATGGGCTATTGATGCGAATTGTGATTTAAGCTATCTGTTTGGGTTTTGGGGAACGAACTCCTGTTGGCTGTGTGCATGGAGATCCAAGTCTAGCTGTGTGCGGACCCTGCTGCTATGTGCGTAGGTTGGGAAGGGAATTAGAATTTTAAGGAAGAATTGATGAATGAATGAAAGCGAAATACTGTTAGAGAACTAAATCTATGAGTACTGTTGTGTGAATTATTGATAATTGCTGTACTGTGCGTTTTCTGTCTTTAAGCTGCGAAAGATCTGTGTACTGTGTTCTTGGATCTAGATCTGTTATGTTCTGTTTATGTACTACTGTGTTGATGTTATAACAAACATATAACGATAGATCTAGTGCACGTGGATGTGAATAAAGGCTTAATTAACCTGACACAGAATGAGGTAATCTGGGAATCCCAAGATCTAGCACAACTCTGCTTTCTTTACCCATCCTTTCTCAGGGTGTGGAAACCTGGTTCTAGCACCCACCCATACTACTTCGGGTGAGACTTTTACCTGTGAAAGCAGGTCACTGCCAAAAGGGCTAGTAGTATAGGGGTTTGTTGGAAAACCTTGCACACCGAACCTAGGTCAGGACCCCTCAAGACAACAAATGGTTTCGTTGTTGGGACCAGTATGAGTAAGTGATCTGGTACTAACAAGAAAATAATGAAGTTCTGACGGGAAAGTGAATGAGTGCTACTCTGAAGGAGAGTACAACATGGAGCGGTAGGTATTATCAAACCAATCCAAAAAGAATCACTCTGTCCGTAGCCCACAGAGGGGAGCAACGACACAAGGGTCGTTAGGCTCGCAGGAGGGCAAGCCCTCAACCAGAGCCTTCTTAGAAGGAGACATGGCAGTACACTTGAAATTACCTAACTTTAAAGGTGTGGCCGATGAAGACATGGATCGTTTCTGGTTTGTGGCCGATTCAGTATGGATGGCATAGGGGGTGGTGAGCGATACTGTGAAAAAAGCACAGTTGTCCTTGGCCTTTGAAGATAGAGCGTTGGATTGGTATATGCGGTACATATCTCAAAACAAAAGCGCATCCCTTCAAAATATTAAGGATGCCCTAAAAAAATAGTTCCGGAAGCCAAAGTCATACTCTCAGTTGGTAGCCGAAGTAAAAGACTGCAAGCAAGGTGCATCTGAGTCAGTGTGGGAGGCCGATCAGCGATTAAAGAAAGAAATTAGGGAAGGGGGGTTCAAGTATGATGATAGACAACACACAGGATGGTTCATTGCCATGTTGCTACCTCACTTACGCATACCAATGGGCCAGCAGACCTTCGAGCCGCAGGAAAAAGCTCTGGAAACTACCATGAAGCTCAAAGCCGCCCTCAAGGATGACACATTGGTGGGAGTACAACAGATTCAAGAGCAGCTTGGAGCCATGCACATGGAAATATAGAGCTTGTGGACGGAACTGGGAAAGGGATTTAGCACAGACCTTTGGTGCATACGATGTCGGGTTTCTGGTCATACTAAGGACCAGTGTCCCCTATTGGCGGATTACCTACAAATAGGGGGACCTATTCCACTGCACCCCGGATCCAGCCGACCTGCGCCCTGGTGCGATGACTACCGGGTAGCGGGACTACATGATACGACCCAGTTCCCCCGGCTAAGTATGGGTGATCTGAAGCAACAATGGTGCATGTTCTGCTGATCAGTAGGGCACGATGAACATAATTGTCATACATATGAGCTACGGGTAGATAGGGGAAACCTCTATAGGGTACAGTCAGATCCCGCGTCGCTGAGATCCCCTGCGACTTTTGGTGGCTCCCCAAGAAGGGGTAGGGGAGGTCGGGGAGGGAGCGCAGGACGGGGTCAGGGGCAGCTGATATGCTATAATTGCAGAGAGATAGGGCACTTCGCAAGGGACTGCCCAAATCCCACCAGGAAATCTTGCAAATATTGCTGATAGCTGGACCATGAGATTGAAGATTGCCCAATTTTACTAGCCAATATGAAGGAAAAATAGCCCACCCCTACGCAGAATGTGAAAAGGGTTAAAACTGAGCTACGCAGCGAGATGTTCACCCAGGGAGCAAGGGGAGAAGTGCACCTCGTAGAACAAGCATCGCGGGTAGGTCCTGCGCAGCTTCCGGCGCACCTCGAGAAAAAGGAAGAGGGTGAGCCCCTTCTAACGGCATGCTTGAAACTGCTACGTAACCAACTAGCTGTAGAAGCTCTTCAAGTATTACTGCATAGCTTTGCAGCTCGGCCCAACACAATCCCTGAGACTTGAGGTGTCCACCGGCTATATGGTTACAAGAAACACACCGGACAGGAAATGCGGCTGACTGCGCAGATTGGCGACTACGAGATGGACCAAGTTATTCTCGATTTGGTGTCGGATGCGAACGTACTACCAAAGAAGACATGGAAACGAATGGGTGAACCTAAGTTGGAATGGTCCACTATCCAGCTACGCATGGCGAATCAACAGAAGATCATTCCGCTAGGACAGTTTCCAAGAGTCATGGTAGATATCGCAGGAGTAAAAGTCCGAGCTAACTTTGAGGTCATTGAAATCGTGGAAGATACGGATCCGTACCCTGCACTACTCAGGCTAGACTGGGCTATAGACATTGGGGGTGTCATCAATCTCAAAAATCATAGCATGGTGTTTGAAAACAATGATACACGCGTAATAGTACCACTAGATCTAGCAAAAGGCGCGTGGTATACAGAACCAGCCTATGAACGGGAGGAACTAGACCACATTTATAGATTGACTGCGCAGGATGAAGATAGGAGTAAGACCGCAATAGATGGGATATTCTGGAGGGATAGTGAATGTTGTTCTGACGCTGATGAGGAACTAGAAAGTTGGAAAAACCGGTTACACATGGTGTCGGCACTGCACTACCCCCGGGTCGCAAGAACCCTCTACTGCATTTCCTCAGAGGTAAGAGATCTACACCACTTTGATGAGGCGGGTAGTGTCCAAAAATTCTTAAGAATAGTAGAAGCTAGGGTGCCAAGAGAATGATAGCTCTGGGCCCTTAATATGGCTATGCGCGGGACGCCTACGCGTTGGTGGGACACCCACAAGAAAGCATTCCCAGATTCAGAAACGTGTCAGGAAAGGATGCTTCTACGGTTCGCCCCTCCACCTGACATACGCACCAGGGTGTTCCTCGGACCTGGGGACCCCTGCACACATCTGTGTGTCTAGATGACCAAATGGTTCGACCAAACTACAGAAGAATGGGTCCATCTATTTGTTCATGCCTTGGGTCCTATCCCGGCCGCTTGGTACTTAGATGCAGAATTGCACCAACGCACCCGCTACTGGGAAACGCTAAAGGAGGACTTTGTCGAGACATTCATATTGGTTGGAGGGAAATAGATGCTCAATGAAGCTCTGCAGGACATTGATGCGTTTTTCTTTAAGAATACTCCCCACCGCGCTGCCCCAACGGCCCCGACATGGGACGTGCAGATGCACGACATAGCCAATTGTCGGAGCTTGGAAATTGATGAGGACGAGGATAATCCTCAAAACATTTCCATCCCGGAGTCTGAAGGAGAACGCGCTGTTGTGGGGCCATCACTACAGAATCTTGACGTAGCACAACCTCTTAAGCTGCGTGACGTTAATATTGGGATGGAGGAACACCCTAAGCTAGCTAAGATTGGGGACTATTGGGATGAGGGGACTGTAGGAAAAATCACAGAATTACTCACGGAATATCAGGACCTATTTCTGACGAAGTTCTCTGAGCTCAAGGGCATCACCGGGGACCTTGGTATTATGCATGTCACTCTGAAACCTGAGGTGCGCCCCGTTAAGCAGCGACTGTACAGACTGAATCCCAAATACAAAAAAAAGGTCAATGAAGAGCTGGATAAAATTATTTCCGCAGGTATCATTGAACATGTTGAGCAGTCAGACTGGGTAAGTCCAATGGTCATCCAGGAAAAGAAGAACAAGGGAGAAATACGCATCTGCGCAAGTTAAATGACGCCTGAGTTCATGACCCCTTTCCTACACCCTTCTCCAACGAAATCCTTGATAGCGTGGGCGGACATGAGGCCTATTATTTCACCAATGGGTTCTCAAGGTACCATCAGATCTGGATTGCACCAGAAGATCGCAGTAAGACTACTTTCGCGACTGATTGGGGGTCTTTCCAGTATACGGTCACGCCCTTTGGTCTCAAAAATGCACCTGCTATTTTTTCAAGGGTCATAGTTGCTGTATTCAAGGAATTTATTCATAAGTTCCTGGAGGTTTATTTCGATGATTGGACGGTTTTTGGCTTAGTAAAGGAACATGTCTCTAACCTGTGACTAATGTTGGATGCACGCCGGAAACACCAGATCTCCTTGAATATTAAGAAGTGCATTTTCTGTGTGCCATTTGGGATCCTGCTTGGACACATAGTCTGTTGGTAGGGATTGATGGTTGATCATGCGAAGGTAGCCATAATTATAAACCTGGCAGTCCCCACAATGGAGAAACAACTGCGTTCTATTCTCGGGCACACTGGTTATTACAGGAAATTCATTCAAGGGTACGCCTTGATCACAACGCCTATGGAAAAGCTACTAAAAAAAATGTTTCTTTCTTTTGGGATGATGAATGTCAGAAGAGCTTTGAATTGCTCAAATAAAAGATGATCTCTACCCCCATACTAATATTTCCTGATTGGTGAAAGGAATTTCATGTACATGTGGATGTGTCGGGTATCGCTTTGGGAGTTGTTCTCACTCAACTTGGAGAAGGCGATACCGACCACCTAGTTGCCTTTGTGAGTTAGAAAATCTCGGGTGTAGAATGGAACTACTCCACCACTGAACGCGAAGGATTGACTATGATCTACGCACTACAAAAACATCAACACTATCTACTAGGTGGACACTTTAAAATGTTCACTGATCATTTGACTTTAAAATACCTGGTCAACAAGCATGTGTTGGGGGGGAAGATTTGCCGCTGGCTATTGCTATTCCAGGAATATGATTTTGAGATCATCGTCAAGCCCGGAAGGTTGAATGCTGGCCTGGATCATCTATCTCATATTGAAACAGGAGATGAACCTACTAGTTTGGACGAAGGCTTGCCGGATGCGTAGCTGTTTACCATTAAAGTGGTTGACGCACACTTTGCTGATATCATTGAGTTCCTCACTACAGGCATGGCCATGGCTGGATATTTGGTACATCAGAAGAAGGAATTGGTTATTCGGGCCGCATACTTTACTATCCTCGCCAGTCAGTTATACAAGTTAGGTGCCGACGAAATACTACACAGAGATGTCCTAGAACATGAACGGCCTGTCGTGTTAGCAGAAGCACATGAAGGTGTCATAGGAGGCCACTATGCAGGATGTGCAACAGCACAAAAGATTTTGCGGGCTGGGTTATGGTGGCCTACTTTGCATCAAGATTCATACACCTATTGTCGGTCTTGCGATACTTGCCAGCGCACAGGACAACCTTCACACTGAGATGAGATGCCTTTACAGCCTCAAGTGGCTTTATAGGATTTTGACAAATGGGCCATTTATTTTATAGGACCCATCAATTCGCCAGGAAATAAAACAGGTGCGCACTACATTATCACCGCCACTAACTACGTCACTCGATGGGATGAGGCACAAGCGGTGAATGATTGTACTGTGGATACTGCTGCACACTCATCTTTGAGCAGATCCTGACCAGGTTTGGCTGCTCAAAAATAATAATGAGTGACAGAGGTACACACTTTCTCAACCAGACGATTCAAGCCTTGAATGAGGAATTCTGGATCCACCATGCGAAGAGTACCCCATACCACCCTCAAGCAAACAGGGCGGTGGAGGCTTTTAAAAAAATCTTGGAACAAGCATTAAATAAGTTATGTAATGCCGATTGTAGTGACTGGGATGTTCGCATTCCCTCTATTCCGTGGGCCTACCGAACGACCTACAAGAAGCTAACAGGCAGAACCCCCTTCCGGATGGTCTATGGAAAAGAGGCCATTATGCCCATTGAATATGTTGTTCCTAGCCTATGCATTGGTGCATTTACCAATATGGAGGACCCCGATATCATAGAGGAGCACCTTGTGCAACTTGTGGCTCTGGAGGAAGATCGCTTTATTGCTAATTTTCATCAACAGGTTTAGAAGGCTCGTGAAAAAGCATGGCATGATCGACATATTCACCAAAAGACGTTCATCGCAGGTGACCTTGTCATTTTATACGATAGCCAATTTGTGAAACATCCAGGAAAATTCCGACAACACTGGCTGGGTCCCTACACAGTTAAAGAAATCATGAATGGTGGAGCAGTCTAGCTAGCTACCCTACGTGGAGACATTGTGCTAGGCTTTGTCAATGGTAGTCGACTCAAGCCTTACTGGGTTCAATGACTATATGATAGCTGCGGTGACTCGGGATGAGTCACAAGATTGTGTTGGGGGACTGTTGGAACGGGGTCTCCTAACATGCTGTGAAACTAGTCCATTTTGGATATTTTGATTATATTTAATCTAGCGGAGGGGTTTTGGGGCAGGTCAAAGCCCCGAAAGCATTGTAATGGGTGAAAGGGTAAACTAGGGGTTCGAAAACCATGGGTTGCGGACCATAGGAAAGTCTAGGCTAGACTGTTATAAATAGAGATGCAGTTTGTATTGTAAAGGATAAGAAATTATGGGCTATTGATGCGAATTGAAATTCAAGCTATCTGTTTGGGTTTTGGGGAACGGACTCCTGCTGGCTGTGTGCGCGGAGATCCAAGTCCAGCTGTGTGCGGACCCTGCTATTGTGTGCGCAGGTTGGGAAGGGAATTGGAATTGTAAGGAAGAATTGATGAATGAATGAATGCAGAATACTATTAGAGAACTAAATCTGTGAGTACTATTGTGTGAATTACTGATAATTTCTATGCTGTGCGTTTTCTGTCTTTAAGCTGCGAAAGATCTGTGTACTGTGTTCTTGGATCTAGATCTGTTATGTTCTGTTTATGTAATGTTGTGTTGATGTTATAACAAACATATAACGATAGATCTAGTGCACGTGGATGCGAATAAAGGCTTAATTAACCTTACACAAAATGGGGTAATATGGGAATCCCAAGATCTAGCACAACTCTGCTTGCTTTACCCATCCTTTCTCAGGGTGTGGAAACCTGGTTCCAGCACCCACCCATACTTCTTCAGGTGAGACTTTGACCTGCGAAAGCAGGTCACTGCCGAAAGGGCCAGTAGTATAGGGGTTTGTTGGCAAACCTTGCACACCAAACCTAGGTCAGGACCCCTCGAGTCAACACTCCCAGGTGGAATGCCTCCATGTAGTGAGACATCAATATCAAGAGTAGACTGCACATATGGTTGGGCAACCCTGCCCTTGCCCTCACAGTGCAAACCAGTCTGCCTCTTCTTTGCACTAGCTCTCTGGAATAGATAGGGGTGTGTGCTCCTCATCAAATGATGCTGACCTTCCTCCCTACCTTCTCCTTCCATCTGCAATGCTCCACAATCATGCTGTCCATTGATTATGCCTTGACCTCCATATGTGAGATCCTGGGGAACTTCTTGCAATGATATAAGAAATCCTCCTGTTGGAGCATGTGCTCCTCCTTCCTTTGCATTAGGTACTAGATATGCTCTAGATGTGACAGCGCTGTAACCCCCATCCTCCTCTTCCTCTTCAATATGAATGGAAGTCATCTGCTCAATGCGAGGATCCTCTTTTGAAAAAGGAACCTTCATGCCCTCTTGTCCAAAGATATGAGACAGAGATCTTGCCTTCAACAAGGTGTTATGCAAGATGTAGGTTTCTCCAATAGTTTTCTAAAGTGGATTTGAGTTTTCAGGTTCTTCCAACCCATGCAAAAGTTCTGTTTGTCTTGGTTTGTTTGGCTCTACCAAGAATTTTTTAGAATGTCTTCAATCAAACCTCTCCACTAATCTCTTAGTGAAATTTGCATAAGAAGAAATATTGGAATTTTTCAATGAAAATGAATCAAAAATCCACCAAGCATAGGCCTTACCTTCAAAGTGTAGCGCTACAACTCTGATGGCTTCATCTTCAGAAACTTGGTGCTGCTGCAAATAAGTGTGTAGCTCCTCCACCCAAGCTCTGGCTGAACATGTTGGTGATTCATAAAAAATAGATAGAGAAAATCTATCCATGTCATGCTGCCTACTCCTCTCCACCTTGATCTTGCAAAACTCCTGAAAAGTGATATGATCTCTAAACCTTTCAGTTTGAGATTCATATTCCTGAAGAAAATTGCTAAGAGTTTCCCTCTTAGGAATTCGCCTTCTTCCATCTCTCTGATGATAGATTTGGGCATTTGACTACGTTGTGCATAATAGGGTGTAGCTGCATGCTCACACCTATCATGTGCCAATCTAGATCTGGCTCTAGATTCAAACTTCTTTGGAGATTCCATCTCCTCTCTCATCTTCTTAAGATCTTCATTGATGCTCTGCATAGATTTTGGAAGAAGATTTGAGAGCCTCTCCTCCTTATTTCCCCCACATAATGGAGTCTTCTCCTTTCTTTACATTTTCTCTTCTCATTCTTCTCTTGATAGCATAATGGCTGAGATCCACAAGCTGAGCCAAGATTACGCTTTGATACCACTGTAATATCCCAAAATGGAAATGTAGCATTTCATAAGCACAATAATGGAGTAGCAGTGATAAATTATCTCACAAAATGTGTTGGCAAACACATAACCATCAATTTAATGAAAACAACATCAAAAGAGGCACTTCTACATCCTCCCACGTGGGGAAAATGCAGCAATTTGACCCTGAAAATGTTATTTCTAGAGATTTACATTTTAAATGAGAGAAATAATGCTTGGTTCCCTTAGAATATGTATTAAGGCCCTCACATACAAAATAGGAATATAAAAAAATCAATTATGATAAGTTAAACAGACCTCCCGACCTTAAATCAAATTAAAAATGGCCAAACCCCATGACTTAAGCTATGCAGAATTTCTGAAGCACATAATAGCATTATTTTCTGAGGGTTTCTGCAAAAATAGGATAGAAAATCATGGATCTAGAGTTTTATTAGGTAGTATTCTAATAAAACAAAAATCTAGCCTCTTCAATACATTATTGAGATAACCCGGCAAGGGTTTCTTGAAAGCTTGATGTAAAAAAGTGCAGATATGAATATTCAGATCTGAAATAACACAGTATTACTGCAAAATTACATGAACATAGCTGAAATATAAAATAGAGGGATGAGAATCCCTTCTTCTAGCTTTCCGGGAGAAGGGTTGGCCCTTTTCCAAGGAAACTAGCTCAAAATTAAGGGCTTTAACCCTGCTGCTGCAGCCCTATGCAAAATGATGCAGTTCCTACAAGGGAATGCATTGTAGGAGATAAGAAATAGTCTGGAAAACTTCCAAGATGTGAAATGAGCCCATAAATCTTCCTAGCTGATCTCTCAAGAGAAGGAAGGCACCCTCTACTGAGAAACAGACCCGGAAGTGGTGTTATCAAACCTCCACTGCAACACCCTACAACACAGCACTATTTTGCTACATAAATAATGCTGAAGCTGGAGACTGGTGCTTGGCCTCAAGCCTGGATGTGGAGCAATACAGTACAAATCTCTCCCAAGATGCCTCTCAAGGTAAGAGGTGGGATTCCTGCTCGAGAACACCCGGTGC
Source organism: Pinus albicaulis (assembly GCA_034641835.2). Taxonomy (NCBI): domain Eukaryota; kingdom Viridiplantae; phylum Streptophyta; class Pinopsida; order Pinales; family Pinaceae; genus Pinus; species Pinus albicaulis. The sequence continues at coordinate 298,197,305 of CM076569.1, forward strand.
TAAACAACACTGCAACCCTGCTAAACAACAAGAGGAAGCCAAGTCTAAACAGACCAATATCAAATGATAAAATCAAAAGCATGAATAAAAAAGGCTTCCATCCTCTCCATATATATCAAGTGAACCTCTTTGCATTGGGTCCCATCCATATGTGCCACCAAGCTCATGCATGTTGTCCTCCACCCAAAATGCGCTGTTCATCAAGGAGATTCAATGTATCTAAACATCTTTGTTGACTTGGTCAAAGTTGACTGTATCAACATGATCCCATCTCTGTTCACACCCAAGGGTGCTCAAATTAGCTACTTATTATTCCTCCTTTCACATTAGGAGTGTCTTTATTGCTTCAAAAGAGGTTACTGGGCCTCCCTACCCATTTATTCACCTACCTAGTGATAAATCCAACTATAATATTCAATTTAGATGAAGGCTAAATTTTTGGAATATTACAAGTTAATACATTATATTAGTGTTAATATGAAATGAATGAGCATGAATGAAAAATAGACTAGGTATAGTGTAAAATATGACTTTTAGATTGAATTTCTTCATTGTAAGTCCAAATATCATCACTTTAACATTTATACTTAGGCTAAAAGCATTTCTGTGGGTTTTTTGAGTGTTTTTGTATAAAAAGGGAATTAGTCAAAGGGGTTTTACTTTTACTAGGTAAATTGTGTTTAGGAAAAGGGGTTTTATTAGGGTAAAATGAATGATGAAGGGGAAAAAGGGCTTCTTATGAAGGGGAAGGTTTTTTTTTTTATGGAGGGGATTCCAATATTTTAGTACCAATCAATCATAAAGTCGTGGGTCCGGTCCCACCAAAATTCAGAGAAATGCTCTGAGCCTTTATGACTGAAGGATTTAGTACTGAAACACATTGTGGGCAGGGAAATTAGTAATATGCCAAATGATGTTTATCCATGCCTTGTGAAATTGCTTGTTCCTACCGATCATTTATTCTACCATTTTTTCCTTTATTTGCGTGGGTGCATTTGAGCTTGCAAACCCTTATTCATTTTTCTTTTAAAACAGGAAAATATCTAATTCTAACCTTATTTCATCCAAGGGCTCAGATTAAACTGTTGATCTCCTTATTATTCTCTATTTTAACTTTTGATCTGCCAAGTTTAGACTGTTTGGCTAGATATTTATTCTCTATCTAACAACATGAAATTTAAAACATTAGAGGCCAAGTTTAAGCTGTTTCACCCTCATGGATTGTGGCATTTAGGACAAGCTGCACACAATCTTATTTGCAAAAGTAAACTAATGTAGTGGCATTTAAAATGGCAACACTTTCATGATCTATTTTTGATGGGGTTCATATTTAATATTCTTTTGATCTTTATTTCTTTTTTGTCCTTTGATTGTTATTTTAGGACATACCCTCTTTTAATTTTTATTTTTTTTCAAATATGGGAAAACAACTTGCAGAAAGCAAGGTATGTACATATTTATAAGACTTAATCAAAGTCAATTAAAAAATTATGAATCCTATTATTATAGGACCCTAACACAACCAAAATAAAAAATGGTTGATTTTATGAATGTTAAATATTGACATTGTATAATTATATTCCCCACCAACTGTAGGATATTCAAAGTTAAGGTTCTTCTAAGTGATAATGTCTTTCTAGGTAGATGCAAAGAGGCAAAGCATATGTTGAAAATGTTGGGTGTTGAGTACATATCATATCATGCATGTCCGAATGATTGTATTATATATAGAGGAGAATATGCAGACAAAGAGATATGTCCGAAATGTGGGCATGAAAGGTACCGTAATTCAAAAAAACTTGTAAATCACAGGTCCTCCTCATAATATATTGAGGCACGTTTCTATAATGTAAAGGATTAAAAGACTCTTTCATTGCAAAGAATTAGCTATGTTGCAGGGATGGCATGGCTAACACAAAAGTGTGTTAGGAGTTATGAAAATACCAACAGATTCACTAGCCATGAAGCATAGAGAGGATACATGGCCTGAAAAATTCAAGAATGAAATACAAATTTTATGACTCAACATAACCATGGATGGTGTCAACTCATATTACCTCCAAAACACCAATTATTCTGTTTGGCATTTAGTAGTGATCAATAACAATACCCCCCCATGGTTGTTTGTGAAGAATGAAAATATTATGTTCGCTCTCATAGTCCATAGTATAAGACAAGTGAAGAATATGGATGTCTACTTAAAACCATTGGTAGATGAATTGAAGGTATTATGGGAAGGGATACATGTGTACGATGTATCAAGACTCATCTCAACAAAGAGGATTTTTACATTGTATGGAATATGTGCTTACTGTTGGTGTCCCGTGTTTTGATAGTTTGGAAAATAAAAAGACAAGGCAACATCAGAACCAATCTTTAGAGTTACAGGATCTAGTCCTCCTGCTCTCAGAGAGGGATCTCTTAAATTATTTGTTTTTCAAAGGTTTATCTTGTGTGCTTTGAGTATAGGTTTTAGACTAGTTATTAAGTGCAAAGGTTTGTTTGTTTGTTTGGTTGGAATTGATACGGCAGAATGTGAAAGGTCTAGGAAAGGTAGATAGAAAGAAGGAATATCGGTTTCATTGGGCAATGGAGTCAAGAAGAGGTTATGAAAAACTTATCAATGGATATGGGATATCAAAGGGAAAATCTAACTTGGCCGCAGGATCCTTTGGTTTTGGAATGACATGGACATCAATGATTTGGAAAGAGAAAGATTAATTCTCAACTAAGGGAATTTGAAAGCACCACTTGAACAATAAAGAGATATTTGATAGACAGGGCTAACCATGAATTCTACAAATCAAACTTCAAGCAAATAATGACTTCAAAACAACTTTTAAAATGAAATCTAAGATTCAGGGAACACCCTATTTCCTCAAAGATTTTATTTCAAATGACTTAGAAAACATAAAAGATTCACTGATAATCATGATCATAGAAGAGGGAACACCTAAATACATCTATGATCACAACTATAAAGACCTTTAAGCCAACTGTTCAAGCAAGGACAAGGGGCAAGATTAGAACAGACCTCCTTGGTTCACTGTAAACAAAGGAACTTCAAACGGAGACTTCAATAACATCCTTTAAGTGGCAGAAGACAAGCAGGGAAAACGATAAATCATGCTGAAACCAACTATTCAAACTATTAAGGAAATAAAGAAGTATGAAGACTAAAGAGGGAGATTAAAGACTCTGAAATACTTCAGCAGAAGAAAAAATAAAACAGTGAAGGATGAACAGGTCTAAGGTGCTTTCGAGAGTCATTTCTTAGCCTAAAACTTTCAACCTACTGTAGTGAGAATTTATGGAACAAAATGAAAACAACGGAAAACATTAAAAATTTCAGGTTAATTCACCAACAGCTAAGCTCATGGATCCAATGATAGAGCCTTCTCAAGAACAAGCATGCAACAACATCATCAGGGCTTCCACAACTTCAATTTCTTCTTCAACTTCAACAGACTATATATTTATTTCAGAGAGTTTCAATATTACAACTAGTGATCAAACAACCAACCAACATTTACAATGGATTCCTCAACAAGTTTTTATAGAGGAATGAGGAGGTCGAAAGAGAGAAAAGATATTCTGAGTTCAATCAATATAGTTAATGCTTCTCGGCCTTTGAGGGGCTCAAGGGAGAAATTTATAGATATTTTCTTGTATTAATTGGTATACATTAAGTCGTTCAGCTTGTTGGAAGCTTATGTTCACATTAAGGCTCTGTGTCATCTTTTTCAATAACTCTGCTGATAGTTTATATTATCTTCTTTGATTTGAAATAACTATTCAGCCGTAAGGGGCAGATGTGCTCTGTTCTGGTCATTACTCGGCCTTTGTTTAAATGTTGTGAAGTCACAGGTGGCCATCTGGTAGCTGAGAGGAATTAATTTGCCCTTGATGTGGCGATGGAGGCATCCTCTTGTCTGATAAATATCTTTGATTTGTCTTTAACTATGTTCAATTCAATGGATAAGGCCTTTGATAATTGACTTTTGGCCGTAATCCATTAAACTTTATAATCCATGTTTAATCCTTCTTTTCTGTTGCGTTTGGGTCTTCTACACTGATACTCTTTGATTTGATTTAATTCTTTGTGTCTTGTTGATGTGCAGGTATGTACAAAGTCCACATGGCATCAATGCCCATGAGTCATTGATGAAACGTGAAATTGAACCCTGTATCTGGCTTTCCTTTTAATAAATGAAAGTCTGGAGGATCATCACCCTCTGCTTTCAATTTCTTTTTGAAACATTTGAAAACCCTTTTAAATCCTGCAAAATACAAAAATAATTAATAAATCCTGTGTTATTGGGTTTTAACTGCTTCAAAGGGTGTGGGGAGGAGCGTGGCCGTAGGATCTGAGATGAACGGCGGAGATTAAATCTGGGGGTCAAATGGAAATATCACAATGGTGGAGGAAAAGCTGACGAGAGCCGTTGATCCTCAGAGATCAACGACTAAGATTTGTTGGAAAACATTAGAACCCGAGGCGCATGTTTTTTAAACAAAGGCGTGAAATGTGATCTGGATCGTCCGATCTGGACACGTGGATGGTTCAGATGAAATCGGAGGCATCGGCATCAGCGGGGTAAATAAGTATGGAGGCGCCGAAGCAATTTAGCGCTGGCCGTCGATCTGCAGATCAGATCGACGGTGGGAAATGCATCAGAGGGGTTCGAAAGGCGGAGGAAAGGTTAATGATCAGAGTGAATGTGGACCGTTAGATCTGGGAAGGTGGGGAGGTAGATCGATGACTCTTGATTGATCGGGGGATGAAAAATCGGGGAGAGGAATAGCGTGTGTCCGATGAAAACTTGCGACGCGATGTAGCGCGGCTCGTTGATCGGTTCATGATCAACGACGGAGATTGATTTTTAAAAACGGATGGCGGAAAACCCCTTATATCATGTGAAAACCAAAAATTAACATAAAACAAAGGTTTTTATGTATAGGGGTGGGTTATACATTTATAATATGGTTTGGCGCCCAACTGCGAGGCCTTTGGTCTTTGTGAAATAAAATATTATCGGGGTGTATATATAAAAAGGGCCAATCGCAATCGGAGGTTGGGCCTTGTCTTTTCAATCTAACCATTTCAAAAATCCTCTGATGCGATTAAGCTCTTTGGGACTTCAACAATTGGTCCTGGGGCGTAGGTTATATGGAGTAAAAAGTGGGGAAAGGCAGAGTTTATGTAAAGGGGTTTAATCGCATCGGATAAATGATGTGGGTCTATTTCAATCTACCCATTTTTCTTTAAAAATCATTGTATAGGCGCATTAGGATAAAAGGGTTTTTTGATATACAAAGGAAAAATATGACTGGATAGGGTTTATTCATGAGTTTGAGCACCCGATTTTGGGCCTTTGGTCTTGTGAAACGCAAAAAGGACCGGGGCTCATATATAACGGAGCTAATCGCATCGGAAGTTTTTATAAAAGCCAAAGACTTGCGCTCGTTGATTACTTCCGATGCGATAAGCGCTTGAGACCCTTAGCACTTGGTTCTAGCGCTGGGGCACATGGAGGGGAAGTGGTTTAAGACTTAGCTCGAGGGGGCTTAAGTCTGTAATAAAAAGTGTGTTTTTATGGATTTTGAATCGTTTTAAGAGGGATTTTGAGGATTTTGGAAGAGTTAAAAAGGAGTTTTAAACTCTGTAAAGAGGTTTTTATGAAGGGGAAATGGGAAAAAAATGGAAAATAGAAGAATTTCATGGGAATGAAAGGGGTAAAAATGAAGGTTGGTTTGAAGTGGAAAAAGGGAAAAGGGTGTTTTGCAATAGTCTTTCCTCTATGGAATCAACATAATTTATGAGTTTAAAATGGAAACAACAGTGAAGATTTAGACCAAGGGCATGAGGCCTTCAAGAGTCTTCAAGAGATAACATTTTTTAGTAATAAGACTTGTTTATTGAAGGCTCCAAAAATGATTTAGCCAACATTTGATATGGAAAATTTTATAGCTGACTAACAGTGGCTCCATATGGGGATGATGCCTTCTTGAAGGTATCAAGAATTTCAGACTTGCATTCTATGGAGGCTGATCAGTGCCTAATCCATTGGGCTGCCTTTTCTTCATTTGGATGGTCTTATTTTGCTCTGAAAGAATATTAGCAGCCATGAAACATAATGGATCTTCATCAACACAAGCTTTCTACCTACTCAATCCTACTGATCTAACATTTTTTTCTTCTTTAGAGTGCACTTGGATTGGAAAACTCTCTCTCAAAATTTTATTCTTTTGATAGCATAAAATCTAATCTATTTCTATCCTTATTTCTCCATGAACTCAGATTAAACAATTGAGTCCACATGATTCTCTACCTAATCTACCAATCTTCTAGGATTAAACAGTCTAACGGATTTTTATTCTCTAATTTCTAAAGCAGAAATTTAAAAGCATACAAGCCAGGATTGAACAGTCTTACTTGATGCTGATCTATGGCATAAAAACAAGCTACATATAGACCTTATTTTGCAAAAAATTAAATCAAAATGGAAGGCATAAGATCTGAAAGTTAAAGGACTTCCTTCATCTTTTTTCAGCTCTGTCTTTACTTGTGTTTGAGCTTTTCTTTGCTTATTTTCTAGTTCAGATTTTGAGCTGATTAGAACCAGTTTTACTTCTATTTTGACTCAGAATTTAAAACAGATTAGGGTCATTCTTTTCTTTGAGAACTAAGGTTCATATTTTGAGCATGTTTGAACCTTTAATTTCTAACTTAATCTAACTACTGATAAGCCAAGATTAAGTTGTTTGGAAAATCGAATTCACTAACCTATCAGCAGTCAATTTAAAACTAATTAGCCATGATTAGGATGTATGGCTAAATAGAAGTGTGTTTCAGTAGTGGAATTTGAGCTTGCACACTTTCAGATTTTGCTTCTCTCTTTTTTTTTTTTTTTGGTATGGGGCCGTACCTTTATTGTTTTTACAATCTGCCCTCTTTTCTCTCTTTTACTGTTTTTGTATTTTTATTTTTATAACTTTGAATGAAACGTTCAGAGTATGGTATTTACAAAAATAAGATGCTTTGAAACTCATGATTCCTGGAAGAAGTAATGCTTTAACATCCTTCCATTGACAGGACCTCCATGTAGATCTTCTCCATTTAATTCTTTCAAGAAAAATGCATTTTGACCCCTCTCAGCATGAAAGATATAGGGAACTTTCCACAAGTTCTCAAACTTGCCATTTTTTCCCTTCTCTTCTCTTCTTGAATCCCATTTAAGAACAACATTTCCAGCCTGGAAATTTTTTTCCTTAGTCCTCTTGTCAAATAGTTTCTTTACATTTTCTTGGACTAAATGTGTCTTTTCATAGACCTCTTCTCTGGTCTGATGTAAATGGATGGTTTGGTTGATTCTCCTTTGCATATCATTTTCTTCGATCTGCACTTCTTGAAGGAGTTTCATGACTGGAACTCTTAATGAGGTGGGAAAAACTGCATCCATGCCATAGACTAGTTGATAGGGGGACATATTTATTGACTTCTTTGTAGTTAACCTATCAACCCATAAGGCATGAACCAGCTTACTGTGCCATGACTTCTGATTCTGTTCCAACAGCTTCTTGATGATATTGATAAGGCTTTTGTTGGAGGATTCAACTAATCCATTTCCTTGGGGATAATAGGCAGTAGAATGGCCCAAGGTAATGTGGTATTTGTAACAGAAATCAACCATTTTCTTAGATTTAAAGGCAGCAACATTATCTGTTATGATTTTTCCGGGATAACCAAATCTAGATAGGATATTTGTTTCAAGGAACTTGATAATGACAGAGTCATTAGAATTCCTGGAGGGTATAGCTTCTATCCACTTGGTAAAGAAGTCAGTGGCTGTGAGGATCCACTTATGTTGAGCTGAGAAGGATGGGTGAATTTCCCCAATGAAGTCTAAACCCCATTGTTGAAAAGGTGCCTCAACTCTGATAGGATGTAAGGGTAAGGGAAGAAGTTTTCTTTTGCCATAAAAAAATTGACACTTATGGCAAGACATGACCAATTTCTGAGTGTCTGGGAAAAGGGTAGGCCAATAGTAACCAGATCTAAGAATTTTGTTTGCTGTGGCCTTCCAGTAGAGATATCATCCACATTCTCCATCATGCAATTCATGTATGATTTTCCTTGCATCATCTTCAAGTAAACATTTAAGAAAAATTCCAACAACATTTTTCCAATATAATACCCCATCTAAGATGCAAAAACTTAAAGCTTTTTGTTTCAAAAATCTGGCTTTAGTTTTAGACAAATAAGGAGGGGCATTTAAATATAAAAGCACATAAATAATGTCAGCATACCAAGGAGAATTGAGAAATATTTCTTTAATGAAAGGAGCAGTAGATTCTTCTACTTCTTCCAACACATCTACCATATTCATATCTAGTGCTTGGAAATTAGAATCAGCCATAAGTTTTGCGAATCCTTGCCCTTTAACTAGTTTGGTGGGCCTGATTTCTAAGTCATACTCAAGAATTGTTGCAATCCATTTTCCCCTTTTACCATCAGGGTCCTGACTTAGAATGTCCTTGAAAACAATATGTGGAACAAAAGCAATTATGTGAGAGTGTAAAATATATATCCTAAAGTCCTTTAAAGCTTTCACTAATGCTAAGGCTTGCTTCTCCATGATGTTATATTTGAGAGGAGAATCTCTTAAGGCCCTACTAAAGAATGATATTGGTTGTTCTTGCCCCAAGTCATTCTTTTGAAGTAAAACTGCAGCTATTTTATGCTCAGATGCGAAAGAAAAGATATAAAAGTCTTTGGTAAAATCTGGACTAATCAGGACTGGTGTTTGAGTAAGAGCTTGTTTGACCAGTTCGAATGATTGTTTAGCTGATAAAGTCCATTTTACACCTACATCTTTCTTACGCATGTTTGTAATTTTTTTTAATAGCTCAGCAAGGTTGGGGATGAACCTCCTCAGAAAATTAATCTTTCCAATGAAAGATTGTAATTCTTTGAGGCTTCTTGGAGGGATGCCATCTATCCTTGTGGGGTCTATTTTGATTCCCTCTTCAGAAATTATATGGCCAAGAAGTTTACCTTCTTGGAGACTGTTGACGGGGAAATCTGTCCGGCCAACAGTAGGGTATCTCCCCGGTAGAAAGTCCCAATTAGACCTTGAACTGTTTGGAAGAGGGATCCCGTCCGGGGTGTGGGCCCGGCTGCTACTTAAGTCACCTTCCCCTTTGGTCTCAAAAGAACTTGATTGAACCTGCGGACACACACTTATTCACATGATACAGAATACATGATTGATGCATTAAAAACGTATATAGCACTATGTGTAGCAAGACAATAAACAAAGCATATACGCCGAAGGAGGTGTCGTTAGCAACACATCTTTGGGGTTATGCTTGTGAGGTATTCTGACCACAAAAGAAATAGTTCTTTATGGCGAGATGCCCCTTTAATTCCTGAAAGATAAAATGCAATGCTAATAAACAAGGTCATTAACATTCATAAAAAGAGCAATGAAAATTTAAACATCATTAAAACAAGCACAGATAGCCATGATGCATAAATGATGCCATTAAAAGTGTAGCTTCACTAATCAAAAGATATTTGAAACTATATGAGAAATACACATAGTGTTCGCACAGAAAAACACATCATATCCATAGGGAGTTTTAACAGGTATCTATATTCATATGCACAAGAGTATTATCTTTCAGTACAATACTGTATATCTCCTGAGTTTCCAAAGCAAAAAGTCCTTTTACATTTTCCTCGGCGGGGTTTTATAGATCAAAATTGCCCTTTGGGCTCCCTGACTTTTCACCTGCCCGCCGGTTGAGTTGCCCTACGACCTGGGAGAAAATGCGACCTGCGACCTGGCTAGTGAGCGTGACCTGCGACCTATTGGGCAGTGTGACCTGCGACCTACTGCCACTGAGTCATGGAGATGGGCGCGCAATAGAGAGATTAGGAACATGAATCTACTTTCCTTTGAGGAAATCCTGCCAGGTCTGGTATTCTGCTGCTATGGGAGAGACTAGAGGGACCTCCTCTTTCAACCGATGCATGCACTCCAGATCATTCGGGATTAGAGTTTCCCTTTTCTGCGAGATCTAGTTTGAAAGGGAGGCGAGTTTGGTGTAAATCCATACTGGTGCGACAAGAAACTGACCCAGATTTTCTTGTGACGCTGCGAGCTCGGGGGAGGCAGTAGCTTGTTTGATGGGCTGCAGAAATGACCGGATTTCTTGATCTACTTGCTCCCAGGTTTTACTTTCGTCCAGTGCCCCTAGTGAAGGAATGTGGTGAAGAGTGTGCATCGAGTCTATGCCGCTGATCAGGTGGTCATATGAAGACATCACTTTGTCCAAATCCTTGGATAGCTTGTCCTTGGATTGCATCTTCATACAGATTTGGACTTTGGCATCTTGGCAAATGCTCGGGAGCTTGAGGGTATCGCATTGTCCAGTCCATCATTTTATCTAAGGCCGCCAAGGCTTCCTTAAGCTGCTCATGCTTCTGCTTAGTTTCTGCTCGTGCTCTTACCAATGGGGCGACTGTTTGTTTTATGGTGAACATTTCCCCATATACCTGCCTCATAGTCACCTCTAATACATCGCATTCCTTTACAACAGCGAGTGGAACTTCATTGACTGGGGGAGCCTTGTTTCGGAGTTGTTGTACCTCTTCTTTCAACGCTGACCTCTCCTGTTCCGCCTTCTTCTCCCGCTGCTCCGCTGCTCGTAGTATGTTTTGTAGAGAAATGATTTCTCTACTCATTCTGGTTACATTTTCTTCCATGGCTGCAGCAAAGGTCGTGCCTGCTGATGCTATCATCACGGGATTAGTCCTAGTATCAAGGACTATGTCCTTTCCAGTTGCAACCGTGGATGCGGCGGAAGGAATTTGTGCCAGGGACCTTCTCTTCTCTTGCCGGATTTTGAAGGAGAATTGGTCGAATGTGAGCCTGGTGAGGTCGAAGACCTCCTCTTCTTGCCCCTAGGGGGAATTAACATCGGAGAGCATGGTTCCTGTGCCGCCTAGAGGTACTTCGAGGGGAGACACCTCGATATCTTCTATTATTTCATCCTCCTCTTCCTTCTTCTTCTTTTCTTCCTTTTCCCTTCGTTGGCGCTTGACTTCTACCTTCTCATGCTCTTCCTTGAGCCTGTGCTCCGCTTCTGCCGCAGCTTCTATTTCGGCTTTCCTCTTTCGCTCGGCTGCGACAACTTGGTCTGCTTTCTTTTGTCGTTCAGTTTCTGCTTTGTCAAGCTCTTCCTTGAGTGCCCATTCTACTGTGGCTTGTGCTGTTGAAAATGGCAACAAGAAACAGTGAAGGAGGCCTCCTGAAACATATTTCCTGATCCTAGTTGGAGATTGATCACCTAAACTAGGTGGGGACCACACATGTGATTTTTGTCGAAAAATCTATTTTTAGACTATGTCTATTTTTAGACATACGGAGCATGGTCCAGGGATTGCAGTATGTTATTCTTGGAGTATTGGCCATGTTGGTAAAAATAGATGGTCATCTATTTTTTGGACCTATAGGTCGAATTCTATTTTTAGACTGCCTCTCCTTAAAATAGGGAAGTCAAATATTATTTACCCTTAATAATATTTGGACTCTAAACTTCAGTTTAATCTCTTGGAGGACTTCAGTTTGACCCCTGGAGGTGGGGCATGTAGCTGCCAGAAGGAAATACGCTTTTCCTATGAGTTAGGTGAGCTATTGCATGTTTAACTTCAGTTAGAACTCATGTGGCAGAGTTTGGTGGAGTTGATGCGACAGTTAATGGAGATGGTGTTCTGGTTAACTAGTTGAACTAGTTGTATTTAGTTTAACTGGCTAATACACTAGAGATGAGTTGTGTGAATTAAATATTATTTAATTCTCTAATTATTAACTCATAAATCAACTAAAGAACACATCAGTTAACTCAGTGCATGTACAGTTCAGTGGAGACCAGTGAAAGAGGTAGATGAAAATTGGAGTTAGCTATCGATTGCGACATGGGTTGACGTATAGAGATTTTTTATGGAGAAATTACCAATTACTTGATTAGACATTGATGGTCAGACACAGATATCTATTTAGACCGACCTTGATTGTGCAATACGGTGAGAAGTAGTGGGTGTGTTTTGAACCTGTGACTTGTTCAAAACCAAGCTAGTTTTTGTGTAGCTTTGGGAGATAGTACTGAGTACTTGTGAGGAGTTTGTACTATGTATTTGCTGCATGTTCTCTCCATTTATAATATACTATATTTGCGGGGTTTTCAGCTATAAGCTTTCCCCATACATACTGTGTTAATGTGTGTGATGATTTGATGTGCGATCACTTCTATTCTTTCCGCATGTGACAATTAATTGTAGAAGAGATTATGTGTTATGCATGCAATTCAAAATTGATGTGTGATCAGGTTAATCTCCATTGAATAAGTGATTTATTCAGCTAATTTCTACATGGTATCGGAGCCAAGTTAATTGTCGAGATCTATTACGGTGATTACAAACTTATTTCCTCGGACAGAGCCTGCATACGGGCCAGATAGCCTCCGGATTCATCTTTCTTTGGAAAGTGAAAGGTCTGGTAAAAGCCCATGCAGTCAATCTCTGATTTGGAAATAATTTGTTCTCAAGTATATATCGGAAGTGATTGAGTTATCAGCTGGTGGTGAAATTCGAATTTGCAAATTTGTGTTCTTGGTGCCGCGGCGAAAATGTCTTTCATCGGGTTGCGACTAGAATATGCCTTAGAAGGCAGTTCGAATTATGTTGCATGGAAGGACCGCATGGAGGCTATATTAGATGATAATGGGCTGTTGGAATTCCTGGAGAAAGAGATTCCAAAGCCTACTTCTAATGATCCTGCTGAAGTCGAAGCATGGCGAAAGAAACAAGCAAAGTGTCGAAGGATCCTGTTGGAGGGCGTCAAGGATCATATTGTATCCAGCCTGCATGGAAAGGCTTCTCCATATTTGATGTGGAAAGCTTTGATGGATCTGTACCAAAGCAAGAGCGACCAAAGGAAGCAAGCGCTCAAATATAGACTCAGGAACATCAAGATGGAGAAAGGCGACAGCATCGCAAAATACCTCACGAAGTTCACTCAGTGCAGAGATGAGCTGGGAAGTGTGGGGGTGACTGTCGAAGATGAGGATATGGTGGACCTGGCTCTCCTTGGTCTTCCGAAGGCTTGGCATTCCTATTAGGATAGTGTCAATGGTCGGGAGAAGTTGCCGGGATGGGAGCGACTGTGGTCGGATCTCATGCAAGAGGAGATCAGGAGGACTACCAGGGATGGATCTTCATCAAAGGTATCTGATGAAGAAGACTGTGCTTTGGCTGCCAAAGCAAGGAAGGGGAAGGGCAAGGAGAAGGCTTCTCAATCCGGTGCGGATGGTAAAGAGCGTGACATGTCCAAGGTCAAGTGCTTTCATTGCCATGATCATGGACATTACGCCACGAATTGCCCCAAGAAGAAGAAGAACAAGCATGCTGCTGGATCTGTAGCTGGTGAGGCTCTTGCCTCGCAATTTGAGCTGGACTTCTCATTGATCGCATGCATGTTGTCTAGTGCATTAGGATCGGGGGTGGTATATTGATAGTGGCGCTTCCTTTCACATGACGGGAGATGCAAATCTTTTCAGTGACTTGGTGGAGAAAGGTCTCCAGATGCATGTTGAGTTGGGCGACGGTGGATGATACAATGCGACCGGCATTGGTACCATAACCTTTCAGAGGGAGTCAGGTAAACTTATTCTTTTACAAGATGTATTGCATGTACCAGGTCTAACAAAGAATCTGATCTCAGTCGCAATGTTAGAGGATAAAGGGTATGAAGTTGTCTTTAGAGAAGGAAAAGTTTTCCTTCGGCACAAGGCAACGGGACAAGTCAAGAAGGTTGGGATTCGGGCAAAGAATCTCTACAGACTTGAAGTAGATGGGATGTCTACGGAGCTTCCTACTGTTGGGAAGCAGGAGAAAGACATGCAATTGATGCTTGAGAGGGAGCAAGTTTTGCATGCAGGTAAGAGTGAACCTCGAGATGTGGAGCAGCCACAAGATGAGGATCATGGAGTGGAAGAAACCACTCATGCAGAGAAATTTCGTGCCAGATGGGCAGAGGGAGTGCATGCAGCTATACCACCAGGTGAGAGGTGGGGCGACATGCATGATTAATCCCAAGAGGAGATTTCTGGGCAGGATTCATGAGATGGTGTGGATATCATGAATTGAACCTGGCTACGAGGTGCCCACAGTGTAGCAGTAGCATGATCAGTTGGATTGATGCAGGCAAATCAAAGTGACAGTGTCAGATACTGGAGCGCGGATCAGAGTTGACAGCAAGTGCAGAGTGCATGGGTGCAAGAGTTCAACAGCGCAGTGGTTTCTGATGACATGTGAAATTGGCCAAGAAGAAGTCGAAGAATTTGATGATAGATGCATCAGATTGATTGAGTTTTTTGGAGCCTATTCAGTTTCAGAGGAGTTGCAGAGCAAATGCATGGAGCTGCATGGCGCTTGTGAAGGTTGCAGGGCGAATGCATGGAGTTGCATGTCGCATGCAAAGACAGTCCTTTCTTGTTGAGAGGGAGTGTTGAAAATGGCAACAAGAAACAGTGAAGGAGGCCTCCTGAAACGTCTTTCCTGATCCTAGTTGGAGATTGATCACCTAAACTAGGTGGGGACCACACATGTGATTTTTGTAGAAAAATCTATTTTTAGACTATGTCTATTTTTAGACATACGGAGCATGGTCTAGGGATTGCAGTATGTTATTCTTGGAGTATTGGTAATGTTGGTAAAAATAGATGGACATCTATTTTTTGGACCTATAGGTCAAAGTCTATTTTTAGACTGCCTCTCCTTAAAATAGGGAAGTCAAATATTATTTACCCTTAATAATATTTGGACTCTAAACTTCAGTTTACTCTCTTGGAGCACTTCAGTTTGACCCCTGGAGGTGGGTCATGCAGCTGCCAGAAGGAAATACACTTTTCCTATGAGTTAGGTGAGCTATTGCATGTTTGACTTCAGTTAGAACTCATGTGGCAGAGTTTGGTGGAGTTGATGCGATAGTTAATGGAGATGGTGTTCTGGTTAACTAGTTGAACTAGTTGTATTTAGTTTAACTAGCTAATACACTAGAGATGAGTTGTGTGAATTAAATATTATTTAATTCACAAATTATTAACTCATTATTCAACTAAAGAACACATCAGTTTAAATCAGTGCATGGACAGTTCAGTGGCGACAAGTGAAAGAGGTATATGAAAGGGTGGAGTTAGCTATCAGTTGCGACATTAGTTGTGCATGATATTTGCACCACACTTGGAGGAAATTACCAATGACAATTGCGCAGTTGGAGCCAATGAGATTCGAACCTGGATCTCTATTTAGACCAGCCTTGATTGCGCAATAGAGGTAGAGAAGTAGTGGGTGTGTTTTGAACCTGTGACTTGTTCAAAACCAAGCTAGTTTTTGTGTAGCTTTGGGAGATAGTACTGAGTACTTGTGAGGAGTTTGTACTATGTATTTGCTGCATGTTCTCTCCATTTATATTATACTATAGCTGGGGGTTTTCAGCTATAAGCTTTCCCCATACATACCGTGTTAATGTGTGTGATGATTTGATGTGCTATCGCTTCTATTCTTTCCGCATGTGACAATTAATTGTAGAAGAGATTATGTGTTATGCATGCAATTCGAAATTGATGTGTGATCAGGTTAATCTCCATTGAATAAGTGATTTATTCAGAAAATTTCTACATGCGCCTCTTTTTCCTCCTTTTCCTTCCTAGCCTCCTTGGCCTGCTTCTTCTTTTGATCTGCCTTTGAACTTTTCTTGCGCTTCTCCTCGTCCTCTTTTATCTTCTTTTCTCTCTCTTGCTGGGCTTTGGCCTCTACTTTTTTATGTTGGGAAGAGGTGTCAGGCCCTGTGCTGGTCCGGGGCTTTTTAGCTAGAGAGGAAGAAGCACCTCCTAACTTACGTCTCCTGTCTTCCATGCTTTGATCATCTGGATCCTCTTGGCCAAAGTCCGCCCCTAGAGCAAGTTGTCTATCTGCATTGTACCAGTTCATTCTTTCATCTTCTCCCGGGAGTTCTACATGCTGGTAGTTCCATTTGAACTTAGCCTTCTTGCAGTGTTCTGGAACTATCCTGGCCGGGTCATATGTTCGGTGCTCTAAAGCCCCAAAGTGATAACTTTTCATCTCTTCTCCCTCTGCCCCT
The DNA here is from genome assembly GCA_034641835.2 of Pinus albicaulis. NCBI lineage: Eukaryota > Viridiplantae > Streptophyta > Pinopsida > Pinales > Pinaceae > Pinus > Pinus albicaulis. Next base: position 298,213,516 of record CM076569.1, read on the forward strand.
ACCTTTCTGAAATCTTTAACTGTGTACGCGCCGATAGTGAGAGGTAGCGATGGCCAGGGCTTCTTCTTACCTTTGGATAGGACACTAGACAAACCTGAGGACATTTGGAAGCATACCTCTTGTATGAGAATCTTGTTTGTAACGAAGCGAGGCATAGCATGTGGTGCCCTGAACGAGCCGAAGACCCAGATGAAAGTATATTCAGCAAACGGAAACCAATGCACGAATTGGACTAGAGTCTCCCTAGCTCACCAAGGCATGCAAGGGGCATCCTGGCCAAATAATTTCCTGAATAGAGCGGGGATGAATATCTGAGAAATTGGTTCTATATCCTGTTTATACCTAGATTCTTAGAACACTTTGGTTTGTAGATGTATTGCCCGGGTCTGTGTAGGGTTCCAGTTATGTGCCTATCCCTCAAAATGCAACCTTGCACAGATGGCATCCAATAGATAAGAGGCCATATAGAACTCAGAAGGCATTCCTTCATCTAGAGCCAATGCCGAGGACAAGTTTGTATGCATTGAGGTCATCAATATACTAGCCCAGTTGAAACGGGTGCCATGCACCGTTACATATTCCATGATAGTAGCCCATGTGCCATTGAATGTGGTGGCGTCGGGGCACCCGTACAATCTGCAAAGCATGGCGGCTACTAATTTATATACTTTTCTCAGGCTGGCCCCCGGATATTCTTGGTCTTTCTTGACTTTAAATTTGTCGGGCTCCGCCCACCACTGCCTGATAGTGTCGACTACAGGGACTGCATGGGAAAGAGCCCATTCTTCTGTAAAGTTTTCTTCCTGTTGAGGCAAAGAGTAGTAAACATGGGTGTCCGAGCCTACGAGCATTGCGAAAGCCTTGCCCTCGCTGTCTCGGATCACGAACTTCTTGGGATCTGTTTTTTGTATGATCCAGTTTATCATTTCAGGACATGGAAATATGGCCGGATGAGCACCTGCGAGATGTAGCTTGGACCTTTTGACTTTCAAGTATACCTCCCGATCCGGGAGGTCTTCTGGAAATTCCGATTCCGTTATGGCGAACTCATGGTACACTTGGTATCACCGCATGTTGTCCCCTTTTTCAAATGTACAAAGGGTATCTCTGTATATCGAGGGTGGGGACACTGGTATATCCATCTCCACATATTCCACTACCACGTGCTTATCTTTCTTCTGGGACACTGGGGGTGCCATGTCGCTGAAGTCCGAGAGAACAGGTATACACTCTGCGTCTGCTTCAAGTTCACCTGTCATATTCATGAAATAATCCCATGATAAGAACGGCATGATGATAAAATACCAATTAAAGTTTATCAATGATTTTAGCTGGGACACAAGAAAAATTGAAATAATGGTCTACTGGGTCGCGGGGTCGCAGATTGAGAGCAAGTAGCCAACATGCGACTAGGTCGCAGGGTCGCTGGGTCACCAACCATGAAAAAGTATGAAAATGCGACCTTGCGACTAGGTCGCTGGGTCGCGGGGTCGTAAATTTCGAGAAACCAGAAAAAATGAGACCTTGCGACCTTGCGACTGGGTCGCTGGGTCACGGAGTCGCAAACTCTTCGACAATTTAGAAACTGCGACCTTGCGACTTTGCGACTAGGTCGCGAGGTCGCAGGTCGCGCTAGGGCTTCCCTGGGGGTTTTGGGCGCGCGCGGCGTGGAGTGTTCTTCCCTTTAACTGGGAGAAAGCAAAGCCAAAAGGGTCCAAGCAAGGTCAAGGGATAGTTCTTGGAGTAGGGGGAGTAGCCATGGAAGTCTGGACAAAAACTGGTGATGATTTTGGGCACCGTGGGAGAAAACAGGAATTAGAAAACCCTAAGTAAGAAATACAGTCAAGGGTTGAGGAAAATTGACACTTTAAAGGCCGAGGATGTCTGGGATTAGCAAGAATAATAAAAAAGGAAACAACAGGAGGGAGAATGGAAACTTACCCGGGAAAAACGTGCGCCAGTCGACCCGTCAGAGCCGTTTCTTTCTATTCGCTGCATGTGAAAAATGCGACCTAGCGACCTCCTTTATATAAAAGGGTCGCACATGCGGGCATTAAATGAGGTCAAAAGGTCGCAATTCGAGTGATTCTAGAGGTATGCAACCTCGCGAACTTGCGACCTTGCGACCTTCGGGTCGCAAAGTCGCGGGGTCGCGATTTTCCGAAATTTTTATCTTTGCTACCTTGCGACCTTGCGACCTGCGATTAGGTCGCAGGGTCGCTAGGTCGCGAGGTTGCGGTTTAGCTTTCTAGACTCTTTACTTGGTTTTCTTTAAGCTCAAAGGGGCTCCAAAAAATTTTTAAGTGGGGTTTTTTGGAGGGTGTTGTAGAGGCTACAACAAATGGCGATTCACTGGACGAACTCAGAGTCTGTGCCGATGGTTAGCCTTGGAGGGGGAGGGAGGGGTCTTTGCTGGCTGTTTCTTTTACCTTGCGGTCAACATTGCCTAGCCTTTCGGCACCTTGCTAGGTTGCTCAGTCTGCTGGCTTGTTCGGGTGCTGGTTAACCAAATTTTATTTCTTCAGGTCTCCGGACCGAAAGGGTTGGAGAACTCCAGGCAGCTACAGGGTTCGGTACGATTATTTTGTCCTCATCGTGTTGCTTCGCTGCCAGCGAACCTCTCGGTCCCGGCGGAGTCACTTCCTAGGAATCGTGAACGTTGCTCCGCTGCCTGCGAGCCTGGTCAGTACCCCGGCGGAGTCGTTACATCACTTCTCTGCGCAGGAAGCCTTTCTCAATCCTTTACCCTTTATTAGTGTGCTATTGCACTTATTTTGAATGTGCCTGAGGCACTTATTTAAGTGTGCTCATGGCACTTATTTGAGATGGGAAATTTTTCCTGGGCGGATGAGAGATCTCGACTTATTTTGCTTGCAGAGAGGTTGTTCTTGGTCTAGTGTGAGGACTTTGGTTTTTCCCGGATATCCTGTCGTAGCATAGAGTAGCTCTTTTCCCTTCCGATCTAGTTACCACTACATCGCACTTTCTTTTGCAGACACCCTCTCAAACTTGCTAGGTGGGCTTCCCGCTTGATGAATTGAGCTAGATCATATGCTGCCTTTAGGTGCCGGTAACAAACAAGCTTTTGCCACCTCCGAGTCTATCGAAAAAGGGCCTTCCATCAGCATAGAACCTGTTGCAGTGTGCCAATTGAGTGGCTCTAACAAATCCTTCCATTATTTTATTTTTTTTAATATTATCCATTAAAAAGGGATGAAACGAAACTATGGTACAAGGATAAGATAGCCCTTCAAGGGCTGCTAAGTGAAATAATGTTTGAGGTCATGGTCGTTTACTGGGAGGAGCTCGACTCTTCCCTCAAGGGTTTGCAGTCTAAACATATGGGAACCTAATTTCTCCTTAACTTGGAAAGGACCTGTTCATAGCGCTTGGAACTTGGAATGTTTTCCTTTGTCTTCGTGAGCTTTATCCCATTTCAGGACCAGGTCTCCTACCTTAAAGTTTTTATTCCCTGCGGATTTTCTATCAAACCATCTCTTGATTCGGCTTTGATGGATGGCGAATTTTTCCCGGGTCTTTTGTCTTTCTTCCTCCAACTTCAGTAGGGTATCAATTTGGGTTTGCAAGGTAGGGCATGGTGTACCATGACATTCTTGGGGCAACTGAAGGGCAGGGAGAGATAAATGGGGAGGAAGAACAACTTATTTTCCATACACGAGAAAATATGGAGAGGTGCCTAGGGAGGACTTGGGCATGACACGGTTGGCCCAAAGTGCATTGTAGAGGGCGTTGTGCCAGTTGCGCTGGTGGGACAGTAGGGTCTTCTTAATGATGTGGATCAGATTTTTATTAGTTGATTCAGCTAGACCATTTCCTTGGGTATAGTAATTTGTAGAATGTTTAAGAAAAATACCGTTTTCCAGAGCAAAATCATATAATCTAAAAGATGAAAATTAAGTTGCATTATAAAAAACCAAGGAAGTTGGAACGCCAAACCTGGTAATGATGGAATGAGTGATGAATTCTATTAACTCCTGATCATTGATTTGGCGTAAAGGCGCTGCTTCAACCCACCTGGTAAAATAATCGGTAGCTGTAAGAATGTAAAAGTGTTGTTTGGAGGAGTGAGGTATGATTTCGCCAATGACGTCCAAGCCCCACTGTTGAAAAGGTTCTTCTACTGCTACCGACAGTAAGGGGGCAGCTTGCCGCGCTTCTCGGTTTGCAAACTTTTGGCACTGGACGCACTTCCGGACATATGCATGCGCGTCTCTGAAAAGGGTTGGCCAATAGTATCCTGCGCGCATTATCTTATGGGCAGTGGTATCCCTGGCAAAGTGACCCCCATCTGGTCCATCGTGCAGCTCGGTCAAGATCTTCTTAGCTTCATCATGTTCCAAGCAGCGTAACATGACCCCATCGTAATGCTTTTTGAAAAGCTTCCCCTGGATCAGCTGGTAAGATGCAGCTTTGAGTCTTATCGCACGTTTCTGCTGGGCAGTTAGAGCAGGGTCAAGGGTACCCTCGGCTAAGTATCCTGAAATGTTAGAGTACCAAGAGGGACTACTCAGCTGAGGCACATGGTCGCTCTGGTACATATCGATCTCTTGTTCCCAACACTCTTCTTCAACTCCATGGGAACTTGCCGCCTCCGCAGCCATTTGACATAAACCTTGTCCTTTAATGGTGTGTGCTGGCTTAAACTCTAAATCATACTCTTGCAGGCATGCCACCCAGTTGCCTCACCTCTTGCCTAGCTCCTGCTGCACAAACAATGAGCAGACCGCTGGATGTGGAACGAAAATCGTGACGTGGTTTTTTAAGATGTAGGGTCTGAAATGCTTGACTGCTTTGTAGAACACATAGGCTTGCTTCTCGATTTCAGGATAGTTCAATTCAGCTCCTTGGAAACCGGTACTCATAAAGGAAATGGGTCGCTTTTCATTGTTGCCGTCTTTCTGCGTGAGGACAGCTGCAAGTGAAGAATCTGAAGCGAAAGTATATAGGATGAAGCCTCTGATAAAGTCCGGACTTTGAAGGTACGGTGCTTCAGCTATGGCCTGCTTGATTTTGGTGAACACCTCCCTCTCTGGTGGGTTTCATTTGAACATTGCATTCTTTTTTATCATCCCCTGCAAAGGTCTAACTATCTGGGCGAAATCTGATATGAACTTGCGGACAAATTTTATTTTTCCCAGGAAAGATTGCATTGCTTTCTTACTGCTCGGGGGGGAAATCTGGGCAATAGCTCTTGCCCGCTCTGGATCTACTACAATGCCTTGCTTCATAATAATGTGGCCCAACAAGTTCCCTTCTGCTATAGCGAATACGCTATTTTTCGTGTTGAGTGAAATCCCGTACTTCCTGCACCTCTCGAAGATTTGTTTGTGGTGGCGTAAATGATCGGCCCGGTGTTTTAAAAACACAGTGACATCGTCCAAATAGACTACCACGCTCTGACCTATCAGACCACGGAAAGCTATATCCATGGCTCGTTGGAAAGTTTCCCCCGCATTAATCAATCCAAAAGGCATGCGCCTGAAAGCGAATGTTCCCCATTTGGTCCGAAAGGTAGTTTTCAATCTGTCCGATTCGGCTACCAGCACCTGGTTGTAACCGAAGAATCCATCCAACAAGGAGAACATCTCAGATCCAGACACAGCTTGCAATATTTGTTCCATGGGTGGCACTGGGTAATTGTCTTTGTTCGAGGCTCGATTCAAATTCCTGAAATCCACACGTAAGCAGATCTCACCAGACTTCTTCCGTACCGGGACCAAATTCGATACCCATGTGGAGTGACACACTTTAAAGATAATGCGTGCATCCAACAATTTCTTGAGTTCTTTCAGAATCATCGGTTCCAAAGTAGGGTGTACCTTTCTGAGTTTCTGTTGAAACGGCTTCACACCTTCTTTCATGGGTATGATGTGCTGAATAATTCGAGTATCATACGTATGTAAATCATTATACATCCAAGCGAATACGTCTCGATACTTCCGAAATAGTTGGGTGAATGCCTGCGTCTCTTTGTTGGTACAATCTTTACCGAGGTTAATGAACTTCGGGTTCTCTTCTGATCCCAAATTCACTTGCCGATGTGCCAGGATGGAGCTTTGTACTTTGGTATTTGGGGGGCTGCAGAATCGGCTTTGCAGATCAAAGAGCTTTTCCAGTGACACTACCCCCTTGGGCATGGGGTTCTCTTTACGTTTATCACACTCTTCCTGCAAGGCCTGATCATGATCCGCCTCATCTATTGCCGCGTCTTTGAATACTTCCGAGTTGAGCATGAAATCCAAGATCTGTTGATCATCATTAAAAACGCGTAAATTAGTAATATTATCTGGCACGGAGGGTTTATATATAACTTCAATAGAAAAACCCTCCCTCAAAGGGGTAAATCTAGCAGCGGCATTAGCTAGAGTATCAGCTGCTGCATTGTGAACTCTAAGAACAGATTTAATTCCAAAAGCATCGAAAGCAGAAATAAGACGCCATACCTCTTGCTGATAAGCCTTCAAATGCGGAGATAAATAATGAATGGTATTGCGTACCTGTCGAGTAATGATCTCGGAATCTCCAATAACTTGTAAGCATCTTACCTTTAAATCCAATGCCTTCTTGAGTCCGAGGATTAGAGCTTCATATTCAGCAGCATTGTTCATGCATTGGAACTCAAGCCGACATGATATCAAGAATTTATTCTTTTGGGGGTCTAGCAAGATGCAGCCCACACTAGCTCCGTCAAGAGTTTTGGAACCATCATAGTACAGGGTCCATACATCGTTTTCGGGCTCCTTTGGGGTGGTAGGTTGGGGCGGGAATTCAACTTGGTGTGAGACGGGAGTGGCTCGATCTTCCGCGACGAGTATTAATTCAGACTGGATCTCGGGATCTACTGGAGATTGAGGAGGGTGATAACATCCAAAAATGGCTTCCAAGAAGCACATGCCAAGCTCCTCCTGGGAAAAACTGATGGGTTCATTAGTAGCATCCAAATCAGTCATAGTATGTTTCATATAAGGCTCGCTTTCGACCCTGATTTGGTTATTCCGGCCTTTGTAAGGAAGCCAAGGGTGGGACCAATCAGTGGCAAAATATCCTTGCAGCTTGCTGGACCAATCCCTACTAAGTAATAGGCCGTAGGCTTCCAGAATGTCAACGACTACAATGTCGATACATTGATGGACTCTAGAATCAGACGAGAGGTGGATGATGATGTTATTCAGTTCTCCTACGGCTGGCACTTGAGATCTGTCAAGTTGAATGATCTTTGCATCAGTTTTCTCTGGGCGGATGTTCAGTTTCTTACAAACAGATAGCGGCATGACATTTGTGGAGGCGCCAGAGTCAACTAAACAGTTATGGACGTTGAATTTGAAGATCTCAAAAGACAGGAGGAAAGGAGGAGTAGACCCCATGGAATTTGCATTGATGGCGTTTACAATGGACTGAACACTTGGACTAGGTTGTGCAGACGTGTTGCTCACATGTTTAGTAGTTGAGGTGTTGGCGAAGGCTTTAAGAATGAGTTCTCGTTGATTCGTGATGCAAGCAAGCTCATAGAGGGATATGTTAGCTCTGGTTTTCTTCATGTCCTCTACAATGTTATATGTGGAATCATATTGGGGACCAGGTTCGGTAGTGGTTGTGGGGGACCCCATCGGGAGCTTGCTTTTCTGATTTTCTCGGGTGTTGTCATTGGTGGGCTTCTTAGGGGCAGCTTGTTGTTCATTCCCCGGCGGCAGAATTTTCCTTAAGAAAGCCCTTTTCTTCTCCTCAAAGGATGGTTCGGGAACCAGTCCTTTACTCCTAAGGCTGTAGTTTCTTACAGGTGGGACCTTAGGATGGTCTGCCATGTTGATATCGGTGACCGTAAGATGGTCATCCCCTCGGATAACATCAAATGCAAGAACTGAGGATGACGATTCTTCATCCGGGGGAAAATCTTCATCGTGGTCGGAAACATCATCCTCCCCTGCGTCCCCTGGGGTTTGATCATCTAGAAGCTGGTTTACCACTGCAGTCATGTTGCCAATCCACTGTGGGCATGTTTTCTCAGAGTGGGCAGCCTGGTGGAAAGAGCAGAAGTTATATTTTCCTATCTCTTCAACGTTCAGAACAGTGTTCGGGTTGGATGGAGGTCGGCTGGTGTTGGGGTTGCTCTTTCTGAAAAAGGGCTTAGGCATCTTGGCACTAGTCGTGGAATCTATACCCTTCCTCTTTAGGTCAGAGACTTCATTTGTTAATAACTTGAGGGTCTTCGCTATACCCTCAAAGTCAAAAACATCCTTATCCTTATCTGCGGTTTTATTTGTGGCGGACTGACCCCTTTTCGCGATTGGTTTGTGGTCATATTTCCCCTCATGATCGATGGCTCCTATAGAAAGCATGTCTCTTTCTACAGTGAGGGCGGTTGCGTAGTTGGCCGCAAGTGTGGGCCGAGCTTCGCGTTTCACGAAGACAGCGATATCCCTAGGGAGAGATTTTGTATAATAGTCTATGGTAATAGAGTCGTCCAATGCCAGGTTTGGGGGAAACTTTTGCAGTATGGTAGCAAAATGCTGATTGAAATACCTCACCTTATCTTTCTTGTGGCACTTAATGGTGCTTAACTCCGTGAGGAGCATGGAAGGGGTTTTGTCCTCTGAAAATTTCTGCAAGAATGTGCGTTGAAACTGGTCCCACGATGTGATGGAGGCACTTGGGAGGGAGTGGTACCAAGTGGCCACTTTATTTTCAAGAGTATGTGGAAACAGACGGCAAGAAACGTCATCTGATTGAACCCTCATGATTTGCAGGGAAAGATAGAAGCTGCTTATACGATCCTCAGCCAAGGTGCCTTTCTCGGGATCAAACTTGGGGAGGTGTTTCTCCGGGTGCCTAGGCAGGTCGTGGAGTGGCCCCAAAAGATTTAATGGTGACTGGGCCATCCAAGCTAGGGGCGACACCCTCCTAGCCTGCTGGTGTTGCCTAAAATTAGGCTCAGATTCACCCCCCGAACCTGACACTGATGCTCCCCCCTCATGGCGAGAGTGTTCATCTTGATATCTCTCATAGTAGGGAAAGTCTCTAAGATATCCCCAGTTGTGGACAGGTGGCCTGTTTGGGTTTGGGTGATGGTTGTTGGCACGGTTTTCTTGGCCTCGGCCTCTATCTCCTCTACCTCCAGTCCGGCGGGCTCTATTTCCCTCGCCTTCATTTCTGCGGGCTCTATTTCTGTCACCCTCATTCCCTCGGCCTCTATCTCCCTCACCTTCCCCAGGTGGGGGGCGTGCTTGGTTGTTGTTAGGCTAGGCTTGGTTAGGTTGAGCTTGTTTGGACTGAGGGTTGAGAAAAGGTTTGGTATGACCAAATTCTTCCTCATCGCCGTCTTGGAGTTCGGGGATGGGTTCGTCACACTGGGTAGCGGCGGCAAGGTCTTCAAGCATGAGATTCACCAACTGGGGCACGGTGCTCACCAGGGCACCATTACGAGTGATGTTTTCAGACGGTGTTCTAGTATGGGACAAGAATTGCATGATTGGGGCATATCGCAAATCCCTGAGGGGATTGTGGGCAGCTGAGTGCAAGGCTCTCAACTATGCTTCGGAAATTTCATAATACGGCAAATCCATCCCTGGAATATCTTCCAGTGGAGGGATAGTTTCGTTGTTTATGACCTCCCCGTGGGGAGTTTGTGATGGAATGTTGGTTGTATGCTGGGAGGCTACCATTCAGCCCTCCTTTAGCACCAATTCTGTTGACGGGGAAATCTGTCCGGCGAACAGTAGGGGATCTCCCTGGTAGAAAGTCCCAATTAGACCTTCAACCGTTTGGAAGAGGGATCCCGTCCAGGGTGTGGGCCTGACTACCGCTTAAGTCACCTTCCCCCTTGGTCTCAAAAGAACTTGATTGAACCTGTGGAAACACACTTATTCACATGATACATAATACATGATTGATGCATTAAACACGTATATAGCACTATGTGTAGCAAGACAATAAACAAAGCATATACGCTGAAGGAGGTGTCGTTAGCAACACATCTTTGGGGTTATGCTTGTGAGGTATTCTGACCACAAAAGAAATAGTTCTTTATGGCGAGATGCCCCTTTACTTCCTGAAAGATAAAATGAAATGCTAATAAACAAGGTCATTAAAATTCATAAAAAGAGCAATGAAAATTTAAACATCATTAACACAAGCACAGATACCCATGATGCATAAATGATGCCATTAAAAGTGCAGCTTCACTAATCAAAAGATATTTGAAACTATATGAGAAATACACATAGTGTTCGCACAACAAAACACATCATATCCATAGGGAGTTTTAACATGTATCTATATTCATATGCACAAGAGTATTATCTTGCAGTACAATACTGTATATCTTTTGAGTTTCCAAAGAAAAAAGTCCTTTTACATTTTCCCCGGCGGGGTTTTATAGATCAAAATTGCCCTTTGGGCTCCCTGACTTTTCACCTGCCCACCGGTTGAGTTGCCCTGTGACCTGGGAGAAAATGCGACCTGCGACCTGGCTAGTGAGCGCGACCTGCGACCTGCGACCTACTGCCACTGAGTCATGGAGATGGGCACACAATAGAGAGATCAGGAACATCAATCTTCTTTCCTTTGAGGAAGTCCTGCCAGGTCTGGTATTCTGATACTATGGGAGAGACTAGAGGGACCTCATCTTTCAACCGATGCATGCACTCCAGAGCATTCGGGATTAGAGTTTCCCTTTTCTGCGAGATCTGGTTTGAAAGGGAGGAGAGTTTGGTGTAAATCCATACTGGTGCGACAAGAAACTGACCCATATTTTCTTGTGATGCTGCGAGCTCGGGGGAGGCAGCAGCTTGTTTGATGGGCTATAGAAATGACCAGATTTCTTGATCTACTTGCTCCCAGGTTTTACTTTCGTCCAGTGCCCCTAGTGAAGGAATGTGGTGAAGAGTGTGCATCGAGTCTATGCCGCTGATCAGGTGGTCGTATGAAGACATCACTTTGTCCAAATCCTTGGATAGCTTGTCCTTGGATTGCTTCTTCATATGGATTTGGACTTTGGCATCTTGTGTATGAATCCAATCCTTCTTAGGCAAATGCTCGGGAGCTTGAGGGTATCGCATTGTCCAGTCTATCATTTTATCTAAGGCCGCCGAGTCTTCCTTAAGCTGCTCATGCTTCTGCTTAGTTTCTGCTCATGCTCTTACCAATGAGGTGACTGTTTGTTTTATGGTGAACATTTCCCCATATACCTGCCTCATAGTTGCCTCTAATACATCGCATTCCTTTAGAACGGCAAGTGGAACTTCATTGACTGGGGGAGCCTTGTTTCGGAGTTGTTGTACCTCTTCTTTCAACGCTGACCTCTCCTATTTCGCCTTCTTCTCTCGCTGCTCTGCTGCTCGTAGTATGTTTTGTAGAGAAATGATTTCTCTACTCATTCTGGTTACATTTTATTTCGTGGCTGCAGCAAAGGCCGTGCCTGCTGATGCTATCATCACGGGATTAGTCCTAGTATCAAGGACTATGTCCTTTCCAGTTGCAACCGTGGATGTGGCGGAAGGACTTTGTGCTAGGGACCTTCTCTTCTCTTGCCGGATTTTGAAGGAGAATTGGTCGAATGTGAGCCTGGTGAGGTCGAAGACCTCCTCCTCCTGCCCCTTGGGGGAATGAACATTGGAGAGCATGGTTCCTGTGCCACCTAGAGGTACTTCGAGGGGAGACACCTCGATATCTTCTATTATTTCATCCTCCTCTTCCTTCTTCTTCTTTTCTTCCTTTTCCCTTCGCTAGCGCTCGGCTTCTGCCTTCTCATGCTCTTCCTTGAGCCTGCGCTCCACTTCTGCCGCTGCTTCTATTTCGGCTTTCCTCTTTCGCTCAGCTGCGGCAGCTTGGTCTGCTTTCTTTTGTCGTTCAGCTTCTGCTTTGTCAAGCTCTTCCTTGAGTGCCCGTTCTGCTGCGGCCTGCACCTCTTTTTCCTCCTTTTCCTTCCTAGCCTCCTCGGCCTGCTTCTTCTTTTGATCTGCCTTTGAAATTTTCTTGTGCTTCTCCTCATCCTCTTTTATCTTCTTTTCTCTCTCTTGCTGGGCTTTGGCCTCCACTTTTTTATGTTGGGAAGAGGTGTCAGGCCCTGTGCTGGTCCGAGGCTTTTTAGCTAGAGAGGAAGAAGCACCTCCTAACTTACGGCTCCTGTCTTCTAGGCTTTGATCATCCGGATCCTCTTGGCCAGAGTCCACCCCCAGAGCAAGTTGTCTATTTGCATTGTACCAGTTCATTCTTTCATCTTCTCCCGGGCGTTCTACATGTTGGTAGTTCCATTTGAATTTATCCTTCTTGCAGTGTTCTGGAGCTATCCTGGCTGGGTCGTATGTTTGGTGCTCTAAAGCCCCAAAGTGATAACTTTTCATCTCTTCTCCCTCTTCCCCTACCTCTCTGAAATATTTAACTGTGTACGCGCCGATATTCAGAGGTAGCGATGGCCAGGGCTTCTTCTTACCTTTGGACAAGACACTGGAGAAACCCGAGGACATTTGGAAGCATACCTCTTGTATGAGCATCTTGTCTGTAACGAAGCGAGGCATAGCATGTGGTGCCCTGAACGAGCCGAAGACCCAGATGAAAGTATATTCAGCAAACGGAAACCAATGCGCGACTTGGCCTAGAGTCTCCCTGGCTCGCCAAGACATGCAAGGGGCATCCTGGCCAAATAATTTCCTGAATAGGGTGGGGATGAATATCTGAGAAATTGGTTCTATATCCTGTTTATACCTAGATTCCCAGAACACTTTGGTTTGTAGATGTATTGCCCGGGTCTGTGTAGGATTCCAGTTATGTGCCCATCCCTCAAAATGCAACCTTGCACAGACGACATCCAATAGATAAGAGGCCATATAGAACTCAGAAGGCATTCCTTCATCTAGAGCCAATGCCGAGGACAAGTTTGTATGCATTGAGGTCATCAATATACTAGCCCAGTTGAAACGGGTGCCATGCACCGTTACATATTCCATGATAGTAGCCCATGTGCTGTTGAAGGTGGTGGCGTCGGGGCACCCGTACAATCTGCAAAGCATGGCGGCTACTAATTTATATACTTTTCTCAGGCTGGCCACTGGATATTCTTGGTCTTTCTTGACTTTAAATTTGTCGAGCTCCTCCCACCACTGCCTAATAGTGTCGACTACAGGGACTGCATGGGAAAAAGCCCATTCTTCTGTAAATTTTTCTTCCTGTTGAGGCAAAGAGTAGTAAACATGGGCATCCGAGCCTACGAGCGTTGCGAAAGCCTTTCTCTCGCTGTCTCGGATCACGAACTTCTTGGGATCTGTTTTTTGTATGATCCAGTCTATCATTTCGGGACATGGAAATATGGCCGGATGAGAACCTGTGAGATGTAGCTTGGACCTTTTGACTTTCAAGTATACCTCCCGATCCGGGAGGTCTTTTGGAAATTCTGATTCCGTTATGGCGAACTCATGGTACACTTGGTACCACCGCATGCTGTCCCCTTTTGCAAATGTACAAAGGGTATCTCTGTATATCGGGGGTGGGGAAACTGGTATGTCCATCTCCACATCTTCCACTGCCACGTGCTTGTCTTTCTTCTGGGACACTGGGGGTGCCATGTCGCTAGAGTCCGAGAGAACATGTATACACTCTGCGTCTGATTCAAGTTCACCTGTCATATTCATGAAAGAATCCCATGATAAGAACGACATGATGATAAAAGACCAATTACAGTTTATCAATGATTTTAGCTGGGACACAAGCAACATTGAAACAATGGTCTACTGGGTCGCGGGGTCGCAGATTGAGAGCAAGTAGCCAACATGCGACCTTACGACCTTGCGACTAGGTCGCAGGGTCGCTGGGTCGCCAACCGTGAAAAAGTATGAAAATGCGACCTTGCGACCTTGCGACTAGGTCGCTCGGTCGCGAGGTCGCAAATTTCTAGAAACCGGAAAAAATGCGACCTTGCGACCTTGCGACTGGGTCACTGGGTCGCGGAGTCGCAAACTCTTCGACAATTTAGAAACTGCGACCTTTCAACTTTGCGACTAGGTCGCGGGGTCGCAGGTCGCGCTAGGGCTTCCCCCGGGGTTTTGGGCGTGCGCTGCGTGGAGTGTTCTTCCCTTTAGCTGGGAGAAAGCAAAGCCAAAAGGGTCCAGGCAAGGTCAAGGGATAGTTCTTGGAGTAGGGGGAGTAGCCATGGAAGTCTCGACAAGAACTGGTGATGATTTTGGGCACTGTGGGGGAAAACAGGAATCAGAAAACCCTAAGTAAGAAATACGGGCAAGGGTTGAGGAAAATTGACACTTTAAAGGCTGAGGATGTCTGGGATTAGAAAGAATAATAAAAAAGTAAACAACAGGAGGGAGAATGGCAACTTACCCGGGAAAAACGCGCGCCAGTTGACCTGTCAGAGCCGTTTCTTTCTATTCGCTGCATGTGAAAAATGCGACCTAGCGACCTCCTTTATATAAAAGGGTCACACGTGCGGGCATTAAATGAGGTCGCAAGGTCACAATTCGAGTGATTCTAGAGGTATGCGACCTCGCGACCATGCAACCTTGCGACCTTCGGGTCGCAGGGTCGCAAAGTCGCGGGGTCGCGATTTTCCGAAATTTTGATCTTTGCGACCTTGCGACCTTGCGACCTGCGATTAGGTCGCAGGGTCGTTAGGTCGCGAGGTCGCGGTTTAGCTTTCTAGAATCTTTACTTGGTTTTATTTAAGCTCAAAGGGGCTCCAAAAAATTTTGAAGTGGGGTTTTTTGGAGGGTGTTGTAGAGGCTACAACAGAGACCAAAGAGTGTTTTCTTGGGATTCAATGACAAGCCAAATTTCCTACACTTCTCAAAAACTTTCCTCAAGTGAATCAGATGATCTTCATCAGTTTTGGAGAATACGGTTATGTCATCAAGGTAAATGATTATAAAATAACAAATATCTTCAGAAAAGGCTATGTCCATGGCCCTTTGGAAGGTGGCCCCTGCATTCATTAATCCGAAAGGAATTTTGACATACATAAAGGTGCCCCAAGGTGTGGTAAAAATAGTTTTGATTTGATCACTTGGGAGCACTAACACCTGGTTGTAACCCGAGAACCCATATAAGAGGGATATCCTTTTTGACCCAACTACCCTTTGAAGTATATGGTCCATCTTGGGTAAGGGGTAGTTGTCTTTTAAAGAGGCTCTATTTAAATTTCTGAAGTCAATACAGAGCTTGATTTCCCCTGTTTTCTTTCTAACAGAAACAAGTTTGATACCCATTCTGAATATCTAATGGGTACTATGATCCCATCATCATGCATTTTTTCAATTTCTGCCTTAACTAAAGGTAGTAAGAGAGGGTTTATTCTCCTTAGCTTTTGTTTGAAAGGCTTTTTAATTTCTTTGAGAGGGATTTTGTGCTGAATGATGCTGGTATCATATGATTTCAAGTCTTTGTATCCCCAAGCAAAAACATCTCTAAACTCTTTGAACAACTCTATATACTGCAATTTCATGTGAGCTGGGAGAGTGTTGGACAATTTAATCATCTTGGGTTCTGCTAGATTGCCTATGTTGTACTCTTCTACATTTGTTTCCACAGGCTCGATTCTCGGTTCTTTGGCTACATTGTTAAAATCGAAGAGGTGTTCTAAAGGTGTGAGACCTCTTGGAATTTTATCATTCTTGCATTGTAAAACTTCCAAGTCTTCTGGTATACGTTGTCAATCATCTTTGCTTCAAAAGGATTCTCATACTGATTTATATCAGCAGAATATGTCACAATTTTCTTTATGGCTGGTTTCTGATATTGGTATGTCGAAATCATTTTCTGATTTTAAGAAATCATCTATGTGTTTGTCAGAATCAAACACTTGCCAGTGATCTTCGTTATTAGGCACTGTAGGCCTGTGTTTTACCTTTACGTTAAGCTATTCATTTATCTCAGGTATTTGGAAGTTGCTGGCATTGAAAGAAAATTCATTTTCTAGATGATTTAGTGCTCTAGGAATGAAAATAAGTTCATACTTTTCAAAGGTTTTCAATAAATAAAGGGCAGCGTTCCGATATTCTCTAAGCCTTGGATTTATAGCTGAATATTCTCCTTTGATTTGTCTTATGATAAGTTCAGAATCTCCTAAGATCAATATCCTTTGGGCTTCTAACTGTTTGAGAAATTGTAAGCCTAGGAGACTTCATACTCAACGATATTGTTAGTGCATGGGAAATCTAATTTATATGAAAAACTCTGATTCGTATTTTGAATCCAAACACCTACCCCTGCACATGTTTTATTACAGGATCCATCAAAGTTTATTGTCCAAAGCATGTTCGCCTTGTTTTCATTCTCTTGTTTTTGTTGATTTTCAATGTTTTGAATTTGATTCGAGGGAAGATTTGATTGTTCTGGTGAACTAATTGGGCCTATATTTTCCTTATCATGTTGAGTGATTTCATCTTCGTTGCACAAGATAAAGGAATCCAAACTTGATTGAATAGAATAGATTGGAGAGTTGTTTGGTTTGTCTATGTTTCTCACCATGTACTTCATGTGAGATTCCCTGTATAGTCTTCTGTTTTGGTTAAAAACAGGGATGGTGGCATAAGACATGTCCATTTGAAGGCTTCCCTGAAGTTTGGCTCCCCATGATCTTGATAAGAGCATGCCATACTTAGGGGGAATGTCAGCTACAACTATGTCCATTACTAGACTCTTAGTAGGGATCTGAGCTAAGTTAACACATAAATCTTTAATTAAACCCAAACATTTGACTCTACTTGAGTCAAAGGAATACAAATCTTTGTATGGTTTAATAATTTCTAAGCCTAAGCTTTCCATTACTACCTTGGGCATTAGATTGTGTGAAGCCCCAGAATCTAGCATGGCATTGTGTAAAATTTTCTCATGTATGTTCAAACTGACATAGAAGGGAGGGACAACACCTTCTTGGTATTTTCATTCAACCTCTGGACCAAACAACAACTCAGGTTTGTCATCTGTCAAGTTTAAGGTGTCAATATCACTTCCTAGGTTCAAAGCTTTTAAAACTTGGTTTTTGTACACTTCTTGGGTTACAAGTTCAGCTAGGGGAATGGTAAATTTTATCTTGGCAATCTCTCCCTCAAGGCTGAAAGGAAAAATTGATTTGTTGATATTTACATCTGTCTTTTCAATTGAATTATTTTCAGCAATTTTAATTTGTTGAACTTTGTTTGGACTGGTAATTGGGATTGTTTTGTTAGGAGCACTAGCTGAAGTGCTAGGAGTACTCTATTCAACATTTGGCTGGATATTTTTATCTTTGTTTAAATCTGGTTTTTTAGCCAAAATGATGGGTTTGTCTGTTGTCTTATTAGGCTGACCTTCTACGTTTTTCTTGACAACAGTGCTAGTGTTCTTATCCTTTTAATTGTCTACATTCCCTTTGCTCCTAAGAGCATACTGTTTGTGTACCTCCATAATTGCATTTTAAAACCCCAATCTATAGTCATTAGAATCTTCATAGGTGTTTGTACTGTGATCAGAGAAGAAACCTTGTTCTTCCTCAGTGAGGAAAACATCATCCCCACTGTCTGATCCAATCAAGTTTACACAAGCTTCTCCCAACCTCTCCAACTCCCTATCTTCCTCATATTGATCCACATAGTTCTGTTGGAAGGGAGGTCTGATTTGTTGGTCACTTTCTTTTTTATTCTGTTGATTGTTTTCTCTTCTATAATTCTGATTTCTAGTTCTGTTTTGACTATTTTGAGGTTCTCTTGGTGGCACTCTCTCATTCAAATTGATATTTACAAGCATCCTCTCCATCACCTTCACTAGGTTGTCAATTTTTGTGTCAGAAGTTGAGGTTGAGGGCAGTAGGTCATCTTTATAAGTTACCCTCTTCTTTGATCTCAACCTATTTCTTTTCTCAATTATGTTTGATTCTATTCTCACAGCTCCTTTCTGCATGTCTTCTAAGGTTAAGTAATCCCTCTCCCTTAACTGATAAGTCATGTCAACATCAAGGCCTTCGGGATACCTTACTAAGGCCATGTCTTGAGGTGGTTTCATGTGAGGTGGAAGAGCATTGTAAACGCTATTGAACCTGGTGGAGTAGTCATGAACACTCTCTCCTTGATTTCTCTTGAGGCTGCTATATTCTGCTAGTATTTGGAGAGGGTTATTTTTGAGCTCCCATTTGTTGATGAATGTTTGATGCAGAGCGGGAGATCATTTATGTTGTTAGGAGGTAGGTTTTTAAACCACTTTTTACATCTCTTCCTAAACTTTGGCTGAAGATCCTCATCTGAACTGTTTCCTCTTATATCTCCATGCAATCAAAAGCATCTTCCATCCTATCTACATGATGCTGAGCTGTTATAGAATCTTGTGCAGTGAAGTGAGGGATTTTGGATTGGTAATCATTTGGTAAGGGAAGTATAGGTTGTGGTAACACTAATGGTGCATACCATGTTGCTATGGCTGGAAATAAGGGTGGATTTACAATAGTGAAAGTGGACTGAACAAGAGTGTTTTGCACAATGGTAGTATGAATTGGAGTGGTAGAAAAAATTGCGCCAGCAAACTGGTTTTGACCAGTTTTGTTATGGAAAAGGCTAAAGTGATGGAGAAGCTGGGAATCGAGAGGAGTGGAAGGCGAGGCTTCTCTACTAAAGCTCTGTTGAAAATTTTCAATGTCAAGATCAATTTGGTTTAAATCACCTTGAGATCTAGTTCTAAAGATGTTCTTTGTATGATGTAAATCAAAGTGTAAATCCTCTAAGTCAAGAAGGTTTTCACGGACAGATTTTGTTTTTAAGAGGCTCCTATTAGCAGCTGATTTTCCAGAATTGGAAGTTTGCCACAAAATTTTCTCTGGATTGTCAACGATTAAAGGAGGATTTGGGTCTGGATGGGATCTAGTGTTGATCCTATGTGAAGCCAGACTACTTTTCAAAAAATGAGAGAGGCTAAAGTTTTAGGGACTGTTTTTTGGAATTTTTACCTTTCACAATATCTTATATAGTATGGGACTAGGCTTCTAAATCTCCTCAAGGCTGGTTAACATAGTCCTAAAGAGATCTGGGAACATAGATGAGTAATAGGTCTACTGGGGCTAGTGGAGTCACCAGGTGGAAACTGTTTAGCTTCTATGAAGGTAAAAATTGGATGGTTCTACCACCATGTTTATTATGAAGCCAAACTGAAATGTTTTTGGGTTTTTCTGAGTTATTTCGGTCTTATAGGTTAAGAGAGTGTCCTAAAATTGATTTAACACTTAGCTAAGGTGTTCAATCATACAGAGTTTCACTCTTATGGCTTGGTAACTGATATTTTCTTCAAGCTTTGATAAGGTCTTGCAGGAATCCTAAGGGTTACTTAGTTTTTCACTGATTCAATTAAGTCCTATCATGATTACCATTTTGTTAGGCAGTGCTTTAAGAAGGCTACTTATGTTATACTGGACGGGGAGTGTTTAGTTTTAAATATTTTACTCAGCATCCCACCGTGATCGCCATTATGTTGGTGTCCCGTGTTTTGATAGTTTGGAAAATCAAAAGACAAGGCAACATCAGAACCAATATTTAGAGTTACAGGATCTAGTCCTCCTGCTCTCAGAGAGGGGTCTCTCAAATTATTTGTTTTGCAAAGGTTTATCTTGTGTGCTTTGAGTATATGTTTTAGACTAGTTATTAAGTGCAAAGGTTTGTTTTTTTGTTTGGTTGGAATTGATACAGCAGAATGTGAAAGGTCTAGGAAAGGTAGATAGAAAGAAGGAATATCAGTTTCATTGGGCAATGGAGTCAAGAAGAGGTTATGACAAACTTATCAATGGATATGGGATATCAAAGGGAAAATCTAACTTGGCCGCAGGATCCTTTGGTTTTGGAATGAGATGGAAATCAATGATTTGGAAAGAGAAATATTAATTCTCAACTAAGGGAATTTGAAAGCACCACTTGAACAATAAAGAGCTATTTGATAGATAGAGCTAACCATGAATTCTACAAATCACACTTCAAGCAAATAATGACTTCAAAACAACTTTTAAAATGAAATCTAAGATTCGGGGAACACCCTATTTCCTCAAAGATTTTATTTCAAATGACTTAGAAAACATAAAAGATTCACTGATAATCATGATCATAGAAGAGGGAACACCTAAATACATCTATGATCACAACTATAAAGACCTTTAAGCCAACTGTTCAAGCAAGGACAAGGGGAAAGATCAGAACATACCTCCTTGGTTCACTGTAAACAAAGGAAATTCAAAGGGAGACTTCAATAACAGCCTTTAAGTGGTAGCAGACAAGCAGGGAAAACCATAAATCATGCTGAAACCAACTATTCAAACTATTAAGGAAATAAAGAAGCATGAAGACTAAAGAGAGAGATTAAAGACTCTGAAATACTTCAGCAGAAGAAAACATAAAACAATGAAGGATGAACAGGTCTAAGGTGCTTCCGAGAGTCATTTCTTAGCCTAAAAATTTCAACCTACTATAGTGAGAATTTATGGAACAAAATGAAAACATGGGAAAACATTAAACAGTTCAGGGTACTTCACCAACAACCAAGCTCATGGATCCAATGATAGAGCCTTCTCAAGAACAAGCATGCAACAACATCATCGGGGCTTCCATGACTTCAATTTCTTCTTCAACTTCAACAGACTATGTATTTATTTCAGAGAGTTTCAGTATTACAACTAGTGATCAAACAACCAACCAACATTTACAATGGATTCCTCAACAATTTTTTATAGAGGAATGAGGAGGTCGAAAGTGAGAAAAGATATTATGAGTTCAATCAATACAGTTAATGCTTCTCGGCCTTTGAGGGGCTCAAGGGAGAAATTTACAGATATTTTTTTGTATTAATTGGTATACATTAAGTATTTCAGCTTGTTGGAAGCTTATGTTCACTTTAAGGCTCTGTGTCATCTTTTGCAATAACTCTGCTGATATTTTATACTAGCTTCTTTGATTCGAAATAACTATTCAGCCGTAAGGGGCAGATGCGCTCTGTTATGGTCATTACTCAGCCTTTGTTTAAAGGCTGTGAAGTCACATGTGGCCATCTGGTAGCTGAGAGGAATTAATTTTCCCCTGATGTGGCGATGGAGGCATCCTCTTGTGTGATAAATATCTTTGATTTGTCTTTAACTGTGTTCAATTCAATGGATAAGGCCTTTGATAATCGACTTTTGGCCGTAATCCATTAAACTGTATAATCCATGTTTAATCCTTCTTTTCTGTTGCGTTTGGGTCTTTGACACTGATACTCTTTGATTTGATTTAATTCTTTGTGTCTTGTTGTTGTGCAGGTATGTACAAAGTCCACATGGCATCAATGCCCATGAGTCATCGATGAAACGTGAAATTGAACCCTGTATCTGGCTTTCCTTTTAATAAATGAAAGTATGGAGGATCGTCACCCTCAGATTTCAATTTCTTTTTGAAACATTTTAAAACCCTTTTAAATCCTGAAAAATACAAAAATAATTAAGAAATCCTGCGTTATTGGGTTTTAACTGCTTCAAAGGGTGTGGGGAGGAGCGTGGCCGTAGGATCTGAGATGAACGACGAAGATTAAATCTGGGGGTCAAATGGAAATATCACAATGGAAGAGGAAAGGATGACGAGAGCCGTTGATCCTCAGAGATCAACGACTAAGATTTGCTGAAAAAATTTAGAACGCGAGGCGCATGTTTTTTAAACAAAGGCATGAAATGCGATCTGGACCGTTCGATCTAGACACGTGGATGGTTCAGATGCAATCGAAGGCATCGACATCAGCGGGGTAAATAATTATGGAGGCACCGAAGCGATTTAGCGCTGGCCGTCGATCTGCAGATCAAATCGACGGTGGGAAATGCATTGGAGGGGTTCGAAAGGCGGAGGAAAGGTTAATGATTGGAGTGAATGTGGACCATTAGATCTGGGAATGCAGGGAGGTAGATCGACGGCTCTTGATTGATCGGGGGATGACCATTCGGGGAGAGGAATAAAGTGCGTCCGATGAAAACTTGCGACGCGATGTAGCACGGGTCGTTGATCAGTTCATGATCAATGGCAGAGATTGCTTTTTAAAAACGGACGGCGGAAAACCCCTTATATCATGTGAAAAGCAAAAATTTACATAAAACAAAGGTTTTTATGTATAGGGGCAGGTTATACATTTATAATATGGTTTGGTGCTCGACTGCGGGGCCTTTGGTCTTTTTGAAATAGAATATTCCTGGGGCGTATATATAAAAAGGGCCAATCGCAATCGGAGGTCGGGCCTTGTCTTTTCGATCTAACCGTTTCAAAAATCCTCCGATGCGATTAAGCTCTTCGGGACTTCAACACTTGGTCCCGGGGCGTAGGTTATATGGAGTAAAAAGTGGGGAAAGGCAGAGTTTATGTAAAGGGGTTTAATTTCATCGAAGAAATGATGCGGGTCTATTTCAATCTACCTATTTTTATTTAAAAATCATCGTATAGGCGCATTTAGACCAAAACTTAGGATAAAAGGGTTTTTTGATATACAAAGAAAAAATATGACCGGACAGGGTTTATTCATGAGTTTGAGCGCCCGATTGCAGGCCTTTGGTCTTGTGAAACACAAAAAGGACTGGGGCTCATATATAACAGAGCTAATCGCATTGGAAGTTTTTATAAAAGCCAAAGACTTGCGCTCGTTGATTACTTCCGATGCGATAAGCGCTTGAGACCCTTAGCACTTGGTTCTAGCACTGGGGCACATGGAGGGGAAGTGATTTAAGACTTAGCCCGAGGGGGCTTAAGTCTGTAATAAAAAGGTGTGTTTTTATGGATTTTCAATGGTTTTCAAAGGGATTTTGAGGATTTTGGCAAAGTTAAAAAGAAGTTTTAAACTCTGTAAAGAGGTTTTTATGAAGGGGAAATGGGAAACAAATGGAAAATAGAAGAATTTCATGGGAATGAAAGGGGTAAAAATGAAGTTTGGTTTGAAGTGGAAAAAGGGAAAAGGGTGTTTTGCAGCAGTCTTTCCTCTATGGAATCAACAGAATTTATGAGTTTAAAATGGAAACAACAGTGAAGATTTAGACCAAGGGCATGAGGCCTTCAAGAGTCTTCAAGAGATAACATTTTTTAGTAATAAGAATTTTTTCTTGAAGGCTCCAAAAATGATTTAGCCAGCATTTGATATGGAAAATTTTATAGCTGACTAACACTTACACCATACATGATTATTTAGGCTTAGGAGTTTTCTATGGTAAATTACATTCTTATTGATTTTTTTAGTAACAATATTGTTTTGCATATCAATTTAATTTGTTGTAATTGTTCAGATCTTCATGGTCGCTAACATGTTAGGCCGTATACAATAATTTTGCAATTCTTGTAACAAAAGGGTATCATGGATGTAAATTTTGTGGACCTTATTTGAAGGCTAGGTGGTACAACCACCTACGAAAGCTAATATATGACTACTCTAGGGCATTCCTCCTAGAAGAACACCCTTACAAAAGAGAAATATCCGCTTTCAATGGTAAACTAGAAAGAACCCAAAGGCTTGTCATAATGCCACGAGCTCAATGGATTACGACATATGAGAGAGAGAAGGAGAAGGTGTTTGTATAAATGTTTGATTCAAATGGGGAGCCCATGTTCCATGATCCAAAATTTTTTGACACCTATGTTCAGAAATTTCCCAATGGGATGAAAAAAATTGTGTTTTATGAGCTCCCATATTGGGAGCATCTTAAGATTTACCACTTACTATATCCCATGCATATATTTAAAAATGTTTCATCTTCTATATGGAGGCACATATCATCGAAATAAAGTGACACATTGGTTTTTACGAGATATCTTATTTCTTCAAAAACTAAAAATAAATATTAGCCAAGAAAAGAAACTAGAGGAGAGGTTAGTCCCTCTTGGTAATTCAAAGAAGGTGGTGTTCCATGGATTTTAAAGAAAGATGATATTTCTTTAGCAAAGAAAGTTATAACGAGTGTGAGGATTTCTTATTTATATGGGTCTTCACTATGGCACTGCTTCACTGTGGAATATTTCTTGTTGGGGTTGAAATCACATGACCATTTGAACCTTCTAAGAGTACGTATGTAAAAAACATGATTTTTTTATTTTTATGCAATGGGATATTTTATCATTTATTTTTGTGTAATGTACTATTTATTGTGCAGTGTCATTATATTTTTCTCGTGCATGGGTGTGTGATCCATGAATTCCCGCAAGACCTACGACGTGCCATATCTAAATTATCTAGATTTGTATGTTGGATCACATCAAAGGAGATTCATTTGGATAACATTCCATGGTGGCGTCAAGAGATAACTGATATTGTTTGTATGTTTGAGAAGGAACTGTCAATGAGTTTCATGGACTTGCAGGTTCATATTCTAATTCACCTAGTAGATGAGGTTGAATTAGATGGGGTCGTTTCTTTTAGTTGGATGTTCTTCTTAGAGAGGTACATGAAGAAGTTGAAAGGTTTTGTTAGATAGAGGGCAAAACCTGAGGGGTATATATCGTATGAGTCTTTCTATTATGCCAATGAGTACATCAAGCATATTGAAAGCACACCAGGTGCGGTGATTTGGGATGAAAAAAGGGGTGAAGACAAAATAGAAGGGGAGCTTCTCGAAAATAATGGAAAGAGGCGCATGATAAAGAGTAAGTTCCAACTTATCATTTTTCAAATTACTACACAATAACTATTCGCATTGAACTTCATATTAATGCATATTTTGATATCATATATATATGTTGGTTTGATTTCATCAGCAAAAAATTCATTATTTATAATATGGAAGCAACACAACCCCGGGTCACATTATATGAAGAGAAGAGGAGGAAATGGGATAGTGACAAGGAAATAATTCAAACAGTTGAATGGTAGAAGTGTGCCTTATCGTGACCATTTAAAAGAAAATATGCCAATGACATGCCTTAACATTTGGGTTGTTAATCAAGCCAGAGATAAATATGGTGAATCTGGTTGTTACCTGCATGCTCAAGAGAATGCACTAAACATAGGGATTGGGTGCAACAAATCGATAATTATAATATCTTTATGTACAATTTTAACTTCGTACTACACCTTTTATTTGTAAAGGATGCCAATGATGGATGCATGACACAAGACTGTGGAGTGGAAGTTGAGTTTGACCAATCTAGTCATGCTAGCCAACACGATCAAAACCGAATGCAGGGGATGTTAGGTTACATTGGAAAGATACAAGAGATCATTCAAGTGGAATTCTCTTAATTCCAATGTGTTATTTTTAGGTGCAAGTGGTGGGACACCTTGGATCAGAATAATGTAAAGGAACATCACGATAGTGGATTGATATCTATCAACTCTAGAAAGATGTGGCATAAAGCTAGGGAGCCTTATGTTTTCCCAAAACACTGCAATCAGAGTTTTTTTTACCCAGATGTGTTGGACAGGGATTGGTGGTTCGTATTAAGACACGATCCTAGATCAGAACATATTTTTGAGAACAATATTTTTATCATGCCAAGAGAGGAATATAATCAAGGTGATGACAATGGAGAGTGATATGTACTTGTGTTATTTCATCATTTATACTATTGTTGTATGTTTTTGTTTTCATTATTTCACTAATTACATTGTTTTTTTGTTCTTCTTGTTGGAATTTTATAATATAACTGGTAAGATTCACAAAATTTTTTACACGTTTTTTTGCAATGGAAACATTTTTACAGTACTCAAAACTAAGTATTTCCAATTGTATACATTATATATGATAATACAGATTCAAGGTGTTGGTGTCCCATGTTTTTATAGTTTGGCAAATCAAAAGACAAGGCAACATCAGAACCAATCTTAAGAGTTACAGGATCTAGTCCTCCTTTTCTCAGAGAGGGATATCTCAAAAGTTTGTTTGCAAAGGTTTATCTTGTGTGCTTTGAGTATTGGTTTTAGACTAGTTATTAAGTGCAGGTTTTTATTTGTTTGTTTGTTTGGTTGGAATGATACAGCAGAACATGAAAGGCCTAGGAAAGATATATAGGATAGAGAAATATCTGGTTCATTGGGCAATGGAGTCAAGAAAAGGTCATAAAAAACTCATCAATGGATATGGGATATCAAAGGGAAAATCTAACTTGGCCACAAGATCCTTTTTTTTTGGAATGAGATGAACATTAATGATTTGGAAAGAGAGGTTTGATTCTCAACAAAGGGAATTCGAAAGCATAATTTTAACAATAAAGAGCTCTTTGATAGACAGGGCTAACCATAAATTCTACAAATCACACCTTTAAGAAAATAATGATTTCAAAACAACTTTTAAAATGAAATCTAAGATTCGGGGAACACACTATTTCCTCAAATATTTTATTTCAAATGACTTAGAAAACATAAAAGTTTCACTGATAATTGCAGTCATAGAAGAGGGAACACCTAAAAACATCTATGATCATAATTATAACGACCTTTAAGCCAACTGTTTAAGTGAGGACAAAGGGCAAGATCAAAACAAACCTCTTTGATTCACTGTAAGTAAAGAACTTCAAATGGAGACTTCAATAACAGTTTTTAAGTGGCAACAGACAAGCAGGGAGAACCATAAATCATGCTGAAACCAACTGTTCGAACTATTAAGGAAATAAACAAGCATGAAGATTGAAGAGAGAGATTAAAGACTCTAAAATACTTCAGCAGAAGAAAACATGAAACAGTGAAGGATGAATAGGTCTAAGGTGCTTCCAAGAGTCATTTCTTAGCCTAAAACTTTCAACCTACTATAGTAAGAAATTATGGAACATAATGAAAACAGGGGAAAACATAAAACAATTCAAAATACTTCACCAACAGCCAAGCTCATGGATCCAATGATAGAGCCTTCTCAGTCACAAGCATGCAACAACATCATTAGGGCTTCCAAGACTTCAATTTCTTCTTCAACTTCAACAGACTATGTATTTATTTCAAAGAGTTTCAGTGTTACAACTTGTGATAAAAAAACAACCAAAAAATTCTCATCTTCTACAGAAGTATTTATACAAGAATGAGGAGGTGGAATGGGATAAATATCTTCTAAGTTGAATTAATACAGTTTGCTGTCTCTCGGCATTTGAGGGGCTCGATGGAGAACATTCTAATATTTCTCCTATATTAATTGGTTACATTAAATATTTGAGCTTGCTTGGAAATTTTTTTTTGACTTCAAGACTCTGTGTTATCCTTAACATAACTTCTGTTGACATTTTATAATAAATTCCTTTGGTGGAAATAACTGTTCGGCTGCATTGATGCAAATTCTCTTGGTCAGGCAATAACTCGGCCTCCTTTTGATTTATTTGAGGCTGTAGGTGGCTTTGTGGTAGCTGGGGGATTCAATTTTCCCCTGATGTGGTAGCATAGGCTGTTTTACCTAAAACACCTGTAGTATATTTGAATTCTGTGTTTTAGTCTTTAATTAAGCCTAATCTCTATCTTCTGGTCTTCAAAATTTCTTTAAACATGAATCAGATGCTTGATTCAGTCAAATTTATGTCTTAATCCTTCCAAAATATGTTAACAGTCTTTAAATAATTTTCCACTTTGATTCTGCATTGTCGGTCTGATACTCTTTAATCATATTAATCTTCACGGTGTCTTGTTGATGTGCAGATCCGTGAAGGTCTCTTTATGGTATCAGCGCTTCATGATGTGCCGCCTGAGCATGGTGTTGAAACCTTTAAATGGATTCTTTTAATAAACAAAGCCTGAAGGATCTTCATCCTTTGGCTTTGATTTTCCCTTTAAAACATTCGAAATCCACTAGATCCTGCAAAAAACACACAAAAATTATAAAATCCTGCGTTTATTGGGTTTAACTGCTTCGGAGGCTTCGGGGAGGAGCGTGACCGTCGGATGGCAATCATCCGATGGTGGAGATCTGCGTGGAAGAGGTTAAAAAAGGAGAACGAAGCGATATATAAGTCGGACTCGTTAATCTGTAGAGATCGACGGCTGGGAGCGATGCTGGTTGTATAATGAAAAATGACGGAAATACAAAGAAAACAGGTTAAAAAACTTTAGGCGGAGAGATATACAAAAAAGGCGAATGGGTTTTGGAAATAATCTGGACCATCGGATGAATGCAGATAGATGGCCCAGATCTAATCGAGGAATCGCAATCGGCGGGGGTAAAAAAGAATAGGGCTGCCGAAAATCTCCGATGCGATTAAACGTAGACTGTTGATTTGTAGATCGAAACAACGGTGATAAATGAATCAGAGGAAAACATAAGTGGGGTGAAAGCGCATGAAAAAATTCGATGCGATTGGATGTGGATCGTTGATCTGAGGATCACATCAATGACGAAGAATGTATCGGAAGATCGCAAATCGGAGGTCGCACATAAAAGGTTTAAGTGCGCTTAATGAAAACTCCCGATGCGATTGCGCGATCGGGAAGGGCGATACGATTGAGCACAGGCCGTTTGGTTGGCCAACGATCAACCGTGGAGATGAATCGGGCCCATGAACGAGCGAGACCCTTTATTAATATAAAAACCCCAACTTTTTTAATATAGAAATGTTTTTATGATATGGGCGGGGTATATGTATGATATGGTTAGGCGCCCGTCTGTGGGGCTGAAGGTTTATATGAAGGATAATATGCCCGGGGTTTTATAAATGAAAAAGGGCCAATCACAATCGGAAGGTCGGGCATGGGCTTTTCAATCAACCCATTCGATTTGTGTGATGCGATTGGCACCTTGGGACTTAAACTCTTAGTCTTGGGCGCAGGTTATATGGAACATAAAATGGAGGGAGTGGGGTTTATACATATATGACCTAATCGCATCAGAAAGTTTGATGCGGTCTTTCAATCAACCCATTTGATTTTTTCCGATGCGATTGCGCGATCGGTCTTTTAATCTAACCATTTTTCATTTAACACGTGACTTTAGCTTTTTAAATCAAACTTTGGATAAATGGGTTTTTGTATTTTACAAAGGAAAAAACGGATCGGGAGAGTTTATTCAAAGGTTTCTAGGCACCGAAGGCGGGCCCATGGGATACATATATATAAAAAAATAATATGATCGAGGTTCTTTAAAATACAAAGGCTTAATCGCATCGGGGTTTTTTAATACAAAGCCAATCGCATCGGAACTTCGGAATCATGGAAAAGACTTGCGCATTTGAATCTTTCCGATGCGATAAGCGCCGAACAGGATTAGTGCTTGGTTCCAACGTGTGGGCATGTGGGGGAAGTGGTTTAGGATTTTGGCTCAAGGGGGTTTTAAACCCATAGTCATAATACTTTATTTTGTACAGATTTTTTCATGGTTTTCAAAGGAAACGGGGGTTTCAGAATAGTTTAAAAATGAGTCTTAAACTATGGAAAAATGTTTTTCATGAATGGAAGAAGGAGAAATCATGAAAAATAGAGGAATTATATGGAGAAAAAGGGGAGCAAATGAAGGTTAGTTTTGAGTGGGGGAAGGGGAAAAAATGATGGTTTTGCAGTAGTCTTTCTCTTGGAATTTTAGCAGAATTTATGAGTATTGAAATGGGGACAGTAGTGAAGATTTGGACAGAGGCATGAAGCCGTCAAGAGTCTTCAAGAGACAACACTTTTTGCAATAAAATCTGTTCCTTGAATGCTCAAAAAATGATTTAGCCACCTTTTGGTATAACAAATATATAGGTGGCTAACACAAGGTCACAACCCTTCTCAATAGGAAAATGAGAACAAAATAGTGAATTTATAAATAACATTGAAGATTTAGATACTTATTGGTTTAGTCACATGTTTTTTCTTCTTGTTTAATTCAACATCAATATAAATCATCATCTAGTGATAAATATATGACGACTTTAACAGTGAATAGCATGTCATTGAAAATCACGAGCCTGATCCATATGCATCACGTCATCGGTTTGAAAGACATTAATTGTACGATACGACAGTGGCGTGAAAGGCACACCTGTAAGTTTTCAAAGTGTTTGGTGTGTGACTGATAAGACCCATGAAACCGTAATATGATATCTTTTCTCCGTACCACTTTCTTCACAGTTCCATTTATGAAATCCATGACGCCATGGTGGTTTGTAGCAGGGACCACTGATATCCAGGTAACACATATAGAGTGTGTATTGTAGGATAACAAGTAGGTTTTCTCTCTCTCTCTGGCCTCCCATGGTCGGACCATATTGTATGGGTATGACATCTTCTCCTTCTCCTGCTCATGCTCCCTCTGCTACATGATTGACATATAAAATACATTAGCCTCATACATAAAATACATTTTTTTTATTAAATGAAAAATGTATTTATTGATATGGAAACATAAATTTCAAGTTAAAAAAATTAACGATGTGCAAAAAACACAGTCATGCACCGACTCCAGTGCTTTGTAAAACAGAACCACATCGAAATCGGTGCCCACATACCTATGACACACCACTTTTGGTTCACAAATTTAAATTTTCGTAGCGGTGCACCGATGTGCACATAAAATATTTTCGCACCAGTATGGAACGTTCACGTTATCGAACACATCGAGCTATAGCTATATTTATAAATATTATTTTTGCGTTGCATTTGGTAAATATGATCTCACCAATGCAAGAAGAATATATCAAGCGCATCACATTTGTGATGGTGATTAAGAGGCATTGTTTGACTTTCAAATAGACTTGGTGATGCATTTTTGTTTCCTATTTAGATTATGTACAATAAATATATATTTTTTATGTATTTGTAACTAAATTATTTAAAGTAGACATGTCTTTATCATTGTGAACATGATGTAATATTAGCTAGGATAAATGTGAAAAACATGAGTTTTAGTGACTATCTCTTGATAAATACTTGGAAAAAATATTATTTTTTGAGTTGTTCATTGAGAAATAATCAAATATATTATTTGTAAAATTTGTAAATCTATTATAGTATAATTTTTGTATTATTTAACTCATATGTATTAATAAAAATAGTTAAATTAAAAAAATTACAATAACAAATAAAGAACCAAAATAACATCAAATGTTATATCTTTATTACTAGAAAAAAGTTCACTTGCTTCTTTAAGGGGAACTTCCAGTAGAGCACATCCCCAACTACAAGTAACTTCACAAGCCTTATTTTACATCTCTTTATCCTCATCTTTAGAGAGAGAAATTTCTAATTTAAATTGGTAAGAGTTGCTACAAATATTAAATTTAATTTGCTTGAAAATCTCAGAACTTTAGTAATAAATTACATTTTATAAAAATATATTTATTTTTAATTTATATTAAATCTAAATTAATTGCGTCCAGAGGCACTCTACAATCCAATATGGGAGAGATGTTGTCATGTAAGGTTACATTTAAAAAAGTAAAATATTAATTTAAATTAACAAAAGAAATTAACTTTCGCCATAATTACAGTACTTCAATTTACACCTTAATATTATATAACTTTATATAGAGATAT
The DNA here is from genome assembly GCA_034641835.2 of Pinus albicaulis. Classification (NCBI taxonomy): domain Eukaryota; kingdom Viridiplantae; phylum Streptophyta; class Pinopsida; order Pinales; family Pinaceae; genus Pinus; species Pinus albicaulis. The sequence continues at coordinate 298,244,887 of CM076569.1, forward strand.
AAAGTAACGAAAGTAAGATTTAGCTTTTATTATGAGGAAGAAATGTAATGAGTAAAAAAATATAATTTACTTTTCACTAAGGAAGAAATGTATTTTTTTTTTCACATGACAAAAAATAATATTATTAATATTACGTTATGTGTAATTAATTCTATGTTCCATTTACGTGTGACATTTAAAATAAAAGTATATTTATAACAAAAAATATTTTAGTGACAACCATAAGTGAAATACTTCAATGTCCATATTAAATAACATAATTTTATAGATACTTTATATAGAGAAAAATGAAGTAATTTAAATTGAAAATTATTTTATATATTCACTTTAGTGAGAAAGATTAAGAGAATTCTTGTTCCATTAATAGTTGCTTCTAATTCAATGTATGAGGGATATTTGTAAAATTTTCAATTTTTAATATGGATTTGATATGTATTATATTAGAAAATATTAATAACTAGAAATTGCACTGGGAGATGCAAAGGAACACCAATAGGAGGAGTGGGGAATGTGAAAGGCAATAAGCAAGCCAAATATTTGGACATTAAAGAACTTATAATGTTTTTTTTCATACATTTAATTTACCTCTTTAGCAACAATAGATAAATTTCTTAAAGGTGTGGATGACATAACCAGTAACTTCTCCAAAACTTAACCGTGTCTTTGAACTTCAATCCAACACTACAGTAGAAACCAATAAGGTTTAGCCAAACAAAACAAACTATGAATTTCCACACTAACATGTATAGTTTATATTCTTAACAAGAGATGTCAATTCACATTATCATCTCCTCAATAGGTTTAGCAGCACGAAGATGACGCATCCCAAGCTAGAATGATTAATTAATGGGAGTATAGAACATTATCACACATTGCCAACTATCCATGCAAAGAGGAAAAAAACCAAGCCCCTTTAATAGCCAAATAAGTAAAAGGCTGACAATTATACCAATGAAGAAAAGAAGTTGTCAAGGCATATTTTTTCTGCAAAGCACCCCACATCTTCTCTTCTTAGAGTTTAATTGCAGTTAACCACCAATTTTTAATGTAGCATGAATAAATAATACAAGAACACACAAAAAATCAAAGAATATTCTCATAAGAATATTAACAAATAAATAACAATAATCCTTCCCATAAATCATGGTATACATGCATATGATATGGCTAAGGAAATGTGTAATTCTCTTTTGTTCTAATTTTTTGTCAAGCTTTGAATGATAAATTGCTCAAATTATCCAAAAATATAGATAAGTCTGCATGCTCTTGCTTACTGTGAAGTAGTAAAAGAGTCAGAATTATCATAAGTACTAACTACATGCAACACAAAGAGATTAAAATCCATAAACTCTCACATAATTAAGTAACTTGTTACAACATAACTGATTTGCACCAGATAACATTTCTTATGTTTAATTTTTCTGATGAAACTCCATTTGTCTTGTGTAAATCAGAATTAACCATTATATTATAAAAGCTAACTATGCAGTCCAACAATGAAAAGTATCAGAAGATTGATGGGTATCTCTATACAAGCAACACTATTATCACTACTCATGGAGCCACAAGTAGCAAAAAATTTAAATTACATGTTAATAACGTATCACTCTTCACACCTGGGAATGACATTATAAACTAGCATACCCCTGAAGCAGGGGAAGGGAACATCCAAGAGAAAGAGGTTAAATTTTCATTATATGTAAATGTATTGAATGAAAAATTAACAATTCATTTAAAATAAGTGTTGCAAGGCAATTTAGTGTTCAATAAAAATTGTGTTCCTGAACAAATTTCATAGAATATTATAACTTGTGTTGGTCAATTTTCTAAATTAATAATGGTTAATCCCCAAGTCGAATCCTATAGTCTTTCTTTGGCAGGAACTAATAAATTGAGATATCTACACATTTACAATTTTACTCCTACATAAATAATGGTGGGAAACAACTCCTAATATGCATATTTATTTACATTTTATTTCTCTCCTTTTTTTTTATGCAAAGACTTAGGTAAATTATGGTGAGAAGTAGTTGAAGTAATAGTTTAAATAGTTATGCAAACTAATAACTATGTGTGGTTGGAAAGTTAAACTATATGTACTCTACTCCTAAATATCGTATCTTAAATTTTTAAATAAAAATGATTAAAAATAAAATCAAGTATACATATGAATTCCATACATTATAAAATTAAATCAATTATTATTGTCTATTTTAGAACAAGGTTTCTATAACTTAAATTTAATTATCAGTTAAGCAATAGATGGATGGTAGTTATTTAAAGATATTTAATCTTTATAGAATATCTACAAAAATATTTTAAAATATTTGTAGTAGTTTACACCAATCAAATATTGAGATTTATATCCAAAGTAGTATGCCCCTTTTTCTCTTCTAATTAAATTGATTAATTAAAAAAAATGTAATATAAATAATGTAATCCATATATGAATAATAAAATAAATTTTATCCAATAATCACATTAATTTTAAAATGACAAAGGATTAGCTTATTCAAATAAAATAAAAAGGTTTATGGGTTTATAGACGAATGTTTCCAAATTGTAGTTTCAATTTTGAATAGAAAAATGGTTTATTCACCTAAATGACATTCCCGGGAATTATATCTCTTTAAATACAAAAATTTCCTTCAAATTTTTCATTATAAATATTTAAGCTTTGTAAAATTTAATCTTACCACACTTAATAAATTATATATTAAAATAAACCTAAATTAATTATTATTATTATTATTTTTTAAAAATTTAAAAGAATGTCGACAGAGCTTTCGCTGGAGACATTTGGTAAAGGAAGGGAAGATAAGATTGTGAAGAGGGGAGATGAATAGATTGCAACTATTATTGTGGCAGAGGAGATTGCGGGTCTTGTGCCTTCCATTGTTGGGAAAGAAAGGGAAATGGGAGTTCAGTCTTTGTTTGCCTCACATGCTTGCTTCCCCCTGATGCTCAACACATTCTCATCCTCAATCTGAACTTACAAAACACATACACATAGGAATTCAAACAAGCCTTCATATTCGATCTGGGTGAAAATTGTAAAAATACGGTAAAAAAAAATTGACGTGCATGTCGAAGCTCTTGATGCTTGACATGTCGGTGACGAAGGAATAAGCCTACGAGTTATCCTTAACATCCATGACAGTGCCAACGATGGACTTGGTGTAGATGACGTAACTCTGAGTGGGAAGATTTAGTATCTTCTCGAATACGTCTGACAGTCGGTGTCTTCATGACCCACTGCGAGGGAGGGAACACCACAATGAATTAATTAAAAAATCTGTGTTATCTTAGGAGTTGTCTACCGACGCAAAAAAATAGCTTGGACGACATTTTTTTGCTGGAATCCGGTAAAAAAAAATTCAAAAAATCAAGTAGTTGGAGTGTTTGAATTGCATTTTTGATAGTGGAAATGGATTCAGCACTATCAAAAACCCTTAGGGCACCGAAAATACAAAAGTTTAACAACTGTAAAAAAGATTCTGATAAATCTTCGCCGGAATTTTTTAGAATCTTACCAGAATTTCTGGGTTATTCTGAGGGTTTTTTAGACTACGACGTTATCTTATCGACGTAGCGTGTTAAAAATCCGTCCACATTGAACAAATCGCCATTGGAATAAATGAACAAACACGTGGCATCTTTTTAGAGGATCTGGACAGACAACAAAAGGCCTCACAACAACCCCCCCTTGCAAACACCTTAGCTGTAATTAATTAGATACAATATTTTGGGGAGAAAAATGATCTAATCAGCTTGTAACTCATAAGATAAGCTAGTTAAAATTGCATGCAAAGTGAATGTACTCCATCTTACTGTGAAAATTACACATCATTATACATCATTGAATGCGCTTTGAGCTTCCATCATCACAACATTTCTTTTACATGTGTTTTCAACATGGTTATTGATCATATCGCGGTAATGTTATTTTAGATGTGTAGTAGAAAATAAACATCGTCACATATAATCTATTACTGAATATCAAATTCTATTAGAAAGAAATTAATGAACAAGTTGTACTATGACATCTTATAACTTGAATTGTTTCCTATTGTAGCTATAACCAGTACCCATGACTTCAATCCATGTATTGAAACATCATACACGCGTAGATATGGGCCTCATAATTAACTCATCATTGTTATCCATTAACACATCACTGTTATATGTCCCAAAGCATCATTGTTATCCATTAACTTGGATTTACCCTAAACTATTGGGATCATCCATCCACCGAAACCTCTGAAATCGTGATGAGGAGTCATGATGGTCGAGTCACCCACAATTCCTTATCATTTAAAAATTAAATATCATTAATTATCATTCCATAATTCCAATATTTATTAAATATAAATTGTCGTGGTCATCCATCCATCGAGCCTCCAAAATCGTGATGACGAGTGTCTAGACTCAAGATATACAATTTGAGAATTCATTATCATTTACAAATTAAATATTGTGTGTCGACACAAGCATTCAATGAATCTTCCTTCCATCTCTTACAACCAATGAATCTTCCTTCCATTATCTTACCGCCCTCCACATGTTGAGGTGGGCTTGGTTTGGATGATTGGAATTCGAAATGTTTGACGCAAAATGATTTGCACACATTTTTGATCTGATTGAAAGGAAATTTTGGACTATGTGCAAAAATTGAGCTTTCCTCAACATTTAAATGCTGGAAATTGCAAACCAGAGGAGCCATACTTTCCCTCTGCAATTTCCAAGTCTCATTCCCATGCCATAATGTTCAACTTACACCCAACTCAAACATAGATTTTGCATGTAACTTCTAATGTGATGCTATGCATAGATTTATAAATTCCATTTTGATGGATGTAAAGTCTCTATGGATGCTACTTATAATGGTTAATGGTAGGAACGATAAATTACAAATCTTGAAATCCCAGGTCCTAAGCCATAACTATAGCCATAATGGTGGGAAATATAACTATACTAACGATCCTTCCTTAATGAATCCATGAAGTGTAGAAGTATACCTAAGTATACCCGTTAAGTATAAATGTATACATATAGAAGAATATATAGCATATAAGTTTACAATGAGGGAAATAAAGCCATACTGGTGGAAATGCATTTTCTGGCATTCATTTTTGTATACAACCTTATTTTTCTAGGATAGAAACTGATTTATTCCCTACCCAAGATGACCCAGGTGGATCTTGGTGGCCACCCACCTATTCCATTTGGACCCCCACCATCGGTTCTTTCAGTTTTTTAGTTTCAACACAACTTACTATTTTTAGCAGTTTTTCGGGTCCTGAACTTCCGGAGCCGTTTTGAGACCCTAATGATCTAGATGGATATTGGTGGCCACCCACCTATTCCATTTGGACCCCCACCATCAGTTCTTTCATTTTTTTAGTTTTAGCACAACTTACTATTTTTAGCAGTTTTTTGGGTCCTAAACTTCCGGAGCCGTTTTGAGGCCCTGAATGATGTTTTTTTGGCAAAACTGAGATCAGCATGAAAGTTACTTTAATGATTCTCACGTCAAAAGTTGTAGTCCTCAGATAGATATTTATAACAAGGTATTGAGTGCATCAAACAGAGATCACATGCCAAAGTTACGTACTCGGGAAGTTGATGTACTAATTTACCCAAACGGGGCCCATAGTTTTGGCACTTCATCTCCTAGGGTTAGGTTTTTGGATGTTTAGAGTTTTCCATTTTTTCTCAGCAATAAATAGGCCTTCAAGCGTCATTTTAACACAGTTTAAAGGCCTGTAGCCACCACATCTCTTCTCAGAAATATGTTACCATCGCCCTAGCTAGTTTATTTCCATTATATCTATAAGCATATTTCAGTCATCTGATTTTAATGAAATGAAGTTTTATTTCCGCTACATCTCTATGTTTATGTCTATTTCTGTATTTTATTGCGTTCCTGCATAAATTCAGATCAATGGTATCATAGCTGTCTGCTCTTTCTATGTTTTCTTTGCATGTTCCCAATGCGGTCAGGGTATAAGGAGTTAGGGATCGATCTGGTTGAACCCTTGCAAGATCAGCATCACAAACCACGATGAAATCCCATGACAGAAGAAAATAAAGATGAGGGAGCAGGAGATCCTATCAAATTATTTCTCGAGGAGGCCCTCGAGAAACAAAGGAATGCGATGATGGATAACTTTGCCCAGATCCTTCAACGACAACCCACTGGCGACGCATATGCATCCAACAACCACTCTGGAGGCGCCACTCCTTTCAAGGTACAGGTCAAATTCGACATTCCTATATTTGAAGGCCAGATAGATGAAGATGTCATAGATGTATGGTTGAATTTACTGGAAGGGTACTTAGTCCATGATTTCTCCGACCGAGAAAATATTACTTTTGCATCCTCAAAGCCGCCCCCATGTCAAAGACTAGTGGGAAACCTATTGTGAGAAAAATAACGGGAGGGAACCCTCTCTGTTCTCGGTCGCACCCACTTGGAATTCATTCCAAGATGGCATAAAGGAACAATATTACCCCGTGGGGAGCTTTGAGGACAAGTACATCCAATGGACCACGCTACGAAAACAAAGGGATCAATATGTGCATGAACTGACGAATTTGTTCCATACCCTGCGCACAAAGTTGGGTATTAAAGATTTAGAGAGAAATTTGGTGCTCAAGTACCGTAACTATTTTCACAGATACATTCAGGAGAAAATGGAGTTCCTTGACATTACCTCGCTTGGCATGACATATCGCTATGCTGCCAAGATCAAGCAAAAATTTAAGCAGAAGAAGTGAGACTTTGGATCTGCGAATCCGAAGCCAGGGAAAGGCGCCCCCGAACCGTAGAACAAGGGGAAAAACCAAAGCGGGGCAACTAAGAACAACACCACAAATCGAAAGAAGGACACAGGGAAGTAGTGTTAATTTCATAACAATCCCACTCACAACACAAACGAGTGTCAGGCCAAACAATGGTTGGTGGCCGAACTGAAGGCACCCAGAAAAGATGCATGTCCTGATCCTGAGTTAGAACTAGAAAAGAGCGATGAAAAATGGAAGAAGATCATTGATGCAGATCCCAGTGCCATTGTTGCCACCACCAAGTTCTAGAGGGAGGATCCCAAGGATCCAGAGGAGGGGGAGCACCTCTTCCATTCACAAATGTGGCTGAAGGGTTCTCCACTGCAATTCCTTGTCGATAGCAGAAGCCAAAAGAACCTTATTTTAGTAGAGGTCATGAAGCGACTTGGCCTACCAACCATATCACACCTGTAGCCGTATACCATTGGGTGGCTTCACCAAGGAATAGATCTTCACGTCCACTAGCTGTTTTTCCTTCCATACATCATCAAGACATTCACGAATGAGGTATTATGTGATGTTGCTCCTCTTGATGTGTCTGATGTATAATTGGGCCAACAATACTTATGGAAGCGACATGATGTGTATGAGTCTAGGCCTCGTGCTACTATTATTACTTTGGGAAATAAATTGTATAGGATACTGGAGGTAGTACCGCCTCCTACCATCTCTTTGACTACTGCAAAACAACGCAGTAAGATTGTTTCCCAAACCAGGAAATTTATTTTCGTTACAATTGGCCCACAGGGAAAGAAGAATATTATGGCCACAACCTCGAAACATGGCTCCCCTGCATGGTAGCGGCAGATGGACAAAGTCATGGAGGAATACGAGGACATTTTTTCCTCACCCATAGAGGTTACTCTACACTGTCAAGTCAAGCACTCCATTGATCTGACCCCAGGCACGTCGCCACCGATGTTTCCATACCTCATGCAACCACACAGAAAGAATCCACCTATATACTGCCTAAGGTTGATAAAGCAACCAAATTTATTGAACACATCCAGCATGTCCGCCAACAAGTCCATGACATCTTCGACAAATCCAATACCAAGTTCAGCAGAATTTGCCTCATCTAATGGAGGAAATCAATGAAATGGGGACCATTGCTTCCCAAGGGGGGATGAATGATCCAGGTGGATCTTGGTGGCCACCCAACTATTCCATTTGGACCCCCACCATCAGTTCTTTTAGTTTTTCAGTTTCAACACAACTTACTATTTCTAGCAGTTTTTCAGGTCTTGAACTTCCGGAGCTGTTTTGAGGCCCTAATGATTGAGGTGGATATTGGTGGCCACCCAAATATTCCATTTGGACCCCCACCATCGGTTCTTTCATTTTTTTAGTTTCAAAAAAACTTACTATTTTTAGCAGTTTTTCGGGTCCTGAACTTTCAGAGTCGTTTTGAGGCCCTAAACGACGTTTTTTGGGAAAACCGGGAGCACCATGGAAATTCCTTCAATGTTTCTCATGTCAAAAGTTGTAGTCCTCGAATAGATATTTCTAACGAGGCCTTGATCGCTTCAAACGAATATCACATGCCAAAGTTACGTCCCCGAGAAGTTGATGTACTGATTTACCTAAACAAGGTCCATAGTTTTGATGCTTCATCTCACAGGGTTAGGTTTTTGGATGTTTAGGGTTTTCCATTGTTTCTCAACAATGAATAGGCCTTCAAGCCTCATTGTAACATATTTCAGAGGCCTATAGCTGCCACATCTCTTCTCAGAGATAAGCTACCAACGCCCTAGCTAGTTTATTTCCATTATGTCTGTAAGCATATTTCAGTCATTTTATTTTAATGAAATGAAGTTTTATTTCCACTGCATCTCTCTGTTTATGTCTATTTTTGTATTTTATTGCATTCCTGCATAAATCTAGATCACAAGAACTTCCTATAACGACAATCCAAGGATGGGAACTAACATTATATCACCATGTATTTATGCCGAAGGTCTTGAACCAGAACGTAAGGTGCCATTGTAGACTGACTACCAGAATTATAACTATAATGGTTTAAGGATGGTAGGTTGATTATTCCTGTAAGAATATATATATATATATATATATATATATATATATATATATATATATATATATGAAGAATGAAGGGGGTTGTCCCGAGCGTTAGCTGTTGGCTTCCTCTTTATCTCCTTTGTCCTATCCTTTGGAGGAGGCTTGCGAAAATTGCCAAGTAGCTGAGAGTATGATCCAATATGAACCACCTCATCGCTAATATCTAAGGTCCTCATCGCTAATCTCTACCTCCTCTCGATGGAAAACATACCTTGCCCTGGATGTGGGTAGCCCTATGGCCTCCCAGAGCATGTTTTATCAGAATATGGGTAAACTTGTTAATACTATGCAAGCTTCCTCATTAGTATTAAAAATGTGTTATTATGTCCATGGATTTATGTGGAATGAGCAGGTTTTTTCCAAGATTTAATTTTTAAATGTCTTTCAATGATGTAGTTTCATAAACAATATGAAAAACATGCCAAAATCAAAGAACTAAAATTACATATACATCAAACCATAAGACAAGAAGTTTGATGAAGGAGTTCACCCTACTTGGGCTACATCTCCTTGGTCTGTCAACATGACTAGACCACTCTTCTATTTGGTGAAAAAAAGTACATATCAATATACTACCCTTACTATGTGGCTATCACCCCTTCAAGGTGATGTTATCCTACAAATAACTCTCACATATATTAGCAATACAACAATCTCCTATAGAGATAACCTATACGTCACCAATGAGTGCTAGAAAGCCCTCATGAATACACTCCAATTCCACACTGAAGCATACATAAAACTTAATGAATGAAGAATTAAAACTAGAACCAAGCCATGCTAGCCATAACTACTGCAACAACAGTTCTGTAAATGAGAAAAACCCCTACAAGGTCTCCTCCTTGATTAACAACTTCCAAAACTACTTCAAATGATTGAATGATCCATACACCGTCCTTGTAAAACCTGAAAATTGACCTTGAAGATGTGTTCAAAATAGAAAATAGAAGTTACCATTGGATTCAGAACATCCATAAACCCTTGGGTAGCCTCTTCTAGTTCTTCTATTGGTCTATAGGTCCTATAGACATGACCTCCTCTCCTGGTGGCCCTGGGCATCTTTAATATTCAAGTGGAAAAAAATCCATCAAGAAGTGCTCCTTTGCCTCTCAAAACATGTTCCAATGGATTCCCAACATGCCAAAATGCTAAGAATGACTATTTCTGAGCTCAATTTGGTCGAATATTGCCCAAGCTAGGCCTCATTTTCTCCAGGCCTAGAAAAATGCCACTAAAACTGGAAGAGTGCTAGTTAAGTCCACTAAAAGTGAAGTACCACCAAAATTGGCGTGCTCTGCTAAACATGCCGCCAAGTTAATCTGTGTGTTTAATTAATATAACTGCCATTTATTCTAATTAAGCCCAATGATAAACACGCTTAGAAATTAAGCTCTGGCGCTGGTCATGTGGTGCTGGTCATGTGGATAGGGGGCTGGCCCCCTCCTCCGTCCATTAGTGCAGAATTGAAGGCTCATATCCCGACGCGTTGCATAGTCTTTCAAGTTTCATGCGGATGGCATGTTGGTTAGAAGGTTGGCTTGTGGGGAAGAGGTTTAGGGTTCAAACTTGACCCTCGCTCCCATTATACAAGATTTTGCGCATATATTAATATATAAAAACTTGGAATTTGAACCATATTGCGACGAACTTTACCTTTGTATAATTGGACCTTGGCTTATGTTATGCGGATTTATATTATATTTCAAATCTTTAATAATTAAGTAATATATATATATATATATATATATATATATATATATATATATAATGTTATAAACATAAAATATGTTATATCATATATTATATATAAATAAATATATAATATTTAAAGTAAAAATTGAAATTCCCACCTTAAAAATATTAGAGAAATTTCACCCACATAGACCAAACTGGCGAATCTAAAAATTCCACTTGTCACATCCTCATTGGCAGAAACCTGAAGAATATTCCAGAATATTCCTTTCTTTTGCTGACAGGGCTGCCATGTCAGCAACCTGCACAAATTTTTCCTGTTCTACACGACAGTCGACGAGCTCTAACTCCCTCATACGAAGTCAGATTTTGACGAAATGAATTACGTCGGAATCAGGGCAACGAGCCGACCGTGTTCATTCAGGTTCCACACCTTTTTGAACATTTTGACCAAATTTTTGCTCCTGATTCAGATTCTGATCACACCTTCCCATTGACATGCTTTTGGACCCACAAAAGCTGATTATCTCATGAGTTCTGAACACTCTTATGTTTCCCAAGTTCTATCATCTTGATTCTACTTCGAGATATCCATGACAACCACTTTGTCACTAACATGCCTTGCCTTGCCTTGCAAATGGATTGGCTCTTCAACCACTGTTCTCCTTTTGCTGCTGACCCAAATATCCAGCACTTGCTGACTGATGTAACAATTTGTTGTACCAAAGCGATCCTTATTTTCTTGGAAAGCTAAATTTCCTTCCCACTGAGAATCAGGTTCATGCATGCGATGCAAGCTTCTCTTTTGGAAATCAATTTTCCAATTAGCCCATCTGAGTGAAATACAACTGTGAATTCAAATATCAACAAAATAGAAAAGAAATGACCTTTAGTTTACCTCCGCGGTTCCAAATTCCACATCTGGAAGAATGCATTCACCATATCCTTCTCTTCTTGCATCACACATACAAACTTGGTCTACAATGGCTGCAAAATTTTTCTTTGACATCTTGTCACAAACACACATGTAAGAAACATAACTTCATGACATATTCTTTTGCGCCTCAAAAATCAACAAATTTCACATCATGTGAACATCACCATGTATTCCCACATCTTGCTGTAAGACATCGACCAACATGTCAATTACTTATGCATGTTCAAACAAAATGAAATCATCAAAATTCCATTGTTCATACACACATCTATCATGCATGTATATGTTTCCTCAACTCTCCCACATAAGTACAATCATAATACAAAAATTCCACATTCATATGTACATGTACTCAAAGAGTTGAAATAAATAAATTTTCTACAATAAAGTGAGTCTCAACATACTCCTCTTTCAAACAAATTCTTGGTGCAAACATGCAACATACAATGTAAAGGAACAAACCATTTCAATGGTGCCTATCCAGAGAACCAAACACGTACAAGCTCTAGATGCAAAGTTCAACACCTTGCTGCTTCATGTCCTCTTTTGCGACAATAGGTACATGATACCCAATCATCATTGTCATCTGAAGACTATCTTCTGGCGCAACATACCCCATGCCTTCATGCTTAGGCCTTTCTTTCGCCTCTATTCGATTTTGATGCCTTGCTGATTTGCACCAAGACCCAAGACTTCTTGGTATCCCATATTTTCCAAGATCTTGGATCCAATAACTTTGCTGTGTCTTTCAAAGGTTGAAAAAGAATTTTCATTTATATGTGCACACAAGTAAGAAGCATATGCATGCTCACCATTTTTCTCATCTTTTGATTGAGACACAAAGATGGCTTCATACTCCTTCCATATTCTCAAGGTGTCCTCTTGAGCTCTTGCATCTTCTTCTTCCTGCTCCTCAACATAAGATGCTGATTGTACCTCTCCCACATCACGTGGACATGAAACACAAATGTTTCCATCTTCCATCTTGGATGGACTTTCTACATCAACAAATTGCATCAAATTTGTAGAAAACAAAGAAGTTTGTGGTGAAGATGGTGGTGAAACACCATTATTTTTACATTCTTTCCTTATGAGATTTGTAGGATTTTCTCCTTGAGATATTCTCTTCAAAGCCTCAATAATTTCTGAAGGTGAAACTTGAGGTGGGGCTTGTTGCAATCCTAGCCTCCTTCTCCTTATTCCTATTTGGGAAGTTATACCAACAAGATTTCCTTCTCCTCACCGGAGCTTCAACCTGGTAAGCATTTTATCCTTACAAATAGACATCCCTCTTTGCACAAAGCAACACAAGAAACAATGAACCTTAAGATATCATGCCAACTTGATCTGAATATGGGTAAAATTGTTAATACTATGCAATCTCCCTCATCAATATTAAAAATGTGTTCTTATGTGCATGGATTTATGTGGAATGAGAAGGTTGCTTCCAAGATTTAATTTTTAAATGTATTTCAATGATGTAGTTTCATAAACAATATGAAAACCATGCCAACATAAAACAACTGAAATTACATATACATCAAACCCTAAGACAAGAAGTTTTATGAAGGATTTCACCCCGCCTGGGCTACATCTCCTTGCTCTGTCAACATTACTAGACCACTCTTCTATTTGGTTAACAAAGATACATATCAATATACTGCCCTTACTATGTGGCTATCACCCCTTCAAGGTGATGTTCTCCTGCAAATAGCTGTCACATATATAAACAATACAACAATCGCCTATAGAGATAACCTATACATCACCAATGAGTGCTAGAAATCCCGCACGAATACACTCCAATTCTGCACTGAAGCATACATAAAACATCTTCATAAACTTAATGAATGAAGAATTAAAACCAGAACTGAACCATGCTGGCCATAACTGCTGCAAAAAAAATTATGTAAATGAGAAAAACCCCTACAAGGTCTTCTCCTTGATCAACAGATTCCAAAACTGCTTCAAATGACTGAATGATCCATACACTCTCCTTGTCAAACCTACAATTTGACCTTGAAGATGTGTTCAAAATAGAAAAAAAAGTTACCATTGGATTCAGAACATCCAGAAACCCCTGAGTAGCCTCTTCTGTTTCTTCTATTGGTCTACAGGCTCTCTAGGCATGACCTCCTCTCTTGGTGGCCTTGGGCATATTTAATATTGAAGTGGGAAACAATCCATCAAGAAGTGCTCCTCTGCCACTGAAACCTATTCCAATGGAATCCCATCATGCCAAAATTCTAAGAATGACTCTTTATGAGCTCAATTTGGTCGAATATTTCCCAAGAAAGGCCTCATTTACTCCAAGCCTAGAAAAATGGCTCTAAAATTGGAAGACTGCTAGTTAAGTCCACTAAAAGTGGAAGTGCCACCAAAATTGGCATGCTCTGCTAAACATGCCTCCAAGTTAAACTGTGTGTTTAATTAATATCACTACAGTTTAGTTTAATTAAGCCTGGTGCTAAACACGCTTAACAGTTAAGCTCCGACGCTGGTCATGTGGCGCTGGTCACGTGGATAGGGGGCTGCCCCCCTCCTCCGTCCATTAGCGTGGAATTTAAGGCTCATATCCCAACACATTGCATAGTATTTCAAGTTTCATGTGGGTGGCATGTTGGTTAGAAGGTTGGCTTGTGGGGCAGAGGGCCGGGGTTCAAACCCGACCCCCGCTCCCATTATACAAGCTTTTGTGCATATATTAATATACAATGACTTGGAATTTGAACCATATTACGATGGACTTGACCTTTGTATAATACATCGAACCCCTTTGTGCATATATTAATATACAAAGACTTGGAATTTGAACCATATTACGACGAACTTGACCTTTGTATAATCCATCGAACCCCTTTTTATAATTGGACCTTGGCTTATGTTATGCAAATTTATGTTATATTTCAAATCTTTAATAATTAAATAAAATATCTATATAATATATAATATTTAATATAATATTTTAAATATAAATAATTGAGCAGAACCACTCTTCAACAAACTTTCTTATGGGTTCTTTTGTAAATATTATAAATAACAGATTGTAGAATGTAGAAAAGGCTTCTCTCCTCTACAATTCTGGAATTCTAAAAGCACTTCCGTAATATGAATTTAGAGTTGTAGGTGGGAGGAGAGGAATCTTAGATCTGGGGATTATTGAGGTTTTTATTTTACATTCTGAGTTATGTATAATGAATAGAGTTTTCAATATTGTAGCTCTAGTTTTGAAAGCATAAGTTCAGGCATTGTAAAAGACTGTTAGAGGCCGGAGTTGGAGAAATGGACTTAATAAATTGGTATTATGATACTATTATTTTAAATGTTGGTTTTGATTTTACGATAACATGAATGTGTTAATTTACTTTTGTATTTGTGCACTTTTTTCGGTATGAGTAATTTACCTCAATTTTATGTTATTATTTATCTCTATTCTTATGGGCTAAATTCTGATTTCTGAGTAACTATTTACTCAGAAATCTGTCTTATAAAACTAATTTAATGAATAGTGATATGTTGTGAAATTTTTCCGCATATTATTGTTTAATTATTCAAGTTACTGATTAAATGATCAATATCATTTTGAGAACTTCTTCTTGAGTGTTGTTGATTGATTATTTCAGTTAAGAGGTCTCTAGATAGGATGTGTTTGGTATTCACAATGTCAATTAATTGAACTACTTCGTTTGCTTGATATTCATTATAAGCCAGACATATTTAAATCCCAATTATTTAAAATAACTTGATCTCGGTTGGGATAGATCTATATCTGTCTAATTGAGATAGGATTAAGATAGTTCCTTTTGATTGCATCTTAGAATAATTTTTCATATAGATTAAATTCTACATCCCTAAAAAGTCCTCTTCCCAAAGAGGAAAAACTTTAATTGTGGCTTGGCTAAGCCCAAATTAGCTTAAGGATCACTTTCTTGCCCGATCAATAATAGAAATGATCTGATGTCTCTTTCCCATTGGTAGAAAAAATTCATATTTTAAGCTAATGGATATTGAGAGAAGGTAAATGGACCTAGTTAAACCAATTGGAGCCACTATTCCAAACGGAAAAGGAACTGCTTTAAGGTTCGGACTGGGTGGTCATCCCCCATGTTGTTGCAGCGAATTTCTAGGCATCAACAGAACTAGCATTGGGAAGCTTGAGGTCATCTGATCCAGGATTCTCAGCCCCCATTTGAAATTGTGGGATTTGAGGAGTGTTTAATCCACTTGCAAGCATTACAATACACATTATTGCATTCTCTTCTCAATTATTAGTTGATGAACCAAATCGGTCAAGGGCATTAAATCCCTTTCCTTGGATCCACTTCTCAAAATTGCTTGAATTTTTACTTGGGTGATCGATCACGATCTCAACATCCCTCTTATTATTGGTTGAGGAACCAAACTGTTCAAGGGTATTAAGTTGGGGTGCATACCTGGATATTTGCATCTCTTTCCCTTCATCCACTTGTCAAACCTGCTTGAATTCCCACTTAGGTGATCAATCTCGATCACAACATCACTCTCACTTATGTTTCTTTCTTTGGCTTAGTTATCATGTTTATGTGGTTCTTTAAGATGTTCACCAACACAATATTCATGGGTCTCAGAGTGGCACTTGATGTGACCAAACAAGCCTTTTGAGGAACTGAATTCCTTCACACAAGGATAAAAAATTATATAGGAATCAATGGATTTGGAGTCGAACTCGTGATCTACGAGAAACGAATCGTCCCGATCTGCAAATCGCTAGCTACGCTTGGGATTCCTTCGGAGAGCATACATTAGGTTTCTCCCATTGACATCCAATACCTCTTTTTCATATTTGTCCTTCATCGATTTGTCGTCCGAATATTTGGGCTTCTTGGTATTTAAGTTCAATTTCAATGAGTTTTTCTGCATCCATGGAGGCATGGGCATGAACTTTCATGTGACCACCAAGAGCTCTTCCTGAGACGAATATCTTGTACATGTAATTCAACTGGTGCTCCCCTTCTTCCTGTTTCTTGAACATCTCCATGCCTTGGGTGGTGGGATACAATATATCCTCAGTGGCCATGCCGTAAAATATTCTCTAGCTTCAATAATAAGCACCAATTCTTGAACAGATTAAACCAATGGACTAAAAATTCAAGCCATTCATATTGAATATTCAAATACGAGCATCGATTTCATATAAATTTAAATGAAATCAATTGGATGACGGTTAATTGCATACGATGGGTTTCTTAATTGAATTTCTTACAGGGTGGGATTTCCTTGGAATAATTGGAGTTGAAGGAATGGGAAGGTAGTAACGAAGAAAAGAGGAATCCCAAGAGAAGAATCATGGAAAAATCAACTAACGCTAAGGAAAACCTTATAAATTGTCTCATCATCATAATCTAAGGCACTAACATGATAACTATATCAACCTGAATCTATTCCTTCTTTTATCCAGTGGCTTAGACTAGGCATCTCATAGAGGGATGATTCCGCTACTGCTGCTTGTTTCGACTTACCGCTGCACTCCTTCTTGATCCAAAAGGAAATAGAGAAACGCTTCTTATATCACGAGAAATTTTAATTTCTATCTACATATTCTCTACCAGACTTCTTTGCAGGGACAAGAAACACAGTGGGATATGAATTTCAAGTAGAGCACTTCAACTCACCAAGGAGTCACTTTGGTGCATTTCAAGTTGAATTTGTGAAAGAGTTTCAAAAGCCAGAGATATACCACTGTTGTGGCTAACTAATTTGTGATAAAGGTGGATGTCGTGATCTGCGAGATATGTAGAAATCTTGGTCATGATCCCCTGCCCTACACTATAGAAATACAATAGCACTATGATGGTTGTGCATTGCGACTTCTTCGGGCTAAGAACTTACTGTATGGAGGACCGACACAAGCATAGAAGTTTGAAAAGAATTTGTTCATTGTCAATACCGTTGGCGCTGGAAATAGAGGCCAGGATCATAATCAAGATAGCAGAGGTCCATGGAAGAATTTTAAACATCCTCCACCACAGTGTTATAACTGTAATGAAGTGGGGAAATTCACATGCAACTATCTGCAACCTCATTAGCCTCACTATAGGCACTACAAGAATATATAATACAAAGGACTACCCAGAACTGATTGAGAAATGGGAGGTGCAATATAGAAGGAAGCGCAGTGAAAATATGGTGAATTCTGAGCCAAGGATCCTTAGTGGAGATCTAGTGGGTCGCACATGTATAGGCATTAATATCATCACCGAGGGAGGAGCCAAGACGAGTGTGGATGTGGGAGTTGTGGATTAGTGGACTATCCGTAGCACTATGCAGAAGGTGTAAGTGTTTTATGTAGTTCATAAGAAAGGATATTTACGAGATGCGGGAGATGTGATGCAGAAAGTCATCCAAATGATAATTTCGGGGTCGCTCGATATTTCCAGTGGCCAAGAAGGTAAATCCCTGGCTTTGGACTTGGGTGATGGTCTGTTTTATCTGATTGGGGTTTTACGAGCTCGAAGGACATAGTCTACCAGTCTCTCGAGGAAAGAAATCAAATAACATAGTATGCCAGTTTTCCAGTTACGAACTTGAAGGTTGAAAAAGGGAAGGTCACATGCCAAAAGGATGAAAAATGGAAGTTCACATGTCAAATTTTTATTAGTTAGAACGACGAAAATAAAACTTTGTGATTGGTTGGGGTGAACAATGTTTGCTCACCCAATCCCACAAAGAAAATGACCATTGGCGTAATAAACGTAATTAAATATATATGTATCAGGGAAAAAATATGCGAGGGCATATTTTAACATTTTAATGTGGAGAACGTGAATTATAAATACAATATTTCAGTGTCAACTACATATATATTATACTAGCCTTGATACATCTCAACTCCGTATCGACCAAGCGTTTAGAGGGATCAAATCTCTTTTCACTCTAAAAACGTTAGAATCTCAAGAGATTTGATCCCTCTAGGCGCTTAGTAGATCCAAAGTTAAGATGGATCTAGGTTGCAGGTTATAAAAAATTTTGACTTAAGTTTTTTAAATTTAAAAATAGATTTAATTTTGTAAACCGATTTTGAATTAGTTAAATTGTATTTTTTAATAATTTATTTTAAAAATTGAATAAGTTACACATTTTTTTTTCTTATTAAGAACTAACTAAAATATTTTACCTTTACTTATTTTTAGATTGAATATCAATTACTTTTTTCCCCAGGAAAAAATTCGTAATTTTTCATTAATATAGAAAAATTACATGTTACATTTTACATATAATAACCATCATAGATCATGGTTTTGTATCCTCGCCAAGGAGGAAAGTAGTATGCAAATATCAGTGCATATATTCTGCAAGTATCAGTGCTGGTAGTTCTAAACTAATCACTACTATGTACAAAAAAAGATAAAAACAAGCTAGCAACCGATAATAAATAGAGCTGATAATAACATCAACATAATATAGTTGACAAAGATCATGTGCCTGTCAAAATGCAGTCAAGGAGTGACTGCTCTCATATCCTGGAAATCATCAATGAAAGGTCTGTGAAAATATCAATAAACCTGTTCCCCATCATGTTCAGTGATGAACCATCTACCCCAATCTAGCTCCGCTGCTTCTTTGGAAAGCTTGTCTGCCACTTGGTTCCTCTACCTGTAAATGTGAGTGACAAATATTGTGTCAAAATAATATTTCATAAGATGCACCTCCCTCAATAATGATGTAAGTGTGTGTGTATAGCACTGTCCATGAGAGTTGAACCAATTTATGACAATTTGTGAATCTCCAAAGATCTGCAATCTGTTGCATCCTTTTTCACGGGCAAATAACAGGAGAAGTCGGAGGCTAAGAAGTTCAGAAAAATTGTTTGTGCTAGGGCCCAGTCCCATTTTGAGGTGAAAATAATGAGTGGCAGAGATGAATAGAACTGCACCGCCCCCACACCCATGGTTATTTGAAGCCCCGTCGAAGTAAGCCCAGGGATGAGAATGATCAATGTTTTCAGGTATGATGTCCTTTGTTCGGGTGGATTGTTCCTCATCTGGTATGAGGCTGTAAGTGGATATGATGGTAGAACATATGTGATCCCAGATCACCTGTGTGCCTTCAAACTTTGGATCGATTCTTCCTGGTCCAAATGCCCCATGAAATCAACAGAGGGAGATTTCGAAGTTTGTTGCAGGTGGCATCATTCCACCATGTAGACCAAGCCTCAGATAAAGATGATCCATGCCATGTGAGTGCACAACCCAACGCTTGAGTAACCAATTGCCAAATATTTTCGATTAATGGGAAATCGAGGAACAAATGCTGAGCATATTCTTCATGTGCGAAATAGAAACAACATCTGGACAGGCCCTAGATAGCTCGTCTTCGAAGGTTGTCCATGGTCGGTATGCTGTTATGGAGAATGCACCACATAAGTAATCTAGTTTTGTGAGGTGCCAACAGCTTCCAGATTGAATGCCACCACCAAGGTTTATTAGGGGGTTCCTTAGGTGTACAAAGAGTGATATATCCAATCTTCAGGGAGTATTGTCCTCTGGATGAGAGAGCCCATAAAATTTCATCCTCCTGGTCTGAGAGGTGGATGTGAGTTGCTTGAAGGGCCCTGATGTATCGGGTACAGTCAGGATGGCCTTCATTTGGTAACTCGAGATCCTGCATAGATAGCCAGCCCTGGGCATGCCAATTAGTCCGTAACGGATCAGCCACCTGTGCTAGATAGAAATAGCTAGCATGATCAAGGTGATTTATGATATATTGTGGCAGTTTAAAATTTCTCCCACTGCCCGACCATGAGTCCTCACCCAATCTGACCATAGTACTTGATCCAATTTTCCAAGTCAGTCCTTGCTGGATAAGGTGCGTATATTTAGTGATGGCCTTCCAGATGATCGAGGAACCCAGACAGTGATGAATAGTACCACGGATCCAATCCATAGTATTCTGGGGGGTGATGTATTTGGTGCCAGTAACCTCCTTCCACAGGCTGTGCCCAGATATAAGGTGCTAACCAAATTTAGCATCCAGTGCTGATGCAAAAATGGGGAGATCCTTAATACCCCAATCACCCCAATCCTTTGGTCGACTGATTTTATTCCAAGACACCCAGGCAAAGGTACGCTCACTACCCAAGTTCCTCCAGAGAAATTGTCTGCAAATTTGCTGAATGTGGTTAGTGACACCTTTGGGGAGCCACGCAAGTGACATCCAGTAAACAGGGATAACTTCTAGGACGGATTTGATTAATACCAATCTTCCCGCTCGCGAGAGCCATTGATGATGCCAGATATTGATTCTGCACTCTACTTTTGCAATCAGCCAATTCCAATCCTTTATCTAGTAGTCATTCGACTTTAGGTGGAATCCAATATATTTCATGCCATCCCCAATGTAACTGTGCACATAAGGGAATTTCAAAATTTCAAGCCCCTATTATTGTACAGAGCATCTTGTCAATATTATGGTTGATTCGCTGTGGTTGGGAGCCATACCCGTAGCTCTACAGAAAATATGAAGGATTTTATCAAATTGTGAACAATCCTGACAAGAGCCATCCAAAAAAAAATCACATCATCCACAAATAATAAGTGAGTCAACTACAGGAATTCATTAATTCTAATTCCATGGATGTCACCAGCTTCCTTTTCCCTATTAATGAGGGTCGAGAGGCCTTCCATGACAAGGACAAATAGAAGTGGTGAGAGGGGGCATCCTTGCCTAAGACCTCTACCTGCATGAAAGAAATCAGATGCAGGCCCATTGATGATGATGCTGTAAGTGGAATTGCTGTTACAACCCATAATCCAGTTTGTTAAAGATAGGGGGAATCCCGTATGGATGAGGATGAGATGAATGTAGTTCCAATTAACATGATCAAAGGCTTTGGCAAGGTCAATTTTAAGGATGGTGCTTTTAAGATTATTGGTTTTAATGGCATGCAGGACCTCCTGGGTAGTGCCAATGGCTTCATGAATTTGTCTGTCGTGGAGAAGTGAAAATTGCTCCTTGGCAACATGAGAAGAGAGAATGGGTTTAATACAATTTGCAATGATTTTGGAAATAATCTTGTAAATGAAGTTGCAGAGGGATATTGGTCTGTAGTCATGGAAGGTAGCCTGGTGATCATTTTTTGGGATCAGAGAAATGAATGTAGAGTTAAAACCATCATAAATCCGACTAGATGTTCTACTATATTCAATGACCTGGAGGAGGTCGCGGCCAATAAGTTGAAAAAAGTGCAGATATAATTCAATTGGCAAACTATCTCGTCCAGGGCTTTTGTATTTTTTAAACCTTTTCAGCACACCTTCGATCTCACCCATGGTGATCGGTGCATTGAGATCCTCTGCCTGCTCATCATCAACAAACATGTGAAATGCTCGAGAAATATTCATGATATCTGATAGGTTGATGTTTTGTGGTGCTTTGTATTGATTTGTGAAATGATGGATACCCAAATCTGAAAGCTATGCATGTGTTTTGGCCACATATCCAGTATGATCAGATTGTTCCCAAATAGTGTTGATGATTCACCTTCCTTTAGCACATTGCTGAAACAAATTTGTATTTTCATCGCCGACTTTCAACCAGATAGCCCTGCTTCTTAACCTACACTCCTCTTTTGTATTATGGAGGATATTTGCCCTGGAGGTTTCTAGTGCAATCAGCTGCTCTTTGGAAGACGTTGAACAGAAGCCCAAGTAGTCCAAATCAGTGAGCTAAGATATATCCAATTCAATTCTATTCAACTCCTCCTCCTCGAGCTTTTTTTTTTTTTTTTTTTTTCGATCCCAACGGATAGTGATTGCTTTGATACGCTTGATATTTTCATTAAAAACCCTAGCAGGTTCCCTATCAGGAAAAAGATTGCAATGTTGCCACTCCTGTGTGACCAGTTGATGAAATCCTGGATCATGTAACCATCTAGCATTGAATTTGAAAGGTGGATGCGGTTTCTATTCACCTGCTAGGAATTCCAAATAAACAGGTGAGTGATCCGAGGCCCCACCCCTGCCCACCCACTGTCTTGATCTAACCATTTGATTATGAAATGGCTACTTGATAAGGAATATATCAAGGCGACACGCTAGTGCAGCCCCATGGGTGCATCTATTTCTCTAAGTAGGTTACTTCTTTGGCATGTCAATATCGATGAGTTCATCCAATTCCAGATTTGTGGCGAAGAAATTGGATAGCGGATCATGGATGGCATGTGGTCCCCAAGATTCCGAGATCCCAATAGAAAAGTTTAAGTCTCCACCAAGAATGATATGATCTTGTTGAAGCAGAGGGCATCGAAGCAAAGATAGCCAATAAATATCTCTGTTAATGCATGGACCGTCGACATTTATTAAGGTGAAAGAATGTGCAAAATCACAAGTGGAGAAATCCATGCCTATGACACCCTCCTGCCCCCAACAATTCGTTTGAGTGGTCCTGTTGTTGATGCCTAAAGTGTAGCCTCCAGATCGACCATGGGCATCATTTAACACGAAAGTCCAGTTCAGGAGGAGAGAGATAAGGGTTTTGTTTATGGATACACCATCCCCCAATGTTTCCTGAAGGAACAGGGCATCAATGGGAGTGGTAAGATGGATTTCCTTAAGAGCCAGTTTCTTGATGGGGTTGGAAAGTCCCCTACAATTAAAAGAGAGACAAATCATAATGGAACCCCATATTTGGGTTCCCTTGCTCTAAGAACCCGAAGTAGGGATGATTGAGTACCCGCCTCCACCTCCATATTGGCTCTACGGATAGCCTTTGAGATCATAGAAGGTTTGCCTCTTGATTTAGATGATGGGTGACCCGACCCCGAGCCAATGTCGAGCTCTGACAAGGTGGGCTGCTGAATAGATGATCTCAAGAAGTATTAGTGCCTAGCTGATGAGGAGTCAAATTCCGTATGGGGGGATAAGCCAGATGACTCTCCAGAGGTGTGGGAAATGGTGATGGTGGGGGGGGGGGGGCGGGGATGCAACAGAGAAACTAATGGAGTGCAATGAAAAAAATGAATAGTGTACAGTAATAGATGATGCAGGTGATAAAAAATTACTAATAGTAGAAGAGGGCAGAGAGGTACCTAGAACCGAGGTCGGATCCTTCTGAGAAGAGTGGAAAGGCAAATAGTGAGTCCGAGCTTGAGTAATCGGCCAGAAAGGTACCACAGTCAAGGACAGATTAACGACATCCATCGGTTGTACATAAGGTGTTGAAATAATAGTGACCGGATCAGTTTGTGTAGCCATATGAGAAACCGTCTTATAGAGTGGAAGCCCTGCACCCATGAGTGGGAATTCTTTGTAAATATGCCCAACCGAATGGCATCGCCTGCATCTAAATGGAATCCCCTCGTAGTCCAACATCTACTGCCAGACCATCCCTTTGAAAAACATGTTATAATTGTCGTGGAGGCCATCCCTAGTATCCAAGAATAATAGAATGCGAGCAACAGAATAAATACCCGACTCTAAATAAGATCTGTCATGATCTAGATATAGGTTTAAGTCTTCCCCAATGCTGTGAAGAGTGGCTTCATTCCAGAATTGAAGCGGAAGCCCTGGTAATCGCATCCAAATAGGTCCCGCAACCGAATTGTCCTTGTTGGGGTTGAAGAGAGGGAACCATCGTTTCAATAGTACAAGGTGCATTTCTATGTGCCAGAATTTGGTAAGAACCCAGTCCACTAGAGCAGGCTGTGAAAAAGTAAGGGAGAACTAGCCCCTATTAAGAAGTATGACCCCTAGAAGTTGCTCCATGTGACCTCCCCATATTTATTCTATCCAGAGCTTTAGTCGCACTGTGGAGTATTTGCGGCCTCAGACCTTTCCCACAAGAACTGTGGCTGCCGTCAGTTCGATGTTAGCCATACCCCTATCTCTCCCAATATTCGCGTTTTGACTGTGCCAATTCTTGGTAGGTCGATATTTTTTTCCCCTTCCTCTATGCAGGTTCTAGTCCTCAGAGTCTACACCAGGTTCTCCCAATCCGTCAAAATCAGATGAAGGTTGTGCTTCAACCGTTTGTGCATCAAATGGTATATTAAAAAAACATCCAGAAGCCGCATTCGGCTTTGTCGCAACAGTAGAAGAAATGGGCAGATGTAATGACGCCTCCCCATCGATGCAAAGGTTTGCAAATGCAAGGGCTTCCGCACAAAGATTTTCTATAGCCTCAATAGTGCTTGAGCCCATAGCAGTGGTGTATACCTCTGGTAGGTCAGGTGTGTCTTGTTCCTGGTGCTCCCAGAGACACAACACAAAGGGCGATGGAATAGTAAAAGCCAGAGAGTCCAAACTACCCACAAATGGTTCAGAACTGCTCGCAAGCATGATCGACAGAGGTAGTTCTGGCCGGTGCAGGCACCATATCCTCCATGGTCACCACATCAGCACATGTCCCCTTCCCCCAGATATCCACACCCTCCAGAGGGTCCGAAGAATAATCAAACTCTTCTTCGTAAATACTCATGTCCATATGATGGGTCCGGACAGTAACCATCACAGTCTTGGAGAGTAACAGAGTGAAACGGAGCTACTCGAAAATGCCGCTGGAAGAAGCCGCGTGAACCGACCACAACCCAAAATATTGCGGTGAATGCTGATAGCAAAGAGGTTACCGACATATGTCGCAGTGGTCGCCCTCAATATCAATTACTATCTAAGCAATAGACAAATATGTATCATAATTTTAGAATCATAGTTTCAACCATACTAAAATTTTTACTTTATAAAAATATCTTTGCAATTTTTTTTAAAAATTAAGTTGTTTTGCATGTAATTTCATATATACAAGTTTGATATAAGTTCACCAATAAATAATCTATAATAATTATTATCTCATAAGAATAAACATCATTATGATAACCATCTAACAAACATAGACATCATCTAAGATACACATTCAAATTCAATACCATCATCTAATTATATACACCTCTAGCACATATAAATGTCATTAGCTAGCACACAAATCTAATAATCTAACAGGAAATAATCATCGTGATCACATCTAACAAAACACATACATTGTAATTTAATATCATCACCACACACATCCTCAAACTAAGATAAATCTCGTGTCAAATAACTGCTATCATGTACACATATATCTGCAAGCACATTAGATGAACATATCTAACATGACCTAAAAATGTACACATCAACACCAACATATAAATTATGTACATAAACATGACAAAAAAAATGCACCACACACACACACACATATACAAACAATTCAAATAAATACATCAATTTAAATAAGTTCAACCAAATATCCGATAAAACATACGTAGTAGTGTCAACCTGGTATGCAGTAGAAGATGATGGATGGTAAACTATTGCATGATCAAGTACATCTATCGAACTCAGTTGAGGTGCATGAGGAGGTGGTTGGTTTGCAATATAAGATGATGGATGGTCAACTATTGCCTCTATGTAGTTTTTCAAACTTTGAGGTGGAGGAGGAGGTGGCTGGTTTGTAGTAGAAGATGATGGATGGTAAACTATTACCTCAACGTGATTTTTCGAACTTTGAGGTGAAGGAGGAGGTGGTTGGTCTGCTCTGTCAGGAGAAACATAAGGGACATCCTCTAGCTCTGACATCTCATCATTAGGCGACTAGCGAGGAGGTGTACTACCAAAAGGAAAACCGACACCCTGATGGCCATGATACGATGGGGTGGTACTACCAGAAGCATCATGATCACCACCCTCATCATCATGGTCATGATCATCCCCCTCATCATCATCATCACCACCCTCATATGATGTATGTGTTGCTACATGATGCCCTGCATCCTTCATTTCTACCAGTACCCTACTAGCTCTGATGATATGTCACATAAGAGACATCATCTCTCGCGAACAATCCTTGTAGATATCCACAAACATCGAATCTACGCTGATATATTGATACCTCACAAGGCATAATCCCTCCCAAACCAAAAATATTGTCAATCTGTCGCAAGTGTCCATCCTAAATCGTACACCAACCCTCCGCCCTTGGACCACACCCCCTGATGGTATTCCTCACCCTCTTGGGCCTCACCCATCTCCTCATCTCCTCCATTCGGCAATGGGGGAGGAGGCATGTCCCCATCAAATGAGCCAATGTCTACAAAATATATCCTACACAAAAATAATTAGTAAATTTCATTAAATATTTTAATAAAACAAGTTAAAGAACATGCTAGAATATATTTTATTCTAATTCATTAAATTTTTTTAATGAAACTAGATTAATTTAAAGAAAAATCTAGTATTAACTCTATCATTTGGAGGCTCAGTTGTTGTGAAGAGGGTGTTGTGACATTGTCTCCAATCAATCCCCGCATACAAAAATGTCATTGCAACAAATGCATGGTCATCCTCACTATCTAGTAGTGCCAACAACTCGGTAGAAATCTTGGTCAGATACTCCGGTAGGCCCCTTTTGGGCATCATCCTCCCCCACATGCGCATTTGGACCTCAGTGATCGACCTAGGAGGGTGAAGGTTAAATGTCGGAATTTTCTACGGAAACCTCTCAAAAAATAAAATAAAAATATCGGAAGCACGACATCTATCTAAATCCATGCAAAAATTCCTCAAAAAATGGCAGACCATATGATGCAACATGGCACCTGAATCAAAGAATCAACATAATACAAAAGAGGGAAACTAATGCACTGTCCATCACTACTAGAGTGTGCAATGGTGGTGACTAATAATGAGAGGCACCTAAGCTCCTGTGCAAAAAATTTAGAAATCTGTAACTGTCCACCATGGACTTGAAAATATGCTGGATGGATCGCATGAGGCCCAACATATCTCTGAGTGTAGACAAGATGAGACTTAGCTGCAACCCCGTGGGGGACATCAAGGAATTGGGGAAAATTATCCCATCTCTTGGATAGGCTAGTGATAAAGTATATATCCTCGTTAGTGGGTCTATACCACACCTCAAGACCGACATGGAAAGATTTCTCTTGGGCACTCGATCATATGCACCAATAAGACAAAGTGCGCCTTCAAAGATGTAGCCTCCTCATATAACTTGAGGAGGCCTACATCCCCCAAGAGCACTCGAGTTGCTGCACTAATAGGGAAAGTGTATAAATCCTTCTCCCTCTCTCTAGCCTCCCATGGTCAGACCATATTGTATGGGTCTGCCTACTGCTCCTGATCCCTCTATTGATGTATCTGATACATGATTGACATATAAAATACATCAGCCTCATACATACTATATATATATATATATAATGAAACATTTATTTATAAATATGGAAACATAGCTTTCAATTAAAAAAAAAGGTTCATCGGTGTGCTCAAAATGCAGTCATGCACCGACTCCGATGCGCTTCCAACTATAACAACACCAATATTGGTACACACATAAATATGACGCAGCGTTGTTGGTTAACAAATTTGAATTTTGATAGAAGCACAACACACTTGGGCACCAGTGCACACTTATAACCTTTTCGCACTGGTATGAAACGTTAAGGTTATCAAATGCTATAACTATTTTTTTAAATATTATTTTGTGGTGCATTTGGTAAATATAAATGCATCAGGTTTGAGGCACCGATCTACAATTTATCTCTTCCCCGATGCATTTTCATTTACAAAACACACTCCAACAACCACAATGCGTTATGTTCACACACCGAAATGCGATGCATCCTGTAAATTTACAGGGTGCACCACGATCGGTGTGAGACAAACATATCGAGCACACAACGTGGTGATTTTTTTTTTCAAAAATAGTGGAAAATTTAACCTAATTTGTAATTATAATACGCAAAAAAATTAAATTACAGAGAAACATAGACATTACATGGACATTTGGTCATCGAGAGGCATTGTGGACATGTAATGGAGAAAACAAAATTCTAAAACAGTTTGAAAAAATTGGAAACTCAGACAGTGAGAACAGTATGGAAGGATACTGAGAAAGAGAAGCACTGACGTCAAGGCACTTGCATGAGGCAAGAGTGGCACTGGTGCTTCAAAGCTTTCCAAAACTGTAGATGGTAAAAATGAAACTTACAACCAAGAGGTTATTTTTCTTTTTAACCCTCCTTTTGTGTGTTTCGCTAACCACATCGGTGTGTAATAGATCCATGACGCACCACATTTTTTTATATTAAAAAACTACCGCAGTGATTTTTTTGAGATGCCCCGAGGCGTTTTTATACAAGTACCGCATCGGTGCGTAATATATCCAAGACGCACCACAATTTTTTTTAATTAAAAAAATACCACAGTGCTTTTCTTGAGATGCCTAGAGGCATTTTTATACAAGTATCACATCGATGCTTACTTTTACTATAACACTGCTTTATTTTTAGAAATTAAAAACTGCCTAGTGGTGCTCTTTATAAGCCTCGGGGCATTTTTGTACATTTACTGCACCAGAGCATTGTTGGAAAATAACACCACATTTTTTCTAAAATTTAAAACTATGGCAGTGCTCCTTAGTGGTATGCATTGGGTCATTTTACTACACAAAGGGCACCAATGCTATTGACTATTCAAGCAGCTATGGGTTGTGTTATTTAGAAATCGTGTTTTTTTATATAAAAATAAATTTTCCATGGTGCACAATGTTATATGCAACACGTGTGCTTGTATGTATACTAAAGCACCGGTGTCTTTGTAGATTTTAGATGCATTGTCCAAAAAAAATCCGCTAAAACATCTACCCGGCCACCTCCACTACAAACATATTTTTGGGCTATTTTAATAGGGGCTTCTGCAAAAACCTCCACTAGAAGGTATTTTACTAGTAGTGAGAGTGATGATTGGACCAGACATGTTGGATGAGATGGAGAAGGAGATGCATGCTATTAAAAGGAATTTAAAGGCAACACAGGACATGTATACGAGTTATGTACATCAAAATATAACATTCAAGGAGTTTCAGGTTGGGGAGCATGTGTAATTTCACATCAATCCCAAGAGGAGCTCCTTGAGGATTAGGTTATGTGCCAACTTGGCACCACGATATTGTGGGCCTTTGGAGATCCTCGAGAGGGTTGGACCAATGGCCTATCGACTTGCACTATTGCCAATAGTGAAAGTCCACAATGTTTCCAATGTTTCATTTCTTAAGAGATATGTCTAGGATGTGGATCATGTGATTGATTGGTTTGTATTGCAGGTGGAACTAGAGGGAGAATTCCAGTCAGAACGTTAGTGCATATTGTGGCAGAAACAACTCATGCTATGGAACAAACAAATCGAGAAAGTTAAAGTGCAGTGGAAGCACTTTGGTCCCAATGAATATACATGGGAGATGGTTGATCATATGCGGGTTATGTATCCTTCCTTGTTTGTTGGCTGAGCAAATGTGTTTGGTATATGTGTTTTGGTTTATGTTTGTATATGCATATGTGTATTTTAAATACTGCAATGAACTATGTTATAAAGCTCCAATAAGCAGTATTTTGTTAATATTGTGTTGCGTTGTGTTATAAATCTCCAATAAGTGGTATGGTGTTCATGGTTTGAATATTTTGGTATGATGTAAATGTTACATTGAGCTATGTTATAAAGCTCCATGGGTAGCATGTTTTGTTGGTTATAAGCGTCATTGAACACCAAGGACAATGTTCATCGAAGGGGGTGGTGTTTGTAACAACCCTTGGTTGATTTCCTATGTAAATAAAATAAGACTAAGGTCATGGGACACATATTCCATGTTGAATGTTGGGAAAACACTATAGTGGGCATCACTTGTGGATTAATTAATGTCTATGGAAATTTTCAAAGGCATTGGAAACTGAAAAATGACATTAATTGACATTTAATTATGAAAATAAAGGAAAATAGGAGAAAAGGAAGGTGAAGAGCCACAAATTTGCATGCAAGGGAAATTAGAGGAAAAATTTATTGGAATCATGATTGTCATTACACCAAACCCCGTATGTGTTAGTAAACACACACATCGCCAAAGTTAACGGATCCATGAGAGGTAGTTAAGCCATGTCGTGAAACACACAGGGAGCGTTGGATTATCCAATGCCTAACAATATCCCCCCAATGCGAGTCAAGTGTGATTTGAATTTGATATGTTTGGATCTGATACCACTTGTTGGAATCATGATTTCCATTACACCAAAACCCACAAGTGTTAGTAAACGGATGCATCGCCAGAGTTAACTGATCCTCGAGAGGCGGTTAAGCCATGTCGCGAAACACACGAGGAACTTTGGATTATCCAATGCCTAAAAAAATGAAGTAAAATGAAGAAAATAAATACCTCAATGATAAAAATTCTTAAGAGAAAACATTTCTAGTTTTTTGACAACTTTTTTACAATTTTGTGGTGAAGTTCTAGTTCATTCTCTTACTCTCTCATTCTCTCATACTCTTGCACACTTAGAGAATTCTTGGAGTATGCATGGATCACTTTAGAATTCCCTTGGATTTTAGAAATAAGGCAAAGGAAATCAAGGAAGTGAAAGGGAAAATTTGGATCAAAAAATACATTAGGGATACTTTGCAGGTAATAGTTTGCACGTGTGATTTCCTTGCTGATTTTTGGATGCATGGTGTTAGTGTCAGTACTTGCATCTTGTCATCAGTGATAAAAAATCCTCTTTTCATATCATTTTAGGAGTCTCATTCATAATTTTTTTTATCATTCCACTAGGTCATGCAAAAAATTAGTCATTGATGGTAGCCCTAGTCAAGAAACATCACTCTTCCTCAAATTTTATTACTTGCTAGCATATTTCATACCTTGCTGACTGTACATCATCCATAAAGCTAATGTCATCATGAAAACCACTCTTTCAACATCTCACTATGTCTTCAGGGTCAGTTAGGGTTTCATTAGGTCATTAGGGTTTCCAAGGTCCAATAAATATCCATTCCATTTCATAATACCAGCAAGTAAAGGGTGATCCAATAAACTTCTCTTCACCATGTGAAGATGATTTGTGAAGAGAATATCTTGTTTCAGCATGTAATTTGGAGTTCAAATGTAATTTTTCATATTCTCATTATGTAATTTTATGTCATTCAAAATGTAATAAGTTCATGATTCCCAAGATTCCAACTCAAAGTTCCAAAAGGCATCAGTGTTCCTAAACACTTCTTATCATTCCTATTCCTAAAAAATCATCATTTTCCACAAGCACTAAACCCTAGTTTCCTCTCCCATCGAGATAGGGTTTGCTATGGAATCAGATACATATGAGAAGAGGAGGCATAAGGGAGGTCATATCAGCAATTATTAGGCCATTCCAACTCATAAACATCATGTATCCATCATTTTTCAAGAAGTCATTCCAAGGGACAAATCATTTGCCACACATAGGGTCATTTTTTCTTCAAACTATGTTTCTCACCAAATGGTGATGAATGTTACAAAATTGAAAGAGGTTTTTGTCCATAGTATGTCAAGGAATAAACAAATCCTTCATTTCTTACACCGGTGTCATGTGTTTTGAGAAATGTCAAAAATACAATTTCTACAAGAGAGTTGCTTCTCTTCTGGAGTAACCTTGGGAAAATCAATTTTTCTCCCTGATGAAGTGTCCAAATGACTTTCTCGATACATCAAATGATAACTAGATAGAGAGATATTTCCAATGAACTATCATCAGCTCAATTTGGAGTTTAGGAAGGCCTCCAAAATTTTCCTGCAAGAGTACACTGCATTTTTCCACCCCCACTCTGCACTTTTTGACCAGTCGTGTGAGAATTGATTTTTGAGGGGCTATACTTGATCATTTTTAGTTCTTGATAGGTCCATTGTGTATCCAAGAGAGATATATTTCCAACGAGATACCATGAGCTCAACTTGGACACAGGGAAGGCCTCCAAAAGTGGTCTGCAAGTTGGCACTATGCGTAGGCAAGTGGCGCTGTATATAGATCCAAGGCGCTGCGCATAGAGCAGAGGCACTACACACCTAATAGATTTCACTTGCAAGATTCAAAAATTTGTGCAGGTCCTCCAAAACTTCAGAAAAGTATCTCTCCAATTCCCAGAAAATAAGTAAGACATCATTATGCCCCCCTTGCATTTCTTAAGTGCAAATTTCATGGTGTCAGGATTTTCATGAGAAATCTCTAGTTTTTTCAAGTTAGAAACCATATTTTCACTTCATAATCCCAAATTTGATCCTTGAATACCTCTTTCATCCTTCACATATCACAATAAATCCTATCCATACACCTATATCATTAAATACCTATCCCAAACCCATCTATCCCCTAAACCCTAAGACCTAGGTATTTCAATTTCCCAGGCTCCCAAATCCCCATACCTGTAATAAAATTCCCATTCCCCACTCCCTAAACCTACATTTCACTCCCAATTCATCTCCTTAGGGTTTCTAGCCAATATACTATGGAAGAAGATAGAGAATATATGGAAGAAGAGAAAGATAGGAAAGAGGATGAAGATAGATTGGAGGAGGAGGAAAGACATCAGAGAAGGCCACACAAAGGAGGGAGAATCCTAAGGCTGGAGCCCACCAACACAAATGAACTGATGGCCTCTCCTATGAATGTCACTTATTTTGAGTATGTAGGTTGTATTTATTTTTGCAACATGATTCAGAGGGCCAACCAGCATCTTGAGAAGCTCCTAGAGAAGGAAAACAAGGAAAATGATATATTGAGAAAGAGGGCCAAGCACTATTTCAAGAAAAACCAAATTGCAAGCTCAAAGCTACAAAAGGCCAAATCAAGACTTGAAACCCTAATCAAGTAGAAAGATAAGGGTAAGTTGAATTTTCTCATTTATGTATTCATGATAGCATAGCATACTATATCAGGTATCCATGAAGTAAGTTTGAAGCAATTTTGGGGAAATTTGAAGTAAATTTGGAAAAATTCGAAAAACTCTTCGAAGGCACATTTTCCAAAAATGTCGTATTTGGTCACCTTTTTTCAGAACATATTTTGGCAAAAAAAATTTTTTTTTGGGAAAATAGAGGAGGTTTTTGTTCCTAAGATATCAAAGTAAAAAAATGTATCTCTCTTTTTACACAGGTATTACAGAATGAGATATCCATTCACATCTTCACAACCTATTTTTCTGCCAGTGAAAAATCTTGTTTAAGACACCTTGTTGCAGAGAATATTGTGGAACAAAAAAAATTGATTTTGAGAAACTGGAGGAGGTTTTTGTTCCTAACATGGAAAAGAAAAAATACCCCTCTGAGTTTTTAAAAACCTAATGGCTAGTGAGATATCTCTCCATAGTGGAGGACAAATTTTTCAGAAAATTCAGCATTTTTACACAGTTTGACTGTCCTGTGCGTAGCGCCCTAGGCGCTGCGCACCTTTCTGAGGCATATTTTGGTCAAAAGGAGACCACCATTGGATTCAGAATAAATATAAAATGTAAGAAAACCACTTTTATAGCCTTTTTTGGTCAAACTGGCAGGTGAAAAAGTAAAAAAACCTTTAACAAATCACAGTTATGCCTCCTTTTTCACCTTGGCGCTACACATAGATAAATCTTGGTCAAATCACTTTTGGGAGTTCAAATCAAGTCAAAGCTGCAAAAAAAGAACAGATCTAGAAAGTAGACTGGATAAGCTTTCCAATGAGCTATCCTGAGCTCATTTTTAATATCAGAAACCCCCTCAAAAGTTAGCTTGAAGTTGGTGTTGCGCGTAGGACAGTGGCACTGCACATAGGACACATTTTCTCAGTTGGTTGATGTTTTTCGATTTTCTCAAATTTTTCTAGTTTGACCATGGTCAATGATATTTTTACTAATGTAAATCATGAATGCAAAAGTAATTATGATGTTGTTGACTTACCTAGGGTAAATACATTAGGTGAAAAGTTTTTATGACATGTAATGAATCAATTTGCAAAAAGTGAGGGATGAGTCAATTTGACCTCCCTACACTCTAGGTATTCAACTCAGTTTTTGGTGGAACTTCTCCTCCTCTCATGGATTCGACCTGTGAGGTTGGGAGAGGTTGTTTGAGGTCTATATATTATACTTTTTGACTCATTTCAGAGGTTGGATTTTGTTGGATGTTTATGCATTGATCAAAGACTCTAGTGTAATCATTTTGGCAGGAAATTAATGAAAAGGTTGCAACTATTTCTTTGGGATACCTGTGGTATGAGAATGTATCATTCACTAGAGAATTTGGCGGAAATTCCGACGACCAATTCGTCGCTATTCCGACACATATTCGTCGCAAGAGCGACAGTTCAAGGGCGGACAAACCGTGGTTTCTCATGTCGTCGCCGTTCCGACGCAAGTAAAAAGTGTCGCACTATCGACACTTATTCCGACGTTCCGAACAGGCGTCACTCTTCCGACGTCTCACAAACCGTCGCGGCTCCGACGTTTTAAACGTGGTTCTTTCGACGCTCATTAACCGTCGCAGTTCCGACTAAACGTGGTCCGACGTTTTGGCGTCGCTCTTCCGACGCTTGTAAACTGTCGCAATTCCGACTAAACGTGGTTCGACGTTTTGGACGTCACTCTTCCGACGTCTGGAAGATGTCGTAATTCCGACGATATGTGGTCCGACGTTTGGAACGTCGCGCTTCCGACGTTTTCATACTGTCTCTCTTCCGACGTTTCTGGATTGTCGCAGTTCCGACGTTTGGCACATCGCGCTTCCGACGTTTTCATACTGTCTCTCTTCCGACGTTTCTGGATTGTCGCAGTTCCGACGTCTACAAGGCGTCGGTAGACCGACGGAGGGTTCAATTTTTTAAAAAAAAATTAAAATTTTAAAAGACGAGAAACGTTGTTTTGAAGATATTATATGAAGTAAAACAGTCCATGAAAGTGAAATAGCAGTATGTAGAATAGTAAAGCAACAGATAGAGTACCGACGTCCATTGTTCCAAATACAAATTAAAGTACCCAAAACCATACAACAGTGAAGTAAAACAGTCCATGAAAGTGAAGATATTATATGAAGTAAAACAGTCCATGAAAGTGAAATAGCAGTATGTAGAATAGTAAAGCAACAGATAGAGTACCGACGTCCATTGTTCCAAATACAAATTAAAGTACCCAAAGCCCTACAACAGTGAAGTAAAACAGTCCATGAAAGTGAAATAGCAGTATGTAGAATAGTAAAGCAACAGATAGAGTACCGACGTCCATTGTTCCAAATACAAATTAAAGTACCCAAGACCCTACAACAGTGAAGTAAAACAGTCCATGAAAGTGAAGATATTATATGAAGTAAAACAGTCCATGAAAGAGAAATAGTAGTATGTAGAATAGTAAAGCAACAGATAGAGTACCGACATCCATTGTTCCAAATACAAATTAAAGTACCCAAAACCCTGCAACAGAGAAAAACGCTAATCATAATCATGTGAGGAGTGTGATATGTCCAAAATATAAAAAGACCATCAGACCATATCAATAAACCAGCAACATAGACCGACATCGCTAGTTTTGAAGGCAGAGTGATAAACATTAATCATTTTTTTTTCACAAGAGAAAAAACGTTGTTTTGAATATATTATATGAAGTAAAACAGTCCATGAAGTTATTACATTTTCACATCTGAAGATTGGAACCCAAATATCCATCCAGAAAAGTGGAAGTCCCACCCCGGACAGTGATAGAAAAATACCCCATGTCACATACAGGGACTTGATATAAAACCCAGTAACGGTCCACATGGAGATTATCGACAATCTGAGAAAGCATCCAAATATGCCCCAGGCATCTATAAGAAAGTGAAATAGCAGTATGTAGAATAGTAAAGCAACAGATAGAGTACCGACGTCCATTGTTCCAAATACAAATTAAAGTACCCAAAATCCTTGAACAGAGGAAAACGCTAATCATGTGAGGAGTGTGATATGTCCAAAATATAAAAAGACCATCAGACCATATCAATAAACCAGCATCGCTAGTTTTGAAGGCAGAGTGATAAACATTAATCATTTTTTTCACAAGAGAAAAAACGTTGTTTTGAATATATTATATGAAGTAAAACAGTCCATGAAGTCATTACATTTTCACATCTGAAGATTGGAACCCAAATATCCATCCGGAAAAGTGGAAGTCCCACCCCAGACAGTGATAGAAAAATACCCCATGTCACATACAGGGACTTGATATAAAACCCAGTAACGGTCCACATGGAGATTATCGACAATATGAGAAAGCATCCAAATATGCCCAAGGCATCTATAAGAAAGTGAAATAGCAGTATGTAGAATAGTAAAGCAACAGATAGAGTACGTACCGACGTCCATTGTTCCAAATACAAATTAAAGTAACAGATAGAGTACCGACGCCCATTGTTCCAAATACAAATTAAAGTACCCAAAATCCTTGAACAGAGAAAAACGCTAATCATGTGAGGAGTGTGATATGTCCAAAATATAAAAAAGACCATCAGACCATATCAATAAACCAGCAACATAGACCAGCATCGCTAGTTTTGAAGGCAGAATGATAAACATTAATCATTTTTTTTTCAGAAGAGGAAAAATGCTATTTTGAATATATTATATGAAGTAAAACAGTCCATGAAGTCATTACATTTTCACATCTGAAGATTGGAACCCAAATATCCATCCAGAAAAGTGGAAGTCCCACCCAGACAATGATAGAAAAATACCCCATGTCACATACAGGGACATGATATAAAACCCAGTAATGGTCCACATGGAGATTATCGACAATCTGAGAAAGCATCCAAATATGCCCGAGGCATCTATAAGAAAGTGAAATAGCAGTATGTAGAATAGTAAAGCAACATATAGAGTACCGACGTCCATTGTTCCAAATACAAATTAAAGTACCCAAAATCCTTGAACAGATCAAGAAAAACGCTAATCATGTGAGAATTCTAAGTAAAGTTAATCTATTAACATTGCGAATAAAATTACACCGAAGTCAAAAACATTGCCTGGCCATACTCATGGCAAATTTTTCATCAAAAAATCAAAAAATTAAGAAGACTGCCCTCATACGGGGAAACCAGTCTTGAACGTTTAATTTACAGAATTCAAAAATATTACTTAAAGGTCCAACATAGTAAAATAAACTAAAAGCAGCCCAATTAACTGGGCCTGCTAAGCAAGAAAAACAAATTAAAACCCGCTCAGACCCGCCGGACGGGTGCATTCTTCCTGCGTTTGGGCCTCCTCGCGGAAGACCACAGTGACTACAGCTGTGATTCGCGGGCGGTTGACAGTGCAATCAAAGGAAAATTGCGCAGTGCGCGTCGTGGGAGAAGGTGAACTAGCCTCTGTTGAGGTGCTGGAGGGAGCGCGCCGGGATTGACCTCTAGTGCTCCCCCTGCGGCAACGCATCCTATGACGCACGCGAGGCATGGGTGCAATCGCAGTGGGTACAAGAGACGAAGAAGCAGAATTCCAATTAACAGAGGAAGACAGACAGAGACAGAACCGAGAGAAATGGAAATATGCAGCAAAGTCTAGGCAGAAGTTCCGCTGGCCACTTCTCCTTATCATCGCAGTTACCAGACAATGTAATCCAGCAACCGGCTTGTCTGAAAAACCATGGCTAAACGCCATTTTTTATGTCGACCCGTCTGCAATGCAATCAAAGGACGACCGTCATAATGAATCTCTGATCATTAATAATGAGAGTCGAAGGCCGGATCAAATTGGAGCGTGCGGAATCGCTCAGAGGAGTGGAGGTCCGATCTTGAACAGTGTTAAAAATTAATTAATCTAGATTTGATGTGAAAACTTAATTGAAAAGCGTTAAATGTTAATGATAATGATATGAAATCGCCATATCCATGTCCCATCACCTTAAACGCCATCGAATGCACCCGCAGCCGGGAGCAGGGCAAGTTTTTATTGAGGACACGTGGCAAAAATTGATTGGAGCGGATCTTTGTTTGGGCCGCTCGCGCAGTGGAAATCCAGACCCGTAAAATATTAGGGCGAATTTGATAAGAAATTCGCGTCACAAAATTGGCCGACGTCAACAGGCTATTTTGGAACGCGAATTTGGTTTGAATTATGGTTTATCGCCGTTTGAAGTCCGGCGGGCTCGACTTTTGAACAATTTTCTTATAAAATTTGTGTTGGTTTTCTTTGATAATACACATATTAAAATCCCGCTTAATAAAGAGACAAAATTGTTGTGCTTTCGGAACCTGACTCGAGGATTGGACATGAGTTAACAAACAAAAGGATAGCGGAACCAGACTTGCACCCGTGGTCAAGCCCTCTACCAAAACCACGAGCGGAATCACAAAAGCGGGTTGCCCATATCGCACTGCTTTTGCGGAGTAGGCGGTATTTCCTATTCGCGAGCGATTCCATAGGGAATGCGACACGTGGCGAAGTGACCCCGGAAAACAACCGTTTAACCCACGCCATCGCACGTTAAAGCCCGACGTTGGAAGCCGAGCGAAATTGCTAAGAGTCGTTGATTTGGAGAAGGGCCATCGGACAGTGGTCGCACGTTGAACTTGCCCGGAGGTTAACTAAGGTGTGCGGAGGATAGCCAGGTACGATACGAGTGTTTGATTGGTTATTGATATATATAGGTGGGGGCCGGAGTATAATGAAATTGTTTAATTAAACGATTGGCGGATAATTAGCATAAGTCTGGAGCGTGATTGTTGTAAGGCTGGGTGGTGAAATATAGAGCCGAAAGTTCACTACAAGTTATTTATTTAAAAAGAAATGTGGAGTATAAATACAAAGTGTTGAAAGTTAAACATTGGTTATAAGGATTGGAGATAATATAAAGTCGGGAATATAAATTAAAGTCCAACCATTGTTGATAGTATTTATTTATCAAATTCTACGAATTTGATAAATAAACCCGAAGAAAGAAGAAGTCAATTAAGACTCAGGCTGGAGGAAAAGAACGGGTTACACCAAGGGAAAATGCTGACACAGCGATTGTAGACACACCAGCTCTCCTTGGGGGTCCAATTTCAGTTTTGTTGCGTCACACGATGATCTCTCTTCTCTGGCATTTACTTGTATTGAAGATCACTATTCTAGGAATAAGGAGTTATTTTCTCCAAAAATAACCCTAGCCAAACTTTGACAATGCATCAAGGATATCTTTCTATGCTTCATAAGAACATTTGTTCTACTTCTAAATCATGTCTTGGAAGTGGTTGTTGTGCTGGAAATTATTCACCAGTTGGTTTCATACCAAAGTCTTTTTCACATTTTCAGCATCCAATACATGAAAAATATAATGGTTTAAAACAACCTAAATATTTGAAATTTTGCAAGAATTGTCTAGCACACTTTGAATATAAATTTTGAAGTCAAGTGCATGATGCTGTATAGGATCAAGTGTCATTTTGAATACCAAATGTTTCACAAAAAACTTCTCAACATGCTACCCTGCAGTAAGGATTAAATGACAATATTGCATCAACTATTTCCATAAAAAAAGTGCACCTCGGCCATAAGACTAAACAACTACAAATGTTGTAGATCTAACAAGACCACACAATCAAATGTATTCCACAAGGCCAATACTGTATGAAAAATGAAAAGAGTTTGCAACCAAAAATACCTTAGGCAACTAATTCAATTAGATACACCAAACCATCAGCAAAAAGGAAAACCAGCCTACTCAAAAGGCAAGCGTTTACCTCCTTTGACAAAATTTTGAGTTCCGAAACAAGGGTCTTTATTGTCTTGTCAATGCCCCTAGTAATTTGAATGGGGTTTGCACCTGCTGCAACAACCTAAACAAAAAGGTTTCATTTCAAATTATTTTCCACAAATTTAAGATACAACCATTGTCAGTTTTGTATTTCCTATCAAGCTCATAAATTTTGACAAAAGAACCAAAATTTTTTAATACCTGATAGCAATTTTTTCACTCAAAAACTATCTTAGACTCAATAAGCCCAACCCAAAACTAAAAAACCAAACACCATAAGACCCTACAAAATGAATAGATGATCTTAATCCAGTACCATCGACAAAAATTTACCTTTACACCCTCACTTATTAAACCCTGTGCTGTTGAATTTTAACTTCAACTGCTGCAGCAGAAGGACGGATGCAGCAGCAACATTTTTTTTTGGAGGTTGCTTGCATGCCATCTAGAAATTTAATTCAGCATTTAAAATTCCTGCAAGTTTTTTTTGTAGACGGCCACAACCATATTTCTGTACAGGATTGTATTTAAACACAACAGCCAGCATTAACGCAATTCACCAACCAAAAATTAAACAAACAGAAATTTACCCGACAGTTTTGTAAATTCAAAAGGAGGACACGTGGAGCATTAATATTGGATCGCATGAAATTGAAGGGAATCTGAAAACCTGAAAACTAGACCCGAATTTTTTATAGGGCACATTGGATTGAGAATTCGAGTTAAAATTAGGCAGACGTCAGCATCCCATTTTGGAACGCGAATTTGGTTTGAAATTCAATCTATTTAGACTTTTGAAGTCCGACGGAAAGGGTTCTTTAATTTTTTGATAGTTTAATATATACATATGTTATATATATATCATATGCGAAATGAAAGGTGGGCCATAGAATTTAGTTTTAATTTTTTTTTTTTTTAAAGAGGGTTTATTATAATATGTTTTATATGTTCCGGCATATAAAAATAAAAAGGTCGAAAAAGCTTGGTAGTTTTTTTTATAGACAGTACGTAAATTTTTTATTACATAGCAGTGTGTAAAAAGTGAAAAATTGAGTGTAACTTTTTAAGTGTGTATGCACAGCAGTGCGAAAGGGAAAAACACAACAGAGTGTCTTAGAGACAGAGTATGTTTGTTTTGAACAGACAGTGAGTTGGTTTTATGCACTGCGTTTTGTAGCAGTCATAATTTTGTAATCCCTCTCAATGAGGAAGAAGTGTAATAGTTTTTTTTTGAGTTATTGAAGGGAATAGAAGTTTGTTTTCAAAGTATTGAAACTCTGTCTCCTGTCAAAGAAATTTTTATTTTCTGTGTGTTAGAGGAAGGGAGATTTATGGGTGGTTCTTATGAATCAACCAACCATTCAGAATATGCTCATCAATCCAAACCATAAGTATTATGTGACAATATTCAAGCAGGCACTGAATCGGATTTCTGAAGCTATGTTAGAGAAACCCTAAACTCTCACTAAAAATAGGTGAAATGTGGCACCACTCAGAGATTGACATGTGCCAATTGATACAAGTGGTAGAAAATTGGCATGCTCAAACAACGAGGTGATGCAGGAATGACATGAGGGAGAAAATATCAGAAAAGCCCCAAATCTGGAGAACTAAAGCTCATCATCAACCTGAGATTGACAACTTTACATGATGTAACCTATGAAATCGTAAATGGAGAAATCATAGTAACAATAAAGTAACCTATGTAACAATAAATTCAGATTCATCCTGGGAGTGGTAATGGGAGAAATCATAGTGAACAACAAGAAACATGCATAGTTGCTTACAATCAAATAGATGAAAAAACACATACAAAAAACCTAGATAATAATCGTGCACAAGCTTAATATTGAATTATGAACTGTAAAGGAACTTACAAAATGTCAAGCGCACAAGCAAAAATATCCTGGACATGACCCTGGTTGACAAGTTGTATTGCTCATGATGCAAGAGGATTTGTACCTGCACTGCCAAGTCAATCAAAATCCATCATTATCTATACAACAAATACAAGTAATTGATGTAGTATTTTTTACTCTAAGATGCATTCTTATGATAATGTTAGAACATATGTTGAAAATGTCAAAACATACCTGAATAAGCTCCTCTTCGTTTCAAGAACAATTTATTGGAGTCGGATGAACTTGGAACAAGCCTCCCACGATCTCAAAGAGTAGCAACTAAGTCAACAGTGACTTTTTTGTTGCTACGCTGGATCAAGGGAGGTTTGCTCCAAGATTAAATCGCTCCAATAAATTATTCTCTACTAAACAAGGCCAACCACGTGAAGGTGGAAGCTCTTATGGCCCCTCCCCCCCCCTCACATCACTCTCAATTCCCCAATACCCAATCTATATTTCAATTTTTACTTTCATGAGCATAAAAAAATATATTCAATAACTAGTAAAAAAACAATTCAACAAAAAGTACGCAAGGAAACATTGCAATTAATGCTTGACATAAAAATAGTATGATAAATGAGTTTTTTATATAACGCAAAAAAATGTTCCAAGTATGGTAACTTTTGTCTTATAATAATACAATATTTTACATTGTCAAATTTTCTTTTTCTTCTTCCTATTTTTAAAGCTCCTAATTACATCATCAATATCATCGTGCTCTGCTCCTGTTTCGTGCCTTTCAACCCGCACTGCTGACCTAGTTGCGTATTCACGATGTATGGGCTCATCCAGTGACGGGGCATCGCCTACAAAAACAGATAATATTAAATTTTAATTGTCAGTTTTTAAATATCATTGAACTAGTTCGGTAATATTAATAAAAAAAATTGCAATGAGATTATTTACCCGGTGCACCAGTTGTCGCCGCTGACCTAGTTGCATTGTCACGATGTCTGGTCTCATCCAGTGACGGGGCATCGCCTCCAAAAACAGATAATAATTAAATTTTAATTGTCGGTTTTTAAATATCATTGAACTATTTCGGTAATATTAATAAAAAAAATTGCAATGAGATTATTTACCTGGTGCACCAGTTGTCGCCGTTGGGACTGTTGCCCTGTCTTCCTCTCTGGTGGTAAGATCCTCAAGGGAAACATTCTCTGTCATTTAAACAAAAAACGTTATAAGGACAACCATCAAGGTATAATTAGAAAAATTATAAGTGGAAATTAATTACCGTCACGGCCCTCACTGATAGCAGCATTGTCGGCCTGGTCCCCACTACAATGATCAGGTTGCACGAGAGGATCATCTATATCTGGCTCTAAAACTGGGTTATTTACCTCGTCGGTAGTGTTGCTCCCCTGATTTAAACAAAGTTGTTAGACATTAAATTTATGGACGAAAACAAAAATATTGAAAGGTTAATGTTTTACCTTATCAGGCATTGTAGATCTTGGGACCCGCCCCAAGCTTCTGCGACGTTCAACTACAGCTTGATAGCCAAAACGGAAAGCAATATTTTTATCTTCCTCTGTAGTTATTGTTCCAAAGTCATCACCCTACATTATATATGATTGTGTATTTTTAATCATATTTGATAGGATTACAAAAACGTTGGAAGGCGATACAATTAATTATAAGATGTTTAGCTACTTAATTACAATTCTTACGGCTAGTTTCAAGTAGCCGCCCTAGCCTAGCTTGTGATGGCCCTTTTTTTCAATCCTAGCTTTGGTTTCCTTTGAGGTGTCAGGCAACCTAGCATCAAAATATTGAAGTCAGATATGACGTAGCACACTTTTATTTTAGACATAAAGAAAATTAAAGTTATTGAATTAAAGTTGTAATTTACCTTGCGGGTCCAGTTGGCATTTTTCCTTCTTTCTTTGCCCTTTTCTCTTTTCCGTCATGGATGAGTGCTCTCCACTCACTCTCCGAAACTGCGAGAGGACGCTCATATCTAGGGTTAAATTGCAATTGCATCCTATAGGTGTCCCTAGTATATTTCAAATATTTGTCGGCTACCCGAGCCACCGCTGTTCTGTCAAATGTGCCGACCCCAAAAAGGGCTTCTAGATAATCTAGAAGTTCTTTTTTCAGGTTGGAATTCTGGGAATTCCACCCTGTACGTATGGTTGGGCCAAAAATTACCAACGCATGGCTCTCCAGAATCCTGTAGAACTCATTGTTTCCTACACAGAATAAAACCAAAAGAGAAAGAAGATATTATCATTAATTTAAAAATAAAAATCATGATAAATATGTTTTAGATAAAGTACATGAAATAGTTAAAATATTAAAATTTACCTGGGAGTTGTACATGCTTTATAGGGACAACCTCATCGTTCACCAACAACGTGCCATTAATGGTCCCTGTGGAGCTGACACGTGTAGCTCCAGGAAACGCAATAATGTAGCTGGCCATATCAGCCTCATCATTGCCAACATGTTCAGCAGTTGGCTGGGTGTCAGCTTGGGCAGGGTGTGTTTCTTGGCTAGCACCTAAAGGAGTAGAAGGTGTATGAGAGGGTTGTTGGGCAATCTCTTGCCCTTGTGTCCCACTACCACCAACACCGAGTTCAGCAAATGCCAGAAGACGCTACATACAAAAGAACTTTTTGTTAGTTTAGTCAATGTAAAAATTAAAAATCAAACTATCACAATTCATCTCATGCAAAACAAAAAAAATATCCTTTTGACTTTTTATTATTACCTGATATCTATTTAGCTGCCTCATAAGATGTTGTATCCTCTCTTCTGTTTCAGGTGTTTGAGGCGCATCTATCAAAGCATTAAATCCCGACGTTGCATCTCGTGCCTTTTTTTGCAACAACAACACTGGAGATAGGG
Source organism: Pinus albicaulis (assembly GCA_034641835.2). Lineage (NCBI taxonomy): Eukaryota > Viridiplantae > Streptophyta > Pinopsida > Pinales > Pinaceae > Pinus > Pinus albicaulis. The sequence goes on from CM076569.1 coordinate 298,289,751, forward strand.
ATGAAAAAAGCTCTTCCTCAAAGAGGGAATCATCAGGCGTACCATGGCTAGGTGTCTGCATATTTGAACAAAATTAATATTATTTCAATTATGTAAATAAATAAAATACCTGAAGATAGAGCAATGCTGGCACTTTACATGTTCTTCCGCTGGCCTCTTTCCGCGATCATCCCATCTCGGGGTTGTTCCTGCACTGCTCTGATCAGTCTGCCACATTGCAATAAAATTATAAATGTAAAAACTTGAAAACAATATCTAACTTGAAACACAAAATGAAAACTGAAATAATTTCTAATAAGACACCGGAAGACAGAGTTAGAGTTTCAAATATGCCTTGCATTGAATTCAGTCCTGGAAACATGTCATTGCACATTAAGGCACCCAAACATTCAATCCACAAATGACATATTTAAGTAGGCTTCTCCTATTCTGGGAAAACACCATACCTATAATGCATTCACTTGCATGTATAAAGGGAAAGGAAAACATGTTTTCATACAACGGTGACAAAGGCATCTTGGGGAAAGGTATCTTGACTTTTTATTTATGTTTTTCACCCACACCACTCTCGTGTTTTCACTAATCCCGTTTTGTCATTTTTGGATTCAAATTAAGTTAAGGCCTTAAGTATTTTTTGACCTTTCGGTGTAGTTTTTATAAGTGGCATGTATGGATTTTCCATTAATTCTGCACTTTTTCTCTTCATGCGCATGTTTCCCCGGAAATCAAATGCATGATTTAGTCCCATACATTTAACAAGTTGTTGGATCAACTCCATAAGAAATATCATGTTTCCTATTCAATCAAAATTTATCTCAGTTAGGGTAGGTAGGAAGGTTTTCCCTTTGTATTAATAGGGCACTTCTAGCTTGCATTTTTATTATATCTTTCAAATTTAGTGTCATTTCAATTAGGGCATGATTTTTTGTAACTTTCAAGGTGAGAATGAACAAAGACAAATTCTTGTGATGGATGACTGTATATGACTCCATGGCTAGAGGAAAAGGCACTAATCTACTTCTTCAAATATCTATAGTTCTCATTCACCTCATACGAAGATGGTCCCTGATTTTGAGCCAAATGTTGCAGCAAAAAGTTCTCCCCCTCCATAATTTGATAGTCAATGGAAATTTCTTAAATTGATGATGGGGCAAGATTATGGAACATTGGCACATACATATGTAATGGATTCCAAGATCATGATATATGTTTGCATATGTTTATGGCAATGTTCCACCAAGTCCCCTGGAGGTGGGAGCGAGGGGACGAGGGAGCGCGGGAGCGGCCTATGCAAAAGCTCCCTACCAATTTTCAGGAAACGTGGGGGGACGTCGGGGTCATAAAAATTATGAAATTTAATATTTAAAATGTAACTATATTTTTGCAAGGAATGTATATACAGTCATCATACACTTGCATCATGAAAGATAAATCATAAATGATAAAATTACAAATCGATGAATGATGAATTATATAATTGAAACAAATTTAAAAGTTAAAAGTTAAAAAATACATCATACAATCATGCATGTAAGTTTGTAAGTTTGTAACTATATAATCATTAATGTAACTACTAACAATGTACAATGAAAATAAAGTTTAAGATATCATATGACATATTATATCAAGATTCAAAATAGAGTTTAAACTGAAGTTTACAACTCAAGTCCGAAACATAAAACTTAAACGCAAATAAGTTATGTCTGAAACATAAAACATAAAACATAACATATGAATATCAAATGATATCATCATACTGATAAATGAGTATAAATGCTCAAGTTAATGCCCCACTAGTCTCTGCATCCAACTTCTGCACGAATATATCAAGATCAACCATGTCACCATCTGAATCAGAATCACTTGGATTCTCAAATATGCTAAGTGGCACATCAACTTTTAACACGAAACCATAAAATAAAAGGGGCGGTGAGGGGACGTGAGGGGGCGTGAGGGAAACATCCCCTAGAAGTCCCCAAGACCCTGGAGCGTGAGGGGGCGAGGAATCTAGACCCCTAGGTGGGGGGGCGAGACCCCGTGTAACACTGGTTTATGGAGGTGGTGGAGCAAAAAAGAGCTCAAATAGAGCTGAAATTTTTCACATAAAAAGGACTGTGGGTTTGACTAATGGTTCCATTTAAAAAATGATATCTAGACAGAGAATAAGTGTAGCATGCAAACATGCATTGAAAATCCATCTGAGTTTGCATTGTATTACTTATGATGGATTCAAATTTGGGTTTCAAAATGCCAGGTTATGGCATGATTTTGTCGAGAAACCCTTAGTTGATTCTCATGTTGGTTTAATTTATATTTTAAGTTTGTTTTGCAGTCTTTGGGTGATAGTAACTCATGAACTTGGTTACCAATGTGTAACAATCATATTTCAAGAATAAAGTTGTGATTTTTTTATATTATTATTATTATCTATTAGCTACGAGTATTGACACCTAATGCCTGGAATTTTGACATCTTGATAGCATGGATAATTTCGAAAATGTTTTTAGTAATGTTAACATAATAACTATCATTACGTGTCTTCACTTTTTTCACCATAATAGACCTGTGATATGGACTCATCACACAACTTCATATGCTATGTCCCAACAAGTTCAAAATGGTTGAACCTACCTCATAGTGTGGTTATTAAGGACAAGTTGCTTGATATATAACTCGATAGCATAGACCGCGTTGCAGTTCTAAAAAGAATCCTCAAGTGTCAAAAAAACTTCACAATATGTTCTACTATAAAGCCTTTTGGGATACCCGAAATAATATATGTATCATTGATGACTTTTAAAGTATGACAAGATCCAGAGGGAAAGGAAATCAATGGAAGAGTGATCCACCAATGAGAACCTAGAATTTAGCATCAGATGAGTTAGAGTCTAGGAAATTGAAAGCCTATAATTTTAATTAGTGATGAAGGACATCACATAGGTAATTATATTTTCATGTAGAATAATCTGTTAATCCAAATTTAAACTACATAATATGAAAGGCATACCATAAATTTTTCCACGTAAGTCCAAACAACCTATAAAAAGGGAAAACCTTCTTTTTCCATGGGAAATAATTTACCTTTCCTTTTTCAAGATAATCTAAATCACAAAAAATATGAACTATACTGCACACATTCTTGGATAATGTGAAAGTGGAAAGGAATACCCTACACAAGTGATGCACACATGTACATTTGAACACTAATAGATTTTTATAGTTGAAATGCAATGCTTGTTTTCATTTAAATGTAGGGTTTTTAAAGCAGGGAGAAATAATGGCTGCCAAATTAATAAGCGTTTCTTTGGGAAAAATTTAAATTTTGTATTGGGTGATGAAGATAATAGAGGGTATTGAATCTTGATTCTTGACATCTAGAGAGAACCCTACAGCCTAACACAATCCAATGGAATTGACCAAAAAAACCCAAATAGAGTCAACCCTACTATAGGAGGAAGGGCCTGCAGTAAGAACTTACCATTTTGCAAGAGCCGAGGGCGAATGTTGTTCTGCAAGAGCTGAGGGCGAATGTTGTTCGCAAGAGTCGAGGGCGGGCCGAGGGAAAAGGTCACTGCAAGGGCCGAGGGCGAATTGCTCGAAGAGCCGATTGGGAACCGGTAGAATACTGCTTCATCAAGAGCTGTGGCGAATGCCGAGGGCTTAATGTCGTTTCGCAAGAGCTCAGTATAATGTCAAGGTTACGCTGTCTTCAAGAGCCGAGGCGAATGGTGTTCGTACATTTATAAGAATGCTTTGGGAGACGTACGGCACGTAGCACACATGTACATTTGAACACTAATAGATTTTTGTAGTTGAAATGCAATGTTTGTTTTCATTTAAATGTAGGGTTTTTAAAGCAGGGAGAAATAATGGCTGCCAAATTAATAAGCGTTTATTTGGGAAAAATTTAAATCTTGTATTGGGTGATGAAGATAATAGAGGGTATTGAATCTTGACTCTTGACATCTACAGAGAACCCTACAGCCTAACAAAATCCAATGGAATTGACCAAAAAAACCCAAATAGAGTCAACCCTACTATAGGAGGAAGGGCATGCAGTAAGAACTTACCATTTTGCAAGAGCTGAGGGCAAATGCTGTTCTGCAAGAGCTGAGGGCGAACGCTGAGGGCGAATGCTATTCTGCAAGAGCTGAGGGCGAACGCTAAGGGCGAATGCTGAGGGCAAATGCTGTTCTGCAAGAGCTGAGCTCGAATGCTGACCGCAAATGTTGTTCTGCAAGAGCAGAGAGAGAATGCGCGCGTGATATCAAACGTAGCTATTGCGACAAATACCAAACATTTTTATGTAGCGCGCATATAAGTTTCGAATTTTTATGTAGCGCCCATATAAGTTTGGTATTTTTATGTAGCGCGAAAATAGCTGTTGCTATACCGACGGCGGAAAAGGCGTCGCTATTATGACGGTGCCTCCAAACGTCGCAATGGCGACACCTAGACATTGTGTCGCCGTTGCGACGTTTAGAGTCGTCTCAATAGCGACGCTTTGGGCCATGGTGTCGCAATTGCGACGTATTCCTTTAAACGTCGTAATTGCAACACTAGTTTAAGTGTCGGTATTACGACACTTTTCTATAGACGTCGGTATAGCGACGGTTTCGGGCGGGATGGAAAAAATTTGGGAAAATTTCCGACATTTGGTCAAAAGCGTCGGAAACAGGTGTCGGAATTTCCGCGAAATGTAGTAGTGATTGTTCTTATTATGTCTAATTATGTATGAGTTTTTTTTTTCATGATCCATTTCATTTCTATGATATGCTGGTTTTTAAGTTGATAAACAAAATACATCTCTCATGCTCTGTTTTGGGAAAACCTTCATAGTTTTTCCATCTTCTTCAGTTTAGAAAGAATTCATGCTTAGTCTTTCTCTTTCTAGCTCCTCACCTATCTGATCCATCCCACTCAAGAAACCCTAAAGTGCTAGGTTTTCTACCTACCTTTCCCCATTGAATCTCTGCAACCCTAATATTATTTTCCCTGACCTAGCCTCTTTGACCTAATTCACCCATCCAGAAACCCCAATTCAAGCACAAATACCTATACTTATACCTAGTCTAAAACCCTATTTCATCCAGCCCTCTTGGCTATGATTTTGTGGAGAGAGCCCTATCTGATTTGGTAGGGCTAGATACCAAGCCAAAATATTGGTCTGTGGTTACCTCTATTGGGATTTCTTCTTCACCTTAGAGATGTGGAAGAGTGATAACATACGAGCGCCGTTGTCAGGGAGGCGAAAAGGAAAATCTTCCCTGGGAAAGAATGACAAAGATTAGATCTGATTATTGATGGTGAAAAACGATCAAGCAACAAGAAGGCTGTGCATCATTCACTTGGCGACTCCAAATCAATTTCGAAATCAAATCCAAAGACTCCATTGGAGGATGAACCTTGCCAATAAATATGAAAGGAAAACATGGGAAAATCAGGTATTCAACTTGGACTTTTATTCAAGACATCATGTTATTTATCATGAAATATTTCTTCTCTTTTCCTAAGAATGTATAGAAAGTTTTCCAAGGTATATTATGTTTGAGGAAAGATCATGGAACTCCGTTGGATTCTGCTCCTTTGAAGGTTGTAAATAAAAATTTCCCATATGCCTTTGATCTTGGTTCAGAACCTTTTTCCGAATCATATGATGACCATATTCAAGTTGATGAACCTCAAGAGATCAAGACCGATCCTACAACTTCTGTACATACTCCTACACCTTGTAAAATTCCAGATAGATACAAACCATTCATATTACCTCCTATACTCCATGCTTTCCCTAAAATTCATTACCTATATCTGTCGAGGTTTGATGGTGAATGTGAAAACATCACCGTTGAGAGACATATGAAGAATTTTGAGACTTTCCTTGACCTTTTTGAAGTTGATGAAGAGGATGCCAGTATCAGGCTATTTTATCTTTCTTTGCAAGTCAAAGTCAAGAGTTGGTTCAAAAACCTGCCAAGAAATATGAAAGGACAACTTGGGAAGATCAGGTATTCAACTTGGAATTTTATTCAAGACATCATGCTCTTTATCATGAAATATTTCTTCTCTTTTCCTAAGAATGTCCAGAAATTTTTCCAAGGTATATTATGTTTGAGAAAAGATCATGGACCTCCGTTGGATTCCGCTCCTTTGAAGGTTGTAAATACAAATTTCCCATACTCCTTTGATCTTGGTCCAGACCCTTTTTCCGAATCATATGATGACCATCTTCAAATTTATGAACCTCAAGATCAAGACTAATCCTACAACTTCTGTACATACTCCTACACCTTGTAAAATTCTAGATAGATACAAACCACTCATCTTACCTCCTATACTCCATGCTTTCCCTGAAATTCATTACCTATATCTACCGAGGTTTGATGGTGAATGTGAAAACATCACCGCTGAGAGACATATGCAGAATTTTGAGACTTTACTTGACCTTTTTGAGGTCGACGAAGAGGATGTTAGTATCAGGTTATTTTATCTTTCTTTGCAAGTAAAAGTCAAGACTTGGTTAAAAAACCTGCCTGGTTCAAGATTTCCCGCAATTTGTCAAAGTTTTAATCGACAAGTGGGTGGTTAAAGAAAACCCTTTCCTTATTTTAGAAGATTATAACCAACTGAAAAGAAAACTAGGGGAGACAGTACAACAATTTTCTGCCAGATTCAATCAAGTCTATTGTTCAATACCTGCTAATATAAGACCTCTTCCTGGCTCAAATCTCTTACATTACCCAGATGCCTTTGATCTGGAAATGGAGGTTCAACTGAGAGAAAGGAACCTTGAAACAATTGAAGAGATGCAGAACAATGTAGTAGATGTAGAGGCTAATCTGCTAATCAAAAGGGAAAATATGAAGGAAGAAGAGAGGGAGAACATTTTAGAACACCTGACATCTTCAGAGGTAAAACTCGACATTTTGGTAATTACAATAGAGGAAATGATGCAAAATATCACCATGAGTGTGTTGAAGGTTGCAATAAGAAACAGTGAAATTGGCATCCGGAAACAACATCCTTGATCCTAGTGAAAATTAAGCACCTACACTAGGTGGGGCCCACACAGGATATTTTTAGATGGAGGTCTATTTATGGATGCATGAGAAAATTCTATTTATAGATGATGTCTATTTATAGAAGGATGAGAAAATTCTATTTATGGATGATTGTCTATTTATAGATGTATGTGCGAGTTCTATTTATAGATCGCATGTCTATTTATAGATGCATGTTGACTATTATTATCCCTTAATAATAGTTGGACAATAAAAAATAATCTATACTCAACGAGCACTTGAAAATGTTTAACTAAAGTGGAAAATCAGTTAGATATAGGAAATTTGAGTTCAAAGGTTGGTTTGTGGGACATGTAAGTGGACTTAGTTGTAACTGAGTGATTCGAAGTTGTAACAGAGTTGGATGTGTAGTTATGTGAGTTGTAAAGTATTTTAAATCAGTTAAGTGAGTTAAACTCAGTTGTGATAGTTCTAATTGAAGATACAGTAGTGAGAGATTAGTGAATAAATTATTAATTAATTCACAATCAGTGGTCTCATATGCAACTGAAGATTTACTATTGTTAACTACATGCATGTCAGATTCAGTGGAGACCCAGTTGAGATGTAGGTGAAAGGGACAATTTGACTCTCAGTTGTAAAATTAGTGGGTGCAAACATGCAACCACACACACATTGGATGTGCCTATGAGGATTGCACAGTCAAGGCATGCAAGAATGATTCATTGAGGGGGTTCTTGACCATCAGGTATTACGTAGTTGAGGTAGGCTTTCTGGAGACAGTAAATTGGCTAAGGAACTTGCCAATTTTTGTTTGACAGTGTGAGACAGTTGGCTATTTTACTGAGAGCTCTTGGAGTAGAGTTTTGTATGTAATTGTTTCATGATCCATGATATATACATAATATATGATAGTGGGTTTGTTAGCTTTATGCTTTCTCAGTAAAAACATCTGTGTTATGTGTGATTGATATTTCTTCATGTTATTGCAATTGGCGATCGTGTTTTAAATTCCGAAAGAATTTTTATAGAAGCGATTTTATATTTTAACAGTGGCATATAATTGTTAGATCAAGAGAATGCAGGTAATACATAATTTGTATTAAAATTTCTACATGGTATCAGAGCTGTGTTATAAATTTTCTACATGGTATCGGAGCACAAGAGATTTCAATTTTGAAGCAGGAGCTGAGTTTGTTGGTGGAAATAATTCAAATTTGCAGAAAGATATTCTTGGTGCTACAGTTGAGTAAACATCGAAACAGATTTCAATGGCTTGCGGCTAGAGTATGCACTCAAGGGTAGCTCGAACTACATTGCTTGGAAGGATAGGATGGAGGCAGTGCTCGAAGATAATGGCTTGAAGGAATTCATTGACAAAGATGTTCCTAAGCCTACTTCGAAAAATGCTGCATTACTTGATGCATGGCAAAAGAAAGTGGCAAGAGTGAGGAGGATTCTGTTGGAAGGAGTACGAGACCACATTGTCTCAAGCCTTCATGGGAAAGCCACACCATATGATATGTGGAAGGCTTTGATGGATCTATTTCAAAGCAACAACGACCATAGGAAATTGGTGCTAAAAGATAAACTCAGGAAGATCAAGATGGAAAAGAACGACACTATTCCGGTATACTTAACAAAGTTTGTCCAATGTCAGGATGAGCTTGGGAGTGTAGGAATAAGTGTTGCTGATGATGATTTGGCAAGTTTGGCTCTCTTGGGACTTCCTAAGAGTTGGAAAAGTAATGAAGACTCTATCAACGGACGAGAAAAATTGATGGATTGGGATATGGTGCAGGAGGAGTTCAGGTAGAACACCAGAGATGGCTCTTCATCAAAGCATGATGATGAAGAGGATTGTGCTTTCGCTTCCAAGGCGAATAAGGGGAAGGGGAAGAAATTCCATTCTAAATCTGAGGCCGGTGAATATGGAAAGTGTTAGTCATCCATAATTTTCACTATCTGAAGATGACTAAGTATCAGTTTTAGATTTCTAGAAACAAAGTTCATGAACATTGTGAGTTCTAGAAATCTCACTACCTTCATTATCCTTAAGATAATTTTTTCACTATTTCATCATACCATCATGTCAAGCTCAGCTCACCCATCCTAGAAGACCCATCATGGGCTCGTGTCACTCAGTTTGTCTTTGTTGTGTCACCTTTGGCCTCAGCCCTCTATTTTCTTTTGCCTAACTCCTCCATTGTCCATCTAGGGTTTTTAAGGGCATTTTTCTTGGTTTCATGACCTCCATGGTTAAACATAAAAAAGGCTTGTATCCTTATGCTATTACACCTCCTCATATCCTTAATATACCTTCATAAACACTTCCCATCACTCCTATCCCTCAAACAAATCATTTTTCTACAAAACCTAGCCTATTGCTACAATTTGACACTTTTCGAGACTAGGCCTGTGTTTTTCCCTTTTGGACCTTTTCCCCTCACTCAATTTTTGAAATTACACTTTCCCCTACTCTCTAACATCTATCCCTATCCCCTAAAATTTCCCCAAGAATTTATACAACCCTTAACCCCTTTATTCCCCTCCCTCTACAAGGCAGTCCTAAATCCCCTACACCAAACCCTAATTTCCTCTTCCAACTAAGCTAGGGTTTGATATGAAAAGGAGGCACAATAGAAAAGGATTAATTTGATATATCATGTAATCAAGCATAAGTCCATACCAACTCATAAACATCATGCCTCCATCATTTTCCAAGAATTCATTCCAAGAGACAAGCCATGTGTCATGCTTAGGGCCAGTTTTTCTTCAAATTGTGTTTCTGACCGAAAATAGATGAATTTGAAAAACTTGAGAGAGGTTTTTTTCCACTATAGGCCCAAGAAGAAAAAATTCCTTCAGTTTTTACACAGGTATCATGGTTTGGGAGCCATATAAAAAACAAAGGTGTCCCAGGAGAAATTTTGCACTGCTGGAGTGACCTTGGGAAAATATGGTTATCTCACAGCTAGAGTGTCCAAATGACTTTCTTTATGAGTCAAAAGACAACTAGAGTTGAAGCTATTTCCAATGCGCTATCATGAGCTCAATTTGGAGTTAAGGAAGGCCTCCAAACGTTGTCTACACCAGCACTCTGAATTTCTGCACCATCACTCAGTACTTTTTGACCAGTCTTGGGAAACTCAACTTTTGACAAGGCAAATGAACTCCAATCAGGGAAAAAATGGTATATTTGGAAAGTATCCATGCTAATATTTCAAATGATCTATCACAGGCTCAAATATGACTTTTGGAAGGTCCTCAAAACTTTTATGCAAGTTGACCCTTTTTTGGCGCTGCGCACAGGAGAAGTTTGGCCAGAATTGCCAAAAATTGGTCAAAATCTCTTTTTCCTCCTCAAGTTTTCCCTAGGCTCCTGCACAAGTTTAAAAAGGGTGGTGGTCATCTTTCTTTACCCTCCTAATGTTATTTTTTCACCATATTCAAAGAAGATGACAGTGGTAATGAGGAACAAGAGGATGACAGTGGTAATGAGGAACAAGAGGATGACAGTGCAGATGAAGAAATCAGTGGGGCAGATACAGCGATTAATGAGGGAGAGCAAGAGGGAAATTATGGTAAAGAAGAAGGAAGTGATCACAACAGTGATGAAGACAAAGATAGTGACAGATCAGAGGGAGGTAGTGATGATAAAAATACAAATGAGCCATCCCAGGATGAAGAAAAAGACCCTAATGATGAGCAGAGCGATGACCAAGGTGAAACTGATGAGGGTCAGGATGAGACAAAGTACATGAACACAAATGATGAATATGAGGATGGGCCAGCAGCTAGTGAGAAAGAGGTAAAGGACATGGAAACTGATGGAGGAAATAATAATGAAAAACAAAGCAGTGAGCATGGCCATGATGAACAGGAGGATGATAGTCAACAAGAAAATGAACATGACAGTCAAGAGGAAAATGTTATTGAACATGAAAATGAGCACAGTCATAGTACAAACAATGAAAATATGGATGAAGATAATGAACATGAAGAAACATAAAGTGATAATGAGGAAATAGAAGATCAAGAAGAGGAAACCAGTGAGGCACAAACATAATTTGATGAAGGACACAATGATAAAAATAATGTCACTGACAGGACAGTCAGTGAGGAAAAGGATAGAAAAATAGATAGTCATGACAGTCATGACACTAATCAGTCTCTTAAAGACAATGAGAATGAAAGTGACAGTGCAGGGAATGATGAAGAAAAGGACACTAATGATGAAAAAAATGAAAGTGGGGAAAATGCATAAGCTGATAGCCCATTTGAAGATCAAATCCAAGGCTTGAGAGGGCAAGTATACACCTAGAGGCCAAGCTGATGAAGGCAAATGAAGGCTTGGGGCTGCAAAGAAATATGACAAAGTATTATGCCAAGAAACACAAGCTTGTTTGTGCCAAACTGAAGGAGTCCCTCATGGATATAAAAAAACCTAAAATAGGCAAATGAGCATCATAGCCTTGGATTTTTGGCTGAGGCTTCTCAATAGGTATACAAGACCTCTTGAGGGACCACTCCACCAATTTTGGGCAAATTTGAACAATATTTTGTCTTTTTGAAATTTTGAGGCCTCTGTGCACAACACCCTTGGCACTACGCACAAATATCATGCATCCTCAGCTTGAAAACTTGAAATTTTTGGATTCCTCTCATCATCAACAGTCTTCTCACAAAATTTCAGACCATTTGGAGCAGTTTTGACCCCCCAAAAGGTCAAACAACACCTAAATTTTGACCATTCTGCCTCATTTTCAAGCAAGGTGCTGCACACAGAGAAGTGTTGGGAGAATGGATTTTTGGATAGGAAAGTGGAACCCATTAAAAAAAAAAGTATATCTAGAAACTATACTCATCAAGCTTTCCAACGAGCTATCACGGAGCCAAATCCGACATCGGGAAGTGGTCCAAAACTTGGTTTCAAAACACCCTATTTTGTGTTGGAGGAGGTGCTGCGCACAGAGTAGTGTTGGGAGATTGGATTTTTGGACTGGAAAATGGCACTCATTCAGAAAAAAAAACTTATATCTAGAAATCCAACTTGACAATCATTCCAATGTGCCATCACAGAGCAAAATCCAACATCAGGAAGTGGTCCGAAACTTGGCTACAACAGAGCCTATTTTCTGCTAAAAGTGGCGCTGTGCACATGACAGTCTTGGGAGTTTTTACTTTTTGACTAGGCTACAGGAGTTGGATCAGGAAAAAACAAGACTTTCTGGAAATTAGACTCATCAGTCTTTCCAACGAGCCATCACATAGCCAAATCCGACATCGGGAAGTGGTCCAAAACTTGGTTGAAAAACATCCTATTTTATGCTGAAGTGGCGCTGCGCACATGGATTGTCTAAGTGTGTTTTGGCCAAAAGTCAACAAAACACACTCATTTATTGTAAAATCTTATTTTAGTGTTTTTTTGAGGCAAATCACTCTAGAATTAGGTGCTATAAGGTATTTTGGCATTTATTCCATGAGATATTTTGTGCCTTGGGCCTTGCATGTTCTCTTGGCCATAAATGACATTTATGAGTGATTTTGACATTTTACAACCCTATCTAGGGTTTTTTTCCATCTCTTGCTAAGATAAATAGAGCATGAGGGCTTCATTGTAAAATGTTGGATTTTGATGAACTTGGATAGCAATACATGGTTTCTATGAGTTTGGAGAAGAAATTGGTTTTGTGAAGTTGATGAATGGCTTGCTTGGATTGATGATGGAGAAGCTTGTTTGCAGGATTCCTTAGCTTGGTGAATGGTGATTTATTCTTAACTTGTTTGTGTTTTATTGTTATCATTTATGTTTCATCCTTCTTGGTTGATATAAATCAGAAAAGTATAGGTTGAGACATTCTCTTTGAGGCACCTTAGTCCTCCTGTTTGTTATAGCCTTGATGTTTTACTCTTTTTGGTCATCTTAAGGAATTCTTGATTGCTCCTTAGGTCCACCTAAACTTGGTTTGTTTCATATATGGATTAGTATGCTAGTTTACAAGTATGATTCATGGTATTCCTTGCTTAATTGAAGTTGTCCAAAATCTGTCTTGAAACCTCTCTTTGGAATATTGTTTTCTAGGTTAAGTTAAAGAGGTCTCGTTCGATCTTGCCCTTTGACCATGTCTATCAACTTGTTTCAGAGTTCTTTACAGCTTGATATATGATTTTTAGGAGTTCCCTCTTCATAGATTGAGCTATTTGTGTTATATTATATGTTTTCCAAAATTCTGAAGGTGAATTTACTAAATTTAGAAGCTCTTATGCTTTCTATGTTTCACTGGAATGTTTATCTTGTATATTTATCAGTTCAAGTATTGTTCATTGAGCTTAATGGTTTTCCCTACCTCATGAGTTGTAGCTTTTAACTATATGTATTTAAGACCTCCTGGTTTTTCCCAAACTTGATGTTCACTCCACCTCATACATTACCTTAAGGATCCATCTACCTTGCTAAATTGGCCCTGAAACACACTTTGATTCATTATTGAGACACTCATGACTTTCATTGACTCCATAGCCTAATGATTCAAAGACCTCTCACTCCACCTATTCCACTTGACCATCTTACCCAACCAAAACAATCAACAAACCCTACACTTAACAACTAGCCTAAAATCAAAACCCTAAAGCAACAAGAACACATCCTTTGCACCCAATAGAGAGATCCCTCTCTGAGTCCAGGAAGGCTAGGTCCTAGGACTCCAAAGACTGGTTCCATGTTACCCTGTCATTTGGTATACCAATTTGCCAAATAATGGGAACCTAACATTCTGGCGATCACGGTGGGACCTTCTGAGTTAGTGACAAACTAAGTATTCCTTAGATCTCAGAAAACCTACAAACATACTTAGATTGGCATTCAGTTGTTGATGGTGGACAACAAGTACATATTCAAAACAATAAGCATCCTCCACCTGGTGATTCCACTAGCCTCCAGTAGGCCTATTACTCCACTAGTCCTCATAAACTCTCCTGGGAATGCATTGAGAAAACCCAATCATGCTGATGGTGTACAAAAAAGTTGAAACCTTCCACCTGGTGACTCCAAAACCCTCAATAGACCTAAATAATCCACTGGTAGAGAACTCTAGATTGGTTGAAAAGATTCAGTGGCCCTTTCTAATTTACAAACATGGATCCAAGGATACAAAGGAGATATGCTCCAATGAGTAGAGATCATATCCCTGGATTCCCACACAAAATGCCTGAAATAAATTGGATAAAAAACCTACCTATATTTCAAGATGAAAAAGTTGATGACCCCTTGTTACATCTCATAAAATATCATATACACATATGGAGGTTAAAGGTTGAATGGCACGAGGATTGCCTTATGAAAATGTTTATGGCAACATTATAAGGTAAGGCAAGAAATTTGTATGAATGGCTAAAATCTGGTAGCTTGTTTTCCTTGAAATATTTCCACAAGGTGTTTTATGAACGTTATAAAGAATATTTTCCATGTTTATCATTAGCTGAAAATTGTTGTGATCAATCTGAAGATTTCATACAACACCTTGTAAACATTGATGAGGATTTATGGAATTGGCATCCTGAATATTTATTAGAAGAATTCCATGCATTTCATTCTCAAGATATCTATTATGACAACCTAGGGGAGTTAGAACCCAATCAAGAAATAGAAGGAAACCCACAGAATCTCTCTGAAGGCACAAGTAATGATTCACCATATCTTCTAGGTGAGTCTCAAGAAAACATTCAGCCTCAAAATCAACCTTCACAAGAGAAAGAGAATTGTTGTACTTCTATTCCAAAAAAGAGAAAAATTCCTCCTCTTTTGACTGAAGAAGAAATAAATTAGATGCTAAACATTCAACTAGCCTTTAAGCCTTCATGTGAACAAAAAATTTATGTTCATTCTCCTACTAATCCTGTCTACCATAAGTCAGAAAGTGAACTTATAGATCAATTCAAAGAAGAAAAAACTGGTAATCCAATATGTTTGATTGATGAAATTATTTATGTTGATGATTCTCCAAATTTTGATAAGCCTGATGATGATGATGTTCTCCAAACAGAAGCTAACCTTGCAGAGCCATCAACAGTTGATTTGTGGGATGAAGTTCACTATCATTAGATTGAAAGCAGTAATCAGTCAGGACGGGTCACCTATGACACTGATGAGGAAAGCCTTGAAAGTTTAGAAGTAAGTGAAGAGTCTCTGACTCTTTGCTCTGCTTCACTTCAGTCCATCAGAAATAACTTTCACATAATTGGAAATCAACAGTCTTTCAGCTTTGATATTGAGATTGAGGAGGATGATGAACTTCTTGAGAAAATTGCAAATAAGAAGCCTTCTCCTGAAATGGTTGAGGAGATCATTTGGAACATGGAATCATCCTTAAATCCAGATTTGCAGCCACCAAGTTCCTTTGAATTACAAATTGCAGATGAAGGCATGGAAATTAATGATCACAAGAAAGTTGATGCACTTCTTTCTCCAGAATATTTGTTGCCAAGGAGTGCTCCTACTCATCAACATGGTGGTTTTCACACAAAGCTAAAATCACTCTATCAAAGCACATCAGGTTTGTTAGAGGATAAAATTGCCATATATGATGAATCTACCAGTTCAGATGATCATGAGGAAGAGGTGGAGTTTCTTTCCCAAAAGAGTCCCAAGCATAGCCAAGTGGAAGAAGGATTAGTCCTGAATAAAGCTTATGTCTCAAATCCTCTAGATCAGGAATTATTCCAAGATCCATTTGTTTTTTTCCTTGAGAAATCTAAAGGAGGAGTGTGTTCTTCCAAGAACAATTTGTTGCAAATTGTGAGAAATTTTTTAAGCATTACCGTTCGAAAACAAGTAAAGTGGAAGTGGCCTTTTAATTTTGTTAGCACCCTCAAAGAGTTGAACCAAGATCCCTCATGCAATCATCTGCTTGATTGGTTGTATTGGAAAAGAGAGTTCACCAAATGCATGTATATCATGTATAGGTTAGATTAGGATAGGCAGGCATGCAAAATAAACTCAACCTTATGAGCATATTTTTAGTTCTAGATTGTTTGGAAAAAATGAAAAAACACAAAAACAAAGAAAGGTAGAAAAAGAGGGCAAATTTAAAGAAGAGGTACAGCCCCAGACCCAAACAATAGTACTACTGAAAGTGAGCAACCTTAAATGCCACTGTTGGTTCAAAAATAAGGTATTGTTTTAGTCATCTAGCCTAATCATGGCTGAACATGCTTAAATTTATGTTGATAAGTTAGTGAGAGCTTGTCAAAACATTCAAACTTGAATTGTCAAGAAAGATAGATTAGGGATGAAAGATGTTGGTTCCACATGCTCAAATATGAACCAAAGAGGAAAATAAGGATGCTTAACAAATGATATATTACTGCCCTTATGTTTCCTAATTTTTGTTTGTACGGAAATAAAATTTGTGTGCAACTTGTTCTTATGCCACAAACTCATGGTAAGTCAGATTTTTAATCTTGATTTGAGCCATGCTTTTAATTTCATGTTTATAGGTTAGTGAATGAAATCCTGTAAAATAACTTAACCTTGAAAGTTGAGTAGTCTAGGTAGAAAATAAAAGGGTTCACTAGCATAATCTGAACCTTTGGGAGTAATAAGGGTACTATTAGATAGTTTGTTGTTGCTTTCAGAAAGAAAAAAAAATGTCAAAGGGTTTGCCAACTCAAGTGCACCCAAGGAAGAGAAAATTTTAGGAAAGTAAGTTGGGTAGGTAAAGATGAAGTTGAGCTAATCATTTTTTTTCAAATTATTGAGATAACAACTTCAAGCAGGCATCAACAAATGAAAGGAGAAAAAGAAAATATGCCCAATGGATGAGGCACTAGTCTTCATAAACCAAGAGATTTGAAAGTTTTGGACACCTTCTGAAAAGGAGTTGCCCTCCCCAAGTGGAGCCACTGTTAGTCATCCATAATTTTCACTATCTGAAGATGACTAAGTATTGGTTCTAGATTTCTAGAAACAAAGTTCATGAACATTGTGAGTTCTAGAAATCTCACTACCTTCATTATCCTTAAGATAATTTTTTCACTATTTCATCATCCCATCATGTCAAGCTCAGCTCACCCATCCCAGAAAACCCATCATGGGCTCGTGTCACTCAGTTTGTCTTTGTTGTGTCACCTTTGGCCTCAACCCTCTATTTTGTTTTGCCTAACTCCTCCATTGTCCATCTATGGTTTTAAAGGCATTTTTCTTGGTTTCATGACCTCCATGGTTAAACATCAGTAAGGCTTGTATCCTGATTCTCTTACACCTCCTCCTATCCTTAATATACCTTCATAAACACTTCCCATCACTCCTATCCCTCAAACTCATCATTTTTCTACAAAACCTAGCCTGTTGTTACAATTTGACACTTTTCGAGACTAGGCCTGTGTTTTTCCCTTTTGGACCTTTTCCCCTCACTAAATTATTGAAATTAAACTTTCCCCTACTCTCTAACATCTATCCCTATCCCCCAAAATTTCCCCAAAAATTTAGACAACCATTAACCCCTTCATTCCCCTCCCTCTACAAGGCAGTCCTAAATCCCCTACACCAAACCCTAATTTCCTCTTCCAACTAAGCTAGGGTTTGATATGAAAAGTAGTCACAAGAGAAAATGATTAATTTTATAGATAATTTCAGCAAGAATAAGTCCATACCAACTCATAAACATCATTCCTCCATCATTTTCCAAGAATTCATTCCAAGAGACAAGCCATGTGTTACGCCTAGGGCCAGTTTTGCTTCAAATTGTGTTTCTGACCAAACAGAGATGAATTTGACAAAAATGAGAGAGTTTTTTGTCCACTATAGGCCCAATAAGAAAAAAATCATTCAATTTTTACACAGGTATCATGGTTTGGGAGCCATATCAAAAACACAGGTGTCCCAAGAGAATTTATGCACTGTTGGAGTGACCTTGGAAAAATAAGGTTTTCTCACATCTAGAGTGTCCAAATGAATTTTGTGATGAGTCAAAATACAACTATACTTGAAGATATTTCCAATGAGCTATCATGAGTTCAATTTGGAGTTAAGGAAGGCCTCCAAAAGTTGTTTGCACCAGCACTTTTCATTTCTGCACCATCACTCAGTACGTTTTGACCAGTCTTGGGAAACTCGACCTTTAATAGGGAAAATAAACTTCAATCAGGGAAAAAATGGTATATTTGGAGATTAGACAGGTTAATATTTCCAACGAGATATCACGGGCCCAAATCTGAATTTGGGAAGGTCCTCAAAACTTTTCTGCAAGTTGACCCTTTTTTGGCGCTGTGCACAGAAGAAGTTTGGCCAGAATTGCCAAAAATTGGTCAAAATCTCTTTTTCCTCCTCAAATTTGCCCTAGGCTCTTGCACAAGTTTAAAAAGGTTGGTGGTCATATTTCTTTGCCCTCCTAATGTTCTTTTTGCACCATAGTCAAAGAAGATGATAGTGGTAATGAGGAACAAGAGGATGACAGTGGAGATGAAGAAATAAGTGGGATAGAGACAAAGATTAATGAGGGAGAGAAAGAGGGAAATTATGGTAAATAAGAAGGAAGTGAGCAAAAAAGTGATGAAGACAAAGATAGTGACATATCAAAGGGAGGAAGGGATGATAAAAATACAAATGAGCCATCCCAAGATGAAGAAAAAGACCCTAATGATGAGCAAAGCGATGACCAAGGTGAAACTGATGAGGGTCAGGATGAGATAGAGTACATGAACACAAATGATGAATATGAGGATGGGCCAGCGGCTAGTGAGCAAGAGGTAGAGGACATGGAAACTGATGGAGGAAATAATAATGTAAAAAAAAGCAGTGAGCATGGCCATGATGAACAGGAAGGTGACAGTCAACAAGAAAATGAACATGACAGTCAAGAGGAGAATATGGATGAACATGAAAATGAGCACAATCATATTACAAAAAGTGACAATATGGATGAAGATAATGAACATGAAGAAACAGGAAGTGATAATGAGGAAATAGAAGATCTAGAAGAGAAAACCAGTGAGGCACAAACATAATTTGATGAAGGAGACAATGATAAAGAGAATGTCACTGATAGGATAGCCAGTGACGAAAAGGACAACAAAAAAAATAGTCATGATAGTCATGACAACTGTCATGACTGTCATGACACTAATCAGTCTCTTAATGACAATGAGAATGAAAGTGACAGTGCAGGGAATGATGAAGAAAATGACAGTAATGATGAACAAAATGAAAGTGGGGAAAATGCATAAGAGGATAGCCCATTTGAAGACCAAAAGGACAGTATAGAAGGCAGTAAGGAAGTTAGTGATGATGATGGTGTTAAAGGCCAAAAGGACAATGATCAAACTAAGCATGGGATGATTGATAAAGATCATGGTAGAAATGAAGAAGTTGATGAAAAACCCAAGGGTCACAGCCATGATGAAAACCCTACCAAAACTACCATCACACCTCTTTCATGCACATACCAAAGAGGGCCAAGGCAAGAGTTTGCTACCTCCAAAAGGTAAGGGACCTTTCCAGCTGCATCAAATCCAAGGCTTGAGAGGGAAAGTGTACACCGAGAGGCCAAGCTGATGAAGGAAAATGAAGGCTTGGGGTTGCAAAGAAAAATGACAAAGTATTATGCCAAGAAACACAAGCTTGTTTGTGCCAAACTGAAGGAGTCCCTCATGGAGATAAAAAAACCTAAAAGAGGAAAAGGAGCATCATAGCCTTGTATTTTTGGCTGAAGCTTCTCAACATGTGTCTAATACCTCTTGAGGGACCACTCCACCAGTTTTGGGCAAATTTGAACAAGATTTTGTCTTTTTGAAATTTTGAGGTCTCTGTGCGCAACACCCTTGGCGCTGCGCAAAAATATAATGCATCCTAAGCTTGAAAAATTGAAATTTTTGGATTCCTCCCATCATCAGGAGTTTTCTCACAAAATTTCAGGCCATTTGGAGCAGTTTTGACCCCCCAAAAGGTCAAAAAACACCTAAATTTTGACCATTCTGCCTCATTTTCGGGCAAGGTGCTGTGCACAGAGCAGTGTTGGGATAATGGAATGTTGGACATGAAAATGGAACTAATTCATAAAAATAAAAGTATATCTGGAAAATAGACTCATCAATATTTCTAATGAGCTATCACGGAGCCAAATCCGACATCGAGAAGTGGTCCAAAACTTGGTTGCAAAACACCCTATTTTCTGTTGGAGGAGGTGCTGCGCATAGAGCAGTGTTGGGAGATTGGATTTTTGGACAGGAAAATGGCCCTCATTTAGAAAAAAAAAGGTATATCTGGAAATAAAACTTCAAAATATTTCTAACGAGCCATCACGGAGAAACATCCGACATCGGGAAGTGGTCCAAAACTTCGCTACAACAGAGCCTATTTTCTGCTGGAAGTGGCGCTGCTCACATGACAGTCTTGGGATTTTTGACTTTTTGACTAGGCTATAGGAGCTGGATTAGGAAAAATAAAGCATATATGGAAAGTGGACTCATCGGGATTTCCAATGATTCATCACGGAGCCAAATCTGACATCAGGAAGTGGTCCAAAACTTGGTTGAAAAACACCCTATTTTCTACTGAAGTGGTGCTGCACACATGGATTGTCTAAGTGTGTTTTGGCCAAAAGTCAACAAAACACAGTCATTTATTGTAAAATCTTATTTTAGTGTTTTTTGAGGAAAATCACTCTAGAATTAGGTGCTAGAATTTATTTTGGAATTTATTCCATGTGATATTTTGTGCCTTGGGCCTTGCATGGTCTCTTGGCCATAAATGACATTTATGAGTGATTTTGACATTTTCCAACCCTATCTAGGGTTTTTTCCCTCTCTTGCTAAGATAAATAGAGCATGAGGGCTTCATTGTAAAAGGCTAGCTTTTGATTAACTTGGAGAGAAATACATGGTTTCTATGAGCTTGGAGAAGAAATTGGTTTTGTGAAGTTGATGAATGGCTTACTTGGATTGATGATGGAGAAGCTTGTTTGCAGGATTCCTTAGCTTGGTGAATGGTGATGTCTTCTTAAATTGTTTGTGTTTTCTTGTTATCATTTATGTTTCATCCTTCTTGGTTGCTATAATCAGAAAATTATAGGTTGAGACATGCTCTTTGAGGCACCTCAGTCCTCTTGTTTGTTATAGCCTTGATGTTTTCCTCTGTTTGGTCATCTTAAGGAATTCTTGATTTCTCCGTAGGTCCACCTAAACTTTTTTTGTTTCATATATGGATTAGTATGCTAGTTTACAAGTATGATTCACGATATTCCCTACTTACTTGAAGCTGTCCAAACTCTGTATTGAAACCTCTCTTTGGAATATTTTTTGCTAGTTTAAGTCAAAGAGGTCTTCGACGTTCGATCTTGCCCTTTGTCCATGTCTATCAACTTGTTTCAGAGTTCTTTATAGCTTGATATATGATGTTTAGGAGTTCCCTCTTCATAGATTGAGTTATTTGTGTTATCTTATATGTTTTCCCAAATTCCGAAGGTGAATTTACTAAAGTTAGAAGCTCTTATGCTTTCTGTGTTTCACTGGAATGTTTATCTTGGATTTTTATCAGTTCAAGTATTGTTCATTGAGCTTAATGGTTTTCCCTACCTCATGAGTTGTAGATTTTAACTATATGTATTTAAGAGCTCCTGATTTTTCCCAAACTTGATGTTCACTCCACCTCATACATTACCTTAAGGATCCATTTACCTTGCTAAATTGGCCCTACAACACACTCTGATTCATCATTGAGACACTCAAGACTTTCATTGACTCCATAGCCCAATGATTCAAATACCTCTCACTCCACCTATTCCACTTGACCATCTTACCCAACCAAAAAAATCAAAAAACCCTACACTTAACAACTAGCCTAAAAGCAAAACCCTAAAGCAACAAGAACACATCCTTTGCACCCAAGAGAGAGATCCCTCTATGCGTCCAGGAAGGTTAGGTCCTAGGACTCCAAAGACTGGTTCCATGTTACCCTGTTATTTGGTATACCAATATGCCAAATCACGGGAACCTAACAGCAATGAGCAGAACATGTCCAAAGTGAAGTGTTTTCACTGTCACGAGCATGGACATATTGCCACAAATTGTCCACAAAATAAGAAGAAAAAGATCGCTGCTGGAGCTGCAGCTGGTGAGGCTCTTGCCTCAAAATTTGAGCTTGACTTCTCATTGATCACATGCATGGTGTCAAGTGCATTGGGATCGAGGTGGTACTTGGATAGTGGTGCTTCCTTTCACATGACAGGAGATAAGAAAATTTTCAGTAACTTGGAGGAGAAGGATCTCCATATGGATATTGAGTTGGGCAATGATGGTCGATACAATGCGACTGGCATTGGTACCATTACCTTTTAGAGGGCATCAGGTAAAACCTTTCATTTAAAAGATGCAATGCATGTGCCAGGTTTGAAGAAAAGTTTAGTCTTAGTCACAATGTTAGAGGATAGAGGCTATGATGTTGTCTTTAGTGAAGGAAAAGTTTTCCTGCAACACAAAGCAACAGGGCAAGCCAAGAAGGTTGGGATTCGAGTTAAGAATCTCTATAGAATTGATGTATATGGGATTTCTATAGAGATTCCTACTGTTGGGAAGTGTGAGATAGCCATGCAATTGACCCTTGAGAGGGAGCTGGATTTGCATGCAGGGAAGAGTGAACCTCAGGATGTGGAGAAACCATAAGATGAGGATCATGGAGTGGGAGCAACCACTCATGCAGAGAAATTTCGTGCCAGATGGGCAGAGGGAGTGCATGCAGCTATACCACCAGGTGAGAGGTGGGGCCATGCATGAGTAATCCCAAGAAGAAATTTCTAGGCAAGATTCATTGAGATTGTGTGGATCTCAATGAATCGAACTTGGCTACGAGGAGCCCATAGTAAAATAGTAGCAGGATCAATTGGATTGATGAAGTCAGATGTCGCGAGGACATGAAATCAAAGTGACAGTGTCAAATACTGGAGCACGGATCAGAGTTGACAACAAGTGTAGAGTGCATGGATGTAGAGGTCAACAACGCAGTGGATCCAAAAGACATGTGCAATTGGTACCAACAGAAGTCATAAGACTTTGATGACAGATGCATTATACTGATTCATTTTTTTGGAGGCTATTTAGTTTCGGAAGTGTTGCATGTGCAAGAAACACTAGAGAAGTGTTGCATAAAAGAGTTGCAGGGTGCATGCATGGAGTTGCATGGCGCATGAAAAGGTTGCAGGGCACATGTATGGAGTTGCATGTCGCATGAAAGGATATTCATTTATTTTTGAGAGGGAGTGTTGAAGGTTGCAACAAGAAACAATGAAATTGGCATCTGGAAACAACATCCTTGATCCTAGTGAAAATTAAGCACCTACACTAAGTGGGGCCCGCACAGGATATTTTTAGGTGGAGGTCTATTTATAGATGCATGAGAAAATTCTATTTATAGATGATGTCTATTTATATATGGATGAGAAAATTCTATTTATAGATGTATGTGCGAGTTCTATTTATAGATCACATGTCTATTTATAGATGCATGTCGACTATTATTATCCCTTAATAATAGTTGGACAATAAAAAATAATCTATTCTCAATGAGCACTTGGAAATAGTTAACTGAAGTGGAAAATCAATTAGCTATAGGAAATTCAAGTTCAAAGGTTGGTTGGTGGGACATGCAAGTGGACTTAGTTGTAACTGAGTGATTCGAAGTTGTAACAGAGTTCAAACTCAGTTGTGCTAGTTGTAACTAAATATACACTAGTGAGGAATCAATGAATTAATTATTAATTAATTCACAATCAGTGGTCTCACATGGAACTGAATATTTACTACTGTTAACTACATGCATGCTAGATCCAGTGGAGACCTAGTTGAGATGTAGGTGAAAGGGAAAGTTTGACTATCAGTTGTGACATTAGTGGTTGCACACATGCAACCACACACACATTGGATGTTCCTATGAGGATTTCGTAGTCAAGGCAGGCAAGAATGATTCATTTAGGGGGTTCTTGACCATCAGGGATTGCGCAGTTGAGTTAGGCTGTCTCTAGACAGTAAATTGGCTAAGGAACTTGCCAATTTTTGTATGACAGTGTGAGAAAGTTAGCTATTGTACTGAGAGCTCTTGGAGTAGAGTTTTGTATGTAATTTGTTGGGGTTCCCATGTTTTGGCAAGGTTGGAAATACCAAAAGATGAGACAACATCAAACCACTTTGGGGCCCTAGCATCTAGTCCTCCTGGACCCGGAGAGGGATCTCTCTAATAAAACAAATAATGATATATCTTTGAAGCTCAAAGTTTAAGATGTTAGGCTAGTTATAAGGCTCAGGGTTGTTTGTTTGATTATTTGTTTGGTTGCTGGTTATCAGGAAAGAACGGTTCAATGTAAGACAAGGATGAGAAAAGAGGAATAAGGCAGAGGTAAAGTATTCCAGGGGGCATTTAAGACCATTGGGCAATGGAGTCAGGAAAGGATTTTCTTGCTACTCAATAGGCAGGCTTTCAATTGGGCTAGTCATCTAACACATTGGATCTTAAAGATGACAATATGACATGGAATGGTAGGAGATGAGGAAACAACACATATTTCAGGGCACAAAGTTAAAGACCAGATGGTCACACAAGGATCCTAGTGGACAGGGCTAACTCTAATCCCCAGTGTTCCCTAATCTTCCAGCTAAATCCTTAACAAGAAACATCTAAGAACAGATTCATTTAACTCATACATCAGAGAGCAGGCAATAACATCCACTACACTGGTTAAATTATCCGAAATCAATTCTTAGAGAACACATTCAGAAGAAAAACATTAATGGCAAGGAGAGCAGAAACATAGGGTACCTAACAAGGGTAAATCCTATGCCAATTTTTTGATGCAAGCCAGTAGAAACAAAATGAAACGAATTAAACACAAAGATAGGAAAACATCACCGCTGCTTTAGATCAGGATCCAAAGAAATGTGCTTGTCATATTAAACAACAATACCAGTCAAGTACAACATTGCCAATAGCTGAATACTCAGTCTGAAATCATATTCCTCAGCCTATCTAACACTTTACACATAGACTGTGTCTCAAAAGAAACTACTTGCAATTCTCTGATAACTGATCAACAACCTTTACAATGTTTCTTCATGAAATTTTATAGCAGAAAGATGGGCTGAAGAGGTAGGTGAAAACTAAATGCAGCATTAAAACTTCAGTAAAGAAAGAGGGCCGAAGCCCATTTTGTTTAAATTCTGAGCTTTCAATTCTGGCACTCTATGGATGAAAGAGTGGTCCTCATCAGACTTCTATTTACTCCAGGTATGTCTCTGACGTACTTTGGCTACAGGACTCTGTGGTACTATTGGTGAATAAACAAAAGATAAATGAATGATTAATAAGTCTGCCATACTTATGAAACAAATGCTCTGGTAGCTTCGGACTGTTGTCAGGGTGGAAATTTTTTTAGGAACACAGCATATAATAAAAGCTGCATGGGTGCTCCGTCCTTTTTTAGGAAAAAACATTCTGCTGATGTAGAAACCTTGACACACTGATTTTCGTGTTGTACCTTCTGTGTGATCCATGGGTCTTCAATCTGATTCTTTACCTTTAAATATCTGAACATAAGGCTTATATATCTTCATTTGTGTGCCTTAATCTCTCTGTTGCTTAATTGAAATCTCTGACTGTGAAATCTGTGTGTTAATGGCGCCGGGACATTTTCACAGAGTAATACCCTGGTCTTTTAATGCAAGTTCTATCGTAGGACCTCCTCGGGTTTTCTTCATGATTTATGCCTCTGCACACGGTCTTTTCCTGTGTTTTCTGTCACTGTGAAAATGGGTGCAAATCATGGCGGCTTTCACCACCTCAAAACCCTGCAAAACAGAAGACTTGTTATGAAATCCATGGATGGGGGTAATGGATGCAGTGCGGATGATGAAAATGGTCGTGCGGTTGGTGAAATGGTGGAACAATGTAGAGGAATGATGGAGGGAAGCCTTGGTGAAGGTTGGCGGAGCGCAGAGGAAATTTAAATGAAAAACCTTAAAAAACTCGACTTTTGAACAAATATATGCAATGGGATGGGCGGATGTATGGTGGATACACGTGGGGGTGACGTGGCGGGACCGGGCGATGGCGGGGTGGTCAACGGTGGGGCAATTAAATCTGGACCGTCCGATCTCGGTGGAGATCGATGGTGGAAAGCACGTCGGAGGGCGATGGACTATGGGCCAGGGGTACGGCTTCCATGGGTTAACTCATGCGCAGCTCTGTGGAACGACGACCGTTGGATCAATTGCCCCAGATCGGACGGTGCACATGCATATCGCTACGCATCCGCGGATGAACGTTAATGTGCAATGGGGTAGTGGTTTTAAAATAGTGTCAGAGCCACGTGTCGAATGTTGAGTGGAATCATTGGCCTATCGGAAAATACCGCCCTCCGCCCAAAGGCGGTGCGATAGAAACCGGATGGTTTTTGAATAGTACGCGGGGACCACCGGGGCGGGTAGACTCCGAACCGTCGGATCTGCGGGTAAATAGACGGCGATGGCGTGACCAGGGTGATGAACGTGGTGAACAATGGACGCTGTGGGAGCCGCGATCGTCGTCTGATCTATAAATATCGACAGTTGAAATTACATCTGATATCCATCTGCAGTAAGCGCCGTTTGGGCTAGCGCTCGGTTTCAGCACCCGATTCTCGTGGAGAAAAGGCTGAGGGGCTAGCGGAAAGGGGCTAAGGCCTAATGCAAGTTGCAAAGTGGGTTTGTTGCCAATTTTTAGTGCAATTTGAGGGCAATGAAGGGCAATGATAGGGGTAATGGGGGTTTAAATGACCAACCAAGGAGTATGTGTAGGACTTAGGGGGAATTTTTGGAGAGGTTTAGAAGGATTGGGGGGTGATTTTGGGGTAAAGAAAAGGGGTTTTGTCAAACGAAGAAGAGTTGAAAAGGGACATTCTGCAGGGATATAAGGGTTAATGTAGGCCTTTTGGAGCATAATTTATGTAATCAATGAGACCTTATAAAGGGAGTCAGCAGAGGGAAATTTATCAAAGGCAAAGGCACAAGAGACTTCAAGGATGATGTGTCTTCAAGGGAGATGCATTCCTTGAAGGCTCGAAAATAATTTAGCCCCCTACTTTTCTTTGTCAAAAATTTATAGGGGGGCTAACAGTGGCTCCACATGGGGATGGCTTCTTCTTGAAGGAGTCAAGAATTCAGAAAATGATCTTTGGTGTAGGCCAGATGCCTGCTGCTTAAGCCACCTTCTTCTTTGATTTTTAGCTGCCATAATTGTGAAGACATCAATTTAGTAGAAAAAATTTCCCAATCAATCTACTTACCCACAATACAATCCTAGCATTTTTTCTTCTTCTAGGGTGCATTTGAGCTAGCAGACCCTTTACATCATTTTTTTTTTTTTAGACTGAAAAAAAACCTATTCTAAATCTACCCTTATTACTCCATGAGACCAGATTAAACTGTTGGTCCCATATGTTTCTCTACCTAATCTACTATCTGCTGGGATTAAACTGTCCAACAGATTTCTTCTCTACATTCTACAACAGAAATTTAAAAACAGCCAGACTAGGATTAGATAGTCTAGTTTTCTGTAGATCCAAGGCATAAAGACAGTTGCACATGGACAGAAAATTGAAGAAAAATGAAAACAAAATTGTGAAGGTTTGAAATCTGAAACTTTAAGTATCCTTCTTCTCTTTGTGACTCAAGTTTTGAGCATGTTAGAGTCACTTATTTTCTTCATTTCAGCTCTGGTTTTGGGCATGTTAGAGCTGATTCTTCTTTCTTCTTTGCTGGTCCATATTTTGGGCATGTTAGGACCAGCTGTTTTAATTTCTTTGGCTCAGGTTTTGAGCTTATTAGAGCCAATCTTTTGCACGTCAGAGGTTCATATTTTAAGCATGTCTGAACCTCTCTTTTTCCTCAGTTATTTGAAACATTTTCTCTTTTTTCTTGAAAATAAAAAAACTGCAATGGTATGTACAATGGTAATGGAAACTGGAAATTGTAAATCAACAAAAGTAGTGTTTGAGAATCCTGCCATTGACAAGACCCCCAAACAACTATGTACCATCTAATTCCTGTAGGAAGAAGGCATTTGGACCCACAGTGGCCTGGATGATGTATGGACCTTGGCACAAACTGTCAAATGTGTCGTGCTTTCCTTCATCCTCTCTCCTTGAATCCCACTTCAGAACTTTGTCCCCAATTTTGAAATCATCAGCTTTGGTTCTCTTGTGAAACAACTTCTTTATGTTTTCCTGAAATTTGATGGCTCTGTTATAGACCTCTTCCCTTGTTTGTTGAAGATGAATTGTTTGGTCTATCCTTCTCACCATACTGTCTTCTTCTGACTGAATCTCTTGAACCAACTTGATTACTGGTACCCCAAGGCTGGTAGGGAAAACTACTTCTGCACCATAGACAAGCTGAAAAGGTGATATGCCAATGGATTTCTTTGCTGTAAGCCTGTCAGCCCACAACACATGTACTAACTTGTTATGCCATGACTTTTTGTTCTCTTCCAACAACTTTTTGATGATGATCACCAGGATCTTATTTTATGATTCAACTAATCCATTACCTTGAGGGTAATAGGCAGTTGAATGACCGAGTGCTATTTGATACCTATGACAAAAATCAACCATTTTCTTGGATCCAAAAGCAGCAGCATTATCGGTGATTATTTTCCTTGGGCAACCAAACCGAGAGAGGATATGACCTTCTAGGAACCTAATGATGACTGAATATGTGGCATTCCTAGTAGGTATGGCCTCTATCCACTTAGTGAAGTAGTCTGTGGCTGTTAAGATCCACCTGTGTTGTGCAGAAGAAGCAGGGTGGATTTCCCCAATAAAATCTAGGCCCCATTGCATAAAAGGACCTTCAACAGTGATGGGTTGTAAAGGGAGGGGAAGGAGTTTTCTCTTGCCTTAAAAAATATGGCATTTGTGGCAGGTAATTACCATATTATGGATGTCATTGAAGAGTGTGGGCCAATAATAGCCAGATATGAGTATTTTTTTTGCAGTGGCCTTCCAGTTCAGGTGGCCTCCACATTCTCCTGCATGGAATTCTTGTTTAATCCTCTCAGCTTCAGCTTCAGGCAAACATTTAAGCAATAGGCCATTTGGATTTTTCCATTATAAGCATTTATTCAATATTTAGTAGCTTCTGGCTTTTAGTTTTAGGAACCTGGCCTTGGTCTTTGACAGTTTAGGTGGAGCATTGAGGTTGGTGAGCACATAAAGGGTATCAAAGTACCAAGGAGAGTTCTGAAACTTCTCCTCAACAGTGGGATCAGGCAACCCTTCCTACTCGTCCAAGGTAGCTACCATGTTAATGTAAAGGGCTTGTAGATTCGATTCAACCATTAATTTAGCTAAGCCCTGACCTTTGATTAGTTTTGTGGGTTTTATCTCAAGGTCGTATTCTAAAATCACAGCAATTCATTTGCCCCTCCTCCCATCTGGGTCTTGGGACAAAATATCTTTGACTATTATGTTAGGCACATAAGCTATGGTGTGGGAATGCAATATGTACACCCTAAAGTCCTTTAAAGCCTTAACAAGAGCATAGTCCTGTTTTTCCATTATGTTGTATTTCAAGGGCGCATCCCTTAGTGCTTTGCTGAAAAAGGAAATTGGTTGTTCCATTCCCTCTGGATTTTTCTGCAGTAAGACTGAAACCACTGTATGCTCGGAGGCAAATGAAAAAATCAGGAAATATTTAGAGAAATCTGGGCTGATCAGAACAGGAGCTTGGGTGAGTGTAAGTTTCACTGATTCAAAAGATTTAGCTCCAATAGTCCATTTAACTCCCACACCTTTCTTCAACATGTTAGTCATATTCCTAAGGTGTTTAGCTAGGTTAGGAATAAACCTCCTAAGGAACTTAATCTTCCCAATGAAGGACTGTAATTATTTGATGTTTCTTGGGTGTGTGATCGGTAGTATTCCCTCAACTCTTTGTGGGTCTATCCTGATTCCCTTTTATGATATAATGTGGCCAAGAAGATTTTCTTCTTGCAACCCAAATACAGTCTTTTTGGGATTCAATGATAGACCAAACCTTCTACATTTTTCAAACACTTTTCTCAGATGTTTTAGGTGTTCTTCTTCAGTCTTAGAATAGACTGTTATTTCATCTAAGTAAATAACAATGAAGTGTCCTATCTCATCTGAAAAATCTATATACATTTCTCTTTGGAAGGTTGCACCAGCGTTCATCAGTCCAGAGGGCATTTTTACATACATAAAGGTGCCCCATGGAGTGGTAAAGTCTGTCTTGAGTTGGTCTCCTGGGATTACTAAGACTTGGTTGTAACCTGAAAACCCATCTAACAGAGAAATCCTTTTTGAGCCTACTACCCGCTGTAGAATGTGTTCCATTTTTGGCAAAGTGTAATTGTCTTTGAGTGAGGCTCTATTAAGATTTCTGAAGTCAATACATAATCTAATCTCCCCAGTTTTCTTTCTCACAGCCACTAAATTCGAAACCCAATCAGAGAACCTTACGAGAACTATTATGTCGGCCTCATATATCTTTTTAATCTCTTTTTCAACTGCAGGCAATTGTTTTGGGTTTAGCCTACGGAGTTTCTTCCTGAAGGGTTTCTGATTTTCTTTTAAAGGTATTTTGTGCTGTATAATGCTCGTGTCATAAGCCTTTAAGTCTTCATAACTCCACACAAACACATCCATGAATTCCTTGAATAAGTCCATGTATTTATTTTTCATTTATGCGGGTAAAGACTTAGCCAACTTAATCATTTTGGGCTTATCTTCTGTGCCTATATTACATTCTTAAACGTCAGAGTCTGTGTGCTCTATGGTAGGATTTTTTTCCACATCATCGAATTCAAAAAGGTCTTCTAACGGTGCCAGACCTCGAGGTATGTTGTTATCTTTGGCCTACAGCACCTCTACTTCTTCACTGTCTGCGTTTTCACACTCTGTGGTTGAATTTCCAGTTTCTTCATTTAAAGCGTTTATTCCTACATTGTGGGGTGTAGTTTCTTCCTCGTCTAAGGGTTCCTCACTTAGGCAGCTATCACTAGACGTAGAGTCTAAATCGAAAAACTCAAACTTGCTCCTGCCCATCAAAAAATCTTCAATTTTTTTATCCCCCTCAAAGACCTACCAGTATTTTTCATTATCCGACACTGCGGGTCTGAATTTGGTCTGAATGATGATCTGTTGGTCACTTGGAATCTTAGGGTATGAACTGGATAGGCAAGCTAATACATTTACAATGGCGTTCTGATTTCTAGGGACAAACACTAATTCGTATTCAACAAATGTTTTCAATATATCCACAACATCATTCCTATAGGCTCTTATTCTTGGATGTTTCGCTATGTACTCACCATTCACCTGTTTGATAATCAGCTCAGAGTCCCCACGTATAGTTATCCTACGGGCTCCTAGTTTTTTCAACAGAGTTAAGCCTAGGATCAGAGCCTCATATTCTGCAATATTGTTCGTACACTTGAAGTGCAGGTTGCAGGCATGGCTCTTTGCGTGATCACTCTCTATGTTATGTACCCACACTCTTGCCCCAACTGTTCTCTTGGTGCATGACCCATCAAAATTCATCTCCCACAAGGGTTCATTTTTCGTTTTATCATCACTTCCTCCCTCACAGTTGGGTTCACCATTATTTTGCACTATAGGAGCTGTACTAGGCTGTGGGTTGTTTTGTTTTTCATCATGTGTGTGGAAATAAGAGGGGTGACTAGTTGGTTGATCGCATTCTGTTTCTGGTTCACTTTGCGTTGTTGTTTTAGTGCACTGTTCAAAGTTTTCTACATCTTCCTCCTCTGAGTCTAGGGTAGCCATTATGTTAAAGTACATTGGCTCTGTTTCATCATGTGTACCTTTTCTTGTATCTACATTTTCAGATTCTGGTCCCCCCAAAGATTTATCATTGCAGAAGATAAAGGAATCCAGGTCTGTATGTACAGAGTATAGAGGAGAATTTTTCAGGCTTTTCAGGGCTACTAACTAGGAATTTCATTTGTGCTTCCCTGTACAATCTTCTAAGTTGGCCAAAGATTGGGATTGTGGCATAAGCCCCATCCATCTGCATTGTTCCTTTCAGCTTGGCTCCCCATGATCTTGATAATAACATGCCATACTTAGGCGGCACATCTGCCACAACAACATCCATGACCATACACTTGGCAGGAATCTGAGTAAGGCTCACACATCTTTCTTTGATCAGGCCAAGACACTTTACTCTACTAGAGTCAAATGAATATAGGTCTTTATAGGGACGGTTTATCTCTAGGCCTAATATTTCCATCACTACTTTAGGCATTAGGTTGTGTGATGCCCCAGAATCATGCATTGCATTGTGGAGAATCTTATCATGGACATTAAGACTAATATAAAAAGGGGGCACTACCCCTTCCTGAAACTTTCCTTCTATCTTTAGACCAAACAGAAGGGCAGGTTGATCATCACTCAGATTTACAGTTTCACTATTCTCACCTAAATTTAATGCTTTCAAAATTTGGCTTTTATATACATCCTGAGTGGCCAACTTAGAGAGTGGGACAAAGATTTTAATTTTTGCAATCTCACTCTCCAAATTGAAAGTGGACTGACTCTTTGAAATGTTCAACTCTATTTTGTTAGCCACTGCCTTAGTGGCTGAATCAGTGTGTTGATTCTCGTTATGTACAGTGTTTGTGACAGTTTTATCAGGAGCACTAACTGCAGTGCTAGTGCTGCTAGCTGGTTGACCTTGTGTATAAGTGTTTTGGTTGTATTTTTCTTTATTCTTTCCAGAACTCTCAACTGATGATTTGTTACTTTCAACAGTTGCTTTAGAAGTTTTATTAGGTCTTTTCTCGATGGTGACCTCAGAAGACTTTGTTTTGGGAGTTTCTTGGCTCTTTTTGCTTCTAAGTTCATATTGTTCTCTGACCTGCATCATGGCATTTTCAAACCCTAACCTGTAATCTTCAGATTCTAACCATTCCTCACCCCAATATGAGGGTGAGGGTTGATCTTCTTCTGAGTAATAGTTATGGATTGAATCCTTTGTTTCAAACATATTAATTGTGTTTCCCTCAGACTCTTCGATGATTTCCTCATCTTCATCAAGAAAGTTCTCTTGAAATGGGGGTATAACCTGTTGATATGATTCTCTTTGTCTGTTGGGAGTGGTGTTGTTTCTTCTAAAGTTCGGGTTTTGGTTTTGGTTTCGGTTTTGGTTATTGACAGTGACAACCATTTTTTTTACCATCTGTTGTAACTCTTCCACGTTTTTAGATAGACAGTCATAATTGGGGTCAGATGTGAAAGCTACATTGTCATCTCTATATGTTACCCTCTTCTCAGCTTTCAGTCTTGCCCTTTTCTCAATCAAGTTGGCTTCTATATTCACTACTCCTTTCTGCATGTCTTCCAATGTGTTGTTCTCTTTATCCCTAAGCTAATAGGCCATGTCAGCATCAAATCCTTTAGGTTATTTCGCTAGGGCCATACCTTGGGGAGGTTTCATATGTGGAGGGAGAGCATTGTAAATGCTGTTAAATCTTGTTGAGTAATCATGGACACTCTCTCCTAAGTTTCTTTTAAGGTTCATATATTCTGCTAGGAGCTGGCGAGGGTTAGCCCTAACTTCCCATTTGTTGATGAAAGTCTGATATAAAGCAGGAAGATCATTAATGCTACCTGGAGGTATGCCTTTGAACCATTTCTTCACATCACCTCCTAGGCTCTGGGAAAATATTCTCATTTTGAATATATCATCATCTATCTCCATGTAGTAAAAAGAATCTTCCATTCTATCTACATGGTATTGTGCTGTGGTAGACTCTTTTGTAGTGAAGTGTGGGAGCTTTGATTGATAATCATTGGGTAAGGGTACTAGAGGCTGAGGTAAAACTAGAGGTGCATACCAGTCTGCCATGATCATGTTTTGATGGGGTAAAGGGTTGAATTGAGCAGCTGGTATATGGATGACAGGAATACTGTGACCAACAAAAGACTGATGAGCAGATCTAGGGTGACTGAGCCCCAAGTTTTGAATGAAGTGTATATCAGGAGGTGTAGATGGAGGGGCCTGTATCTTCCCAAGGTGCTTACCACTTTGAGGTGGTGAAACAGGAAACTCAAGGTCTGGCTGGTCTAGAACACTGAATGACTTAGTTCTTGGCAAACTATTTTGAGTGCCTAGGTCAAAAAGTGGGTCTGATAGAGCTGTAAAGTTTTCTGGTGTAGAGTTAGCTCTATGGATGTGGCTGGAAATAGTTGGTCTTTTAGGTGTAGGAGATCCCTTGAGGATACTCTCAGGGTTGTCAACTATTTCAGGTGGGTCTAGGTTAGGGTAAGCTCTTGTATGAATGGTTCTTGAAGCCAGAATGTTGTTTTCTAACTGAGCAGCTTAACCCTACTTGTTACTTCTACTGTGGTTGATGTTGTCATGGAGGCTGGTCTCCCAGTGGAGTCTTGTGTGAAACCAAGATAATCAGCAGGCCTACTGATCACCAGTGGAGTATTTAAATTGTTTAGGAATTATGGAGTCGCCAGGTGGAAGGTTTAGGGTGTTTTTGGAGGGTACACTATCCACCACAGTGCTTATGAGATGTCCCCTTTCAGGGATATCTTCCAAACACCGCAAAATATAACCAGAGATTGACTGGGAGGGAATTTACCAAATATGACACCTCTGAAAGAGTGTGAGATCTGGAGGCTACCTGGCCCTTTCCATACTCTGTCTAAGAGTATGGGAGAAAACACAACAATGGTGTAGAGGTTGATCTATGAATAGGAATGTTTAACTGCCAACCTAACCAGAGATTGTAGGTTTCTGAGCTTCCTATGATGTAGTAAGATGGATGGTACTCAGATTTTCCCCAGCGGAGTCGCCATTATGTTGGGGTTCCCATGTTTTGGGAGAAAACACAACAATGGTGTAGAGGTTGATCTGTGAATAGGAATGTTTAACTACCAACCTAACCAAAGATTGTAGGTTTCTGAGGTTCCTATGATGTAGTAAGATGGATGGTACTCAGATTTTCCCTAGCGGAGTCGCCATTATGTTGGGGTTCCCATGTTTTGGCAAGGTTGGAAATACCAAAAGATGAGACAACATCAAACCACTTTGGGGCCCTAGGATCTAGCCCTCCTGGACCCGGAGGGGGATCTCTCCAATAAAACAAAGAATGATATATCTTTGAAGCTCAAATTTTAAGATTTTAGGCTAGTTATAAGGCTCAGGGTTGTTTGTTTGATTGTTTGTTTGGTTGCTGGTTATCAGGAAAGAAGGGTTCAATGTAAGACAAGGATGAGCAAAGAGGAATAAGGCAAAGGTAAAGTATTCCACGGGGCGTTCAAGACCATTGGGAAATGGAGTCAGGAAAGGATTTGCTTGTTACTCAATAGGCAGGCTTTCAATTGGGCTAGTCATCTAAAACATTGGATCTTAAAGATGACAGTATAACATGGAATGGTAGGAGATGAGGAAAAAACACAGATTTCAGGGCACAAAGTTAAAGACTAGCTAGTCGCACAAGGATCCTAGTGGATAGGGCTAACTCTAATCCCCAGTGTTCCCAAATCTTCCAGCTAAATCCTTAACAAGAAACATCTAAGAATAGATTCATTTAACTCATACATCAGAGAGCAGGCAATAACATCCACTACTCTGGTTAAATTATCTGAAATCAATTCTTAGATAACACATTCAGAAGAAAAACATTAATGGCAAGGAGAGAAGAAACATAGGGTACCTAACAAGGGTAAATCCTATGCAAATTTTCTGATGCAAGCCAGTAGAAACAAAATGAAATGAATTAAACACAGAGATGGGAAAACATCACCGCTGCTTTAGATCAGGATCCAAAGAAATGTGCTTGTCATATTAAACAACAATACCAGTCAAGTACAACATTGCCAATAGCTGAATACTCAGTCTGAAATCATATTCCTCAACCTATCTAACACTTTACACAGAGACTGTGTCTCAAAAGAAACTACTTGCAATTCTCTGATAACTGATCAAAAACCTTTACAATGTTTCTTCATGAAATTTTATAGTAGAAAGATGGGCTGAGGAGGTAGGTGAAAACTAAATGCAGCATTAAAACTTCAGTAAAGAAAGAGGGCTGAAGCCCATTCTATTTAAATTCCGAGCTTTCAATTCTGGCACTCTGTGGATGAAAGAGTGGTCCTCATCGGACTTCTATTTACTCCAGGTATGTCTCTGACATACTCTGGCTATAGGACTCTGTGGTACTATTGGTGAATAAACAAAAGATAAATGAATGATTAAGAAGTCTGCCATACTTATGAAACAAATGCTCTGGTAGCTTCAGACTATTGTCAGGGTGGAAATTTCTTTATGAACACGGCGTATAATAAAAGTTGCATGGGTGCTCCGTCCTTTTTTAGGAAAAAACATTCTGTTGATGTAGAAACCCTGACACACTGATTTTCGTGCTATACCTTCTGCGTGATCCATGGGTCTTCAATCTGATTCTTTACCTTTAAATCTCTGAACATAAGGCTTATATATCTTCATTTGCGTGCCTTAAGCTCTCTGTTGCTTAATTTAAATCTCTTACTGTGAAATATGTGTGTTAATGGCATCGAGACATTTTCACAGAGTAATACCCTGGTCTTTTAATGCAAGTCCTGTTGTAGGACCTCCTCGGGTTTTCTTCATGATTTCTGCCTCTGCACACGGTCTTTTCCTGTGTTTTCTGTCACTGTGACAGCGGTTGCAAATCATGGCGGCTTTCACCACCTCAAAACCCTGCAAAACATAAAACTTGTTATGAAATCCATGAATGCGGGTAATGGATGCAGTGCGGATGATGAAAATGGTCGTGCGGCTGGTGAAATGGCAGAACAATGCAGAGGAATGATGGAGGGAAGCCTTGGTGAAGGTTGGAGGAGCGCAAAGGAAATTTAAATGAGAAACCTTAACAAACTCGACTTTTAAACGAATATATGCAATGGAATGGGCGAATGTACGGTGGATACACGTGGGGGTGACATGGCAGGACCGGGTGATGGCAGGGTGGCCAACGGTGGGGAAATTAAATCTGGACCGTCCGATCTCGACGGAGATCGACGGTGGAAAGCACGTCGGAGGGCGATGGATTGTGGGCCAGGGGTACAACTGCCATGGGTTAACTCATGCACAACTCTGTGGAATGACGACTGTTGGATCAACTGCCCCAGATCGGACGGTGCACGTGCATATCGCTACGCATTCGTGGACGAACGTTGATGCACGATGGGGTAGTGGTTTTGAAATAGTGTTGGAGCCATGTGTCGAATGCTGAGTGGAATCACTGGCCTATCAGAAAATACCGCCCTCCACCCAAAGGCGGTGCGATAGAAACTGGATGGTTTTTGAATAGTATGCGGGGACCACCAGGGCGGGTAGACTCCGAACCGTCGGATCTGCGGGTAAATAGATGGCGATGGCGCGATCGAGGCGATGAACGAGGTGAACAATGGACGCTGTGGGAGCCGCAATCATCGTCCGCTCTATAAAGATCGATGATTGAAACTGCGTCCGATATCCATCTACGGTAAGCGCCCTTCGGGCCAGTGCTCGATTTCAGCGCCCGGGTCTCATGGAGAAAAGGATGAGGGGCTAGCGGAAAGGGGCTAAGGCCTAATGCAAGTTGCAAAGTGGGTTTGTTGCCAATTTTTAGTGCAATTTGAGGGCAATGAAGGGAAAAGATAGGGGTAATGGGGGTTTAAATAGCCAACCAAGGAGTATGTGTAGGACTTAGGGGGAATTTTTGGAGAGGTTTAGAAGGATTAGGGGGGTGGTTTTGGGGTAAAGAAAAGGGGTTTTGTCAAATGAAGAAGAGGTGAAAAGGGACATTCTGCAGGGATATAAGGGTTAATGTAGGCCTTTTGGAGCAAAATTTATGTAATCAATGAGACCTTATAAAGGGAGTCAGCAGAGGGAAATTTATCAAAGGCAAAGGCACAGGAGACATCAAGGATGATGTGTCTTTAGGGGAGATGCATTCCTTGAAGTCTTGAAAACAATTTAGCCCCCTACTTTGATTTGTCAAAAATTTATAGGGGGGCTAACATAATTGTTTCATGATCCATGATATATACATAATATATGATAGTGGGGTTTTTAGCTTTATTCTTTCCTGGTAAAAACATCTGTGTTATGTGTGATTGATCTTTCTTCATGATATTCCAATTGGCGATCGTGCTTTAAATTCCGCAATAATTTTTGTAGAAGCGATTCTATATTTAACAGTGGCATATAATTGTTAGATCAGGAGAATGTAGGCAATACATAATTTATATTAAAATTTCTATAGAGAGATATATTTTCCATTCAAGATCACCATAACCCACTTATTGCAAAAAAAAAGGAGGTTGTTGGCCCTAAACACTTTCCTGCTAATCCCAACTACCATAGATTAGAAAATGGATTTGTAGATCAATTCGAGGAGAAACAATCTACCGATCTAATGTGTATGTTTGATGAAATTAATTCTTTTGATGATTTACCTAAGTTTTATCAGTATGATGGAAATTATGTTCTCCTAATAGAAGATAATCTTGCAGACCAATCATAAGCTGGTTTATGGGAGGAAGAATTTCAGTTTCAGCAGCTCAAATACAATGATCAAACGATGCATATCAGCTATGGTAGTAAGGAGGAAAGTGCAGAAAATTTGGAAGTAACTGAAGGATGTTTTCCTCTTTATTTTACTTCATTTCAGTTGATCATAGACAACTTTCATGTAATCAGAAATCAACAATCATTAATTTTTGATCTTGAAAATCAAGAGGGTAATGAAATCCTTGATCAAGACTCCTCAGCTCTATATTTGTAGCCACCAAATTCCATTGAATTTCAAATTGTAGATGAAGGCTTGGAAATTGAAACATATGATCAAATGATGCAAGATGATTCTGTACCATTATGCTTTGAAGCATTTCATTTTTTGAAGGAAAATTTTCGTAATGTCTCTAAAGAAAAGGATGAGCAGCCCGTAGAAAGTCATGTAGTCTCATTGGAAACAATGGAAAATAGTTGGCAGAAATATCTTCAAGTTTTTCATGACCCAATAGCTGATGTGTTGGATGATATCTGCAGTAAAATTCCTTCTCCATTAGCTAACTGTGAGCCTAAAAAGAGTGTTGATATAAACTTGATCCGACAACCAACTTCATTTCCTTTTTCAACAGGAGTCTTATTACAAAGCTCATACAAATATTTACAGTCATATCAGGAGAGTAATGAATAAGATTCTTGTTTTTTTGTTGATCATCAGGAAAAATTGGTTATTCACGAGTTTCAGGATCCTTTTGTCAACTTGCTGCAGTCATCAAAGGAAGAAAGCACAGATGTTAAGAAAATTTTAAAATCAAGGTACGAAGACTACCTAGAGCAGAGAAGTAATGTATTAGATGAGATGGAAATTAGTATGTATTCCTATGAAGATCCTTTTGTAGCATTCTTGAGGTCAACCGGTAGGCTCATTTTTTTCCATTTCATTAAGATTCAATTTGTTGACAAGTTTTCATGGGAGTTTCCTTTCAATAGTTCTCTCTTCTTGCTCATAAGCAAGTACTTGCAGAATTCAAATAGCAACCAGAATGCTTACATGGTTGCATTGGTTGTTCCATTTCACTTTATCAAGTGATGAATGGATCAGTTAGAGTAGGTTTTGTTGAATAAGTTCAATTCTGAGCATCTTTTTCAATTAGTTTTCAGTCAATTTTGAGTCAGTCTTGAGTCAGTTTATTAAGTCAAATTTTCAGTATTCAGTTAGTATTTAGCTTTTGAATCCATGCCCAATGAATAGGCACTTGGTATATGGTGTTCTTGGCACCTCCAAGGAGCTACCATCCCCAGCTGGAGCCAATGTTAATGTCAGTATTTGCATCCTGCCATCAGTGATAAAAAATCCTCTTTTCATATCATTTTAGGAGTCCCACTCAGATTTTTTTTTTTGATTCCACTAGGTCATGCAAAAAATTAGTCACTGATGGTAGCCCTAGTCCAAAAACATCACTCTTCCTCAAATTTTATTACTTGCTGGCATATTTCATACCTTGTTGACTGTACATCATCCATAAAGCTAATGTCATCAT
Organism: Pinus albicaulis; assembly: GCA_034641835.2. NCBI lineage: Eukaryota > Viridiplantae > Streptophyta > Pinopsida > Pinales > Pinaceae > Pinus > Pinus albicaulis. Next base: position 298,329,856 of record CM076569.1, read on the forward strand.
GAAAACCACTCTTTCAAGGTCTCATTAGGTCTTTAGGGTCAGTTAGGGTTTCATTAGGTCATTAGGGTTTCCAAGGTACAATAAAACTCCATTCCATTGCATAATACCAACAAGTAAAGGGTGATCCAATAAACTTCTCTTCACCATGTGAAGATGATTTGTGACGAAAATATCTTGTTTCAACATGTAAGTTTGAGTTCAAATGTAATTTTTTATATTCTCATTATGTAATTTTATGTCATTAAAAATGTAATAAGTTCATGATTCGGAAGATTCCAACTCAAATTTCCAAAAGGCATCAGTGTTCCTAAACAATTCCCATCATTCCTATCCCTAAAAAATCATCATTTTCCACAAGCACTAAACCCTAATTTCCTCTCCCATCGAGCTAGGGTTTTGTATGGAATCAGAGAAATATGAGTAGAGGAGGCATAAGGGAGGTCATATCATCAATTATGAGGCCATTCAAACTCATAAACATCATGTATCCATCATTTTTCAAGAATTCATTCCAAGGGACTAATCATTTGCCACACATATGGCCAATTTTTCTTCAAACTATGTTTCTGACCAAATGGTGATTAATTTTACAAATGTGAAAGAGGTTTTTGTCCATAATAGGTCAAGGAAGAAAAACCTCCTTCAATTTTTATACAGGTGTCATGGTTTTTTATAAACATAAAAAATACATTTGCTACAGGAGAGTTGTTGCACTTCTGGAGTAACCTTGGGAAAATCAATTTTTATCCCTGCTGGAGTGTCCAAATGACTTTCTTGATAGGTCAAATGATAACTATACAGAGAGAGATTTCTAGTGAGATTTCATGAGCTCAATTTTTAGTTGAGGAAGGCCTCCAAAATTTTCCTGCAAGAGCACACTGCATTTTTGCACCCCCATTCTGCACGTTTGAAAAGTCTTGGGAGAATTGATTTTTGAGGGGCTATAATTGATCATTTCCAGTGATTCATAGGTCCATTGTGTAGCCAAGAGAGAAAAATTTCCAACGAGCTATCTAGATCTCAATTTGGACATAGGGAAGGTCTCCAAAAGTGGTCTACAAGTTGGTGCTGCGCGTAGGCAAGTGGTGCTGCACATAGAGCAGAGGCATTGCGCACCTGGCATATTTCACTTGCAAGCTTCCAAAATTCATGTATGTCCTCCAAAACTTCAGAAAAGGGTCTCTCCACTTCCCAGAAAGTAAGTAAGACATCATTATGCTCCCCTTGCATTTATTAAGTGCAAATTTCATGGTGTCAAGATTTTCATGAGAAATCAATAGTTTTTTCAAGTTAGAAACCATAGTTTCACTTCCTAATCCCAATTTTGATCCTTGAAGACCCCTTTTATCCTTCCCATATCACAATAAATCCTATCCCTACCTATATATCATTAAATACATATCCCAAACCCCTTTATCCCCTAAACCCTAATACCTAGGTATTTCAATTTCCTAGGCTTCCAAATCCCCATACCTGTAATAAAATTCCCATTCCCCACTCCCTAAAACTACATTTCACTCCCAATTCATATCCCTAGGGTTTCTAGCCAAGACACTATGGAAGAAGATAGAGACTATATGGAAGAATAGAAATATAGGCAAGAGGAGGAAGATATATTAGAGGAGGAGGACAGACAACAGAGAAGGCCACACAAATGAGGGAGAATCCTAAGGCTGGAACCCACCAACACAAATGAACTGATGGCCTCTCCTATGAATGTCACTTATTTTGAGTATGTAGGTTGTATTTATTTTTGAAACATGATTAAGAGGGCCAAAAATAATCTTGATAAGCTCTTGGAGAAGGCAAACAAGGACAATGATATATTGAGAAAGAGGGCCAAGAACTATTTCAAGAAAAACCAAATTGCAAGCTCAATGCTACAAAAGGCCAAATCAAGACTTGAAACCCTAATCAAGCAGAAAGAGAAGGGTAAGTTGTATTTTCTCATTGATGCATCCATTATAGAATATAATACCATATCAGGTCTCCATGAAGTAATTCTAAGGAAATTTTGAGGAAATTTGAAGAAAATTTGGGAAAATTTGAAAAACTCTTCGAAGGCACATTTTCCAAAAAGGTCTTGTTTGGTCACTGTTTTGTAGAACATATTGTGGCAAAAAAAAAATGAATTTTGGGAAAATGGAGGAGGCTTTTGTTCCTAATATATCAAAGTAAAAAAACCTATCTCACTTTTTACACATGTATTACAAAGTGAGATATCCATTCACATCTTCACAGCTTATTTTTCTGCCTGTGAAAAATCCTGTTTGAGACACGTTTGTGAAGAGAATATTGTGGCAAAAAAAAACATGAATTTTGCGAAAATGGAGGAGGGTTGTGTTCCAAACATTCCAAAGAAAAAAAAAATCTCTCAGTTTTCTAAAACACCTCATGGTTAGTGAGATATTGCTTCATCTTGGAGGCCAAGGGTTTTAGAAAATTTAGAATTTTTACACAGTTTGACTTTACTATGCACAACGCCCTAGGCATTGTGCACCTGTTTGAGGCATATTTTGGTCAAAAGGATACCACCATTGGCTTCAAAATAGAGAAAACATGCAATAAAACTTCTTTTCTAGCCTGTTTTGGTGAAACTGGCACGTGAAAATGTCAAAAAACCTTCAAAAAATCACACTTCTGCCTCCTTTTTCACCTTAGCACTGCGCATAGAGCAGTCTTGGGAGAATCAATTTTTTGGATGTCAAATTAAGTCAAATCTGTAAAAAAAGCACAAATATGGAAATTAGACTAGATAAGCTTTCAAATGAGCTATCCTGAGCTTAGTTTGGACATCAACAACCCCCTCAAAAGTTAGCTTGAAGTTGGCGCTGCGCATAGGACACATTTTCTCAGTTTGCTGATATTTTTCAATTTTCTCAAATTTTTCCAGTTTAACCATGGTCAATGAGATTTTTACCGATGTAAATCATGAATGTAAAATTAATTATGATGTGGTAGACTTACCTAGGTTAAATACATTAGGTGAAAAGTTTCGATGACATGTAATGAATCAATTTGCAAAAAGTGAGGGATGAGTTAGTTTGACCTCCCTACAATTCTAGGTATTTGTTGGCTTGAGGGGTCATAACCCAGGTTCGGTGTGCAAGGTTTGCCAACAAAACCCTATACTACTGGCCCTTTCGGCAGTGACCTACTTTTGTAGGTCATAGTCTCACTCGAAGTAGTATGGGTAGGTACTGGAACCAGGTTTCTGCACCCTGAGAAAGGAAGGGTAAGGCAAGCAGCGCTGCGTTCTGTTCCGTAATTCCCAGATTACCTTGTTTCTTCACAGGGTTAATTATGTATCTATTTGCATCCACATGCAATAGATCTATAATTATATACTTTCTATAACATCAACACAGTAGTATATAAACAGAGTGGAAAAGATCTAGATACAAGCATTCAGTACACAAACCTTCGTAGAAAATACATAACACAAAAATTATTAGCAATTCATACAACAATACTCATAGATTTAGATCTCTAATAATCCTTCGCATTCATTCATTCATCAATATTTCCTTACAATTCCCTTCCAAACCTGTGCACACAGCAGCAGGGTCCGCACATCGCTGGACTAGGATCTCTGCGCACACAGCCAGCAGGAGTCCGTTCCCCAAAACCCAAACAGATAGCTCAAAAAACAGATTGCATCAATAGCTCATCAATTCCTGTCCTTTACAATACAAAATTATCCTCTATTTATAACAATCTAGCATCAACATTCCTATGGTTCGCAACCCATGGTTTTCGGACTCCTAGTTTACCCTTTGACCCATTACAATACGTTTGGGGCTTTGACCCACCCAAAAACCCCTGCAATATACTAAATATAATAAAAAATAACCAAAATGGACCAGTTTCACAGCTTGTTAGGAGACCCCGTTCCAACAGTCCCCCAACACAATCGTGTGACTCGTCCCGAGTCACTGCACTGATGCGACCACGTAGTCCGCAGCCTAGTATGGTTTGATTCGACTACAATTGACAAAGCCAGGAATGAGGTCACTGCATAGGGTAGCTAACTGGACTGCTCCGCCATTCATAACCTCCTTAACTGTGTAGGGACCAAGCCAATTCTGTTGGAATTTTCCTGGATGTTTCGCAAATTGGCTATCGTATAAAAGGACGAGATCACCTTCAACGAATGTCTTCTAGCGAATGTGTCGATCATGCTAGGCTTTATCTCGAGCCTTTTGGACCTGCTGGTGAAACTGAGCAATAAACTGATGTTCCTCCAAAGCCACCAGTTGCGCCAGGCATTCTTCTATGATATCAGAGTCTGCCATATTCGTGAATTATATGATGCGTAGGCTAGGAACAACGTACTATATGGGCATGATGGCCTCCTTGACATAGACCATTCGGAAGGGTGTCCTCCCGGTCAGCATTTTGCAGGTCGTTCGGTATGCCCACATAATAGAGGGGATGCGAACATCCCAGTCACTACGATTGGCATTACAAACCTTTGTTAATGCCTGCTCCAAAATTTTGTTAAAAGCTTCAACCACCCCATTAGCCCAGGGATGATATGGTGTACTCTTGGCATGGTGGATCCAAAATTCCTCATTCAAAGCTTGAATCGTTTGGTTAACAAAATGCGTACCTCTGTCGCTCATTAGGATCTTCGGGCAGCCAAAACTAGTCAGAATCTACTCAAAGATGAAGTGCGCAGCAGTATCAACAGTACAATATTTTACTGCTTGTGCCTCAGCCCATCGTGTGACATAGTCAGTGGCAGTGATAATGTAGCGCATGCCTGTTTTCTTGCTTGGTGGATTGATGGGTCCTATAAAGTCAATGGCCCATTTATCAAAAGCCTGTAGGGCCATTTGAGGCTATAATGGCATGTCATCTTGTCGTGAGGGTCGGCCAGTTTGCTAGCATGTATCGCACAATCTATAATAGGTGTAAGAATCTTGATGCAGGGTAGGCCACCATAAGCTAGCCCTCAAAATATTTTGTGCCGTAGGCCTACCTGCGACTCCAGCATGTGCTTCTGTGAGAACGGTGGGATGTTCATGTTCCAATACATATCTACGGAGTATTTCATCGGTGCCTAGCTTATATAGCTGTCCTGCGATGATAGTAAAGTTTGCAGCCCGGGTAACCAACTCCTTCTTCTGTTGTACCGAATACGCAGCTGGGGCCACGCCAGTAGTAAGGAACTCAATGATATCAGCAAAGTGAGCATCAACCATCTTAATGGTAAACAGCTACGCATCGGGTAAGCCTTCGTCTAGGTTAGTGGGTTCCTCCCCTGTATCGATACGAGACAGATGATCTGGGCCTGCATTCAACCTCCTAGGCTTAATGATGATCTCAAAATCATATTCCTGAAATGGCAACAGCCAGCGGCAAATCTTCCCCCCCAACACAGGATTTTTGACCAGGTATTTCAAAGCCGAATGGTTTGTGAACATCTTAAAGTGTCCACCCAGCAGATAGTGTTGATAATTTTGTAGTGCATACACCATAGCCAGTCCTTCGCGCTCAGTGGTAGAGTAATTTCTTTCGGTGCTCGAGAGTTTGCGACTGGCAAAGGCAACCAGGTGATCAATATCTCCTTCGCTAGGCTGAGTGAGGACCGCGCCCAGGGCAATGCCTGACGCATCGAAATGTACATGAAATTCTTTTGACCAGTCAGGAAATATTAGTATGGGCGCAAAAATCATCTTCTCTTTTAGCAGTTCAAAGCTCTTCTGACATTCATCATTCCAGAAAAAAGAGACATATTTTTTTAGTAGCTGTTCCATGGGTGCTGTGATTAGAGCGTATCCTTGAATGAATTTTCTGTAATAGCCCGTGTGACCAAGAATGGAGTGCAACTGTTTCTCCGTCGTGGGGGCTTCCAGGTTGATAATTACGGCTATCTTTGCAAAATCAACCATCAGTCCTTGCTGACAGACTGTGTGTCCAAGCAAGATTCCGAAAGGTACACAGAAGATGCACTTTTTGATATTCAAGGAGATCTGGTGCTTCCAGCACGCATCCAACTTTAATCGCAGGTTCGAGACATGTTCTTTCACTAAGCCAAAAATCGTCCAGTCATCGAAGTAAACCTCCAGGAACTTATGAATAAATTCTTTGAATATAGCCACAACGACCCTTGAAAAGATAGCAGGTGTGTTCTTAAGACCAAAGGGCATGACCGCATACTGGAAGGAACCCCATTCGGTGGCAAAGGTGGTATTACTGTGATCCTCAGGGGAAATTCTGATCTGGTGGTATCTCGAGAATCCATCAGTGAAGGAATAGGCCTCCTGGCCACCCACGCTATCAAGGATTTCATCGAAGAAGGGAGTAGGGAAGGGGTCATGAACGCAGGCGTCGTTCAACTTTCGTAGGTCCACACAGATGCGTATTTCTACCTTTGCCTTTTGCTCCTGAACGACCATTGGAATTACCCAATTTGACTGTTCAACTGGTTCAATGATACCTGCGGTCGGCATTTTTTCCAACTCTTCTTTGACCTTTTTATTATACTTAGGATTCAACCGGTAGGGCTAGGCTACGCCTCAGGCTTCAGAGTGATGTGCATAATGTCGAGGTCCCCAGTGATTCCTTTGAGCTCAGAAAACTTCGTAGGGAATAAGTCCTGGTACTTCGTAAGTAGCTTGGAAATTTTTCCCACGGTGCCTTCATCCCAATAGTCCCTAATTTTAGCTAGCTTAGGGTGTTCTTCTGTCCCAATATTAACTTTGCGTAGCCGGAGAGGTTGCATCACATCGAAATCCTGGAACGATGGTCCGATAACAGTATGTCCCCCTTCAGATTCCAGAACAAATATATTCCGTGGGTTATCCTCTTCTTCATTAATCACCAAGCTCCGGAAGTTGACTATGTCTTGCATCTGGGCCTCCCATGTCAGAACGGCTGGTGGGGTGTGTGGGTGAGGCTTCTTAAATATGAATGCATCAATGTCTTGCAGGGCTTCGTCAAGCATCTCTGTTCCCCCAATAAGTCTGAATGTTCCAATAAAGTCCTCTTTTAATATTTCCCAGTGGCAGGTCCGCTGATGTAACTCTGCATCTAAGTACCAAGTATCAAGGATAGGGCCCAAGGCATGTATAAATATATGGATCCATTCGTCTAGGGTTCGGTCAGCCCATTTGGTTGTCCAAGTACACAGATGCACGCGGGGATCCCCGGGCCCCCGGAATATCTTGGTGCACACATCAGTGGGAGGTGCGAGCCGTAGCACCATCCTATCCCGACACGTATCCCAGTCCAAAAATTATTTCTTGTGGGTATCCCACGAGCGTGCAGGTGTGCCACGCAGTGCCAGATTGAGTGCCCAGAGCCACCGATATTTTGGCACCCTAGCCTCTAATGTTCTTAAGAAGTCCTGGACAGTACTAGACTCATCAAAGTGGGGAAGGTCCCTTACCTCCGAAGTAATGCAGTAGAGGGCCCTTGCAACCCGAGGGCATCGTAGTGCTGAGACATTGTGTAGTTGGGTCTGCCAACTCTCAAGTTCTTCATCCGGGTCAGAAAATTACTCCCTGTTTTTCTCCCAATCGAATACTCCGCCTGTTGTAGGGTCACCCTGGTCTTCGGCCTGTGCCGTCATCCTGTAGATGTGATCGAGTTCCTCCTCTTCATATGCTGGTTCTGTATACCACATACCCTAAGCAGGATCTAGTGGTACTATTACACGTGTACCATTCTTCTCAAACACCATGCTACGTTTTTTTAGATTAATGACACCCCCTACGTCGATAGCCCAGTCTATTCCTAAGAGTGCAGGATAGGGATCCGTATCTTCCACAATTTCTATGATCTCAAAGTCAGCTAGGACCTTTACTCCTGCGATATTGACCACAACTTTTGGCAACCTTCCTAGAGGGATGATCTTCTATTGATTCACCATTCGCAGCTGGATGGTGGAATAGTCTAATTTAGGTTCTCCCATTCGTTGCCATGTCTGTTTAGGTAAGACGTTCGCATCAGATCCAAGATCAAGAATAACCTGATCTATCTCATAGTCATCAATCTGCGCAGTCAATCGCATTTCCCTCCCGGTGCGCCTTTTGTAGCTATGTAATTTGTGTAATTCCTTAACCTCAGCCGCTGTGCTGGGCCAGGATGCGCAATCTTGTAGCAATACTTGAAGATTTTCTCTAGCCTGTGGGTTGCTTAGTAGCTTCAAGCATGTCCTTAAAAAGGTTTCAACCTCCTCTCCTATCTGGAGGTGTGCTAGTGGCTGCGCAGGGGTTTCCAGCGACTCCTGTTTCCTAGGATTTGGTTCCTTCTGAGCAGAAAGCTCCTCCCTTGCTTCCTGGGTGACCATGCTACACGTTATAACTTTTATACTGGGATCTTCACTACTTAGCTCCGTTTTGAATCTCTGTACATTTTGTGTGGGGGTAGACTGTTTGTCTTTCATTCTTGTTAACAATATCGGGCAGTCTTCGATCTCATGGTCCAGCTATCGGCAATATTTACAGGATTGCTTAGTGGGATTTAGGCAGTCCCTGGCGAAGTGCCCTACCTCTCCACAGTTGTAGCAGATCAGCTGGCCCCGTCCTCGTCCTGTGATTCCTCCCCGTCCCCCCCTGCCCCTTGCAGGAGAGCCACCAAAGGTCTCTGGAGATCTCGGAGAAGCAGGATCGGATTGTACCCTATAGAGGGTTCCCCGATCTACCAACAAGTCATATGTGTGGAAATTTTGCTCATCATGTCTTATAAATCAGCAGAACCTGCACCATGGTTGCTTCAATTCACCCCTATTTATTTGAGGACACTGGGTTGTATCATGTAGTCCCGCTACTCGGCAATATTCGCCCTAGAGGTCCGTGCTGACTCCTTTTCCCCATCCCGTCCGTAAGCTCTATATTTCCATGTGCATGGCTCCGAGCTACTCTTGAATTTGTTGCACTCCTTCCCTCATGTCGTCCTTAGGTGCAGCTTCAAGTTTCATGGAAGCTTCCAAGGATTTTTCCTGTGATTCAGAGGTCTGGTGGCCCATGGGTATGCGTAAGTGAGGTAGCAACATAGTGATGAACCATTCCGTGTGATGTTTGTCGTCGTACTTGAACTCACCTTCCCTTATCGCTTTCTTCAACCATTGATCGGCCTCCCATACCAACTCAAACGTTCCTTGCTTGAAATCTTTTACTTTCGCTACCAGTTGGGAATAGGATTTCGGCTTTTAGAATTGTTGTTTTAGGGAATCCTTAATATTTTGAAGCGTTGCGTTCCCGTTTTGAGATATATACTGCATATACCAGTCCAGCGCCCTCTCTTCGAAAGCCAAGGATAGCTGCGCTCTCTTCAAAATATCGCTTACCACCCCTTGCACTGTCCATACCGAATTGTCCACGAACCAAAATCGTTCCATGTCCTCATCGGCTGCTCCTTTAAAGGTAGGTAACTTTAAGTGTGCCGCCATGGGCTCCTCTGGTTTATCTTCCTGGGTCCCTAACGTCGAGGCAGCTGATGGACCTTGTGTAGGTCTCAGCGGACTATGAGTAGAGCGATCCTCTTCTCAACTATTTTGATCGTTCTTACCGCTCCACGTTGCACTTCCACCCAGAATATCACTCATTCAACCCCGCGTTAGATCTCCAATGCCATTACCTGTTTCTCAGACTCCTTCCGGTCCCGGCAACGGAAGCATTTGTTGGCTTGAGGGGTCCTGACCCAGGTTCGGTGTGCAAGGTTTGCCAACAAACCCCTATACTACTGGCCCTTTCGGTAGTGACCTACTTTCGTAGGTCACAGTCTCACCCGAAGTAGTATGGGTGGGTGTTGGAACTAGGTTTCCTCACCTTGAGAAAGGAAGGGTAAGGCAAGCAGAGCTGCATTCTGTTCCGTAATTCCCAGATTACCTTGTTTCTTCGCAGGGTTAATTATGTATCTATTTGCATCCACGTGCACTAGATCTATAATTATATTCTTTCTATAACATCAACACAACAATATATAAACAGAGCGGAATAGATCTAGATCCAAGCATTCAGTACACAGAACTTCGCAGAAAATACATAACATAGAAATTATCAGCAATTCATACAACAGTACTCATAGATTCAAATCTCTAATAATCCTTCGCATTCATTCATTCATCAATATTTCCTTACAATTCCCTTCCCAACCCACGCACACAGTAGCAGGGTCCACACACAGCTGGACTAGGATCTTCGCGCACACAACCAGTAGGAGTATGTTCCCCAAAACCCAAACAAATAGCTTAAACAACAGATCGCATCAATAACTCATCAATTCCTATCCTTTACAATACAAAATGCTCCTCTATTTATAACAATCTAGCCTCAACGTTCCTATGGTTTGCAACTCATGGTTTTCGGACTCCTAGTTTACCCTTTGACCCATTACAATACGTTCGGGGCTTTGACCCACCCCAAAACCCCTGCGCTATACTAAATATAATAAAAAATAACCAAAATGGACCAGTTTCGCAACTTGTTAGGAGACCCCGTTCCAACAGTATTCAACTCAGTTTTTGTGGAACTGCTCCTTCTTTCATGGATTCAACCCTTGAGTTTGGGAGAGGTTGTTTGAGGTCTATATCTTGTAATTTTTGACTCATTTCAGAGGTTGGATTTTTTTGGATGTTGATGCATTGATCAGAGACTCTAGTGTAATCATTTTGGCAGGAAATTAATGAAAACGTTGTATATATTTATTTGGGATACCTGTGGTATGATAATTTATCATTGTTCTTATTATGTCTCATTATGTATGAATGTTTTGTTTCATGATCCATTTCATTTCTATGATATGTTGGTTTTTAAGTTGATAAAAAGAATACATCTCTCATGCTCTGTTTTGGGAAAACCTTCATAGTTTTTCCATCTTCTTCAGTTTATAAAGAATTCATGCTTAGTCTTACTCTTTCTAGCTCCTCACCTGTCTGATCCATCCCACTCAAGAAAACCTAAATTGTTAGGTTTTCTGCCTACCTTGCCCCATTGAATCTCTGCAACCCTAATCTTATTTTCCCTGACCTAGCCTCTTTGACCTAATTCACCCATCCAGCAACCCCAATTCAAACACAAACCCCTGTACTTATATCTAGCCTTAAACCCTAATTCATCCAGCCCTCGTAGATGTGATTTTGTGGAGAGATACCATTTCGGTTTGGTAGGGCTAGATACCAAGCCAAAATATTGGTTTGTGGTTATCTTTGTTGGGATTTCGTCTTCAGCCTTAGAGATCTAGTGGAGTGATAACACATGGTATATGCATGTGGTTCCTTGGTTATGTGTTGTATTTGGCATGGATATTTGCCTATATTTCCATTGGTTTCAACCTTTCCTGTATAGCCATGGTATTTTTGGTTTCCCTCTTTTTTTTTCGGATTGGTTCTTAGGTTCCCTATGGCTATGGGTTAGAACAAACGCTATGGAAGTGTTGTAACAACTTGGGCTGAGTTACTAGTTCCTGGAACCTGCAAACTTGGACAAATGCTCTGGAGCCTTGTTGGTTGAGCTACTAGTCCCTGGAGCTGAAGGTGGAATAAATTCTTTGGAGCCTTGATTTATCTATGGGCTTAGCTACTAGTTCATGTAGCCTTAGACAACTTGGGTAGAGATCGATCTAGTTGATGTTAGTGATTTATGGATCGTATAGCTGAGATCACTATGGTTGAGGGTAGAGGTGGTTTGGCCTCTGGAATCCTTTGTTGGTTTTGTCTTGGTTTATCCCATGAGATCCTACATTCATGCTTGGAATATGGCGTAGGGGTGATTGGTTGAAAGAGATATTTGGTTCAACCCAATCTATGCTTGGGTGGTACGTGGAAGTCCCTGACTTGGTTAGCATTTTCATATGCTAATAAGAGTTATTTTACTATTGTGATGTATGAGAACTTGTACTGGTTATCATGTTGAAGTTATGGTTGATGTGACATGGTTTCTATTATGGCATATGTTGGTTATATGATGTATCCTATGTAGGCCTCTTGACATGTTTTGATAAATTATTGACAATTTGATGAATGCATGGGTTAACAAGTGTTATTGCAGTTACTTAGAGAGGTGTTGGAGCCTTCTTGGTGATTCTTATATGAAGTTGATATCCCTATGATTAGATATGCATTCATGACCTATAACTTTCATGTTCAACATAGGTTTGACAAGATTTTTATCATGGACTGCGCATGTCTAGGTCAAGTTCTTGCTTGAGTTTTTATTGATTATAATTGTCATCAACTTTGAATGCATTTTATAAAGTTACAAGAAGTTCTAGGTAGTCTTCTAGAGGCTAGCCTAAAAAAGTGGCTCAGATCTCGCGACCAGACCCTCTTAAATAGGAAATTTCGATCATAACAACATGGAAGCAGGATCATGCATGTAATTGTAGCCTTATAACCAAACTAAATTTGTGTTGTGTGCGCGGTTGGGGAGTTTCCCTTTTGAAAATAACTCTAGCTCAGGGATTAGCCATTTGAAGTGGTTTGCGGGCTCCTCAGTGGTCTGTAGTCCATGAGGGAAGTTTGTATATTGTTGGTTTGTCGGCCCCACTTCCATAAATATATCTTGGAGGTGGGGTTATATCATAATGACACTCATCTCATGTTTACCCTAACGAGCTTGTAGAAATGGGTAAATGTGGGGTGAGGCGGTACAATAGTTACACATAATTAAATAAGTTTCCACTATATTAAAATATGCCTATGCATCAAGTTGTTGTCGCATGAAAGGTTAGACTGAAGATATTGTTTATGAGGTGATATGTTCAAGCATTCCTTGTTTTGAAAATTTGACGATGTAATATTTATGGCACATATTAAATTGTTTTGTCTCACATTGTTCGCAATGGTTCTTACTTGAAGATGAAAGAACTGGGCATTGGCGTGTTTTTGGGTAGCATGAAATTTGGTTTATATGAGTTAATATGTGGAAGCCTATATGTATTTGATTCATGCATGTCATCAATTGGACTTACAATTAGAGTGCCTTGCTAGAGATTACTGTGCCCGAACAAACAAATTACAGGCCCAACGTGTGATCCTACACATGCTATCCTATGGTGTAAAAGTTCTATTACCCACATAATTTATGTGGCTCTTCCATCCCATAATATCCAAACAATATTTTCCTCAAATTCCTATAAGGATTTATCTCTCTTTGCTATTGTAACATGAAAATTATTAAAACAGGTTTTAATCCTTCATTTAAGCTTTGATCCAACACTTCACTCGACCACATGAACATTTCTTATCTGACATGCTCATGTATGTAATGATTGTAGGTCACAAATGTTGTAGATTCGATCTTACACACTATGATTGCATTGAAACATGAACATCCATGTCGTCAATCCTATTCACTCATCATTACTCCCTCTTTTTTCTCACCATTACTCTCAAACCTCGATTAATGCATGCCATTTTTCCCATTTATTGCAAAGTTTCAGGGGCATAAAGCATGTCTAGCTACCCCAAGTCTAGTTGTTTACCATTCAAACTTCTCTTAACCACTTCTCAAAGCTGAGGAGGGAGGAAGAGGTTCTTGGAGCACACATCAAACATTTTCTGGCATGCAAGTTTACCAGGTACGCCTAATGATAGGTAATCTATTTCAGTTCTTTATTGAGTGAAATTTATAATAAGTTTATCATCACTATCCCTATTCCTCCCATGGTTTTCATTTAATTAATTTCTTAGTGCAAGCTCAAAGTTCCTTAAGTGCCCTTGCAAAATCCGTTTTTTGCAAATGAAAACCCTTTCTCTTCTCCACTCGAAGGCACCATGAAATCTAGGGAATTTGTCTTTGTTGATCAAATTTTTCACTCTACTCACCTTTATGAAGCTACTATTATTCCATTAAATGTCAAGTTCAGGCCTACATGTAAAACAAAATCACCTTCATGTTTAATACTAAGATATTCACATAATCTTGTTTTGTCTTGCGAACGATTGAGTTCAATATCCCTGTGCCATGTAATTTATAGTGCGATCCCTTCAGACCCTAGGTATCGAGCAAAAAATCCCTATGTGACTTTAAAAACTCTCCAAAATTGAGATCTATTCCCCCATGGTTTCAGATGAAATTAATCATTGCAGTCCATTCATTTGGTCGAGCCCATAATGAAGATACTTGCCATGATGCACCAAGGCTGTATATATATACAATGTCCCTAAATTTTATTAGTTTTGAAGAAATATTGTTTCTTCACGATTGATAGAACTGGGCATTTCATTTTTCTTGTTGTGTTTATGTCATATCATGGGGTCTATCTATACAAAAAACATGCACCAAGATTAATGTAATGAGTAGAGTTTTCTCTCTTTTTATGTAGGTGTATCCACAAGGGTTCCATACAATCAGAGCTTATAATAATTTTCCTTTTAAATCCACAGCCTGCTTTCTCTTCATAATGATGGTCTATTCTTTAAATATTAATCTAAGAACACTATCTATCTCTTTCTACAGGGGTAAAAGAAAACCACATAATGAAAATCATCCCCCGTAACATGTTCCATATCACATAGTGGGAGCCCTTGAGACCTTAGGGTATCTGCTACGAAACCACGTCAATGCTATCAGTTGAATGGGGCCAAAACATATTTTTTTCCTTCATGGCCTATATAAAACAAGTTTCTAATACACATGCATTTTTTTATAAGCCTTAAATTACCTCACTTTTTTCTGCTACCCATATATATATATATATCCCATATATATATATGCACTTCCTCTCTAAGAACCATAGGTATCGCACTATTGAAAAAACATATTTTCAATTGGAAAGAAGAGACCAGATTAAAACCATGAAGAATGACACCTCACCTATGGAAGTTGGAATATAATAGAAATATTCAAGGTATGCAATTTGTTTATTTATCATATATGTAATGTTTTTAATTTTAATTTTTATATAATTTACTTTATCGTATTTGATAATTATTATTATGATTTATTCTATGCTTCATCATGGAAGTCGTGAAGGTATTAATAATGAGCTTCCATGAGGAATGAAAATTTATCCCACTCAATTCATGAGGTTGCCCTACTATGAGGGCCTAAGAATAGTTCATTTTTTTGATAAAATTCATATCAGGAAGAATGTGACATAAAAATTATGGCGAATCATATATGGTTATAGGAGGAATAAAGAAAGAATCATCAAAACTTGTAGCAACATTCAGGAATCCAATCTTGCAATATAAAGTGCGATTCTATCAAATAGCAATGGAGACTGAAATAACCTTCCATTGATATTTGAAAAGGAATAAAAACAATGATGTAAAATAGGTCATTTGAAGAGTTAAATTTCCCACAAGTTTTTCTTCAAACATAAAAGATATCTTAATAAAGAAGGGAGAATTTGGTGGGGTAAAAACATATGATTAGCATACCTTCATCAAGATAATTATTTTTTTATATATATTTCTATATTTTTTTTGGTAAGTTAGGCTAAACTATATTGATTCGGAATAAAAAATTACATATGCTACAAGATGAGTTGGTAAGCTTCGCTTATCTAATCCCAACCTTCATTGTTTTCAAAGTAGCACAATGGTTGCCTCCGTGGAGGAAACCAACCTTGTAATAACATCAGATAGGAAATTACAAAATGTGTCGTGGAACTTGTGAAAGTAAAAGTTTTGTGATAAGAGATGAAATAATAGGAAAATAAAAAGAGCTGAGTGCGCATTCATGGTTTTTCTGCATTTTCCTCAATGTATGGGTCCTCCTCCTCAATACGAGAGTCGTACTCCTACGCTATGGCCTCCTCCTCAGCAGTAGGTCGGCGGGGAGGCCTGGAAGCAAGTGGGCAAAGAATGGGAGTGACCGGGTACTCAACATCCTATACGCACGTCCAAGTGCCCTTTGAGTCCATGATCCATACGTCAGTGACTTCCCTGATGGCCTCCTGAACCAGAAGAGGCTCGATTTTACGGGGTGTGGGGTGCTCCTGTTGCGCTATGGTGGATTTCCTGGGTCTACTTCTACCTCTCTACATTTCCTGAACATGGGCCTCCTCCTCATGTTCGTGCGCAGGGCTCTTAGGGGCATCCCTAGCATGACTTCCAGAAGAGGAGCCCTCAAAGGACTCCAGATGGTTATCGGGCCCGCACTGATAACGTCCGGGGAAAGCACCTCTTTGGCCGCCTTTGATTGTCTTTTGGCATAGTCGCGGAGCCATGGGATAGTGAAGCAAAAGGGGAATGGGGCACTGAGAGGTATAGAGAACATGCTTAGAGCAGAGACAAGGAGTGCACAATGGAGAGTTAATGGGTAGGGTGGCACGGATATGGGTGTTGCGCAGCTAGGGGAGCTTGATGTTGAGAGCGCATAGTCGGGAGAAACTGGCAAGGCAAGGTGAGCTGAATGGAGGCACGTAGATAGGGAGGTACGCGATCGAGAGGGTCCCTAGAACCCTAGCATTGGGGGGGAGGCTACATAGCATGTGGAATGTGCAAGTGGGCTGAAACTGAGGCAGAAAGGCTAAGAGGGCATTGAGAGCCAGAAGGAGAAAACTTTGAATAACACTTTGTGGAGGGGATTCCCCTTTTGTAGACCTGTGTCACAAGCGCATATGTTGTGCATTATTGTGACATGCTCGTAGGTGTATGCTACGACAATTTTCATGTGGTAGCATGTGCTTCGCATTATGGCAGTGAGTCATAACCATCCGAGAGCTCATTCAAATAATTGTAGTGGAGAGGTTCCACCCAGGGTGGATGCTGGCTTACGTGTCGTCATAAGCACTTACCTCCATCATCTGATGCGAATTATTGTAGGGAGCTAGTTCCACTTTAGGTGAAGTCATGCATTGCAGGTCTTCATCAGTACGAGCATGGGAGGGAACATATTCATACGTTCGCATCATGGCACTCGCATCCGGGGTATATATATTTCTATATTGGAATACATATTCATAGTTTTTTTTTTATCTAGTTTGTATTAAACAAATAATGATTCATTTTTATTGTTACAATATGTTCTATCTCTATCTCTCCTATACAACTTCGACAACAACATCAACCAAATAATATAAGATCTTGGAAAATACTTGAGGTACGTAGTGATTAATATGCAAAGTGTTTTTTCAATTTGTTGTTCAAATTAATGTCATGCGTTTTAATTGTAATGTAATATATTATGTTTTGTTGAAACACATTATTTTATTGCATCATCTGTAGATGGTTGTCATTGAAATAAATCCTAAAGAAGATATAAAGTATTGGAAGAGAGAAATTCCTTGGCTAATGTGTGAAATGAAAAAGTATCTATGTCCGACATTTCTCAATGCACAAGAAAATTACCTCATATACCAAGTTGAGGAGATTGAATTGTGTTAACCTGTACACACAAGGTCAATGTGGATGGTGGAGAGGCAATTGAAATAGTTGAAGGCTTCGGTTAGACAAAGAGCACATGAGGGTTCTATGCTGGAGGGATATATGGTATATCAATTTTTGGTGTATATTAGTCAACATCTTCTTAAATCAGCAACAAATATGCATGTGGATCGCATTTGGGATGTGAATTCCATCAAAAAATTTGAAGGGGAGCACTTATTGGGGAAATGTAGAATAAGTAAAGTGAGAGGTAATTAAATATTTATTGTGGAGATTATTTATAATACATATAAATTTTCATTTTTGTTTATATCATACTTATTTAATTTTTATTTTTCCATCAATTATTAATACTGACCATGATAACTAATATTTATTGGTGAATTATGAATTTTTGATAAAGTTGGTTGAGAGTGGGATGCACTACATATATACATTGCAAACAATATTGACTGGATGAAGGTATGGATTGAAAAATGTACACTATGTGATGGTAGATTATCATGGGAAGGGGTGTCTACATTGGTTGTAGAATCACATCATAAAGGAGATACCAATCTTAAGCAGAGGAAAATTGATTTAGTAAATGGTTTGAAAGATAAAAAGGCAAGCATGCATTTTCACCTTGCAATATTTTATTAAGTTATTTTATAAATTATTAATGTGAACACATGTTTTTTCAAACACTTTCAAGTTTATATAAATGTTTATTAATTAACAATGCCTTTTGTGATGTGCTTGGCATATTACACTTGAAACACCATAAGGATATGTGGTACAATGGCCATAAATTCTGCATCAAAATGTTGGATGAAAATAGGAAAGCTTATGATTATGGGATAACTGCAGTATTTTAGGTCACTAATGTTTCCTCTAGAAGTGAAACATGTCCACAAGTCTCTAAAAATTGATACTATGGGTATTTGGATGACATACTTGAGTGTGACTTTAGATCCTTAAAATTGGTTATGTTTGATGTCAAATGGTAAATGCTACGAAGGAATGAACATGATCTTGATATAACTATTATTTAGCATGATAATAGATTTATCATGGCTAATACAAGGTTATTTTATGTAGGACCAAATTTCTATGTTCTTTCAAGCTAATGCAAACATGTATTTTACTTGCATGTTCCAAGTAGACGGGGTTAGTTATCTTTTGTTAGATATGATCCAAGAGGAGGGTCGATAGATTATAATGTAGTGGAAGAAGATGGTATGGCAGAATACGATGATGTATAGGAGAATTTACTTCATGTGTTAGACATAGATGTCAAAGATGTTCAAAAAGATGTCAATGGAGACAATGTTCTCGATGAAGATGATAATGAAAATGTACTATCAAATGAAGAAAATGAAGAATTCGAATCAAACATGTTAGAAATTAATTAACATAGCAATGAAATACACAAAATATTGCAGAAACACAAATATAGAAACACATAAAATAAGAGAGACACAGATATACATGGTTCACCCAATTTGGGCTACATCCACGGAGAAACAACCAGTCCTTCATTTTATATTATCCAGAAAAATGAAGAGAGACAACCTACAATAGATCTGTTGTAATTTCCTCCTCGCTCTCACACAACCTCCTCTCTTTCTCTTGCTCAGAATAATCATACACAACCACAATACAATTCCCTCATATAAATTGATGGTTTCTTTCTAGGGAAAAAAACCCTAAA
This sequence comes from Pinus albicaulis, assembly GCA_034641835.2. Classification (NCBI taxonomy): domain Eukaryota; kingdom Viridiplantae; phylum Streptophyta; class Pinopsida; order Pinales; family Pinaceae; genus Pinus; species Pinus albicaulis. The sequence continues at coordinate 298,348,836 of CM076569.1, forward strand.
TTAACATAAATTCTACTTTTAGATCATTCGCCTAATGAACGACCGGGATTGAATACAAAATTAAAATATTTTACAAGGTAAATTTTCATCTATTTTAAGCTTCGAGGGCGTTACCCCAAAACCCTCTCCAGGGGGAGCTCATAAAAGTCACCGTGCTCCCCCTGATGGCAATTAATGGGTGACGTTGCTGCCCCATTAGGAACATGGATCCAATGCAGCTAAGGAAAAAAAATCCTCTAAACAATCAGGAAGATAATCTGGCTCCACACCCAACAAAACATAGGAGACAATGTTCCTGGTGATGATAACGATGATGATATAATTAGAAATGACGACATTGATGATAATGCTGATATGAAAAATCTTTAAATCAACACCAATTCTGAGCCAAATGATACAAAATGTTGACTTGGATGAAGAATATGATTAATGATATCAAAATTTTGAAATGTGCAAGGTATGTGTTTATATATCTTTAGTTGATTTGTCCTCTTTCATTTACCTTAAATTTTTGTTTTCTTAGTTTGTAGCTATGCTTGATTCTTACTATTTTCTTTCAAATATTTTATAGTAGATAAATTGGGTATTGGGTAATTGAGAGTGATGTGAGGAGGGGGGAGGGGACATATGAGCTTCCACTTTCATGTGGTTGGCCTTGTTCAGTAGAGAATATATTATTATTGAAACCAAGAGAAGTTCATTGAGGCATGTATTTAGCCTTGTCGAGGGCTAGCTCAATCAATCGAGTACCCATAATCGAAGCACCTCAATTTTCTATTGAGAGGTCACGGGTTCAATTCTCTCGATGCTCTCGGGGTAAGGTAAATGTTCAATTCAATTAAAATTTAACAATCAGTGGAAATTACACTTTAATTAATTGACCCCACACAAAGGGGGTTGTGAATGGGGAAAACATTGAATTCTTTTTAGTATGTGCTTGTATGCACTAAAATTTGACATGGTTATAGTAGATGCATGTGTTGACGGTATGGGAGGGTTTCGAGACTCATATATGAATCACACAAAAAATTTGATAAAATTATATCATAAATGTAAAGGAAATGAAATTATTTATTATTATTTATTGTCCTTATCATGGTACGTATTTAGCCTCGTCGAGGGTTAGCTCAATTGGTCGAGTATCCGTTACACTAAAATTTGTCACCATTACGTTTAGATATCTATATGGGTTCATCATTACCTATTTATTTCTCCCTTAGAGATCCAATAACATAAAGTTCTCAAAAACAAATCTTGGAATTGGAGAAAAGCTCTTAAAAATCCTAAAAAGCCTAACTCCGCACTTCTCCTAGTCATTTCCTGTGGTACATCCCGCATGTCTTGCTCATTAAAACTGCGGACCCCCGTAAAAGGTAAAATAAAAAGAAAAGTAAGTTTTAGAGGCCCATCTGGTCGAATATTCTCCCAGCCGGGGCCTTCTAGAAGCGCTATCTGGTCGAGCTTTTCCCCTTCCATTCATGAACCTTTATCCCTTCATAAATGGAGCTATCCCTTGGTTTTTGGAGCTGAAATCACATGATGAGAGGGCTTTATCCCTTCCTTATTGGAGCTGAAACTACCTCCCTTTTGCTATAAATTGAGACCATGTTTTAGTCTCAAGGGTACTTACTTCTTAGCTTGTAGAAGAGAATTGCTGAAGAAATTATACTCTCCACATTTGGCATCATTGGCATGAGAGAGATTACATACTCATAGCCATAGTATTATGCTGATTCAAAGAGTTGGAGTCTTGTCAAACTGAGGAAAACGACTGTTCGGGACCCCGGAAGAACCTGTACAAACATCAAGGCATCAAGGTTGTAAGATTTCTTCTTTTATTCAAAGTTAATACAAATGGATTCTATTTTCTCATTGAGTTTTTCATCTATCTTTTGAATAATTTAATTCTTGGATTCCTTGATCACTAAGATAGATTATTGCTTTTGAATTATCATATCTTGCAGATGCTTTTGATCTTGTTTTCTTTTCTTTGATTGCAGATCTTACACGCTGGATCAACATCTTCTGGAGCAACTGGATTGAAGACCGAGTAAAGCGTTGGACTTCAGGTAGGAGCATCTCTCCATAGTTAATTAATAATTCTTAAGCATAATGGTCTATAGAAAATGGTCTACATTTGTCTGTTTGTTTCTAGATTTCCTTAGGATACTAGGGAGATCGCTCTTGTTCGCAAGAGGGATTTGTCCATCTAACAAAATAGCGACTCCACTAGGGAAAATATGAACTTAGTTTTCTTTTTATTTTCAGTTTGATTTTTGAGATTTCTGTGAGATTTCTTTGACTTAGATTAGCTGAAAACTGGATTGGGTAGAAAAATCAATAGGATCCCTGACTATAAATATGTATTTTTATTTTTTCTCTACTTTTTCTTCCTTCTGCAATTTTTGCTTAAAAACAGAGCGGTAGACTCCCAAATTTTAGTAGAATGCAGTGCGGTACCGCACCTTATTCCATTAAAAACTGTAGACCTCTGGAAAATTTTAGAAAAATTAGAAATTCTATTTTCTGGAATTCCATTACTTGATTTTTTGTTCTTTACCCAATTTGTCTTGACTGTCAAAGACTTCTATGAAAAGTTTCTTTCAATAATTCAATGTTTAAAGTGATCTTTTCAGTTAGTTTTCTCTTATGAGTAAATGTTGCCTTGTCCTCCCATTGCTCTGAATCAGAAACTTCTATATACCTCAGTTACTTGGTATGTCATTGTTCTGTCGAGCCATTGAACTTGATGCAATTATTACTCTTATGAAAATTTGATTTTGTTTTCATCAGCAAACTTTAAAAACCTTTTGGATAGAAAAGGTCTGAATTTCATTTTAAACCTGTTATTGGATGTTTTATTTTCTTGATGAAATAAGTAGAAAAATCTTGGTTGGATTACTAACTGAGCTAAGACATCCTTCAACTTTTAGATAGAGTTCAAGATTAGAGATTTCTTTTAGTTTTGAATTTTTTAGTTTTAAGACATTTAATTTTTCTTTTGGAAGAAGTTTGATTTTTGTTTATGATCTAAATGATATAGGGAATTTCATTTTGAGCAAAGATCTTTTTGGAATTGAATTCTATGAATTTTATTCTTTTCAAAAGTTTCTCATGTAGGAAAGAAAGAATTGATATTTTGAAAGTTATTGAAATCTCTCAACTCTTTCCTCTAGTTAGATTTCATTGAAAAGAAATGAGTTTTTTTATCATATAGATGCATTATAGCGTATTTTGAGTCGGGTCATTAAAACATCATCAAAGTTTCATTTCCATACCCATTGTCCTAAGAAACTGCCAATTAAAGGTAACACTTAAATAAAATCAATCTATAAATTTTATATTTTCTAGGGCTATTTTCCACCAATATCGCTTAGGCTAGTGTCTTGGAATAGGTTTTAGTTAACTCTCCAAGACAGTAAAAACAAACAAGTAGTTGATCTTGCGGTAGGGAAATCCAATTGTAGCATGTATGCTCTGGGAAGCTCCTCCTAAAGGAGTCAAGCACGAGATCATATCCGAACCAGTGAGGTAATCATGCCTATCTCATTGGGAATGATAGAAGATGTGCACGTATTAAAAACGGTAAACCTCAGATAGACCATTGTCGAGGAGCCTAGGGTCACTTGTCGGTAAACCTTGGATTATGTCAAGGAGCCTTCAAGGGGATTGAGCTTGTTACTCTGCCCTTGCGTGTATATCAGATCGTAGACTGTTCCCCCAGGTATATGTGTTCCCATTGGTGACCTTAGTGACCATAAAATTTAGGATTCTTTCCCAAGGTGATGGTGGAGGGGAGGTCCCATTGTACCTGGAGCAGATGTCGGCTAGACTCACTTGGAATCTCGGGAGGGTTATATTCACTCGAGATGGTTTAAGTGGAGAAAATTGCACCGATCTGTTTCTTTAAGCAGGTTTTCAAGGTAATTGTTCCAACCGCCATTTCTGCATTAAAATTATACGATGTTGGATTTCATCACCAACTAGTGTTTTTAGTGCGGGGATCTACTGTTTGTGTGTGGATTGATCTCTTAGATTTTATAGGCGCGTGATTCATTTGATTGTTTCCTTAGCGACTTTAGGGAATTGTTTGAAATTTTATTTGATTGCATGTGGTAAAAGTTTTAATCGTGGTAGAATTACCAAGACAGTCGCGTAGAACTCAGGGGAAACCCCCTGAGTATACACCAAGCCAATTAGAAAAAATTAAATCTCCGATACCAAATGTTATCAGTAGAACTCGATTAACAGAACACAGAGAATCATCCATAATTATTCATCCTGATTCTGAATTAGATCAACCGCAAAGAGTAGAACATACTCCATAGACAATTTCAATTTCCAAATTAACTGAATTTGCTTATGTAGCAAGTGAGTTATCAGCTGAAAAACCCGAAATTTTTGAACCGGAAACTGAATCTACCACGTATGAACCTACTTTAGAGTTCTATACTCCAACTTCTGGTCATCCTAATTCACCCAGAGTAAGAAATCAGATTATAGAAGATCTTCCTCTTGATCTTATTAGTATTGAAGAAGTTACTGACACTGAAGATGAAGTAGTTCTTCCTTTAGCTCAAGAATCTTTAAATCTTAGAGAACGTGAATCAATTTTTTACAGTAATTTTAAACAAGACGCTTGGTATTCTTCACTAATATATTTTCTACAAAACGTAGGTCTTGAGTATTCACCACCCCGAATTGTAATATCCCAAAATGGACTTCTTAGAAAGGCATGCCTGAAAAACACATTTTTCAGGAATGTATGATACCGGATTGCAAACCAACCCTTGGATCCCTTATATATGACAATCTAAAACCTGAATCCAAGAGGGGATCAGAAACAAATCCTTCTAGGTGGGTTAAATAGGTCTCCCACACCTAGTACAACTTGGAAAATTCCCAAGAATGGGATTGCAACATTGTGTAACAATACTGCTCAGAAAATAACGTAGTTAAGCCAAATATATGTAGGAGGACAATATGGAGGCTCAATAATGTCATTTACATCAACATATCAAGATTATATTGAAGCCCATACATCACAGAACAGAAAATATAAAAATTTACATGAAGAAATCCTCAAGAATGAGCTGCTGCAACCATAGGAAATGACTGAACAAGCTTGAAAATGTTATTTTTATTAGCATGGAACAAAAATATATTAAACTATAGATCTAGAGCATATCTGTGTACAAAAATTTAGATCTGTATCAGATCTGTACACCAGAAATTCTCCTCTACAAATGCCCCTTGGGGTTTTGAGAAAAACATGTAGTACATGGAATAGATCTGAGATCTTATGCAACAGATTTGCAGAATGATTCAGAAATTATGAAGTAAATAAAAGAGTATTCAGATCAGATCTGAATATAACATGGATTATATTTTTAATCCACGGATCACCACATTGAAGGGAAGATTCCCAACACTAGAGATCTCTCTCACAAAAGTGTGCCAAAACTCCCTGCAACTTCTCCTTTTCAAATAACACAGTATAGGAAGATGGAATGCACTGTAGGATTTAAGGATAGTTTGGCCTAATGCCAAGATGTAGATCTGAAGCTCCAATTAGCTAATACACTCTTGTCAATGGAATAGAAGACTTTCCCACTGAAAAGAGTGTTGGCGAAGAAATAGGTCTCGTAGGCAAGACCCAGGTTCAGAGATTGGGGCCAACAAGGGAATCCACTGTAGTCTAGAACCACGCCAGCATTTTCACCCTACTTCAGAGAGCAAAGAGTCTCACCCGAGGCGTGTCGCGACCGCATGCAGAAGGGGAATAGATCAATCATGGTGGATGGATCCACGACTCGAGATTAATATATAATTGATTGCATAACCATCATCATATACGCAAGAACATTCAGACGATTGAACATATACTAAGGAAATAAAATTTTAAGACATTACAGACATCATGCATGCATGTAACTCATATAATAAGACAAAAAAATGCAAGTATATTGATAACTTTCAGCCAGATCCACAGTTACGTGGCTTCCACAGGAAGAGCTTACACTTCTGTTACAGACGTCTTGTAAGACAAAAATATAGATAATAGAAGCCTAGGAACTACAACGATGTCCTGCTCGAGATAGATCTCTTCTGCAGTATCCGCTCGATCTTCTTCAATCCCTCTTCATATGTGTGTCTTTTTTCGGCTGGGTGACGGCTATTTATTCACTCGCCATCGCAACTACTAGTTCCTCTTGCGTTCTTCTTTAGCTGCTTTCAGCTTCTCTCTTGTTGTCTATGAGTTTCGCTCTCCGTCCTCTGCTGTATATTCTCTTCTTCTTCACTTATCTGCATCAGCTTCTTCCACTATCTCCTGTTCCCCCTCAACCTCGGTAGCTCTACTACTCACCATAGTTGCGGCTTGGTCGCGGCTGCCATGTGTCGATCTGCAACCCAAAAATATGTTCTTCATTCAAAATTCAAAACAAGGGCCCCAACAAAGAGGCACTAGAATGGCCTAGATCTGAGCATATCTAGCCTCCTTTTGATGCAGCTTACAAGGAAAACCAAACCCTCAACAGGATCTGTGTTGTAGTTGGAAGATGAAGCTTGGCCAAATGCCTGATAGTGGACAAGATGTACAAGAATCCTCCAAGAGCTACTAAATGGAAGAGGTGGGATTCCCGATCAGGAACACCCAGTGCTAAACAACACTATTCTCAGCTAAACAGCAAGAGAATGATATATGTCTAAATAGAAAATATATTCATAAAATTTCATACCATGAACAACCTTCTCTTGTTGTCCCCTCTTCCTTTTATAAGATAAAAGTATTGCAAAACCCTAAACCATCTCAAAGATTTAGCTCCTTTCACACGTGTAGCCTCCAACTAGAACTGTGCTGTGCATCTAGGAGGTTCATTGGATATGGACAATGCTGTGGATTTGGTCCTGTTGACCCAGTCAAATGTCTCAATCCCTTTCACACATAAGGGTGTTTTATTAAGGCATCCCAAATTTAGCCTTGTTCACATGGGGCATTGATTTATTTTGTTGATTTAGGAGTTTTATTGATTCTCCTTTATAATTTTATTCATGAAAATAGGAAGAAAAAAAAAATTTAATATTCCTATTAGCTTGGGCTAATTAGGAATATTACAGTCCTCCCCTCCAAAATGTTGCTTGTCCTCAAGAAACTAATAAGGTGAGTGTTGCAACTCATCTCTTCCTCCATTAGTGACAAAAACATGAGTTAGTCTTCCTCCTTGTGTTAAGTGTTCACCAAACCAACCCTCCATGACTTGCTCCACCAAATTTCTCATGAGATACAAATAGTTCATCTCATAAGAAGACAATATATCATAGGAAACAAACATGGTTTGCCCATTGTTCTCCCTAAAATATGATAAATAAACTACATGGGGAGTAGCCATTCCATATGGCTCGTGCATTCCTTCCCTCCTTCCTCCATACATCCCTATGAAAATTACAAGTACATCATCCATATAGGGAATCAAAACAATGTACATACAAACATAAATTTCTACATATGGAGGTGGGTCATAGTCCCACATGTGGAACCAGCGCAGAGCATCTCCTACCTGCTGTTATCACTCAAGTTTTCCTTGAAGTTGTGGAAAAGGAAAGTATACCCGAGGTAACCACAAACCAACCTTCGGATACAGAATCTAGCCAGTCTGTATCCAGAGAGGGCTCTCTCTTTATGATTTATCTTTATTCTTAGAAAATTTTAGGCTAGTTATAAGTCCAAGAGTTTGTTTGAAAATGGTGGAATCCGCCAACTAAGGGCAAGGTTCAATATTTTCAGGCCATTGGGCTATGGAGTCAAAGGATGGCTTTACTGGATTAATCTTCTACACACAAGATGGCTTTGCAGGGCAAGATAGCCAAACAGAGAACAATTTTTAGGAATTAAAGTGGATGGAATGGGTTTTGAAGGGATGAAAGGCAATCAAGAATCTTTCAACATATTCAAAGAAAGAAAATGAATGATTACAAATAAAGAGAAGTTAAGAATTCTTTACTATAGAAATCAAAATGTTCAAACCAGCGAAACAAGAGCAATTAAGAATTCGTTGCTTATAACCAGTTTGGAAGAAAACATTTGGAATAACCGCAATTGAAAATCAGAGTACACTTAAGTAAGTTCTGATTTATTCTCTTATGTCAATTATTCAGAAATGGAACATAGTGATATTATAAACAGATATAAAACTTAAGACATAGGATAGAAAGACTTATTGAACTGCAGTCCGACACATGAATCCTGCAAAAAGTCCTGAGCTTCAAATTATCATCCAGCAAGCCACAAATAAATTTCTCTAAAGCACTTTTATTCCAAAAACATCAGTATCACAAAAAAGTAGTAGAATCCACCCTCAACACTCATTTCGAGGGTTTATTTATACAAAAACTATTAACAATATCTCATAACAAAAGAGATATAATTTAGGGTGACTAATGAATAGATTACAATACAAATGGAGACATATGGTCTCGTAGATAGGATAAATCAGTTGATGTTGTGTGCTGTCTTCTCTTTTTTATAATGTGCTGGAAGCAGTTCCTCTATTTTAGCTTGTTGTTGTCTTCTTGAGTAATTCTTTTTGACTGCCTTGCTTGTCTGATACTCTTTTATTCTTACTGATATACTTTAACTACTGAACTGATACTCTTTGAATTTTATTCACCTATTTATCCTTTATCAAGATATACCTCAGTAACATAGGCAAAAATTTCACCCAAGGATAAGTTTCAAAAAAGTTCCAACATGTCTTCCCACCATTTAACTTCTGGCACTCTGGTCCTTTGTAATTTCCTTAAAGTTTCATCAGCTTCAGTGTATTTGAAAAAATTAGGCTGATATGGAAACAAATGTTTTATTTCATGTTCAAGATAAAATAACCTCTCCAATTTTTCATAGAGGCTTTTCCCTGTTGGCAATGTTCCTGCTGCTGTACTGGTTGAAGAACTGGCTTGATCATCAACCTGTTTGTTTATTTTTGCTACAAAACTTTCCAAATCCATTAATCTGCCTTCTTCACTAATAGGACTGGGCAAACCTTTATTTAATATAACATCAAATCTTTCGTGGAAGGCAAAAATTTCTTGTTGCATGTCTGAACACCTTCTTTCAAGGTTTTGCATAAGAGTCATTTTAGTAAAAACCTTTTTGATTTCCAAAATGGTTCCTGTTCTGTCCTGAATTCCAAATTCTGCAAGCTGATACTTATTCTGAGTATTCAAAAAATTGATAAGTCTATTGGCTTCTTCTGGCATATTTCCTAACTCTTCCCTTGCTTTCTCAATTTCTTCTAGAGCCAGTCTGACTAAATCCTGTTGTTCATATATGATTTGAATAGAATACCAAACATTCTTTGTTGATTTAATAATGTTATACCAAAGAATTTCCTTTAATTCACTTACAGGCCTTTCCATTGTAAGATCTTTTTCCAATGCTTTAACTGATTTTTCTAGTTTTTTGATTTCTCTTGTCTTCTCAGCAACACTTATTTTTGATTGATCATATTTATTTTCCAGAGTAGAAAGCTGAAGCCTTAAGCTTTGGAGTTCTGTCACTTGCAGTTTTAATTCATTCATTGCTTTGATTAATTCATCAGAACTCTTATCAGAAGTGTTCACCTGTGATTGATGTACCTGTTCCTGTGGCTTCCTGTGCTGTAGTTGCTGGAATAATGGACTCTTTATCTTTTAATGCTTGCTCAAGTTCTTTCTCTATCTCAGCAAGTCGTTCATTCATTTTTAAAAGTAATTCCATCACCTCTTCTTCTGAATTTTCCTTCATTATTTCTTCAGTCTGAGGGTGCCTCGAAGCTGGTAGTTTCAATTGTTTTCTTAATGTAGCAATGTCATCATCCTTCTTTTTAATAAATGCTTCAATGCCTTTTATATCTTTGGGATTATGACCCAAACTGATGATTATTTCCTCCAAAGATTTTATTCTGTTATCTTTGCTTGAGAAGAAGCTTTTTCAATATGCAACTGGGTACTTGTATTATTCAAAGAATCTTGCAATCTATGAGCTGCCATTGCTTTGTCAGTAAGGGTAGAATATATCATTTCTCTAGTTTGCTTGTGTAATTCTATCTGGTCCAATGGATGAATATCTTTTTCTAGGACCTCAAAATTGGTCCTAATGTAATCAGCTGCTGTCTATGGTTTTGGCACTTTAGATTTGAAATGGCTCATTAACATTTTCCCTTGCTGAATGTCAAAATCTGACATTAATCTCTCTTGATTTTGTGGAGCCATTTTAAGATACTGATTATACACCTGGACCCTTAGTGGATCATTCCATGCTTTTATACTGATAAATGTCTTTTTTATGTCTCCTGCATCTGTCTTTGGCTGTTTGAATGAAGACACTTCAGAGCTTAACTATCTTTTTATTTCCTTTACTTTATGATCTGTATATGTTTCACTAACTGAACCAGTAAGATGACTATCCTCCCTTTCTTCATCAAAGATTTCATCAATAGATTCTACTTCAGGAAGTGGATTTAGTTTCTACCTTTTAGCTTGAGGTTGTTGTGAAGATTTCTTGGGAGGAGTAGGATTTTTAACTTGTCTTTTCTTGCCTTTTTCCTCATTAGACAGAGTCTGCAAATTTGAAACTTCAGGCTGAGTGACTTGAATAGGAGAAACCTGTGTTTGATCTTGTAACTTGGAAGTTTGAGGTTTTTCTGTCATGGCGAATTTTTCAATGACTTGTACTTCTGGTTCTTTCTCTTTGCCTTTGGATTCAACTGCAATTGATGGAATGTTTTCCTGTAATCCCTGTTGAAAATTCCCTGCTGAAGAAGTGCCAATATGTGGTACCTGCACTTGCCAAAAATTTTCGAGGTCAAACTTTTTCTCAAGATCTTTCATGACATTGTTTACATTGATCTCTTCACTATCCTATTCAATTAACGTTCCTTCTACCCATTCATCTGTATTGGAATACTTTTCAATTTCAGGGATTCTTCGGTGGAAGTATGGTGCTGATTTATTCTTCATTATTTTGTCACAAATAAAGCTGAATGGGTCATAGGGGACCCAATAGAAACTCTTTTGTAACCTGAAATGGTCTTGTAATATCGTTTCTGCTTCTTGTCCGGCATCCCTAGAATTGCATATAAAGGGACCTAACTGACCTTTGATTCTGAGTTGGGCTTTCTTCTTAGCGTTACAAAAATGAATAATATCAGAGTTATTCATTTGCCTAAAATACTCTAAGGCAAAAAGTCTCATAGGCACATATTTAGGCAGCTTGAATGGACAAAGTTCACATCCATATATTCTGATTTCTGAATAATTTTGGTACAAGTACCAGTCCCCAACTTTGTACAGCCTTGAGAGCTGCAAAGTTTTCTTAATTTCATTACTGAGCCTTGGAGGAGCAACTCCTGTCAACAAGGTGGTTGCAGGGTGTATGAAAAGGTCAATGAACTCATTATAGGAATAGGGGGAAGCATAGGATTTGTGTGTGATGGTAGACCAAAATATTACAGACCTTGGGTTTCCCTTAGTATCAAGCTTTTGAACATGGAAAGGAAATTTTTCAGACTGGTAATAGAGCATGAGATGGTAAATGACTGAAGAGTACTTGAAAACTTTCTCATTTTCTAATCTCATGAATTGATCATGGATTTTGTCTGCAATGTAGGATGCATAGTCATATTTGACAGCAGGAGGCTGTCCAGGAGTAAAGATAGACAATAATACTAGGGTTAATTCATCAACATACTCACTAGTATTAAAGCCCATGATAGAAGAAATCATATTTAGAGTAATCTGGCCCAATTCAGTAAAAAAGGAACAACCATAGGGAGGTGGGCCCTTGGGCTGATGTTCAGGTAGCATGAAAGTCTGACAAATGCACTTTAATTCTTCAGGGGACAACTGGGTATATTTTTCAAGCAATTCTCCCATGAACAAGGGAGTGAGGTTTTGACCAAGTTCAAACTGAAGCATATCATTGATAGATTGAGCAGTGATATGGAAAAGGACATTCTAGTTTGGGGATAAAACTGCTCTCTGAATTGGATCATAATTAGCATGGCAATAATGGATAACTTCAGGAAAGATATGGACTAAGGGTAAAAGGTATCTTGGGAGATTTGATTCCCACAATCCAATGATATCCAAGCCTTTCAAATAATCGTCTCTGCAGCGACAATAAATTCGAAGGGGATTTTCACTGAAAAGTAAGTCTTTGATTTGAAAATCTTTATCCACTAATGGTAAATATTCCAATTCTCTATGAGGGGCGTTTAATGGAGCAACATTTAAAGCCAGCGGGACTTCCATTTTGGTTCTTGTGTATTCAAAATGAAAATTTCGGGGTTTTTTCACGGAAATGGGCGCAATTACCAGTTTGAAGATCGAAAATACAGTTTTTTGTAGAGGCAATTGAAATTCTGGGAAAAAGAAGACTCAAAATACTCTGTAGCAGTCTTTGGTGTACAATTTTGAACGAACAACAGGATTTTGTAGAGTGAAAAATGGGGAATGATATAAATACCTGTTTTGAGAAGATAAGTTGTATTTAACAGGTACTGATTGACGGCTGATGGATGCTTAGATAATGGACTGATGGAGTTCTTCAGCAAATTCGGTTAATGGCAATTTAACAGTGGATTTTGAAACTTTTCAGAATGGAGGACGCAGTCGCTTTCAACACACAAAATGAAAAAATGCGCGAAGTTTTGTTTTATTTGCAAAGTCAGAATGGGGAATTTTTTATTATTTTTTTATGATGACGTCATAGTGTACGATGGACACGCCATGGGGAATGGGCGGTAAGTGGTAAATTCCGCACCGCTTTCAGGAGTTGGCGGTATTTGGTGAAATGGCAGCGATTCCATTCAGCGATTAACACGTGGCCAGGGCACTGTTTCGAAACCACTTTGATTTTGCGCATAAACTTCAGACGAGGGATGGCTAGCAGAATTGAAGCGGGCCGTCGATCTCCAGCGGAGTGATCCAACGGTGGACTGGACGAGAAGCTGGCGGGGGAGTTAACGCGTGGGCCCGAGACGAGTATTTATGAGTTAATCATTCCGGGATGTTTTCGATTGGTAGAAGGGTAAGATTATTAATTAATCCAGGTGATTAATTAATCTCTTTAGTTTATGGAGGGTCGGGGTTACGGATGGACTTGGGGTTTTATTTATTTTTCATTTTAAACATATGAAATACATGTTTAAACTTTGTTTTTTTGTATATTTTTTATTATATGATAATTAAATTGAATCAAATTCAATTAACATAGGGGCGAGACTAGTTATATAGATATGTTTTTAGCCAAAGGGATTTATAATGTGGGTATTTGATTTTATTACATGGTTTTAAATACTTTGGCTAAAACGTATAATACAAAGGTTTTTGGGATATTACATAGGAGGAGTTATACATATAGGAAAAGGTAATTTGTATAAGGATTTAATAATTAAAGTTAAATGTTAATATGACAAAGGAACATGGAAAACTCAAAATTCTTTATACAACTAAGAAAGTGAAGATTTCTGAAGTAAATTGCATTATCTCAACTTCAAGACTTAGACTTAGAATAGTAAGTAATTTTGAGGGATTATTATGGAATTTTGCATGATCTTCCTAAGTAAAATGGGATTTTACTTAGGAAAAATGAGTAAATGTTATGCTGAATGATTTTCAAGTACTTAAGACTTTTCGATTATTGGGCCGAGGGTCCGGTCCCTCCACAAGTCAAGGAAATGCCTTGAGCCCCTTTAATCTTCAAATTCCTTAGCACTTAGGGGGAATTAGTAAATTGTTAGGGAAAGAGTGAGATGGGAAGTTAATGATTTTGACCTTGATTTATCTGAATTTCTGCCAATGTAGTGTTCTGCCTTTGCTTTTGGTGATGAAAGTAAAATATTAAACACATTTAGCACCATCATTCATCACATGAGACTTTGCAACACCATCTACCTACCCTATCTACTTTATACTACCATTTTCTCTTCTTTATTAGGGTGCACTTGGACTGGAAAACCCTTATCAATCTTATTTTCTTTTACATGGCAAACCTATCTAAGTCTACACTTATTACATCCAAGGGCTCAGATTAAACTGTTGAGCACCTTTTATTAACTCTACCTATATACTTATCTGCCAAGATCAAATAGTTTGGCTAGATATTTATTCTATATTCTACAACATGAAATTAAAAAATGAATGAGTCAAGTTTAAACAGTTTGACTCTTCATGAATTGTGGCAAAAGTTTGACAAACTGCACACAATTTTGTTTATTAAAAAAATTGAAATAGTAGTGGCATTTAGACTTGCACACTTTCCTGGTCTATTTTTGTTTGGGGTTCATTTCTTTCACTTTTTTGACCCTTTTATTCTTTTTTACCCTTTGATTTTCTTTTAGGGTATACCCTCTTTACATTTTTAATTTTTTTTTGATTTTTTGATTTTTCAAGAATATGGAACACCTTTGCACAAGAAAAAGGTTTGAACATATTGCATAGTTCAATCAAGACAATCATGAAAAATGACACCTATTGGTATAGGAGTCTAACACCTGCATCAGATCTAGATATGGTAAGTAGTTTTCCCACCACTTACTTTCTGCCCATACCATCTCACCATGGTTGAAAGTGTGAGATATATTTGGTGCCTTAGGAAAGCACCCATTATGGTGAAAAATCTCCTTTTTTCTTCCAAGGGAGTGGCCCAATTCAGAAATTTTTGGGGCCCAATATTGGCCATGAGGCTTACAAGATATATCACTTCTCCTTGGAGTCATGGCCTGCAAAAACATGGTGTAAGAATGCATGAAATCAGAATATAAAACATGTGTATTAAGAGCATGATCTTCACCAACAATCCTCCCCCTATCAATGGATTGGTGCATAGGTCTATTCTCTACCTCAAAGAGAGAAAGAGAGGGCTGATTTAACTCTTTCTTAGAGTCATGTTGCTGCTCCAACTCCACAAGGTTCATGCATCTTTGAAAATGATGATATAGTTCTCTTTCAAAGCCCTCCCAATAATAACTCCTCAAGATGATGTTGTTGAGCTTCATAGAATATGTGTGGCTGAAATAGAACTCTTCATAAGCCCTTTGTAGTAACTTCTCCTTGAGCTTGGAAGCTCTAGAAAATAATATCCTACCATGATTATATATGACTCCATCAAGGTTTGAATAGCTCTCTTCATGCAGCCAGTCATCAAGAATCATGCAAGTATGAAGATCCTTGGAATATTCCACCAACAGTTGGGATTTCCAATATGGATCTAATGTGCCCAACAATGACAGCGCTGATAGTGTGTCATCTGAAGTGTCTGCCATGTTTTTATTCTTCTCCTTGACATCTCCCATGCCAAAAGTGTATGTTGGGAATCCAAGCCTCCCATTTTTCTCCTCCTTGACATCTCCCATGCTAAAGGTATAAGGTGGAAGGTTTCCATTCCTTCCTTACTGCCTTCCTTGCACATGCACATGCTAAAAAGGAAATTGAAGTTCTTGGAAGTTAGTCTCCCATGGAAGGCTATCATCTATCCAAAACGTCCTTGGTTTTGCCAAAGTATGCATGTGTGACCACCATCTCTCATCATGTATGGAAGAGGATCCTCCAAACAAGTTTGTCTTTTGATTCAAGGATTGCCTTCCTTGATTCATGATGGTGTCATCATTCATCCTTGTAGCATCTTTTCTTAGCGTAGTATGAGATGAAATAATGGATAGTTATGTTAAGGGAAAAATGTTTTCCCTCTCCTTGCACTTTCCCCATACTCTTAGCGCTGTAGAATGGTATTCTAGTGCTCCCTTCCTCCTTGGATCTATGAAAGGAGAATCAATGCATGAAACATCTTTCATCAAATTTGAATCAGGTGGTCTCCCAGGTGGTATACCACAAGATAATGCTGTATCATGGCTCATTCCCATGTGAACAATAGATGGGAACATATTATGACTGCTTCCACTGCGCAAATCCATCTCTGATTTCTTTCTGGAAATATCATGATAAAGGGGCATTGGAGCAAATTCCCCATATTCTTCTTCATCACCCACCTTCTGTAAGATCTCACAGTCTAAGGTGCTCCCTTTAGATGCAGTTAACTCATGAACACCTATCATCTCCTTGGTTTCAAGAGTCTTGATCACAAAGGAATGATCTATCATAGTGTGTGTTCCAAAATTGGATGCAATGTTGGAACACATTCCCTCCATTGTTTTGTCTCATTGTCTATCATCATAAACACATGCTGCTCATCCTCTTCATGTATAGGATCCTTGGGGCCTTCTTGCAAAGAGACAAGAGCCCTCTTAGTGGAAGAAATGGCTTCATCTCCATCTCTCAATAAAATTATATCTCCTCCTACTGTCATAGCGTTGGAGGAACCTTTCAACTCTTCTTCTTTCTTCTCCTCATCAATAAAGGATCCTTTCTCTTGATCTCCCCTTGAAAAAGGAACACTCATGTATTCTTCTTGAGAAGAATTTTCTTGCTGAAGTGGGGACTTTGCCCTTGGAAAACCATGTAGAAAATCTTTAACCCCTTCAACCATGTTCTGAAATGGAGTTATCTTCATGGATCTTTCAATCTCATACAAAGGTTTTGATTTGTTGGGCTTAGTTTGCTTACCTAAAGAAATTTTAGATGGCATAGAATCAAACCTTTTCAATAACCTCCTAGTGAACTTTGCATAAGTAGAGATGTTTACATTTTTCAATGAAGAAGACTCAAATAACCACCAGGAATAAGCTTTACCTTGGAGGTGCAACGCTGCTACTCTTATGGCTTCTTATTTAGAAAATTTATGCAGTTGAAAATATGTGTCCAACTTCTTTACCCAAGATTTGGCTGAGCTCTCAGGTGACCCATCAAAAGTAGGTAGAAAATTTCTACCCAAGGTGTGCTGCATGCACCCTCTTCTTCTCATATTTCTGTTGGATCTTCTCTCTTCTTTGAGTTGAAAAAAATATGGGAAGCTTAGATTCTCTTTGAATCTTTTAGATTGAGATTCATATTCTTGGAGATAGTCATCAAGAGTCTCCTCTTTTGGTGCCTCTCCTTCTTCTTCTCCTCATGTAAGGAATGTAGGCATGCTACAACGTTGTAGATCATATTGTGTGGCTGAATGCTCACACACATCATATGAAGTAGTGGGGCTGTATTCATGTGCAAAAATCTCCAAAATATTTGCTTGTCTTTCATTTCCCATTCCCCTGATTTCATTCTTCAACTCATGCATAGTTTGGAATAGATTTTTTGAGAACTCTTTCCCTTTCAATCTTCCAGATAAAGGGTATGGACTCTTGTCTTCTTTATGTTCAGTGTAATTCATGTTTTTCTTCAGTCTCTTCTTTTCATGAAAAGACATATTGGCTCTTTAAAAGGAAGCATAGGCTGTGCCAAGAAAGTTGCTTCGATACCACTGTAATATCCCAAAATGGATTGATTAGCAAGGCATGCATGAAAAACGTATTTTTCAGGAATGTATGCTACATGATTGCAAACCAAACCTTGGATCCCTTAGATCTAACAATATAAGAATTGAATCCAAGAGGGGATCAGAAAAAAATCCTTCTAGGTGGGCTAAACAGGTTTCCCACACCTAGTACAGCTTGGAAAATGCCTAAGAATGGGACTGTAACACTGTGTAACAATAATGCTAAGAAAATAATGTAGTTCAGCCAAATATATGAAGGAGGCCAATATGGAGGCTCAATAATGTCATTTACATCAGCATATCAAGATTATATTGAAGCCCATACATCACAGAACATAAAATAGAATAATTTACATGAAGAAATCCTCAAGAATGAGGTGCTGCAACCATAGGAAATGACTGAACAAGCTTGAAAACGTTATTTTTATTGGCATGGAACAACAGTATATTACACTTAAGATCTAGAGCAGATCTGTGTATAAAAATTTAGATCTATATCAGATCTGTACACTAGAAAGGCTCCTCTACAAATGCCCCTTGGGGTTTTGAGAAAAAACATGTAGTACATGGAAGATATCTGAGATCTTATGCAGCTGATCTGAAGAATGATTCAAAAATTATGAAGTAAATAAAAGAGTATTCAGATCAGATCTGAATATAACATGGATTATATTTGTAATCCATGGATCACCATAGTGAAGGGAAGATTACCAACACTAGAGATCTCTCTCCCAAAAGTGTGCCAAAACTCCCTGCAACTTCTCCTTTTCAAATAACGCAGTATAGGAATATGGACTACGCTGTAGGCTTTAAGGAAAATTTGGCCTGATGCCAAGATGTATATCTGAAGCTCCAATCAGCTAATACACTCTTGTCAATGGAATAGAAGACTTTCCCACTGAAAAGAGGCACTAGAATGGCCTAGATCTGAGAATATGTAGCCTCCACTTGCTGCAGCTTACAAGGAAAAAGAAACCCTCAACAGGATCTGCGTTGCAGTTGGAAGATGAAGCTTGGCCAAATTCATGATAGTGGACAAGATGTACAAGACTCCTCCAGGAGCTACTCAATGGAAGAGGTGGGATTCCCGATCAGGAACACCCGGTGCTAAACAAAAATATTCTCAGCTAAACAGCAAGAGAATGATATATGTATAAACAGAAAATATATTCATAAAATTTCATACCATGAACAACCTTCTCTTGTTGTCCCCTCTTCCTTTTATAAGATGAAAGTCTTGCAAAACCCTAAACCATCTCAAAGATTTAGCTCCTTTCACATGTGTAGCCTCCAACTAGAACTGCATTGTGCATCTAGGAGGTTCATTGCATCTAGATTATGCTGTGGATTTGGTCCTATTAACTCAGTCAAATGTCTCAATCCCTTTCACACATAAGGGTGTTTTATTAAGGCAACCCAGATTTAGCCTTGTTCACATGGGGCATTGATTTATTTTGTTGATTTAGGAGTTTTATTGATTCTCCTTTATAATTTTATTCATGAAAATAGGAAGAAAAACAAAATTTAATGTTCCTATCAGCTTGGGCTAATTAGGAATATTACATGAATTCCCTTTTTCCCTACACCGATAGGTTATAGACCTCTGTTAAACATGTCTAGTGAGTCATCATTGTTTACCAAATCGCCAGAAACATTTTTTATATGGTGGTCCATCTATTCCTGTAGGCTATCAGTCGCTCTCTGGTACATTCTCAAGAGCATATCCTCTTCTCAACAAACCAATGTTATCATTTGGACCGAATGAATCAAATACTGGAACTTTGAACAATGAGAAAATTTATATGATGTCTGGAAATATTCCAAACCCTAGACCTCAAGCTAGTAATTTATCACCTGGGGGGCAACCTCAAAGTAGTCAAATAAAGCCTAGGGGGCAACCTCAAGGACAATACATACCTCAAGGTCAATATCAACCTCAAGAGCAGTACCTAGCTCAAGGATTGCAACCTCCTTTAGGAAAATAGTTCTATTCAAAACAATAAATGTTACAAGGAGGTGGAAATTATCCAGCCAATTATAAGCCATATGTTCAACCAAGTTATGGTCCATCTTATGCACAACCTTCATTGGGACCCTCATATCCCGGAATGGTGTGGGATCCATCCCAATTCCAACAGAATTTACAACCAAATGTGCAAGTACCCTATTATCAAGCTGGACAAAAAGTTGGTTATAATCAACCCCAACAACTAGTCCAACCTACTATACAAATACCTGCATCTGGTCCTGTTCAGTAGCTTGGTCCGAGTACACCTATGAATCCACCACAAACTGCTGCTCAGAATTTTTTTCAACCTACCACACCTATTCCTAGAGTGTCTACAACTCCTATTACTTCTGCCCCTCAAACATCAGTACATATTCCTCAAGTTTCTATTCCGCAGTCTGGACCCACAATTCAGACTACTGTTCAGATGCCTGCAGGAAAACCTGGTACAAGTACAATCATAACAATTCAACCTCAGTTTACTTATCAAACGTATCAGGGGTCGTACCAATATGGACCTGTTCCAAAAAATCTAGCTTACCCATAACAACCGTATCCTGGGTATACATATCAGACACCTGTTCAACCCTAGTATGGTCCAGTTATTACTGGTTATCGAGGAGGCATTCCAATTCCCAATGCATAGGCTCTTCTTGGATATCCTTGTTATCCTCCTCCTAGGACTGGTTTAGTCTCACAAGGTTATCAACAAGACCTTACCCATCGATTGCCATTCATAGCAAATTTAGATCTACCTGATTTATCCCGCCTTACGAATGATCCTATTTATTATCATCTGTATTGGCCACCCATGCCGCATAAGTTGCCCAGTGATATCCCTAAGTTTGAAGGAAAATCAGGAGAGGATCCTTCTAACCATGTCATGACTTACCACCTTTGGTGTGCATCCAAATCATTAAATGCCGATTCCATTCAACTTAGAATTTTTCAGAGAATGTTAATAGGATTAGCTGCCAAGTGGTACATTGAATTTCTACGAGGCTCATTTACCAATTTCAACACTCTAGCAATTGCTTTCTTAACTCATTTTCAGTTGCCAGTCAGATACGACAATGGAACGGAATTATTAACTTCACTAAAACAATCTACATCTACGTACATATCAGATCATATACATGAATGGAGACGTAGAAGACGTTTGGTAAAAGTTTTTATCCCAGATCAAATATTGGCAGAATGGTTTATCAAATAATTGCTACCAAAAATCACTGAAGATGTAGCTAAAGGAGGGGTTGTTATAGAAGAACAAGTTATTTCTCAAGCTCATTATCTTGACTTAGTATATACCCAGTCAGGTACTTTGTACGAGAAAAATCTTGATTTACCGCCTCCTAGTCAGATAACAACAACTCCTTCAAGGTCTCATTCCGCTAACGGTGTAATCAGTTTAGTTAGTACGATTAAGAGTAAGAAGAAATATTATAAGGTTACTTCTCCCATAATAGCTTTACTTGATTCACCAAAAGTAGAATCTTCCCTAGAAACTTCTGCCAATATTCACATTGTAGATTCATCTACTACAAAGTCAAAATCTGGTAGCAAGAAGAAAGGGAAGAGTAAAAGTAAACAGACTTCATCTCCCAAGGAAAAAACGGTTAAAAATGAATAGAATGATGATAAACAGAAACCTCGTTATCCTTGTCTAATTTTTGACGAGGATCATTTCACCAAGGAATGTCCGCATAGGGTTGAGGTATCTAAGTTCGTCAAAGGTTCGTCCACCCCTGTTGTTTTGAAGGATCCTTTTCCTTTTAAAGATAGAAAAATGATTGGATCTTCTTGTAATACATCAACAGATCTTTTGATGGTTGTGACTCGATTGCAAGATTATGGTAGTAAAAATCCCGTTGCTGGTAAAGAAATAGAAAATTCTAATTCTGCACCTGCTACGTCTCCTTCGGTTTCTGATGCACTGCATATCAAGAAACCTAATCCTGATTTAGTAATCAAACTGCCTGATAAAGGTTTAATTCATAAATAAGCTTTCAATCCACATGCGAGAGTTGCTCATAATTACAACATTGTGGAGGATTTATCCATATCTCCTTCAACAATGTTGGCCTTGGAAGTGCTGCAATCATGCCCAACACAAAGGAAATTACTCCTATCAACAATTGGAGCTGTAGGTCTTTAGGATTCGAACCTCATGGTCTTTGATTTAGAAAATTTTACACCTTGTCTCCCTCATCAAATGGCTTTTTAGATCCCAGTACTAGTCAGAAATAGATGTTTCTTTCGTACTGTTATTGATGAAGGAGCATCAACGTGTATCATGTCGTTAAGATGTTGGAAATCACTTGGTTCTCCAACCCTTAACCAATCACCGATCATACTCAAAGCTTTTGACGGAAGAGGATTCCATCCATTTGGAATTTTACAGGATCTACCTATAGAGGTCGAAGGAAAAACCATTAATTTAGATGTGGAAGTAGTTGATGCCCCTCTAGATTACAACCTTCTTCTGGGTCGAAGTTGGTCTTATGCTATGACTGTTGTCGTGTCATCCGTCTTTCGATTAATTATGTTTCCTCATCAAGGAAATATTGTAAAAGTTGATCAGCTCTCATATTATTCGACTGACCTAGTTTCTACGAATAGTATTCAACGCGTTGGAAAAATGAATATCCCTTATGAGGATGTAGGAGTAGGTTTAATCAAATATTATGCTTTAATGGGAAATTTTTCTATGCCTCCACCTAATGTACCGCGTAATATTGCTAATATCAATATGATTACATCAAGAACTATTCCATTTGATGATCCTTGGATAGTGCATTTAGAATCATAACTGGATTCATTCGATGGCGTGATGCCTTTGAGTCCTTTTGAGATAGCATATCAAGAAGTACAGTCATTTTCTAATCCTTTATCAACTAACGATGATCCAATGGATGTGATCAACGAAGAGTCATTTTCACCATCAAGCTCAGCTATAACATCAATTCCTGATCCTTTTCAACAAGTGTTTCATACTGATGAAAGAATTAGTGAATTCTTGTCCGTAGATGAATTACCATGGGATGATCTCCATCATAGGTCATCATTTTTATCTGAGCTTGATAAATTCAAAAATATTTTTTCCTCTATTTTTACAGCTGACTATGTCAAGGAACCTCAGAGTCCAATATCGATCAAAAATTTGGATTCTGAAGTAATTTGGGGAATATTTCTTCCACGATTCCTATTGACATATCAGTGAAACCAAAAATTATTGAAAAAATTCATATAGGTGCCTCTTGTACATCAGATGAAATTTCTACATATAAAGCCCTATTTCAATAATTCTGCCACATATTTTCCTGGTCTTATGAAGAAATGCCAGGAATCGATCCCAACATTGTCATTCATGAAATAAAGACTTACTCGGATGCTAAACCTGTTAGACAGCGATTACGTCCGATACATCCATGAAAAGTTGCTGCTATTAAAGCCGAAGTTGAGAAATTACTCAAAGAAGTTTTTATTTATCTCATCCCGTTAACGGATTGGGTATCTAATATCGTTCCTGTTACGAAAAAACAAGGAAAAATACGAGTATGTGTCGACTATAGGGATATTAACAAATTTTTTCCTAAAGACAATTATCCAACCCCTTATATCAACCAAATTATCGACGATTGTGCTGGAAATGAAATGTATTCATTTATGGATGGATTTTCCAGATACAATCAGATCAACATACTCCCTACCGATCAACCAAAAACATCATTCATTTTTCCTTGGGGAACATTTTCTTACTGTAAATTACCTTTCGGATTGAAGAATGCTGGGGAAACTTTTCAAAGGGCAATGTCCTATGCTTTTCATGACATTAAACACATTGTGCAACCTTATCTTGATGATTTAACTGCTCATTAATTACACAGGGAAGATCATCCTACTCACTTATGAGCAATTTTTATGAGATGTAGGTATTATAAGATTCGCTTGAATCCATAGAAGTGTGTTTTCTGTGTACAATATGGTAGATTACTGGGATTTGTCATTTCAAAAGAAGGCATTCGTGTTGACCCTTCGAAGGTTGAGGCCATTATCAATTTACCTCCTCCTTCCACACTCCACCAGCTCCAAAGTTTGCAAGGGAAAGAAAACTTTCTGCGTAGATTTATCCAGAACTATGCTGAGTTAACCAAAGGTTTTACCAGGCTTTTGAAATAGAATGTTTCTTTAATTTTGGACGAGATCGCTAATCAATATTTTGATGCTTTAAAACACATGTTGACCCATGCACCGTTATTGTAGCCACCAAATTACAGCCAAGATTACTTTTTATACTTAGCAGCCTCTAATTCCACCATTGGAATGGTATTAGTTCAGGAGGATGAATTCCAAAACAAGAATGTGATTTAATATCCCAGTTGGAATCTCAATCCAACAGATATTAAATATTCACATGTGGATAAATTGGCTTTGGCAGTAGTACAAGCTGTCCAATGATTTCATCATTACATTTTGTTACGAAAAACAACTGTGATTTCTAATTGTAACCCGATGATGTATATTTTGACTAAACAATTTCTCGGGGGAAAATAATCTAAATGGATAGTTATCCTTCAAGAGTTTGATTTAGAGTTTGAAAAATCAAAATCAAATAAATCACTGGTGTTCACCGAAATTGTGTGTGATTTCCCGAATACTGAGACAGAAACTGTGGTAGAGCATCTGATCGTTGATGAATCTCTATTTCTTATCAGTACATTAGATCCTTGGTATGGGGATATCATCATTTATCTCCAAACCCAAAATTTTTGGCCTGAAATTTCATGTTCACATTGATGAAAGATTCGTTACCAACCCCAGAAAGACAATATTGTTGGGGACACGCTTTATCATTGTGGTGCGGATTCTGTATTTTGACGATGTTTGACTCATGAAGAGGTTGAATGAGTTTTGAATGACTGCCATTTTGGAGCGTGTGGTGGTTATATGTTTGGGTACGCCACAACCCAAAAGATATTGCACGCTGGTTATTTTTGGCCTTCGTTATTCAAATATTGCATTCTTACGGTCCGAAAATGCCACAACTATCAGATCTTTGATTGAAATCTGTGTGCACCACCAACTCCTCTTCACCCCATAATTTCTATCGGTCCTTTTGAAAAATGGGGCATTGATTTCATTACATGTAACCTTGACTCAGCCAGGGGGCATGGGTATATTATTCTCACAGTAGATTATTTTACCAAATGGGCCGAGGCGATGCCTACATTTGCAACAGATGGAAAAACTGCAGCTACATTTGTATTCAATCACACGATTGCTCGATTCAGTGTAACCCAAGCTATCATTACTGATCATGGGAGTCATTTTTGAAACATCATGATGACCAAACTTTCAGACCAACTTGGCCTACACCATGATAGCTCTACTCCATATTACCCGCAGGCTAATGTTCAGGTTGAATTCGTCAATAAAGTTTTAACAACTATGATTAAACGGATAATCGGAATTCATAAATCGAATTGGCATGCTATGTTTTTCTCAGCACTTTGGGCATACCAAACCTCAGCAAAAACTGCAACAGGGTTCACTCCTTTTCAACTGGTCTACAGTTTAGAAGTTGTGTTACCATTTGAATGCGAAATACCGTCCCTCCAATTAGCCATAAAGTTACTACTAGCCACTTTTGAAGAGGAAAAACACTTTTTGTACTTAGCACAATTAGATGAGACTTGGCGCATCACTGCATTAGTAGTTGAAGCTCATAAAAAACATGTTAAAGCTCAGTATGACCGAAGTGTTAGACCTCGTGTTTTTTCAGAAGGTGACCTAGTATTGGTATATGACCAAGCTAACGATAAACTAGGAGCTGGAAAATTCAAACCCATGTGGCATGGTCCTTATATTGTCAAGAGAGGGCTTGCAAAAGGGGCTTATGAATTGATTGATTATGACGGGGTCTCTTTAGATAAACCCAGAAATGGACTTTATCTTAAGAGATATTATGCTTGATTTTTTGTGTGAAGATCATACATGTACATTAGTTATTTTTCTAAGATTAGTTGCTTTAGGTTAGATAAGTGTGTCTAGTTTAAGTTTGCGTTGACTAATATTCCTGCTTATCTTGATTACCCTTGATATTGCAGATGTCGACGTCCCTTCAAGCGTACATTGGTTTTGCTGATGGTGCCTATCGTAGTGCACAAAATATCTCTTCCACGGCCTGGGTTATCTATTCACCCACCGATGAGTTAGTTTCTATGCATGGGGTAAGCCTTGGTCAAACAATGAATAATGTTACAGAATATAGTGCAGTGATTGAGTTATTATTTGATGCCATTTCATTTGGCATTCAGCGTTTGATCATTAGGTTAGATTCAAAACTCATTGTATTACATTTAAACAGAGTATACGCAATTAAAAATCCAGTGTTACTGAGATTATTTTTGAAGGTTCGTCTCTTGGAAAGGCAGTTTGATTACATTGAATATCAACACATTCCAAGAATATTAAATACATTGGTTGATGCATTAGCTAATAATGTTATAAATAGACATTTGCGACATTAAAACAATAAATTAAAACAACATTCGATAAGTGTTGAACAAGATAGCCGTCAAAAGTAGTCATATCATAGATAGAGTTTTTGTTTCAGAAAACATTACATCGTCTAGGACCATAGGTTTAAACCACCTTATGATCCGAAAGATAGTGATACAAAAAAATAAAAATACATTAGTCTGCGACGATCATCCACTATCCGTGGTGATGATCATGATAATATACTATAGCCCGTGCCACTCTACGCAGGTATCTCCGAAACTGGCCAGGAACGTCAATGACATGCCTCAGGAGATGAAGAGGAATATCATCCATCATAGTCTATGGGATGTCTCTAGTCAAACTCTCCAGATTATGCTCTAAATCAGTGAGAATCTCTGCTGCCTGGTTCTCTGGTAGTGCAATATGATCTATTCACTTCCTCTCGAAGTGGCGGAGATTGGCTGGTCTTCATGGACCAACATTTGCATTTGGATTTTTGTTATCAGTATTGGATGATTAAAAAACAAATAAAAATTAGAGTTAAAACACATCAAAATAATTCAATTACCTGACTCATCCCATTGTGTCCCTGGAGGTAAGGACATCTCAAGGTATCCTTGAAGGTCTATACCTGCATATGGGAAATCCTCGATAGCAAATATTTGGTTCTCTAACCAACGGAAGTATGATGGAGTGAACCGGACTACTGTACAACCGTCGCCATGATAGGCCATCAATGCAACCTAGCGCACCATGTGAGGCTCTTTGAGTTCACTAGGATCAACAGAGATCAGCTGAGGGGAAAGAGACAAAATTCTCTCCAAAGCGAAAGATACTAAGATTGCTCCATACCTAAAGTTTTTCAACTTTGAGTTCTTCGCTCTGGTCAGTTGACCCTTCATGTTGGTCAACATCCCTTCACACCAATTGAAGATAGTGCCTCTGAAGCATTCAACAGCTATCTGCATATGTGACTTGGTAGCCACGTGTAGAGCTGCACTCCCACATAATATGGTAACAGTAAATGCAATGAATTTCATATCAAGACGTATGATAGTTTTTACTTCTATCCAATTGTCTTTAGGATCATCTACCTCGTTACAAAACTCTTGTTTGTAGCTAGCGATAGGTTGGCCACCTTGCCTAGCCCCGAAAAAAGAGATTGGTTCACCTCTTTTGGGTAAATCGGTGAGGAAGTAGATATCTTCAAGCTTAATTTATAGCTTGTGATCTCCAATGATGAAGCATTGTTCTTGAACGTACCATTTATTCACTAGTTAGGTCATTAGCTCTACCTATGCCCTCATACCCTGAATGGCCTATAATTTGTATAAACCGCAATCTCTCAAAGTATGCATTAGGGCTAGATTATTCATGGCCATATCATCTATCTCTTCATGTTCGCATTCTCGTCACTCCAACGTTTTGCCAATAACCTACAAATGGACGCATTTAATGGTTAGAAGCTATTAGAGTAAAATTTTTTATCCATTTTTGAGATAATTCTTCAATTTAAGTTTCTTACAGTTCCCCCGCAGTTTTTATATAAAGACAGTGTAGAACCTCACATGCATCCTTCATAAAAAATGTGGTAGCCCGATAATTTTCCTTTAGGAAAATTATCGGGGTCCGCAAGTAACCAATGGCTGGCTTGCGGACCCCCGTGAGCGAAATTTTGAACCATATTTCCCTCCAAAAATGAATTTAAAAACTAAAAAAGAGAATTTAAATGGATGAAAATGAAGAGAATAGTGTTTTGAATTACCTAGGTTCGACAGATTTCGATTTGAATGGCCGGTTCTCCCGTTATCACCTCCGGAATGTTTTTTGCCCAGAGCTCTCAATTTTCAATTCTGAACACAAAAGGTGAAAATGACTTTGTTGAACTACTTTTTATAAGATTTTTTGAATAAATAAAATATTATTTTATTTATTTTTCACTTTAAAAAGTTATTTTTCGAAATTTTTTACTTATTGGAAACATATATGTTTATATATTTTTTTGAGTTTATGTGCAGAAAACAGGATTGTCAAGTGAATAGGATTATTTTGATAATGAGTATACTTTTATCACTTTTTCGGGCTCTTGAAAATTACAAAAAAGAGAAACCCTGGAGTTATCTTTTAAGACCTTTTCAGACTCTCTAAATATGAAAATATTGCCGAGTACTTGACTATTCGAACTCGTTAAAGGAAATGAACAGTCGTCCCTTCAGTATAAGTTTACCCATTTTCCGGGCTGAAATGGACTATTTACGAAAAAGGTATACATTGGCTAATCATGGTTAATAGAGTTCTCTCCTGCATTATTTTATCATTTTTCGGGCTTGAGAGACTAAATTTACGAAAAAGTACACCCACAGAGTTTTCTTAATTTTTTCTTCTGACTCCCTAAAAATGAAAAACACTGAGTTTCACCTATACTGGACTCGTTAAAACTTGACAGTAAAGGACCTGTCAATTATAGACAGGAACGAACCACTCCTTCTTAGGGTTCAATTTTAATACTAAGTTGGAATTATCCGAAGGATGAGCTTATATAACAAGAAAATGTTATCCTCCTCAAGCTTGTCAAAAATAAAGAGGTACTTTCCAGAAATGGTGTGGGAAAAGAGAGAAAATGAATCCAGTTGTCACACTTCGTTTCAAAAATTTGTATACCACTCTTGAACACGACACTTTTGTCACATTCATATTTGGGTTGGGAAAATCCTTTGGCCAAACAGTTAATCGAACCACATTGAAAGTCTTCAACCGGTTTCTAGGTATTAGCTTTAGGTCAATATTTACCATTTGCAGTGTCGTTATGTGTTCAAGAGAACAATAAATAAACCATTCATTGAAAACATTTGTCTCTACTCGCATTGACCATCCCTGAGTCAGTCCTTGCTATATATTTCTTCAAAACTTGATCTAATGGTTTTGTGTCGTGGACTTTCCTACAACGGGTCACTTTCTATCGACGACAGCTCATCATCTAGAAATTTGATCTAGAATCCTATTAGTATCTTGGGATCTACATACCCTAATGGCAGGTTTCTCGCCTTCAACGATAGGTTGCATCATTGACCTTCGATCGAATTATTCTATGAAGTGTTCGAATTCAAATCATTCATTCACACTTCATGGATTGTACTGAGTACTTTGAGAACCATTGTCATTATTGGTGGTTTCTCTCACACTTGTTAACAGTTCACATCATTGACTGATAATCAAGTGGTTTATACCATGTTCGACTTCGACATAATCAATCACATTGATAGAATCGTATTAGTTCGAGAAGCAGGAATCAAGACCCTAGATCTAGTTTCCACCATCCAGGCTGCGAGGAGTTTTATTATTCATCATGTAGTAGATTACTTATAACAGATGGTTGTGTCCATGTTGTGTCTACTACTTCATGTAATTCTAAAATGATTTCTGTATTAGAACATGTAGTTAGTTTTGATATGAATATGGGAATGCCTACCTCAACGATGATATATATATAAATATATATGCTTGCGTTGAATGTTTTTTCAGGGTTTCAACCGGTGTGCCTGCTGCCCGATCCTCGAAATGATAAAGCACTTCACTCTTCAGAACTCTTCAGACTTTGAACTTTAGGGGGCAATCTGTTACACTAAAATTTGTCACCATGATGTTTATATATCTATGTGGGTTCATTATTACCTATTTATTGCTCCCTTAGAGGTCCAAAAACATAAAGTTCCCAAAAAAAAATCTTGGAACTAGATAAAAGCACTTAAAAATCCTAAAAAGCCTAACTCTGCACTTTTCCTAGTCATTTCCTGCAGTACCAGGGTTTATTTCTATAAAACCTGCGGTACATCCTGCATGTCCTGCTCATTAAAACTGCGGACCCCCGTAAAAGGTAAAATAAAAATAAAAGTAAGTTCTAGAAGCCCAGCTGGTCGAATATTCTCCCAGTTGGGGCCTTCTAGAAGTGCTATTTGGTCGAGCTTCACCCCTTCCATTCATGAAACTTTATCCCTTCACAAATGGAGCTATCCCTTGGTTTTTGGAGCTGAAATCCCATGATGAGAGGGCTTTATTCCTTCCTTATTGGAGCTGGAACTACTTCCCTTCTACTATAAATTGAGACCATGTTTCAGTCTCAAGGGTACTTAATTCTTAGCTTGTAGAAGAGAATTGCTGAAGAAATTATACTCTCCACATTTGGCATCATTGGCATGAGAGATATTACATAATCATAGCCATAGTCTTATGTTGATTCAGAGAGTTTGAGTCTTGTCAAACTGAGGAAAACGGATGTTCGGGACCCTGGAAGAACCTGTACAAACATCAATGCATTAAGGTTTTAAGGTTTCTTCTTTTATTCAAAGTTAATACAAATGGATTCTATTTTCTCATTGAGTTGTTCATCTATCTTTTGAATAATTTAATTCTTGGATTCCTTGATCACTAAGATATATTATTTCTTTTAAATTATCATATCTTGCAGATGCTTTTGATCTTGTTTACTTGTCTTTGATTGTAGATCTTACACGCTGGATCAACATCTTCTGGAGCGACTGGAGTGAAGACAAAGTAAATCATTGGACTTCAGGTAGGAGCATATCTCCATAGTTAATTAATAATTCTTAAGCATAATGGTCTAGAGAAAATGGTCTACATTTTTCTGTTTGTTTCTAGATATCCTTAGGATACTAGGGAGATCGCTCTTGTCTGCAAGAAAGATTTGTCTGTCTAACAGTACCCATCATAAAAACACCTTAATTTTCTATTGAGAGGTCAAAAGTTCAATTATATTGACACTATCAGGGTCAGGTAAATGTTCAATTCACTTAAAATTTAACAATCAATGGAAATTATGCTTTAATTATTTGACTCAGTACAAAGGGGATTGTGAATGGGGCCAATGTTGAATTTTTTTCAATTTGTACATGTATGCACTGAAATTTGACATGGTTATAGTAGATGCATGCCTTTATGATATGGGAGGGTTCCAAGACTTGAATATGACTCACACAAATAATTTTAAAAAATTATAAAATAAATGTAAAGGACAAGAATTATTTATTAATTTTTGTTATCCTTATCAAGGTATGTATTTAGCCCCATTGAGGGTTAGCTCAATTGGTCAAGTACCCATCAAAAAAGCACCTTAATTTTATATTGAGAGTTCATACGTTCAATTCTTTTGATTTTGTCGGGGTCAGGTAAATGTTCAATTCACTTAACATTTAGCAATTAATGGAAAAGTAACAAGAAATGTGGTGATAGAAGTGTTTGAAGTTAAAAACTAATGTAACACCCTCCTCCCACATTTACCCAAGATAACCAATCCACTAGGGTAAACATGTGATGAGAGGATACTATGATATGATTCAACGCTACAAGTACAATTAAGGAAGTGGAACTGACATAACAGAACCAAATTGAAATTCCACACATGCTACAAAACCTTCAAGAGCCAACCAACCCTTCTAGGTGACCAACCTCTGATACCACTTGAAAATTTGCTTATATGGACCCTCAGCCGCTCCCATGACAAGACATGCATGTGACTGAGTAATTCCAGTCACTCCCACAACAAGGCATGGAAACAACTGTGGAATTTTCTTAGCAGTTTTGAGCTAGCGGCCTTAGATTTTGAGCCACTTTTTTCAGGGCTAGGTCTCAGACCATTGCCCATAAGTTCATGAAACTTCTAGAAATTATATAAAAAAATGGAACAAGACTACTAATGAAATGATTGGTATAATTACTTGATTTGAACCCTACTATCCATGACAGGAATTTCGCCAAACACGTCACAAATAAGTAATCTATAGGTCATAACACCATATCTAAGCATGAGGGTCTCATACTTATCTGAGATTCATAAAAATAATTAATTCATTATCACAATAGCTACAATATCATATATTAGGTCATATATTCATGTTAATTCATTTACTAATAAAAAAATGATGTTATCCATACAAAAAGTCTGTCATAAAACATCCACATAACCAACATATATCCAACAAAAATAACCAAGATATAGCAACCATAAAAACCACATATGAACAAGTATATTTACCCGTCAAATACAAGAGGAAAAAATATCTTATTAACATATGCAAAATGCAACCAAGTCTTGGACTTCCACGTACCACCCGACCATAGATTGGGCTGAACAAAATCTCTCTTTTTAACCAATCACCCCTATTCCATATTCCAAGCATGAATTTGGGATCTCATGCAACAAACCAAAGAAAACAAAACCAGGGTTTCCAGAGGAAAAAAAACCTCAACAATCAACTAGTGATTTCACCTCACGGTTGGACATCACTAACCATCACCATATTGGTCTATACCCAAGTTGTCCTAGGCTCCAGAGTGTTTGTTCCAACCATGGATTCTAGGAATCATTAGTAAATCAACTCACAAATGTTGTTGAGCTTCCAAATATTTTTTCCAACCAGGGTTTCTAAGACTACTTACTCAATCCACCAAGGGATTCTAGAGCGTTTTTCCAACCAAGGCTTCCAGGACTAGTAACTCAACCCAAGATGTTACAGGGTTTCTAGAGCGTTTGTCCAACCAAGGCTTCCATGAACTAATAACTCAACCCATAGCCAAAGGAACATGAGAACCAACCCGAAAACAAAAGTAAAACCCACAACACCATGGATATCCAGGAAATGGCAAGGCTAGGCAATCCTCCATGCCAATTACAGATCATAAACAGGAAACCACATGCATATGCCATGCATGCCAAAAGTAGCAAATAAATCATACATGCAACTTATTACCTGCAAGAAAATCCACTATAGATGCTAATATAATTGTCCTCTTTCCTTTCCAAATAGTTTTTCCTTCTTTCTCCAAATACCAAGTATGCCACACTCCTCCAAGCATGCTCCAAGAAAACTCTAAGTGTGCAAGAGTATGAGAGAGAGAGAATAGAGAGAACTCCAAAACTGAATTGAGAAAAATCACACTGACAAAATCCTAACTAGCAAAAGTTGTCCAACTGATCCTGAGAAGAATTTTTTTTTTTTTTATCAATGAGGCCTCTCTTTTATTCATTTTCCATTATTTTCCTTCAATTTCCTCCTCATGTACAACCTATAACCTTTCACCTTCGTTTTCTCCTATTTTCCATTATTTTCATAAATAAACGCCAATAAACGATACTTTTCCTTTCCAAAGCCTTTGCCATTGCCTTTTCAAATTTACTTAGCCATACTAAACCAAATGAACACCCACTAGGTTGTTTTTACCAGCATTCAGCTTGGAATACGTGTCCCATGACATCGGTCTTATATTTTTGTACATGGATTTTTGACCAGGGCTGTTACACCTAAAACTTACCTCTAGTGTGAGAAAATATCCTCTAGTTACCCCTAGTTGTGAGGAGGTATAAAGGTATACATAAGGGTATAACCCCACAATTTATAACCATAGCACCAAATTAGCTAGGATTACATTCAAACTTAGAAATTTTACTAATTTTGTTGCTAGGTTTAGTCGACAAAGTCGAAAAGCTCTTCCAAAATATGTTCAAAATTTTGTGGCAGAATGTTTGGTTTTCCAATAGAATAGAGTAGAGATAATTAAGAAACCGAGTATTTTATAACCATTAAGCATACCAAGATACCATTAGGAAGGGGCCCCAGTGGAATTTATCATAGGTTTTCCAAAGTTTGAAGGGAAAAATACCATTGTGGTGGTGGTGAATAAACCCAAAAGATATTCCCATTTATGTACATGTTATTAACCTTTTAAAGAAAGCATAATAACCACAACATTCATAGAAATAATTTAGAAGCTACATGGAACCCTAGATATTTTAGCGAGTGAGAGATATACGATTTTCACCTGGACTAGAATTTTTTCTTTTATGTGTACTTAATTGGCTCAGAACTTCATTGACATATGATGGGAAAAATGAGATTGTGAATAATTGTATTAAAGCTCATCTCCATTTCTTTTCATTTGATACGTAGTCACAATGTGTCAAATGTTTGCCTTTGGTAGTATGGTGGCATAGCATTTCATTTCATGTGTTATCTAGAATGTCACTTTATGGGTATCATCCTCCACCCATCCAAACACCATTGAGATGGAAACCTAAGGTTCAAGTAATGGAGGATCACATCAAGCACCAAAAAGAGGTTCTCAAACTATTGAAGGAAAACTCGGTTATAGCACAAGACATGATGAAAAAAAACATAGATCAACATCATAATGAAAGGAACTTTGAATTTGGGGATTGGGTTCTTTTGAGGTTGTAACCGTTTAAATAGATGTCCCTCAAGCAACAATAAAAGGAAAATTAATTATGATGCAAGTACTATAACCTCTATATGGTGTTGCAAGGATTGGATGTATGGCCTACATATTCGATTTTCCTGAATATTCACATGTATATCTAGTCTTCCATGTTTCTTGTGTAAAGAAGGTAATATATGAAAAAATCCCATTTCAAACGACCACTTTATTAAATTTTTACATATAAGAGCCTAAAAAAATTCTTGAAACATGGATTAGGAAACTACAAAACTAAGCAATTATTGAGTATCTCATCAAATGGAAGAACATGCTCGTAGAATATGCCACTTGGAAAGATTATATTTTCACATAAAAGAATCCTCATCTAGCCATTAATTGAGGGCAACACTTATTTGAAGGGGAAATTCATGTTAAACCCCTAAATATTGAACCATTTCATTTTTATTGTTATATTATTGTTGATATTATGGGTCGAATATGATCATTATTTGTAGTTGTATCCTTTATATCCTTATATGCCAAAGAGGTCTAGATTTATAAATAACAATAAAAATTTATTTCAAATTATAATTGTAAAAAATAAAATAAAAGTTATTTAAAATAAAAATAGAAATTCTTACTTGAATTTAAAATATTGATATATATAAACTCAATTTGAGGCTTAACAATAGATTTTCCAATTATCAGGCTGATTTCACTGCGAAGAAACCCTAAATATATTAACATTTCACTGCTAGAACTTGACTGTCATGGCAGCTGCAGGAGGGCGCCCTAGTGGACCCTCCTTCAGTGACATTAACTCTGGCTCCTCTAGGGAGCTCGAATCTTCCTTCTTCACGTGGTTCTCGACCATCGGCACCCCTGCCTTGCAGCAAGCAAGCCCGAAGAACAAAGGAAAACATAGGATAAATGAGAGAAATGACACCAATGGAACACGCATGGCAGACAATGAAAACACCGCGAGCCAGGGAAAAAATGGAGCAAATAAGACACACATAGATCAACAACACCTAGGGAAAAAAGGGATAAAAAACCATTGTAACTTGAAAGCCGAAGATATTCCAACACTAGAGATCCAACACCAAAGAATCGCAACATATAGAGAGTGCATGCAGGAGCACGTGGTTATATGCAAGTTTATTGGATCATGGTCAACGGAAAAAGCCCTAAATTGATGGATACAAAATAAATGGAGACCAAAGGGAGAGGTTAGGATACAACTCGGCTCAAAAGGTTTCTTCATAGTCATCTTCAACCTCTTGGAAGACAAAGAAAAAATATTTGAGGGAGGTATTTACTTCCTCAACACGGTTGGGCTCTACATGAGATACTGGAAGGAAAAATTCACCCTAGAGAAGGAGGATTTCACAAGAGTCCCTGTATGGGTACGAATCTATTCCCTGAAAAATGATTACTGGGCACCATCAGTCCTCAAAGGAATAGGAGATGAAATAGGAGAACATATCAAAATTCCAGAAGGCACAAAGATAGGACACTACATCTCCTATGCAAGGATTCGTGTTTACATGGATGTTTTAGGGGCTCTGCCATAGGCGATCAACCTAATATTCAGAGATGAAAAATTGATGCAAAGTATAAATTATGAGCACATACCCTTTATATGTTGGGAATTTCATGAACATGGAAACATTTATAGGGACTTTCCACAGAATAAACCAACTCAAAACAATGATCATGCTCATAAGGAAAAGGACGAACAAGGTTTCGCAAAGGTAACAACTCGAAACAAACACAACAGTCAAAACAAAACCAACCCTAGAGGAATAACCAAAATAAGTCTGAGGTTATGGCTAAAAAACAAGAAGAACCCATCTTCAACAACAATAACAAAGAGGATGCTAATGGAGATCGACAAGAAGGAAAATAAAGTGAGCAAGGAGAGACATAAGTAGAAGACATGTAGGTAGAAAAGGAACTCACACAGGAAGACACAGAGATGGAACTAGTGAGAACATATCCTACCCTGGAATAACATGAAATTGGGGAGGCCCTAGAAGGAATGGACCTCATTCAATTGCATAAATATGGAAAAAAGGCATAAAGGCAGTACCGAAAGAGCACATACAAAGAATTGAAGGTGCATATCTCCTACTGGAAGGAATGAAATATAGTCTAAAATAATATATCACAGAGGGCAAAGAGCATAGGGGAATTTTGGCTAATATTGAAGCAGAAAGACACAACCAAAAAGGAACAAACAAAAAATAGGAAGGAAGACCACGAGACAACTCCTCCAAGAACTTGGGGCTCGACTTATCAATGAAGGAAAGGTAAAGGCCCTCACCCTCTCTCCTCATCTTTTCCAATGAATTGCATTTCCTGAAATATTAGAGGTCTTAATGGCCTTGGTAAAAAAAGAGTCGTGAGAAACAGGCTCATAAAAGAAAAACCGAAAATTCTATTACTCCAGGAAACTAAATTAGATATGGAGAATGCTAGTCTCCTAAAAAAAATATGCCTTAAAACATACAACTACATTGCAAACTCTGTTATAGGCTCAATAGGGGGTATTATGAAAATTTGGAATGATGCCCTCTTGGAGTTATCCTTCTATGTATCCACCAGACACTCAATTACCACTGTTATAAGAATCATAGGCACAGACGACAATCTATGTGTCACGAATGTCTATGCTCTGCATACAACCCTTGACAGGATCAAAATATTGCAAGAGGTAAGAACCCTATTGAACTCAATTCACCATACCTATAAGATCTTAGCAGGGGATTTTAACATGGTATTAAATCTAGAAGAAATGGGGTATTAGGAGATTGGACAATGACTCGGTCGCTTTCCATTCCTCATTAGAAGCTCTCAATGTAATAGACATTCTAGCCTCCAACGCCATTTACTCCTGGAACAACAGAAGAGGAGGATCACATCAAATTTCCTCTTGCTTGGATCACTTCCCTCACTCAGAAGCTATATTTTTATCTTCCTAGGAGACAGAGGTCTATATCCTCCCCCAAGTAGGATTGGATCACTGGCTAATCTCTCTCAATATTAAAATTGCTTTCGGTCAAAAGAAAAATCCTTTCAGGTTTGAAGCTTTTTGGCTGGACCATCCAGACTTCTTGAAGAGAATGAAGGATTGGTTGGATGCCCCTAGGTTTCAGTAGGGAAAATACTGCATCAATTCCAATAGAGGCTGAAAAGTGTCAAAAAGGAAATCATGATCAGCTGGAACAAGGAAACTTTTGGCAATATCCTCACAGAAAAAAAAACACCTAGAGAGAAAAATGGAGGGTCTATAATAGGACATCATGAGCAATGGAACGGACTAGAAAAAAAACAAGAATAAAAAAGGCTACAAATAGAATGGGAGAAAATAATCTCACAAGAGGAGAAGCTCTGGAAAAAAAATCAAGAATCAACTGGCTCAAATGTGGGGAAAAAAACACTGCTTTCTTCCACAAATCAATGATTCAACATAGAAGGAAAAATATGATACTAGCCATAAAAAACAAAGAGGGAGATCTACTCTAGAAACATGAGGACATTTACAACAATCTCTCGCAACATTTTGGAGATATGCTTTGTGAGCCAAATTAAGATAGGTCAAGAGCCATTCAGAAGATCACCAATCAGATTCTGACCATGCTTAACTAGGACCACAACAAAATGCTGCTAAGAAAGGTCTCATTGAAAGAGATGGAGGAAATAGTGTGGTCTATGCCAAATGTCAAGGCTCCAGGACCGTATGGCTTCACCATAGAGTTATACAAAGCAAGCTGGCCGATCATCAAAAATGAGGTTCATGCCCTGGTGAAGGAATCAAGAATCCAAAAGTCAATCCTAAAATCCCTAAATGAAAATTTTATAACTCTCATCCAAAAGGAGGAGGGGACGACACTCTAGGGAAGTTCCAACCAATTGATCTCTACAATGTAATTTACAAAATCATCTCAAAATTTCTTGTCAACAGAATCAAAATAGTGCTACCCCTCTTGATCTCCCCAAATAAGTTCAGATACGTGGAGGGCATACAAATATTGGACAAAATTATCCTCTCCCATGAATTGGTCCACTCTATAAAATCTCAAAATATGCCCAGAATGATGATGCAGCTAGACTTGTCTAAAGCCTTTGACAAGATTAGCTGGGAATACATGATAAAAGTTATCGAAGCTTTCAGATTTCACAAGGACCATATAAAATGGATCATGGCACTGGTCTCAAGAGCTTTCATCTCAATCCTCCTAAATGTCTCCCCCTCCCCAACCTTCTCCCCCTATAGAGGTTTGAGACAAGGGGATGCACTCTCACCTTTTCTTTTCATCATCATGGCCAAAGGCCTCAATCGCTCCATTGGGGCTGCTTCATCCAACAATGACCTCTTAGGCCTAAAGATTCATGACACCACACCATATTCCACTCACCAGAAATTTGTGGATGATACCATGCTCATGGGTGTGCCTACTATTCAGGAAGCCCAAATGTTCAAATCCATCCTACCCAATTTCTCGGATGCCTCAGGAACCTCCATAAACTTGGCTAAATCCAAGATTTCCTTTTTTAATACCCCCCAAGCCATTCAAAAGAACGTAGCCAAAATTTTAGGTTTTTATATAAGTTGCCTCCCCTCCAAATACCTGGGAGTCCACTTAATGGAGAAGCCTCTTGACAAAGCCAATTGGGAAGCACTCACCAAAAAAATGGGAAATCGCTTGGCCAATTGGACTTTCCACTCCCTAAATCTGGCAGGTAGGCTTGTCTTGATAAAATCAGTCTTGTAAGACATTCCCCAATACCTGTTCTCAGCCCTGGAAACCCCAAAATAAATATATACAACTATAAGAAATATTGAAAGGAAATTCCTCTGAGAAGTAACGAAAAGAAGAAAAAGTGGGATCTGGTTTCTTGGGATAAACTATACATTCCTAAAAAAGCAGGGGGACTCGGTCTTCGAGACCCAAAAATTTTGGGGCAGAATCTGGGGGCCAAGACTTGGTGGCGTTGGCTGCAAAATCCAAAAACCCCTTGGGTTCGGCTCTAGAAGGTAATATATTTTCCAAACTGCCATCACCAAGACCTGATCAGACTTAATGGGAACATCAAAGGATTGATTCTCTGGAATAAGGCATGGGACATCAAGAATATTATACAAGACCATAGATCCTGGGAGATAAGAAATGGCGAGCATGCCCTCTTTTGGGAGGACACCTGGCATCAAAGACCGAAACCTGACAAGGATAAATTGAGACAAATCCAGAACACAATGAAAGACAAAGGAAAGCATATGATAAGTTAGTATTGGAAGCCTTGTAACAATCAGGAAAAATGGAAGGAATTGTTAGATGAGATGATTGGGGACCTCTACCCAATAGGTAGGCCTGATAGGATTTCTCAAGAGAGCTATAGGAAAGACCCATACAAGGAGAAATAGGAGAAGACAAACTTAGATGGGGGTTAAATGCCACGGGGCACTTCAACCTCAAGGAAGCATACAGATACATGGCTTTCCATGACCAAATCGATCATGATTGAAAAGGGTGGACTCTATGGGAAAGAAATCAATGGCCTAAAATTTCCCTCTTCTTATGGCTAATGATGAAAAAAAACTCTAGCTTGGGATAATATTAGGAAAATAGGCTTTATTGGCCCCTCCAGATGCTACCTCTGTGAAAAAATCGAAGAGAATACGAATCATCCGCTAAATGAATGCAAATAATCAACCAATCTATGGAATTGGATTAATTTTGTGTTCAATAACTCATATCG
This sequence comes from Pinus albicaulis, assembly GCA_034641835.2. Lineage (NCBI taxonomy): Eukaryota > Viridiplantae > Streptophyta > Pinopsida > Pinales > Pinaceae > Pinus > Pinus albicaulis. The sequence continues at coordinate 298,388,747 of CM076569.1, forward strand.
GGACCCCTCCTCCATCACCAACACCATTGAGCACTAACAGACCTCCTTCTCCGCCAACCCTCGAGTGAAATGTGCTTGGAATCTCAACCTGAGAGTTATCTGTTGGTTACTATGGAAGGAAAGGAATGCTAGGATCTTCACAGGAACCTACAATTAGGAGGAGTATCCACTGTCCCTCATCAAACATAATATCAGGGAATCAGTTGCCTCTATTTCACCCCGCCTCTCCTCAACTCCACCCCCCCTGACAGACCTCAGAACCCTTTCATTGTTAAATATTTAATCTCCCTCAGATGGAATGGCCAAGCACGCTCTAGGCACGAGTGAGGCCCAATATTTCTAGATTTCCCCGGAATTAGGAATTATATATATAAACTACAACAGGGGCCACCAAAGGTAATCCAGGAATGGCTAGATTCTGAGGGGACTTCAGGAATTCAGGGGGATAGATCATCTGGCTATATGCTGGGAACTTGGGTCACTCCATAAACAACACTGCAGAGTTACATGCCTTAGAGCACGATCGAAATTGCAAGAGCACAAAAATTCTGTCCACTAATCATTGAGGGGGTTTCGCTGGTGACAACACAGGCTTTTAAGAAGCTATAAAGTGGAAGAAGCACCACGCAAGTAATTGGAGGCTAAAAAAAATCCTACATAGAATCAAGGGACAAATCAACAACGCTCACAAAATAATTTTCCAAGCGGTCAAACGAAAAGGGAATTAGGGGAATTTTGAGGTCTAAAATGGGCCTCCTAAGGAAATTATAAAACACTAGTAGAAATAATAAAATAACATTTGATTACTTAATCAAATTTTAGAGGGAAAAAAGAAAAAAACTACTTTTTCAACTCGTATTTTCAACTTATCTCCCAAATTTTTTACTCAAATTTTGAGCAGGAGTACTAATTGGATGTAAACTTTAATTCCTCATCCAAGGAGTACCCATGTTGCATACTTTCGATGGATCCTGCTACATGAAAAAGGAGAAATACATGAAAAACGTGATTGCAATTATGTTTTTCATGTATTTCTAATTTTTCGTATAGCAAGGTCCATAAAAAGTATGCAACATGGGTACTCCTTGGATGAGGAATTAAATTTTGCATCCAACGAGTACTCCTGCTCGAAATGTGAGTAAAAAAATTGGGAAATAAGGTTAAAATACGAGTTGAAAAAGTAGTTTTAATATTTTATTATTTGTATCCTTGTACTTAAAAAATGGTGAATCATCCCCCATGGTTGACATCATCATCTTGAATCCTATTGGTTCTTATAATTTTATTTTGATTGTGCATTTTTCATAGGAGGCCCATTTTAGACCTCAGAATTCCCCTAATGGAATAACCTGGTAGACAGGTTGGTGAATGAAGGAGTGGACGACCACCTCAGACTTCTATGGCTGACATGGGAGGATCTGGCTCAATGAAAGATCAAAAGAGATTGTGAAATCATCATGGGAAAGGACAATACAGAAGGACGTCATAACGAACAAGAGGCCCCAGGTCAAATCCAAAATTATGATTTATGACATTAGTACATATCAACCGAATTCAAAATGAATGGGAGTACAAAGCCAACGAAGGAAATTACGACGCCCCCTCCGATGCGCCACCCATCCGACCTCTTAACCACCAGGCGTATGCGGTACCTCACCTACCTTCTGTGATTCCCAAGGTTGGTCATTATTTCACACCCCTCACCATTATGGCCCTCAACTACCCTCTGTGCCTATGAATACTAGCTTGCCCTCATCATCTCTTCGCATTGTCGCTGCTCTTCTTTCAGGCCCTCTCCATTTCATTGCTCTTCACTGGTTACGACTGCTTCTCTCCCCTTTTGCCACCCTAGTTTCTGTTTCTGATCCCCTCTCTCCCCTGTTCTTGGTGACTACAATATGGATTTGAGCATAGCTACCCATCGTTCCAATTCTGTTGCTCGGCGAGGTCGGGGCCATAGAGCCCACTCTTCCCGTTGGTCCGCCCCATCATGACCCCAACTACCAAAGTGTAATCCGCAGTAAGAAGGGATGCCATGAATTATGCAGTGACAGTAAATATGGAGACCTAAGAGAGGATTTCCAACCTGGAAGATTAGGCAAGGAATCTTCGACATAGAATTACCATGGAAGAGGTCAACGGTGAATTTGAATGGATCCAGGACCCAGGCTTGACTTGGGCCAGGGAAAACCTCTACAAAAAAGCAATTAAACTATCATGGCAGATGAAAACTATTATGGGTCTGGCTATGTAGGAGAAATGAGAATGCACGAATACTTTGGAGAAGAAAATTTATGCGCTTATCGACAAGTTCACATTCTATGTTGAAGCTATCCATCATGGGCACTTCGTGTCAAGTGAATCCCGACATTATGCACTTTTGAAGAGAATAATGGCGAGTGCTGCACCAAACATGAAAAGGGAGTCTGTTGGGACTTTAGCTAACCATCCAACCCCAACTGCCACTAGGGAAGGCAACACTCCAGAACGGCCTATCAACCTCAACAATGAACAAGCAGAGGATACGGCTTAAGGTCTACTACTGGTCTCTCTCTATCTGGCCTGTTTCTTCGGACTCATGTGTCTACTTTCTTTCTCGACAACTCTATTTAAAAAGGGCCAAACATTCCAACTCTTATGAAGCTCTAGTGTCAACAAAATACATGTTTTTTTACATTCCTCGTTGGGGCTCTGGGCATCCAGGAATTTTGCTTTGTGCATCCAATATTTTTGCCCCTTGGGATCGCAACAACCACCATGAAATCTTTAATTCCAGGGGTCATTTTGTCTCTGTTCTATTTTCATTTTGTCTGTAATGGCCAAAACCACTTTTATAAATTCCATGCAAAAAGGGAGGTTAAGTTTTATTGGGCTTTGGTGTTGACGCATGTAGCTAGCACCAGGCCACAAACGATGTAAATACTCTTTTTTGTGAGAATATATATATAAAGAGAGAGAGAGAGAGAGAGAGAGAGAGAGAGAGAGAGAGAGAGAGAGAGAGAGTGTTCATATATACTGTTCATGTGTGTGTGTTCATTCTATTTCATTTCCATTGTTTCCAAATACACCATAAAACCCTAAAATCCTTAGCATTATTGGTAGAGCGTGAACCTCCTTTCCCAGTCATTCTAGATTTAGTTGGTTTGAATCTAGCAGTCGAGCAATGATCCACTGAAATTGGCTTTCTATTGGCTCATTTGGCATCAAATTCATTAAATACACATACAATTTTAGGTTTCATTAGGAGAATAAGAGTAAAATTTCCCATTTTGTGCTTGAGCATCAAACCTTTAATGTCGAGGCATTGTATCTTTGGGATTTGCACTAGGGCTCTAGGTTAAAAACAAGTGGAGTAGGAGAGCACCAAAAAAGTATTATCACAAGAGTATTAGACAAGATGGTGGTAAGCACTCCTATATAATTGCTCACGGTTTCATTATTTCCAATGAGTAAAATTTATAATTTTATACCAGATTTTGTTATATGATTTTTGGCCTCCTTATTAGGTGTTTAGAGGAATTTATTAAGTGTATAGGAATTTATTTATGTTAGTGTCATATAGTCACAATGATAAAATTTACTCTTTCCACTGTTCTTTGAGTCTTAGGTCAAATTATAATATTTTCAAATTAAATTTGACATGTCTCTTGATTGTTAAATGGTTCCAAGTTATTGTCTAGGTGTCATTGCTACTCCCTCCACTTATCCAAGGTCACAAAAAGCCATCATGGTCATTGTCATAATTTCCTGCCATAAGTCATTAAATGAGTTATTTGGTCATCATACTGGTCATGGAACCATAAGAATTGATACTTTGAGAGGTAAATTTATAAGTCATTCAAGAATATGCATACGATGGTCATCATTATCTCAGTCATCATTATGAAAAAGGGAGACTTGTCATCCATTATGGTCATAAAAAAGTTTCATTATGGGAGTTAGCAATTAGGAAAATAAAGTTTTTCAAAGAGAATCAAGGTATATCCATGTCACCAGGAGGAACATACGGCTGCAACTGAAATAATTATCATATCTTTTGTATAAATGTATCATCAAGCCATATCCTAGCTCAAATCATCCAAATGATGGAGAAATTGATCATCATGACAAAGGGAGGTAGAATTTGAATTTTCAAGTTATAAAATGCTTCAAGGAGTTCGATTTGGTTCTATTAATAGTGACATGCATTCAAGGAGCTCAAATTCAGCCTCAGAAACTTTGCAACTAAGCAAAGAAAGAAGAATTAAAGCAACGTTGTGCATCTGTTGCGCTTCTGGGAAGCTGTTAGAGGTTTTGTTGTGCTCTCCCTCTTCAATGGTTCATATATTCATTCAAGATTCAACTTTTTTTTTTTATGTTCACACATCCTCCATTACCCTTCATTGAACATTTCCCATGATTCCCCTCATTAAGATCCTTTCATTTCCTTATTTTCCCAAAAAACCCTACAAATTTGCTGCAGTTTTACCCTAGGTCTGTGTTTTGACCTTTTCACCCCTTTTTTCTCACTATTTTTGAGAAATTAAAGTTCTATCATTTTCCTAACACCCATACCTACCCCCCATAAATTTTCTACAATTTTTCCTACTCCCTTTCCCTCTCATTTCACCATTTTCCCAAAAACCCTAATCTTTTGCTGCGTTTTTTCCCTAGGTCTGTAATTTGCTCTTTTCACCTCTCTTTTCTCACTCATTTCACGAAATTCAACCTCCATTGTCTTCCTAACATCTATCCCTACCCCACATAATTTTATTAGAATTTTTCCTACCCTCCTTCCCTCTCATTTCCCTCCTTTGAAATTCGCTGCGCTTTTGACCCTGTTTTTTGACATCATTTTCAAAAGAAGTTTATGACCAAATGAAGATTAAATTTGGAAAAAAAGAGAGGTTTTGTTAAGGATAGACCCAATCAGAATAACCTCCTTTTGTTTCTACACAAGTATCATATATTGGGAGATATTCAACTTTCTTGGAGACCTATTTCAGAAAATCAAATTCTCCAATTTTTCTTGTATGTTTTAGCCATTATTTTGCGGCACATATTCCAAGAAAATGGAAATGAATTTCCACAAAATGAGAGACATTTTTCTCCACAAAAACCTTATCTACAAAAATCTCTCCCAGGTTTGTAAAACGTGTTCTGGTTAAAAGTATATTAGTTCATCTTTTACCCCTATTTTTGCACTGCGCTTTTGGAGAATTTGTTGCGTTTCTGGACACTTGATTTTAAAATCAATTTTGAGGGGGGTAAAATGATGATTTTGGATGAAATAATGTTCCCAGGGGTATAGTAGACATCCTAATATTTCTTCATCAACCTTCAAAAACATTCATAACCTCTTACAAGTCATCAAAAAATCAAGCCAAAGTTGTTGCGTTTTTGCTAAGGACATTTGCTGTGTTTCTGGAAAAGTTGCTTGATTTATGTGTTTAGATATTTTTCACTACATGTGGAGGTCAAAAGTAAAACTTGGTTGATGTAAATAGTTGAATCACTAGTTTATTTGATGTTAATAGGTTTATTAATGATTATCATTTTAAGGAATCTTGTGATCAATTATTTGAGAGATAATCTCAATCAGTTAGCTAAAAACGGGAAAGTTGTTTCTAACTTCCCTAGGATTTGGCAATGAGTAATTAGGTTCATGAATTAGTTACTATGGATAAGGATTCTAACCCTTAGAGGTGGAATATTGTTTTTCTTCTATATGTACTTAGAAACAAGTCAAAGACAAGGTCAAATACTTGAAGTTCATTCTTTTGGAACTAGTGTACTTGACTCTTTGCAAAAATAATACACGAAGTTGTAGCTATTTTTATGGGATTCAAGTGCTGTGGTTAGTGACAGATGTTTTCCTCAGTATTTCTTATGCATTTTATTATCATATGTTTCTAGCAGCCATATACATTTATTCTCATGATTTTAACTTAAGTTTTAAACAAAATACATTACCTCATATGCTCCGTTTTGTTTGCGATTGTCACATAAGTGTTTTCATCCTGTGAAAAAGTGAATCCATGAATGTATGCTCTCTTAGTTTCTTTATCTTTTTTCCTCATCACCATAATACTATGAAAAACCCATTTGTGTCACTGATTAAAACTACCTTTCCTCATTCTATGTCTGCAATTTCTTTTGGAATACCTAGCCTAGTTCCTAAACCTGGTGCTTCTTTATCCAGCAAACCCTAATCAAACCCTATTGAGCTGATAACTAGCCTAAAACCCTAATACTCTCTAGTCATTTCCATTGGCTGTGAGGTTGATTTTGAGAGAGCCCTCTCTGATTTGGTAGGGCTAGATACCAAGTCAAAAATTGGTCTGTGGTTATCTCTTTGGTTTCCTTTCTCAGCCTTGGGAAACTAAGGAGTGCTAACATTTTGGCGACATTGCCGGGGAATGAAAGGTTTCATCATCTCCGAGAAATATTGTTCAAGTTACAGATCTGCCTGCTGATGGTGGACAATGATCATACACATGAAGGCTGAAATCATTCACCTCACGAATCCAACCTAATTCAAAGACTCAACTGGAAGCAGGATCCAAAAATCATAGTTTTATTGGTGATTCCACTGGCAGGAGAATCAATAGTCTAAAGGATGCATAAGTTCATCTATTTTTCTCAAGATGGATTCAATTTCTAGAAGGTATGCTCCTATGAATCATGCTCACATTCCTGGTTTTCAAAATTGAATGCCTTGCATAGATTGCAAAACTTATCTTCCCAAATTCATAGATGGAAATGAGGATGAGGACATTCTACATATACTAAAATTTCATTGGCATATACATAAGCTTGGGATTATGTTTCATGAGGATTTTTTGATGAAAATTTTTATAGATAAGCTGGAAGGGAAAGCAAGATCATGGTATGAAGGGTTGAGGAAATGTAGCTTATTCTCTCTTAAATATTTCCACACAAATTTTTTTGAGTTTTATGGAAAATCTCATCATTTATTCTTGTTGTTTGAATATTTTTGTGAATCTTATGAATATTTCATTCAATACCTTGAAGAGGATTTTAGTGATGAAGAGTGTCTAGATTATGAGATCATAGAAGCCCTTTATGAATTCTCTTCCAAAAATAAAATAACAGATATTAGCTGCCTTGATAAAAAGGATCATTCACAACACACATCAAGTCCTTCTTTGCTTGAATATGAAACATATTTGCATCCTAACAGTCAGATTATATCCATGAAGTTAACAAATATTTGTAGCCTAGTCAGTCTTTATGCAGTAAAAATAAAATTTATATTCTTCCCGTTGAAGCACATGAGGAATCAAATATACTTGAAGTGGTTGCTACATTTAAAGTTTTCCATGAGCATCCAAAACCTTGTCTTTTGGATGAGAGGAATGAAGATTTGAACAACCAGATTGATGGTTTTTAATTTACAAATCTTTATGAAGTTTCTAGTAAAGAGCCTGAAGATATAGAATGACAAGAAGAAGTCCTCTATGTTTTGGAAGATACATTTGAAAATCTATTGAATTCATAAATGCAGATTATGTTTGTTTTCTTCGTCAACACAGAGATTAGGTTCAATTTTCATTTGGGGTTGTCATTACCACAACACTTTTCCTTTGACGAAAATAGGAGGAGCAAGAAATCAGATAGCCATTTACTTTCATGGTTGCACTAGAAATTCCATATCACCTGATTGAGTAAATATTTTTAGTAAATTAGAATAGGTAAGGTGTGATGAATAAGCTCAAAATTCTGAGCATATTTTTCAATGTCAATTTCCAGTAGAGTGCAGTTGATGGTACAATTCAGTTTTCAGTTTAAGTTGAGTTACTTTGAATATTGTAGCTGCAATGACTCCATTACCCAATAAACAAGGTTATCTGGTCTACGATGTTCTTGGCACCTACTAAAGGAGTTGCCATCCCCATTGGAGCCAATGTTAGTGTCCTATAGTCACAGTGATAAAATTTACTCGTTCCACTATTGTTTGAGTCTTAGGGTCAAATTATAATATTTTCAAATTAAATTTGACATGTCTCTTGATTTTCAAATGGTTCCAAGTTATTGTCTAGGTGTCATTGCTACTCCCTCCACTTATCCAAGGTCACAAAAGACATCATGGTCATTGTCATCATTTCCTGCCATAAGTCATCAAATGAGATATTTGGTCATCATGTTGGTCATGGAATCATAATAATTGATACTTTGATAATTAAATTTATAAGTCATGGTTAACAATATGCATATAATGTTCATCATTATCTCAGTCATCATTCTAAAAAAGGAAGTCTTGTCAACCATTATGGTCATAAAAAGCTTCATTATGGGAGTTAGCAATTAGGAAAATAAATTTTTTCAAAGAGAATCAAGGTCCATATATGTCACATGGAGGAAAATACATCCGAAACTGAAATAATTATCATATCTTTTGTATAAATGTATCATCAAGCCATATCATAGCTCAAATCATCCGAATGATGGAGAAATTGGTCATCATGAAAAAGGGAGTAAAATTTTAATTTTCAAGTTATAAAATGATTCAAGGAGGTAAATTTTGTTCTATTAAAAATGACGTGCATTTAAAGAGCTCAAATTCAGCCTTAGAAACTTTGCAACTAAGCCAAGAAAGAATAATTAAAGCAATGTTGTGCATCTGCTGTACTTCTGGAAAGCTGCTAGGGTTTTTGCTAAGCTCTCCCTATTCCATTGTTAATAGCTTCATTCAAGGGTAAAAACCTTTCTTTTTATGTTCACACATCCTTCATGACCCTTCATTTAACATTTCCCATTATTCCCCTCATTAAGATCCTTTCATTTCCTTATTTTCCCAAAAAACGCTAGAAATTTGTTGCGCTTTTACCCTAGGTCTTTGTCTTGAATTTTTCACCCATTTTTTATCACTAATTTTGTGAAATTACACTTCTAGAATTTTCCTAACACCCATACCTACCAACCATAATTTTTCTACAAATTTTCCTACCCCTCTTCCCTCTCATTTCACCATTTTCCCAAAAAACCTAGTTGTTTTCCGCGTTTTTTCCCTAGGTCTGTAATTCACTCTTTTCACCCCTATTTCATCACTAATTTAAAGAAATTACACCTCCATTGTATTCCTAAAATCTATCCCTACCCCCCATAATTTTCTTAGAATTTTCCTACCCTCCTTCCCTCTCATTTCCCTCCTTTGAAATTAGTTGAGCTTTTGACTCTGGTTTTGGCCATCATTTTCAAAATATGTTTATGACCAAATGAAGATGAATTGGGGAAAAAAAAAGAGGTTTTTGTTAAGGATAAAACCAAACACAATAACCTCCTTTGGTTTCTACACAGGTATCATATATTTGGATATATTCAAATTTCTTAGAGACCTATTTCAGAAAATCAAATTCTACAATTTTTCTTGTCTGGTTTAGCCATTATTTTGTGGCATGGAGTTCGAGAAAATGGGAATGAATTTAAAAAATATGAGAGAGGTTTTTCTCCACAAAATCCTTCTACAAACACCTCTCTCATTTTCTTAAAAAGTTCTATGTTTAAAAATATATCAGTTCATCTTTGACCCCTATTTGTTCACTACGCTTCTGGAGAATTTGCTGCATTTCTGGAAACTTGGTTTTAAAATCAGTTTTGAGGGGGATAAAATGATGATTTTGGATGCCTTAATGGTCCCAGGGTATAGTATAAATCCTAATATTTCTTCATTAGCCTTCATCAACTTTCAGAACCTCTTCCAAGTCATCAAAAAATCAAGCCAACGTTGCTGCGTTTCTGGGAAAGTTGTTGTGTTTCTGTGTCTAGATATTTTACACTGCACGTGGAGGTAAAAAGTAAAAACTGGTTGATGTAAATAGTTGAATCACTATTTTATTTGATGTTAATAGTTTTATTAATGATTATCATTTTAAATAATCTTGTGATCAATGCTTTGAGAGATAATCTCAATCAATTAGCTAAAAAAGGGGAAAGTTGTTTCTAACTTCCCTAGGATTTGGCAATGAGTAATTAGGTTCATGAAATAGTTGCTATGGATCAGGATTTGACTCCTTGGAGGTGTAATCTTGTTTTTATTCTATATGTACTTAGAAACAAGTCAAAGACAATTTTGGATACTTGAAGCTCATACTTTTGGAACTGGTGCACTTGACTCTTTGCAAAAATAATAGAGGCAGTTGCAACTATTTTTATGGGATTCATGTGCTGTGGTTAGTGACACTTGTTTTCTTAGTATTTCTTATGAATTTTATTATCATATTTTTCTAGCAGACATCTAAATTTATTCTCATGATTATCTCTTAAGTTTTAAACAAGATACATTGCCTCATATGCTATGTTTTGTTTGAGATTGTTACAGAAGTGTTTTCATCCTCTGAACAAGTGAATTCATGCATGTAAGCTCACTTGGTTTCTTTATGATTTCCTCATCACCATAATATTATGAAAAACCCATTTGTGTCACTGATTACACCTACCTTTCCTCATTCTATGTCTGTAATTGATCTTTTGGAATACCCGGCCTAGTTCCTAAACCTAGTGCTTCTTTATCCAACAAACCCTATTGAGCTTATAACTAGCCTAAAACCCTATTAATCTCTAGTAATTTCCATTGTCTGTGAGGTTGATTTTGTGAGAGTCGTCTCTGATTTGGTAGGGCTAGATACTAAGTCAAAAGTTGGTCTGTGGTTACCTCTTTGGTTTCCTTTCTCAGCCTCGGGAAACTAAGGAGTGCTAAAAATTTCCAATTAGATTACATAAATTTCTATTGAAGACCCATAGGTCAAAGTTCTAACTAACACTTGTGAAGTCGTTTGCTCGAGTGAGGGGACTATAGACTATAAGGACCTTCGACACCAAAATTATTATCGATGTATTTTACAAGGTTGGATCTACTCTTATGTATTTTGATAACTGAACATCTTACCATCTCTCTTGTGTTCACTGAGTTCAAATAAAGTTGTACTCGGTACAAGTTCACCCAACTCTTTGAACATGATACCACCCCAGGTGGTGAAGAGTCGACATCGAGGTGCCAACCCTTTGCCAAGGTGTTCAAGCCAAGTGATGAGCCCTAATATTACAACGAGAATGTTGCAACTCCCAAGGATACCAAATTTTTATTATCAATCTGGCGTTCGTACAAACTAGTATCAGGACAATATGTAAAGTATGAAATGTTCCACTTAGTTTGATTTGACTCAATGAAGTGAATGGTAATACACATAGACCATTATGATATAGAGAAAATACTTGAAAGATTCAATAGATGGAAAACTGATTGATCTTAACTTTGCAAGAAAATAAATGACTGAAATAGAACCTATTATATTGCAGAGAATTAAATGACATGAAGGAAACCTTAATCTAATTTCATGAAAGTAAATGACAAAAAAATAACCATAATCTATTTTGTAGATGTAAATGAAAAAATGAAACCTTATTCTATTTTGCAGGAAATAAGCCTATCCTATTGTAGGAAAAGAAAATACTAAAGTAAATTCTATTCTACTTGCAAGAAGGTAAATAAAATGCTCAAGAATGTTGGAGGTAAATCAATCTCATTCTATCTAACAAATAATAAAAGCAGTATAACCTATTTGCATAAATGGAACTACAACTATGAAAGCGAAGTGCCTAGGGGGTCTCTATTTTTCTCAAATCCATCTTCAAGGCTTAAATGGCATTTGTGGAGTGATGAGAAATTAAGGAAAAACTTTGGATGTAATTCTGGAAGTTATTTAGGGAAATCTGTGTGCTACTATAGGATTTCTACAAGATGCCTAGTTTTGCTACAAGAGACATCTGAGAGAAATCTTATGGGATCCATAAGCGGTATGAAGAAAGAGAAAGGTGGTGCAAGGATATAGAAGGGTGCCAGATACATTACGAAGCTAAGGCCCACTCAATGAACTAACTTGTATAGGGAAGAATCAAGACTAGAAATTTTGTGTAGCTTAGTGAAGCAGTTTTCAACATATAGACAATTTGCAGAAATGAGTAGTAGTGAAGGGAAAGGTGACGAGGGAGGTGATGATAACACATGAAAAATGATGCTAATACACTCTATGAACCAATGTAGTCCAACTGCAATCAAATTACATGTTCAATTGATAAAAAAAATGATTAAGCAACTATCAAGCCACTAATTTCAAATAAAAAAATGACAGTGGAAAGGACGAGTTGAACTTATAATGGAAACTAATTATAGCATAAAGAAAACATATTTTTAACACTTATCATCATAATATATAGAAAAAATCTTCAATAAATATCTCAATTATTAACCTGGAAGGACAATTCTTTTCTCATAAACAAGATTTGCAAAAAAATCACAGCTAGACTAAATGCATGCAAAATAAGTGTATGAAGGAAGGGGCTTGAGCACTTCGGTTAGGCCCTAACCCAAGGAGACTCAAGTCCATTGAAGAAAACTCAAGTTGAGAACAAAATAATTCTTTTCATTAACCTCAAAAAAGTGTTCAAACATGCCACATAACAATTTACATAATAAAAAAACTATTCTTTTGTAATGATCACTATCTTCCTCTATAATTCAAATCCCTAGTGAGCTGCTAGGATATCTTATTTATAAAAAAAGTGGGTGAGGTAAAACCTCCTTTAATATAGGATTGCTTCTCTAAAAAAATATTAAAAAAGTGGATCTGGTCCCTTGGTGTACTCGCAACCACAAAGAGTGGTCATGAGCCAACCAAGTTATGATGAGCCTATAGCAAGAGACAAGCCTCCTTGATTCTCTCGTGTTGGCATCCAACATGTTTTGCATAATAAATCCTCAATATCCTTCACATTTAATGTATTCGGACATAGGATATAAAAAATATCTCCTAAAATTTCTAATAACACATTATAACTAAAAAAAAAAACAAAGAAAACATTATCAAATGCAGAAAGAGAATTTTGAACATGCCAAATAATGACCAGATGGGCATTAAATCATACCTATTTTGGAGGCCAATAATACTCCCCTACTAATTTTTTTTTCATCATTTGAGTAACCTAGTCACCTCACTACACTTCATTCCTTTGTGGCCTCCCTAACATCCCAATATGTCTCAGAAAGGGTGGCCTCTTTTGGGTCAATCTCAACCCATTCTCTGTGTTCTTCTGCCTAGTCCCTATTCTATTGTAATCCTAGTAATAAAGGGGGACTTAAATTGAGTCCAACATAGTTGAATCCAAATATTTGGACTATCCTTTTATACATAGGTGTTATATACAAAGAATTCCTCAACCTCTATGGTGAGCGATATTCCATCATTCTCAAACTGTGTGGTAACATGTTTGCAGGCTCTCATTTCCTAAAATTCTAAAGGTTTCTTCAAAATTAAGGATTTATTACTCTCTTTTTTTCTATATATACAATTTCCATCTTTGGATATTTTTCTATGAGCCTATGGTTAGTAGGGATTAGATGAGGGGCTTCTAATTCTGCTTTGACCCACAAAGGCTCTTTTATCTCTTTAGCCATGATTCTTTTGATTTCCGCTGCCCTGGTCTCTTCATGGGTCTTCCAGGAGGCTAAGGCCATCAATTATGCATATCCTAGCTCATAGTTGGGGTCCCACGCATTAATATCAAGCAATATTAAATTATGCATGTAAAATTATGCCATCTTATCCCTATCTTCAATGCTACATTTAAGGTAGAAATCAATTAATTTTATAATGTATTTGAAAGGAATGGATCCTTTTTGGTCCAATGATCTAATTTGAAATTGGCACCATTGGTATTTGAGGAATAAAGAGTAGGTTTTTTATGGCTTTATATAGTGTATGGATTCCATGGAAAAATTGGTCATGGTGGCAATTTAAGCCTCCTTCTCCTGTTGTTGGGCCTTCAAATATTTATTATATTTTTGCAGGTGTTCCCTTATATTGGCTTCATTGAACTTGAGGCCAACCATTTCCTTCCCAGTATTCCTCATTTTATCCTCCATATTACCCACATCTTCAACCCCTTTTGATTTGGAAATATGCATACATCTGTGGGTTCTACCTGTCTCCTTTTATAGTTCAAAGAAAAGTTGGACTGCAAAGTGAGTAGGGAGTATCTTTCCTACCTTAATACATGCATAGCAAGATCAAAAGTATTTTTTGGGATATGGCTCCTATAAGTTATAATTTTGTTCCTATATGTCAGGCATACACATAAATAATGGAAAACCAAATAAGATAAACATTGAATGCCTTATTATTCACAATGATATACATTTATATTACATTGGTCTGAACCTTGGATTCATCTTCCAAGGTCTCTTGGACTCCCCTTGACTGTTCAACTCCCACACCTTAACCCTTGGCAAATTAGGTGTCCAACATTCCCCCTTTAATCCAAAGGGGTATGTATGAGTCCAAGAAGAGAGTTGTAATACAAAAAATGAAAAATATGCATGGTAGAACTAGGTTGAATGTGCTCTTTGAAATGTTGGCATAAGGGGGTGGTTTAAGGATGACCACCAATGCTCGAATGCTTAGTGCAGTTCCCAGAACTCTTCCAAATCTGGAAAGAAGCTTAGGTCTTCTTCTAGAGGAAGTGATCCTAATTATTTGAAGAGGGATACCTTCAACTTGGAAAAGGGAGGTTTGCAACCTGCATAAAAAGGGAGAACCTCAACCTAAAAAGGGAGGTATCAGCCTGCGATGGTTTAAGGATGATCACTAACTCTAGAATGCTTAATGTGATTCCTGGAACTCTTTCTAAACTGGAAAGAAGCTGAAGTCTTTTGCTAGAGGAAGTTTCCCAAATTCTTTGAAGAGGGAGAAGCTCAACCTGAAAAGGGAGGTCTCAACCCCACATAGATAGTTTAAGGCTAACCACCAACCGAAGGAATGCTCAGGCTACAACTCTGAATCTGGTATGGTAGGTTGTGGCTCAGGCTCTCTTGAACTTCTGTGTCTATGGCTACAAATCTGAATCTGGTATGGTAGGTTGTGGCTTAGGCTCGCTTGATATGGCTTTGAAGCTTGTATATGACCATCATTTCCCCCCCTGTCAGATAAAATGTGAGATGATGGCGAAAAATAAACTACAAGGCATTTTAATATTCTAGAAGAGATTATGACATATGAATGAAACATCTTCTTGGTTGTTGATGTCCATTGCCAAGAAGCGATCCATCCAAGATGAATCTTGTTCTTGTAGGAACCTTGTTTCTAAAGCATCTGTGGGAAGAATGAGTGGTTTTATGACAATGCTTACATGGATTAAGATCAAAACAATGATATTTCATATGGCCAACTCGATCAAAATGTTGGAATTTAACATTCTGTTGTTGTTTCTATGGAAGAGGATCATAATATGGGACATATGAAGGTGGAAAATCATGAAGAAATCCAACAATTTGAAATTTGATGGGCTTGGAATAGTATGGAATATGAAAGGACATATCCTTGTCATATCCAAGACCAGTTTTGTGCGTGTTATTGAAAATCTCTTCCCAAGGTCTGATGATTGGCTTGGGAAGTGCAGGTTGAATTTCTGTATCATTATGCAAGTCTTCTCCTGAAATTGGCACTTGATGGGGATCAACCAAAACTTTATTGACTTGATCACTTGCTAGATGTTGATGGGTGATTGTTTGATCTTCAAAAAAACTACTGTTCTAAATAAGAACCACTTCAGAATGATGTATTTTATGTTGTAACTCATCTTGTTGAAGTTGTGATTCTAGTTGCAAAAGCTCAATCTTTTCATGTGAATCTTGTAAACAACTATGGATATCAATGAGAAAATCCTTATTTATTTTGACTGTATTGCCCATAGTAGAGAGTATCAGATTGTTCAGTAGCTGTAATATTCCACTAATAAGAACTATTTTCAGTAAAGCAAATAGTAAAATAATGAGGAGATTATCCAACTCACAAAGGCTCACAAACTACAGTGGTGAAAACACTTATAAGAAAATCGACTACATGGTTCATGTACAAAAAAACCAAAATACATATGCACACAACTAGAGAGTTTCACCATATTTTAATGAGACCATTCCCATGGGAAAATAAAATAATATATGGAGGACCTGTGCATAAGAGGCCACTGATTTCTTGGGAACCAATGCTCATTTTCTCCTGAAAATGAGGTATGAATGATGTTATAATCAACTTCTCCTGAAAATGAGGTGTGAATGATGTTATAATAAAATATTATTTTACTACAACGACCACTTCATACATAGTTCATAGGGAAGAGGAGATCTTATGGGATGATCTCGCTCAAAACCAAACATGTAGGAAGTTGTTTGAGCAGCTGATGTCAGTTTACTAGTGTGATAAATGAAGAATTAATCTATCCACCAGATTTCCACGCCCCAAAATACGATCTGGTGATTTTGGTGAAATGCATGCCTTTTAGACCTGACACTCAAGCCAAAGAATGTTCAACCCCTCCTGTATATATTCACCTTGCCCCAATTCGACACAATGCTGATATCATCATAATGGATGATTTCCCTTTCACTTACGTCCTTCATCGCCACAACACTATTCCGGTGAGATGGTATAATGACAACCCAACTAACCGAGAGCTCGAAAAGGTTTTTGATTGCCTCAAAAAATTTGTTGCGACCTAAAAAATCTTGGCTTCCAGGGAGGGCACCTATATGACTATAACTACACCGCCTTTGAAGTTGTTGCTAATTCTTCCACCTTGCGTTGCCAGTGGTCCATCTTGCCACACTCGTCAAACCCCCAAACCTGGTTATTTATCTCATCTCTTCAATTCTTTTCTTTCACATATACAAAACCTTTGTACACCAAAAATATGACCCATATTTGATTATGGAATTGGCACACAATCCCAGGAAATGTTACTTTCAACTGCCCTCTTTATAGTAAGCCGCTTTCCAATTTTGTTTGAAGGGCTCTGCCACAGATCCGCTTGCTAAAATGGTGAAAAGTCAGTTACATTGTGTGGTTCGGTGCCAATCCTTTCCATTTGAAAAACAGTCTCTGTACATTTGAGAACAGTCCGCTGTATTTGAAAGAAATAGAGCTTTCGTCCTTTTATTTGAAAACAGAGTTTTCATTTTTGTACGCGGGCAAGTCTATTTTCCATGTTTTGATTGGGACAAGTCATAAGTGGTCCCCACAAGTTATTTTGAATCGCAATCGCAAAGTTTTGAAGTTCAAGTGTCTTGTTGATGTGGCGAAGTTTCGATGCGATGTGATCATCGCAATAAAAAATCGCAAGTTACAATATATGTTTTGTTATGCCACCGTTGAAACATTGCGATGAGATTGGTGTGCTCACGCAATCGCAATCGCAAATGTTTTTAATCGCCCTCCGTTCAATCCAAGGTCTGACGGAGGAGTGGTCCCACAGACCATGTGGCACCATTGTATTGAATCGCAAGCATTTTTGTAATGGCCCGATTGTTATGTTGAGTTCCGAACCTGACATCATTTTATGGACTCGAGTTAATATCTCATCGTGCGTCCGTCTCAATCGCAATTGGAACTTTTTGTTTGAACCGATTGCAATGGTAAGTTCCCAACCCGATCTCTTTTATAAGGCGGATTTTATTTTTCATCACGCGTCCATCACAATCACAATCACAATCGGAAGTTTTATGTTGGCCTGTTTTCATTGTTAAGAACCGGACCCGATGAGTTCTATAGGCCGGATTTGAAATTTGATCGCGTGTCCATCGCAATCTCAAATCGCTCAATCGGAGTTTTGCTTTGAAGTTTTTATGATATAGTTTTGTTTTGTTATTGCGCGATGAAAGGTTTTAACCTTTAATTTTTATGTTTTAATATAAGTTATATGCACATGAGCGCTTTTTTAATTGTGGGCTCGAGAGCCCTTTTTAAAATAGATTTCTATTATACAGTTTGTTATGTTATGTTTTATATGTTATGACATATATAAAAAAAAGAGGCCCGAAGGCAATGTAATGTATTATGTTTGTATTGCACAACAGTGCGTTTTGTTTTAACACAACAGTGTAGTGGTTTTTGAACAGAACCGAGAGACAGTAGAATTTTCTGGCACTGTGTTTGTGGAGAAATCTAGTTTTTTAATCCCTCTGAGGAGGAAGATTTTGTAATAGTTTTTATGGTTAGTGAATAGAAGTTTTAAGGTGTTGAATCTCTGTCTCCTGAAGCAAAATTTTTAAATTTCTCTGTGTTAAGGAGGAGAGAATTATTCTCTCTATTGTTTGTTCTGGAATTCTCAGAAATTACAACATGGTATCAGAGCTAGTCCAGGCTCTTTGAAGGTGTCAAAGAAGCTGAAGGAAGGATTTCTTGTTGCAGCAGCTTCTCTAGCAAAGTGAAGACTCAGTCAAAAGAATCCAAGGTATTTCTCAAGTCAGAATTTTGTGTTATTGTTGAAGACAGTCAGTTTAGTTTTTAAATACACAGTCAAGTGTTTTGAAGCATAATGCAAAGTGCAAGAATGGCTGGAGCCAGCACTAGCATGAGTATTGGAAATGCTCAGCTCCCATAGTTCAATGGGAAGAACTATGATTACTGGGCCATAACCATGAAAGCCTTGTTTGCCTCTCAAGACCTATGGGAACTTGTTGAGGATGGTTTTGAAGAGCCAGTGGATGAAAATGAGTTTCTTTCCTTAACTCAGGTAGAGAAGGACTTATTGAAGAGCAATAAGAATAAGGAATCTAAAGCTCTCTTCTATTTGTATCAAGCAGTGCATGAGAGTGTGTTTCCAAGGATAGCAGCAGCCAAGAGATCCAAAGAAGCATGGGTAACTCTCAAGACAACCTATCAAGGCATGGAAAAAGTGAATATAGCAAAACTGCAATTGTTGAGGAGAGATTTTGAGACTCTCTGCATGAAGGAGTCAGATAACATTGACTCATTCTTCACACATGTGATTGGAATGGTCACACAGATAAGGTCTCATGGAGAGACACTTGAAGAAATTAGGATTGTGGAGAAACTATTGAGGAGCCTACCCTCAAGGTTTGATGTGATTGTCACCACCATAGAAGAGACTAAGGATCTCACAAAATTTTCAGTTGATGAGCTACATGCATCACTGATGACACATGAGCAGAGATTGGGTAGAAATGAAAACTCATATTTGGAGCATGCCTTTAAGACCTAGATGTCCTTTGGAAGAGGAAGAGGTCAAGGCAGAGGAAACAAGAGAGGAAGAGGCAGAAGCCGAAATAGAGGCGGAAGAAATAGTACAGCAAATGCTCAAGGAAGGGGCAGTAATCCAAATCAGCACCAAGGCCAAAGCAACAACCAACAAGGTGGACAGAAACATGCTCATGGACAAAAATATGATAAATCCAATTTCCAATGTCATTATTGTAAAAAATATGGGCATTATGCAAATGAATGTATGAAGAAGAAGCATGATATGGGTAATAGAACTAGTGCAAATTTCACTAGAGAAAATATCAACCAAGATAAATTGTTTTCAACTTGTAATATAGCTGAGGAAAAGAGTGAAGATTTATGGTTTCTAGACTCTAGTTGCAGTAACCATATGACAGGAAACAACGCCATGTTTTCTATGTTAAATGAGAATGTGAAGTCACAAGTCACATTAGGGACATATAGTAAAGTTTCTGTTATGGGCAAAAGGAGATGTAAATGTCTTAACAAGGAAAGGATAAAATAAATCCATAACAGATGTTTATTATGTTCCTGGAATGAAATGTAACCTCTTAAGTATTGGATAGCTTGTTCAAAAGGGGTACAATGTTTTCTTTGAGGATGATGTATGCACCATTATGGATAAACCACCCAGCAAACAATGTATTGCTGAAGTGAAGATGACAAGGAATAGGATGTTCCCTCTCAGGATGAGGGCATAATTGAAAAATGGAGAAGAAATAGCAGCAGTGACACAAGAGGCTCTCCAAAGCTAACCAAAATATGAGAATTGGTTGTGGCACTTTAGATTTGGACATCTCAACTTTGGAGGTCTTAACTTGTCAAACAGAAAAGAAATGGTAAGAGGTTTGCCATTGATTGAGAAGCCGGACAGCCTTTGTGAAGGTTGTATCTTGGGGAAACAACACATATAAAGTTTTCCATCCGGGAAAACCATAAGGGAAAAGGCACCCTTGGAAATTGTCCACTCAGATTTATGTGGACTGATGCAAACTCCATCACTTTCAAGCAGCCACTATATGCTAACATTTATTGACGATTTTACTAGAAAAAATTGGGTTTACTTTTTGAAAAACAAAAGTGAAGCGTTTGAAAGATTTTGCAGTTTCAAAGCACTTGTAGAGAACCAAAGTGGGCTTCATATCAAATTCCTAAGGAATGATAGAGGAGGTGAGTATATCTCCAAATAATTTCTACGTTTTTGTAGAGAAAATGGAATTCATAAGAATTTTACAACAAGGTACACTCCGCAGCAAAATGGAGTTGTCGAAAGAAAGAATAGAACAATCATGGATATGGTAAGGAGTATGTTAAAGGAAAAGCATTTGCCTAATGATTATTGGGCTGGAGTTTTACATTGTGCAACATACATTTTGAATAGGTGCCCAACAAAAGCAGTCATGAACAAAGTTCCTGAAGAAGCATGGAGTGGCACAAAGCAAGGTGTCACACAAATGAAAGTTTTTGGTTGTGTGGCTTATGCACACATTCCAGATCATCTAAGGAAGAAGTTGGATAGAAAGGGGGAGAAATGTATTTTCATTGGATACAGTGAGGAATCCAAAGCTTATAGGTTGTATAACCCATCCACCAAGAATTTTATTGTGAGCAAAGATGTTTAGTTCATTGAGGAGGAAGCTTGGGATGGAAGCATAGAGAAAACAATGAATGTTAAACACTGTTTATCTCATGATGAAAATGATGAATATTTGGCTCAAATACATCCCCCAACAGCAGCACCAACACAAGGGCAGCAAGGAACACCCTTGAGGAGAAATGAAAGTGATTCTCCAAGCACACCACAAGGAGGAAATTCGAGTGCTACTTCAAGCACTCATACACCAAATGAAAGAGGAACAAAGTTCAGAAATTTAAATGAGATTTATGAGCAAGAGGCAGAAAATGAAGGTATGAACTCTTTGTTTGCTTTATATTTTCATGTTGATGACCCTATTCATTTTGAGGAAGCTATTAAATATAGGAAATGGATAGAAGCTATGGATGAGGAGATTAATGCCATAGAAAGAAACAAGACATGGGATTTGGTTGAACTCCAAAAGGTAAAGAAGTAATTGGAGTTAAATGGGTCTACAAGACCAAGAGTAATGCTGAAGGAAAAATAGAGAGACACAAGGCCAGACTTGTTGTCAAAGGGTATAAGCAGCAGCATGGGAGAGACTATGAGGAAACTTTCACACCGGTTTCTAGAATGGAAACCGTGAGAGCAGTGTTGTCCATAGCAGCACAAAACAAGTGGAAATTTTACCAAATGGACGTGAAGTTAGCATTCCTAAATGGAGTGTTAATGGAAGAGGTTTACATTGAACAACCTCTAGGCTATGAAAAGAAAGGCCAAGAACACAAAGTGTGTAGATTGAAGAAAGCTCTTTATGGGCTAAAGCAAGCACCAAGAGTGTGGTACAGTAGGATAGATTCCTATCTACTGGAAAATGGATTTGAAAAGTGTGAGGGAGAACCCACCCTCTACATCAAAGAAAAAGATGGTAAAATGCTAATTGTGTTGGAAAAATACTGAGAGGGGGGGGGGTGAATCAAGATTTAGATTTAATGCCTGATTCATTTTTCATTCTTTAATAACCCATACGCTACTTTAATGAAACATACTCGCGTATATACGCTGATACCCTTTACAGAACTCGCGTATGCACAGAGATATTAATAAACAATCAATTCTTCACTTAGATCCTTGCATTTATTCATTCATCAGATGTTTATATATCAGTAGACATGTGCAGTAATAACAGAATGAAACATCACACATGAACACCATGATTTTTAGGTGGAAACCCAAGTCGGGAGAAAACCACCACTGTCGTTGTCTCAGCCTTCAATATTTTATTACAGAGAAAACATCTTACAATCATGTACTGGTGCAGACTTATACCAGCACGCAGGCACCCACCTGCAGAAGACTACAACCTTCTCTCATTTACCAGCCTCACCTGGAAGGGAGCAACAACCCCATGCTCTCGTTTACCAGCCTCAGCTGGAAGGGAGCTACTACCCTTGATCTTAGCACCAACCTCTGCTGGCAGAAAGCTTCTACTTTCAGACTGAAGGCTTCAACCCTCAGATCCACTGCAGACCAAGTTTCATCAATTTTCAAACTGGATCCAACAGCTCCAACACAACCCTTCACTCTTCAACAAACATACTTTGCCCAAAGCTACAAACTGAACAGTGAACCCACTGTAACCAGAATATCAGATTTAACCCAGACTTCAGAACAGACATTCAGAAACACATTCAACTTTGAGACCCCATTAATTCAGATTTCATACGCGCTTTTAGTATATCAGACCCGCGTATGTATGCGTGTTTCATAAGACGAACCCGCGTATACTTCAGTAAATTTTTCAAATAAACCCTAACTTACCATACGCGCTTTTCTCTGAACAGAGCCACGTATACACGCGCTTTTCTCGAAACGAACCTGTGTATGGATCTATAAAAGATAAAATTTGCACAACAGACCAGATCTATGAACTTACCCAGATTTCTTCAACTTCTTCAACTGATTTGCGCCAGTTCTTCATAACTTCTTTTCAGATCATCCAAGAGATTCACCATTTCAAGATCTAGAGATCTTGAACGTTCATTATGTTCATAGATGCTTCATAGATTCAGGTATATCAATTAAGAGTAGAGTTTAACCATGCAGATATACTTCAGAGTGAAGTATTCATTAAAGCCTAGACACTTGCACACCCTTGCAAAATGATTTTCTTCTCCTTATATAGGTTTACCCTTTATCAATACCATGGGCCAAAACCACATTTCTTCCAATGGTATTCCTGAACGGGGTCACATAGACGAATCATCGCTCAATACAATGGGTTAATACCATGGTCGTAACCCTTGGTTTTACACTTTTAGAGCGCTTTTTCCCATACGCGACTTGGCACGTTATATCCCACGTGCATACGCTACTTCTTCTAGAAAAATCCGCGTATGCCTTGAGACATACTCTTTTTATCATTGTTTCAACACATACTGAAATGATTTTCATCAATACCTTCTGTACTCATTGTAGATACATCAGATTTACATCATTCATAAGTTCATCAAGACATATTTCATCAAGGACAATTTCATCAAGTAGGTTGCCATCATCTTCATCAAGTGGGTTGCCATCAAGGACAACACTCAGCATCATATTGCCAACAATCTCCCCCTTTGGACTTGATGGCAACCACGATGGTGTTTGATCACTGCAGCAGATAGATACATTGAATAACACCATGATACTTTCCCCTTATTCAAACACCATGTCATTCTCCCCCTTTGACATCAAGGGCAAAGGGCAGATCAAAAGAAGGAAGTGCTTTGCAGATCTGATGAGTACTGAAGGTATCATGCTCCTCCTGAGTTCATGCGCATCTTCAAACATATTTTACAATGAAGTACTTGACTCTATGACCTTCCTATCACCAAGGACTCATACTTACATCAAAGATCCAACCAAGTGAATTTACATAAGAGACTCAAATACCCAACCAAGTGGGTTTACATATTTCAACTCAATTACCCAACCAAGAGGGTTTACAAATATTACTCAACTACCCAACCAAGTGGGTTTACAAATAACAAGTCCTTACATGACTGAATATTACAATTTTACATCATGGGTCTCAACAAGACTTGTTCATCAAGTTACAAATATGAATTTTCATGACCAATACCAGAAAGACCTCAAGAGAGAGATCATATTTCAGAACCATCATAATGCCAACAATTCATTATACTCAGCAAGACTAATGCTCCCCCTAAAAATGTGCATCCAACCATCCACAATCTTCAACATAAGAAACCATGTATCATGCCATCATTATTTAGAACTGAGAAACAAGAAGATATAGTGCCAATAATACAATCATCAGTAGTCAGACTGATGCTCCCCCTGAACTGGTACTCCTGATCTTCAGCTGCTGTAAAAATTTCCTCAGCATTAATTCATACGCGACCGTGTCTGCTGGAAATCACGTGTATACGCGGCTTTTATTTTCATAACCCGCGTATGGAAAGTGAAATATGGAAAACTTCACATTCCTTCATCTCCCCCTGAATTTTTTCCTTCCTGTACCTGTCTTCTTTTCATCAAATGCTCTGTCAGAAATAAACATAACCAGAAAAACCAAATAGTACTGCAAAATGCTGACCCCAACCAAAAATAGTCAGCAACTATCCATACGTGACTTTCTGTTCATATACTCGCGTATATACGCGACTGTGTTTCAGGAAACCTGCGTATCCTATTTAATCTTCTGAATTTATGCAGATTTGTTCTTTTGACTGGCAGAGAATACTCCCAGCTTCTGTCTTAGATACTCAAACGCTTCCCTGGGCAGAGGTTTGGTAAAGATATCAGCAACTTGTTCTTTGGAGGGAACATACTCCAACTTCACCTTTTGTTCAAGAACTTGTTCATGTAAGAAGTGATACTTGATGGGAATGTGCTTGGTCTTTGAATGCATAATAGGATTCTTTGAGATACTGATGGCACTTGTATTATCACACATAATGGAGATAGGAGAAGTACATTTGATTTGAAAATCTCCCAAGGTTTGCATCATCCAAAGGAGTTGAGTGCAACAAGATGTGACAGCCACATATTCTGCTTCAGCAGTAGATAAGGCAATAGAACTTTGCTTCTTACTGAACCAAGATACCAACCGAGGCCCCATATAGAATGCACCACCACTTGTGCTTTTTCGATCATCAACATTTCCAGCCCAATCTGCATCAGAGTAAGCATGAAGAGTAAGATCGGCATTCTTTGGATACCATAGTCCAAAGTCTTGAGTACCTTGCAGATATTTGAATATTCTTTTGACAGCCTGAAGATGAGACTCTTTTGGATTAGCTTGGAATCGTCCAACAATCCCAACAACATGCATAATGTCCGTTCTAGTCCCAGTGAGATAAAGTAGACTTCCTATCATTGATCTGTATTCTGGTTGATTCACCATGGGAGAATCATCATGAGAACTGAGATTGCATCCGGTTATCATTGGTGTACTTACAGGCTTGCATTCTTCCATGCCATACTTCTTCAAAATTTGCTTAAGATATTTTGCTTGTGATAGGAATATACCATCTGTAGTTTGATGCACTTGCAAGCCAAGAAAGAATGTTAGTTACCCAAGTAAAGACATCTCAAATTATTTCTGCATAACAGAAGCAAATTTTTGACTCAAGGATTCTTCATTACTCCCAAAAATGATATCATCAACATATACAATCATAATCAGAAGTTTGTCATGTTCAATTTTTGTGTATAAGTTGCTATCAGCAGACCCCTTTGAAAAACCTTGTTGATGGAGATATTTGTCAAGACGAGAGTACCATGCCCTTGGAGCTTGTTTGAGACCATATAGAGCCTTTTTAAGTTTACAAACAAGATTCTTATCATTTCCCAAAATGAATCCCTCTGGTTGTTCTATATAAACTTCTTCTTCTAGATCACCATTGAGGCAAGCAGATTTGACATCCATTTGATAGACTTTGATTTGTTGAGAACTTGAAAAAGCAAGAAACATTCTTATGGCTTCAAGTCTAGCTACAGGAGCAAAAGTTTCTTCAAAGTCTATACCTTCTTGTTGAGTGTACCTTTGCAAACCAATCTGGCTTTGTTTCTTATAACATCCCCAGTTTCATTTAACTTGTTCTTGAATATCCATTTGGTTCCAATGACATTTTTATCATGTGGTCTTGGTACCAATTCCCAAGTGTGATTATTTTCAATTTGATCAAGCTCTTCATTCATGGCTTGAATCCAACAGTCATCTTTGCTAGCTTGATTGACATTTTGGGGTTCAACTGTGGATAGGAATGCCAGATAGCTAGAAGATCCCACAAGAGTCATCCTTGTTTGTACACCCGATTCCTTGTTTCCCAAAATTTGAGATTCAAGATGATTCTTTTGAACATATCTGGATGGAGCTTTTTCTGATAGATCATCTTCAGGTTCTTCATTGGATCCACTGTCTATATCATTTCCATTTGATGTAGAAGGACAAAAATCACCATCATCTTCTTTTGTTGCTTGTTTTTCTTCTTTAGGAGCTGTAGGAGACTCATCAATGACAACATCAATACATTCAACAATCTTTCGAAGCCTTTTATTGTAACATTTGTATGCTCTGCTTGCAGATGAGTAACCAAGAAGTATCCCTTCATCTGATCTAGGTTCAAACTTGCCAAGCTTTTCATCATTATTTTTGATAAAGCATTTACTTCCAAAAATTCTAAAATGCTTTACAGAGGGAGAATTACCATACCAGAGTTCATATGGAGTTTTGTCACTATTTACCGGAACATGTGCCTTGTTGAGAATATTTGCTACTGTATGTGCTGCTTCTCCCCAGAACATGTCAGGAGTTCCAGAATCATCAAGCATAGCTCTAGCCATTTGTTGAATTGTTCTATTCATTCTTTCTGCTACACCATTTTGTTGTGGAGTGCCTGCTACAGAGAACTGTCTCTTTATGCCATGTTGTTCACAAAATTCAAAGAATTCATTTGATGTATATTCTCCTCCTCAATCAGATCTAAGACATTTGATTTTTAGATCTAATTCATTTTCAACCAGTGCTTTGAAGATCTGAAATTTCTCAAATGCTTCATCTTTGTGTTTAAGCAACCCAATCCAACACATTCTAGAGAAATCATCAATAAATAAGATATAGTATTCTTCTCCACGTGGTGAATTTTTCCTCATAGGTCCACAAATGTCATTATGAACAAGTTCAAGAGGCCTACTTGATGATCCTTCTTTGGCATTAAATTGTACTATGGTCTGCTTACCAAATTGGCAGGATTTGCATATGATACTCTCTGGTAGAGTAATATTGGGAAGACCACGAATAGCTTGTAGTCTGTTTGCTTTGTTGATTTGAGAGAAGCTTAGATGCCCCAGTCTTCTATGCCATAGCCAATTTTCTAAAGATTTGCTCAAGTAACATTGATCTTTGCAGTTCTTCAATACATACAGGTTGCTTGGAGTTCTTTTCCCTTTTATAATAGTTCTACCTGTATCCAGATCACAAACCACACATTCTTTTGAACTAAAGACAACTTATGTACCTTGATCACACATTTGACTTACACTTAACAGGTTATGCCTTAATCCATCCACATACATGACATCTTTAGCCTTCACCTTTTCTTTTAGAAACACGGACCCTTTTCCTTTAATTACAACAGGATTATCATTTCCAAATGTAACTTTCTTTTCCTTTTCTAGAGAATTATATGCAAGAAGTTTGCTTTTGTCACCTGTCATGTGTCTTGAGCACCCACTATCAATATACCATTGATTTTCTTCACCTTCTGCAAATAACGCTATCCCACAATTTTCAACTTGTAATTCCTTCTTTTTCCATACTTTGGAACTTGAAGGAATATGTTGTTTTGGCTGGACTTTGCTCCTGCATTCAGATTCTTCATGGCCAAAGTTATTGCAATAAGCACGTTCAACTTCATTTTGAAGAGGAGAAAAGTTGTTATAGGTGTTCTTCTTTGGTTCAATATCTATCCTTTTCTTTCTTGCTTCTCTTATCATGATGGTTTTATATGCAACACATTGAACAACTTTATGACCAAAATTGTGACATGAGAAACATTGTCCATTGAAGTAGAAATTTCTGCGATCATGAAATCTTCTATTTGAATTTACCTGTTGATTTTTGCTTCTTTGAGAGATATCCCTGTTAGTGTTCCTTGTATTGTGATGATCATGCTTTACCTGTAAAGATTATTTATTCCCTTGCTGAGTGGCTGAATGTAGTAAAAAAGTTGTAGCTGCTTTTAGATAATTTGGTGCTGAAGCCTGAGAAGATTCCCCGGTATATCCAAGACCTGTCTTAATCAGAGGAGATCGTTGAACCTTGATAATTTCATCTAAGGTTTCAGATCCTTTAGCAAATCTAAGATTCATAGTCTTTACTTTCTCAAGTTCTTTTCTTAGACTTACTACTTCACATTCTAATTTTTCCTTATGTTTCTTTGCTTCTTCATTCTGCCTTTTCAGAGTCTCTATGATTATTTTACTTTCTTCCAAGCATATTTTGAGTTGATTGTTTTGATCAAGAAAATCATTGTCATTTAGAGCATCCATAAAAGCATCCTTATCGTCTCTAGAATTATTTTCAAATGCCATGAGAAGTCTAAGATCTTGTTCACATTCTTCCTCACTATCAGATAACCCATCACTGTCTTCATTTGTATAGTAGCTTTTCTTAGTGCTAGATCGGTTCTTATTCCTTCTTGCTACTTCTTTCTCTTTAGCAGATGTTTCTCTATAAGGACATTTTGCAGCATAATGACCAACTCTTCCACAATTAAAACATTTGAAAGGAAGCTTACCTTTGAATCTTCCGGTCCCTAGTTGGAGTCTTCTCACAAAGTTTGCCTCATCTTATTCTGAGATATATCCTGACCCTTCCAGTTTTTGAACTTCTTTCCCTTTTGTAGAAACTTTAAAAACAACTTCTTTGACTTCATATGGTCCTCCTCTCCTCATTTCATATGTAGTCAATATGCCATGAAGTTGCACCACGGAAAGATTTTGAATATCCTATTTTTCTTCAAGGGAAGAAACTTTTGATTCAAATTTTGTCGTTAGCAACCGTAAAATTTTCTCAACCAAAGTAGTGTCGGATATTGTTTCACCCAGATTTCTCATACGATTCACAACATCATCAATACGTAAAAAGAAACTAGCAATACTCTCATCACTATGCATCTTTAAATTTTCATATTCGATTCTGAGAGTTTGGAGTTTTGCACTTTTTACCTTTGCATCGCCTTCATAACTTAGAATGATTTTGTCCCATATTTCCTTTGTTGTATTCAGCTGCATGACTTTGACAAATTATGATTCAGTTAGACTTCCGGTTATAGCATTGACCGCTTTTGCGTTTGATTCATAATTCTTCCTTTCAGTTGGATCTGTTGGTGTAGCGGCTGGATATTGATATCCTTGTTCAATGATGGCCCATACATCAGCTCCCATAGACTGAAGATAGGATCTCATTCTTACTTTCCAGAAGATTAAATTGCTTCCGTTGAAGAGCGGGGGCTTGATAGATGTTGTTCCCTCATGATTGCTCATCTTGCTTGATCTTCCTTCTAGCGGCTAAGATTTTTCAGAAGGACCTGCTCTAATACCAATTGTTGGAAAAATACTGAGAGGGGGGGCGGGTGAATCAGTATTTAGGATTTACTCAGATCTTTTTCCTTTTTCATTCTTTAATAACCCATACGCTACTTTAATGAAACAGACTCGCGTATATACGCGGATACCCTTTACAGAACTCGCGTATGCACAGAGATATTAATAAACAATCAATTCTTCACTTAGATCCTTGCATTTATTCATTCATCAGATGTTCATATAGCAGTAAACATGTGCAGTAATAACATAATGAAACATCACACAAAAGCATCACACATGAACACCATGATTTTTAGGTGGAAACCCAAGTCGGGAGAAAACCACCGCTGCCGTTGTCTCAGCCTTCAATATTTTATTATAGAGAAAACATCTTACAATCATGTACTGGTGCAGACTTATACCAGCACGCAGGCACTCACCTGCAGAAGACTAGAACCTTCTCTCGTTTACCAGCCTCACCTGGAAGGGAGCAACAACCCCCTGCTCTCGTTTACCAGCCTCACCTGGAAGAGAGCTACTACCCCTGATCTTAGCACAAACCTCTGCTGGCAGAAAGCTTCTACTTTCAGACTGAAGGCTTCAACCCTCATATCCACTGCAGACCACGTTTCATCAATTTTCAAACTGGATCCAACAGCTCCAACACAACCCTTCACTCTTCAACAAACATACTTTGCCCAAAGCTACAAACAGAACAGTGAACCCACTGTAACCAGAATATCAGATTTAACCCAGACTTCAGAACAGACATTCAGAAACACATTCAACTTTGAGACCCCATTAATTCAGATTTCATACGTGCTTTTAGTATATCAGACCCGCGTATGTACGCGTGTTTCATAAGACGAACCCGCGTATACTTCAGTAAATTTTTCAAATAAACCCTAACTTCCCATACGCGCTTTTCCCTGAACAGAGCCGCGTATACACGCGCTTTTCTCGAAACGAACCTGCGTATGGATCGATAAAAGATAAAATTTGCACAACAGACCAGATCTATGAACTTACCCAGATTTCTTCAACTTCTTCAACTGATTTGCGCCAGTTCTTCATCACTTCTTTTCAGATCATCCAAGAGATTCACCATTTCAAGATCTAGAGATCTTGAACCTTTATTATGTTCATAGATGCTTCATAGATTCAGGTCTATCAATTAAGAGCAGAGTTTAACCATGCAGATATACTTCAGAGTGAAGTATTCATTAAAGCCCAGACACTTGCACACCCTTGCAAAATGATTTTCTTCTCCTTATATAGGTTTACCCTTTATCAATACCATGGGCCAAAACTACATTTCTTCCAATGGTATTCCTGAACGGGGTCACATAGACGAATCATCGCTCAATACAATGGGTTAATACCATGGTAGTAACACTTGGTTTTACACTTTTAGAGCGCTTTTGCCCATACGTGACTTGGCACATTATATCCCGCGTGCATACGCTACTTCTTCTAGACAAATCCGCGTATGCCTTGAGACATACTGTTTTTATCATTGTTTCAACACATACTGAAATTATTTTCATCAATACTTTTTTTACTCATTGTAGATACATCAGATTTACATCATTCATAAGTTCATCAAGACATATTTCATCAAGGACAACTTCATCAAGTAGGTTGCCATCATCTTCATCAAGTGGGTTGCCATCAAGGACAACACTGAACATCATATTGCCAAAAAATTGTTGTGTTATATGTTGATGATGTTATTTTTACAGGTAATGATGATTACCTTGTTGAAAATTTTAAAAAGGTCATGAAAGAAGAATTTGAAATGACAGATATGGGTTTGCCGAAGTACTTCTTAGGAATAGAAGTAGAGAAAAATGAAAATGGGATTTTTATCTCACAAGCAAAGTATGTTAATGAGATTTTGGAAATATTTAACATGCAGGATTGCAAGGCAGCAATAACACCCACAGTGATGGGATTAAAACTCAGCAAAGAGGATAGCATCAAGGATTTTGATCCTAGTTTGTATAAGAGCATAGTTGGCAGCCTCATGTATTTGACTGCAACTAGGCCTGATATAATGCATGCTGTTAGTTTGATTTCCAGATTCATGGAGAGGCCAAAAGAAGCACATTAGCAGGCAGCAAAAAGGATTCCGAGGTATGTTAAAGGAACAAAAAGGTATGTCATTTTATATACTACTTCAGAATGTTCAGATTTAATTGGATACACTGACAGTGATTGGGCTAGAAGTGTAGATGATCGAAAAAGAACTTCCGGTTATGTTGTTCACATGGGTTCAGGAGCCATTTCATGGGATTCTAAGAAACAACCTATTGTAGCATTATCTACAACAGAGGCAGAATATGTGGCAGCTACAGCAGCAGCGTGTCAAGAAATTTGGATGAGGAGGATACTAAGGATTTTATGCCAAGAGCAAGAAAAAGGTACAATGATTTTTTGTGACAATAGCTAAGATATTGCATTATCCAAGAATTCTGTGTTTCACAAGAGAATGAAACACATTGACACAAAGTTTCACTACATTAGGGAGCTAGTGAACAATGGTGAAATTGTTTTAGAACACTGCAGAACTCAGGAGCAGTTTGCAGACATTCTGACCAAACCATTGGGGCAGAAGAGTTTTGATTTTTTGAGTAAATGTCTGGGTATGACTGATAACCCAGTAGTTGAAATTAAGGGGGAGTGTTGAAATGTTACTTTCAACTTCCCTCTGTACAGTAATCTGCTTTCCAATTTTGTTTAAAGGGCTTTGCCACAGAGCCGCTTGCTAAAATGGTGAACAGTCAGTTATGTTGTGTGGTTTGGCGCCAGTCCTTTCCATTTGAAAAACAGTCTCTGTGCATTTGAGAATAGTCCGCTGTATTTGAAAGAAACAGAGCTTTCGTCCTTTTATTTGAAAACAGAGCTTTACAAACAAAAACATAGTTTTTCGTTTTTGTACGTGGGCAAGTCTATTTTCCAAGTTTTGATTGGGACAAGTCATAAGTGGTCCCCACAAATTATTTTGAATCGCAATCACAAAGTTTTGAATTTCAAGTGTCTTGTTGATGTGGCGAAGTTCCAATGTGATGCGATCATTGCAATTGGAAATCGCAAGTTACAATATGTGTTTCGTTATGCCACCGTTGAAACATTGCGATGATATTGGCACGATCGTGCAATCGCAATCGCAAATGTTTTTAATCGCCCTACGCTCAAGCCAAGGTCTGACGGAGGAGTGGTCCCACAGACCACGTTGCACCATTGTATTTAATCGCAAGTGTTTTTGTAATGGCCCTATTGTTATGTTGAGTTCCAGACCCGACGTCATTTTATGGAATCGAGTTAATATCTCATCGCGCGTCCATCTCAATCACAATCGAAAATTTTTGTTTGAACCGATTGCAATGGTAAGTTCCAAACCCGATCTCTTTTATAAGGCGGATTTGATTGTTCATCTTGCGTCCATCACAATCGCAATCGAAATTTTTATGTTGGCCCATTTTCATTGTTAAGAACCAGACCCGATGAGTTCTATAGGCCAGATTCGATATTTGATCGCGCGTCCATCGCAATCGCAAATCACTCAATCGGAGTTTTGCATTGAAGTTTTTATGATATAGTTTTGTTTTTTTATGGCGCGATGAAAGGTTTTAACCTTTAATTGTTATGTTTTAATATAAATTATATGCACATGAGCACTTTTGTAATTGTGAGCCGAGAGCCCTTTTTAAAATAGATTTCTATTATATAGTTTGTTATGTTATGTTTTATATGTTACGAAATATATAAAAAAAAGAGGCTTGAAGGCAATGTAATGTATTATTTTTGTATTGCACAGCAGTGTGTTTTGTTTTAACACAGCAGTGTAGTGGTTTTTGAACAAAACCGAGAGACAGTAGAATTTTCTGGCAATGTTTTTGTGGAGCAGTCCAGTTTTGTAATCCCTCTGAGGAGGAAGATTTTGTAATAGTTTTTATGGTTAATGAATAGAATTTTTAAAGTGTTGAATATCTTCCTCCTGAAGAAATTTTTTTAAATTTCTCTATGTTAAGGAGGAGAGCATTATTATCTCTATTTTGTTCTGGAATTCTTAGAAATTCCAACAAGACGATGAAGTTACAACAATAATGTAAGCTTGCACATGGGAGAGTTTTCTTTTCGGTGTCTCTTCAGTGCTCACGGTCATCATAGAAGTAAATAATGAGAGGAGAGGGCATGGTTTTTTGTTGTTGTCCCTTCAAATGCACTAGCAACAAGAATAATGGGCTCACGACCATGATGCTGCAGTCCTATGACCATCACCTTCGCAGGACACGATCCGATGACCTCGTGCGCCTTCCTCTTGAATTCTTCTATCTTTCTTTGTATTCTCAAAGACTTCTAGCATATAAAATCATCAAAGAAACACATTCATGTCAATACAATTATTAACATCGACATACCATAGTCAAATGTTGGATTGACAGCACACATGATCACTGTAAAAGATAGGGCCTTCGTCCCACCCAGACATGGCTCACTACAATAGTTTGGACGTCGATGGGGTAGATGTGTTATGTTCACGGGAATGATTTCAAACAAACACCTGCTCAGACCGGCTCAACACAGTAGCAAAACCATCATTTTAAGCCTGTGAATGTGAGAAACGATGTGGGCAACACGTGAAGGAAATGAACGATTGAAGAGAATCGAACGTCAAACGTGCTTGTAAGGCTCAGAGACCAAAAATTACAACATGGATTATAATTAAACGAAGGGTATTGAGAGGTGAGGTAGAGGTTTGCTGTGCGAGACAATGAGCATTATTGTGCACATATCATAGATACAATATTGCAGAGATAGAAAAAAAAACGCTGACAATTTACCCGCAGGTTGAGTGAAAATCACAGCAGAAGAAAGGGTAACGGGTCAGAGGCCAAATGCCGGTGAAATGTGGTTGCATACATGTAGGAGTAGAGTTAGGATTTGAATCCACTGATGAACAGAGATGTCAAAGAGCGTTTTTGGTGTGAATAGTCTTGTAGGGCACAGGTAAGGGAAATAATCATGCCGATGATGCCTTGAATTTGTATAAAAACAAGACGAATCTCTGAAATAAGAGTAGAAGAGATGGAAGATGTAGAGATGATAGGATTTAGGAAGGAGGCAAAGCTAACATGATAAAAATGCCTAGGTATTTCTTGCTCTGATACATGTCAATCATACACACAGGAATAATGGACAACCAAATAAGATAAACATTTAATTCCTTATTATTATTCATCGTAGCCCTTCACTATTTATACCTTTTGAGACCTTCTTTCATTCTTCATTAATTTATCGTCCTGAATATGGATCCTCGTTGGGATTCGAAACATCGACAATTGTTTTATGATACTGTGGATAATCTGGATTCTACAATCAACAAAAACCACAGAAGTTTGAAAACCATAATTATATATATATTTATATTACATTTCTCTAACTCTTGGATTCATCTTTCAAGGTCTCTTAGACTCCCCTTGAATGTTCAGCTTCCACACCTTAACCCTTGTCATATTAGGTGTATAACACTATAGCCCCATAATTCCTTCTTTTAGTTGTTCAGTCTTTTCCTGTAGTTGCACAATTTCTTCCTGTACCTGCACAATACCTTCCTATAACTCCTTTATTTCTTCATATAATTCTACAAGTCCTTCCTGTAGCTTGAGGGATCAATTTGGAATATTGGTTCCCTTGTTAATTATCCTTTTCTATGGGATCTATGGTTGTTTTCCTTTTATTTTCATGGAGGTTATTTCCTCTGATTACTTCTTATCTTTCTCGAATTTCTCCTCTTGATGGCTGAATGATTCTTTAATAGTGATGGTAGTTGGAGAAGGTGTCTGATGATTCCCTTGCCTTATCCTATTGATTTTCTCCTTTTGAAGTACTCGGGGGATTTCCTTGGTATCCTTCCCTTTTGTTTCATTGGGGTACTCAATGTTGCCAAGGCGGCAACAATTTCCTCCTCTATGTTCCCCTCTAGAGGGCTTTCTTTCTCCTTCATTCTCCTTTTATATGGTGGCCTAGATGATGTTCCAGTGGCTTCTTGGGTCTTCTATCCTTCTATTTCTGTTACATCAGGCTTGACTAGCTCCTCTTTAAGCACTTTTGTTCCTATTTCTGACTTAGTTTGCATCTCTGTCCTTTTTTCTTCCTCCTCTACTTATTTTGATTTTCCTTTTGATTCTTCTCCTTCAATTTCAACTTCCTCTTCCTCATATTATCCCTCAGTTTCTACTCCTTCGGTTCCTAGCTGAGCATTGGCTTCGGTCTCTAGGAAAGCATCTCTATCCATATATACAAAATTAGCCCAAGGCACAGGGTTTTTGAGACCTTCTAAAACATCCATGACTATTAATTTTATCATCCCATGGTATGCTAATTATTGATGTTTCCCTCCTTTCACATTCTAGATCATTTCATTGATTGACTGAAGAATGAAATGAGGAATGCTCAACCTCTCTTGAACAGGCAGTTTCATTTGAAATTTGAGTTGATATAGCATCTTGAACTGGTATTATTAAACAATACCTAGTCTCCCTTCACATGAGATATATTTTAGGACATGGTAGACTACTTCATCCCAATGACAGGGAAAAATATCCCTTCTTACTCAATTCTTATCCTCTATGGGTTGTTCATCTTTAATAAATAAGTTTTTCTTTTCTGTGATGGCCTCAACTATTTCCTATTTGTTACACCTCACCTTATGGGAAGTGTGGTGACACTATTGAAAAATTCCTAATTTAAGTGAATGATGAGGCCTCTTACTATAGTGATGGCATCATGTCCCCCTTGTTGTTGGAGGTTCAAGGTAAATTCTTGGGTGATTCCATCATCAAAGCCCTTGAATTTTTAGCAAAACCCTAACCACTGGTGAGAAGAAAAAATGTTCCTGACATCAAGGTGTTGATGAATTATGGAGGGGTTTATAGGTTCCCTATTGTTGAATCCTCCTCCCATGGTCTCAATACAAATTTTACCATATTGGAACATGGAATTTCCCTTCTTGGCTACAAGATTTTTTTTTTTGGTGCAATTCAGGTTATTGAGACAAAAGAAAAATGGACAGTGTTTTTATAATGTCGAGGAGAGAGAAAAAAGCAAAATGCAGCTCAAGGAACTTCATTTCTTCATCCCATTATACTCATCACATGCCTACATAACAATTCATATTTCTTCCTAATTGAAATTAAATATGTGGCAATTACAGGATATGCTTATGAGAATTAGAAGGGTTCTTCAATTACTTACACCAATGATGGCAAAGAGAATTTGTACTTATCCATTTCCCAATGATTTTTCTTGATTCCTTAGGTTTTGATGGAAATAATGTCCAAAATCGGGCTTCCCATAGCACCTTGTATATTTCCTGTAGTAGCGGTGTGCATATCTTGTCGTAGTATGAGAAATAAATATCTTGGCTATGTCGTATTCCTATAGCAGTGACATGCCTCTCTTGGCTTTAAAATGTAATTTTTTCATGCAAAATGTGGTTCGAGGGTTTGACTTATGTGGTTGGTATTTGAGTGGATGGGCTCATCGCAAGGTGTGAGATGGCCCCCACCTACCACCTCTGCATACCATACTTTGTGATGAGTAGGCATGTGGGTCCACTTATTTGAGTATCATCTCTCTCGTTCCTTTTTTCCTCCCTATTTTGTTCGATTTATGATTGCGGATAAAAGTATCTCCCCTAGGTGTGGTGGCTAACCTAGAACAACAAAGAGACACAAAACCCAATGCTTTCCTTAAAGTAATTAGATGACAGGATGAAGCCTAGCTGAAATCCATCACATGCTTCACTCCTTTAGCTTTAATGCTCCAATCCAAGCTTTGATTGCCAAAATTAGAACCTGCACAATAAAACAACACAAGCCAAGAAAATACAGGATCTATGCATCATCATCTAAATAATCTATTCAATAGATCAACATGGTATTGAAATACATGAAATCACAACATCATATATAGGAAAACAAAGAATTGTTTACATTAATATGAATGGAAGGAGTTACAACCATAAACAGGTGTTGATCTTGTAGAAGATCTCCTCCAGGTTAACTTGTCCTTTCTTTTTCGCAAAGTGCACCTCCAGTCACCTTAAATGCATGAAATGATGTCTCTCACAACAATAACATAAGGGTATAACCACTCTCCAAAAGCCAACCTATTGCATATGGAAGGCTGAAAATATATAGAGGAGTGGGGTAAGTTGGGATTTCTTATCCTTTAACCAATCTAGGGATTGAGATCCACTCTTGATGGGAGGATGAGATCTAAGGATAAGGGATAGAAAATCAAAGGTAGGATAGGATAAGATCCGAAAGTTTTATCTGAGGTAAATGGTTACAACTGATCCTAGAAGCTTCTAGAAATGGAGGCTTAAGGTTTATCTTTCTTTTTCCTGAATTTATAGAACCAACGCATGTGCAAAGGGGAGTAACCTGTAGGTGATTAATGCAGGCCACAGTGGAGAAACCTGTAGGTATGCTATCCAACAAGAGTCCAAGGAGTGTTAGTCCTAAAACTGGCTTAGATGATGCAGCTTCAGGAAGAAACTTTGGGGAATGAAAGAAGAATGCTTAGGGATTTGTGCAATGATGTTGACATGGGGGAAAAAGATGTTGATTGATCCCATTAGGAGGCCTATTGACCATATGTGATGAAATAGCCTATAACATATTGCCCCCTAAAGCAAAAAGTTAGAAATGATGAATGATGACTGAAATTATTTACCTTGTAGCAAGTTAGGATTAAGAACAACTTACGAATTCATCTGTTAAAATACATTTATATCATGACATCTTTTTTTGAGGGAGGCATACCCATACTCCACACATAAGCTACCATCACATGTACAATGATCAAAATACACGTACACATGTGAAAACTGGTGGAACCATGACTAGATGACTGTCTATATGATCACGGCCATCATACATTTTGATCTCTGTATAACTCATGAAATCACAACCCGAATGGAGGAAACTAGATCCATTGTCTTCTATCTAATTCATATGACCAAAAAAAATGTATGATTCTAACCATGCGAATCAATGACTTGAGTTCGAACATGGTAGACACCATTTGATTACTAGCCGATGATGTAAGCCATTAACAAACGTGATAGAAACCACCGATGATTTTAATGGATCTCAAGGTACTACAATACAATCCATATGGTGTGAATAAATGAGTTGATGTCGAACACCATAGAGAGTCTTTTGTTCGAAGGCCAATGATGTAAACATGTCACCGAGAGCGTGGAAAATTTCCATTGATGTATTCAAGCACCAAGGTACCAAAGGGTTGTCTCTAAGTCAACTTCCTAGATAATTTTTTGATGTCGACATGAAGCGACCTGTTGCAGGAGGGCCTTGATGTTTCCCCCATCAACGACACGAAACATGTATCATGATTGAGACAAAATGATGGTGATACGAAACTGGATTAGGAAAGGAAAACATGGAATGAAGGATTAAGAGTATTGTAACGGATATCAACTGAATGAATTATCTTGAACACACCAACGACACTAAATAGTGTTGGCATCATTGACCCAAAACCAAAATGGAGGCCATGAAAAGGTAATATGAACCGAAATACAAGTAGATTACCCAACCCAACATCCACAAAGATGAAGTGGAAGAGTGTCATGTTCAAGAGAAAATCGCTGCCATTACAAAATGGGTACCCTGTTTTCTCAATTTCCCCAACCATATTGGTCAGTACCTCTTTATTTTTTTACAAGCATGAGGAGGATAACATATGCTTGATCTGTAAGTTCATCCTTTGGATGAATCCCTCTGATTATTTTTAACAAACCCTAAGAAGGAGTGGTTCGGCCTTGTCATGTTCGACAAGTCCATCATTTTTTGATGTTTCAACGAGTCCAACGAAGGTAAAACTCAACATCGTTTTCATGTTTAGAGAGTTCTAAAAAGAGGCGAAAAAGAAAAAATCCAGATGTCCCTTTTCATAGATAGTCTCTCGAGTCCGAAAAGGTAGAAAAAAATACTCTAGAGAACCTCTTAGCCATGTTTGACTAAGGTATTCCCTTTTCATAAATATTCTATCTCAGTCCAGAAAAGGGTTAAACTTATACTAAGTAGATGTCTTTTCATTTACTTTAACGAGTTTGAAAAGACAATTGCTCGACAATATTTTCATATTTTTTGAGTATGAAAAGAGCTAAAAGAGGACTCCTCCTAGAGGAATAGGTGGTATAAAGGGTATCACCTGGTTCTTGTCATGATGGAACTACTCAAAACACGCAAAGGTCAAGAGGCTGGCTAATAAGACCACTCATCGCAACAGTGCCTCAGGAAAGGATAAAACAACCAAGTGAAAGAATATGGTCATCAAAGAAAATGATGACGATGGAAAAATAAAACCAAGGCTCATCTGACAGAAACAAGAAGATAAAAATGGCAATCACGTGGGATAGCATGAGAATGGTTTCATTTTTACAGAAGCTTGAAATATGGGAAACTATGCTTGAAATTTGTTTCACTTTTACACAAGATTGAAACAGAGGAAAACTATGCTTGAAATAAGGTTTCATGCCACCATAATAATGGCTCAAATCGAGGTATATGCCCCCGAGCTTCATTTCATTCACAGAAGTAGACTACTAATTACTGGGTGGCTGGAATGAAGGTTCAGTTACGAGATCAAGTGAAAGACTCGACTAGGAATTTACGAGATCTAATTAAAGACTCGAATTGGAAGGGGATCTGTTTCATTTTTTAATGAGCTTGACACATGAAAATAAATCTTCTCATGGGACCTTGTTTCATTTTTTAAGGAGCTTGATACAAGAAAAGGAACTGTGTTCCAACAACTTGTTTCATTTTTTAACGAGCTTGTCATAAGAAAAGAAACTTTTTCCAACACTTTGTTTCATTTTTAACAAGATTGACACAAGAAAAGGAACTGTTCTCCAAGACCTTTATCATGGCTTGCAGAAGGCCATGGCGTCCGAGAGGTTCTCATCAAGTGGGAGAAAAATGATTTGGAAGGGATACATATCAAGGGATCTGATGGAAAGATCAAGCTCCAATGCCCCTAGTACATGATGCACTACATCACCTAATAGATCATTAGTAGACACATGCATGGAACAAGGTGCCACATAATTAACCTATGGCGGGGGAGATACCACTTGCATATAAGGACCATTTAGGGATGTGTTGTGCTATACAACACCCCCTATTTATTTTAATAAATGGGGACCCTTTAGAAATGATTAGGAAATTCATTTTCATTTATTTTTTAGCTTTAAAACAAAAAACTTAGGAAATAAAGTTTCTTTGTGCTTTTCCACTTTTTCACATCGCAAACCGCATAACTTACAACCTAAAAGACTTGAAACCCACTAATTCACGCGGGCTCCAAAATGCGCTAAGAATTTTCTGAAGTTATATTAAAAACTTTCAAATGCTTTAATCACCGTTATATTTTGTTTATCGCATCACACCTCACTTAGAAAATCAAACTTATAAAGAAATTTGGTAAAAGTTATAAGTTGTGATTATGCAGAGACGGCGAGCCAACAAAGCAATAAACATAAAGCTCTAAAGTCCCATAAAGCACAACTGCTTGACTTCTTGAATGTGCACTTCGCATTTTGTAAGACTTAACCAAAAGAAAATTCATTTACCACATACAAGTTGCGATGTACGATTTGCGCAGGTCGTATTTCGTAGAATTTATGACTAACATCATAAATGGTAAAAGTTATAAGTTGTGATATGTGAATGAATGTAATTTAAGTACTCAAGCATGCGAAATGAATTATGTCATATCAAACCGAAATACGAGATACAACGTCTTAAGTTGATTGGTAGCTATTTCGTGTAAAGGTGTAAGAGCTTTTATTTATAAAGATTATCGGTGATTAATAGCATTTAATAGAAATAAAGGTTGTTGTGGTGGATTCGACACACGAGTGTATGAAATCGCACGAGTTTAGAGAGTGTGGTCTACTCTCTAAACTATAGGTAACAGGAAGTATCTGAGGGGAGCTCAGAAGTATAAAACTTAAATGAAGTAATACACTAAAGTATGCTTTTTTAAACAACTAAAACTAAAAACACAAAAGAAGATATATAGAGAGCTCCAAATAGTAACAAGGAAAACAATGGCTCGATGGCCTCTTCTTATTGAATGCTTGGAATGAAAACAAATCTTACCCACTTGCCAAAGGGCCCCTAGGCATTGGCTCTAGGTCCTGATGCAAGGATGTTTTTCCTTCAAGTTCTGCCTTCTGATACAGTCTAACTCTCTCTCTCTTCTGCAGTGGACTAAGATGTTGGGTGGCCAACCATCGAGTCCTCTCTTGCTCCAGATCCTTGGGTCATACAAACTGCTGGTGTTTCTTGGGAAACTTTGTCCAGCATAACCTTGTGATCACCATTTTTTCATCTCTTGGTGGGTTTATATAAGTGAGCTTCAAATCCTCCTTCCCTCCCTTGGTACATGATGGATGGTGACCCAAGGGAGGGGCATGATTCCATTGTGTGCTGAAATATGATTTTTTGTGCTCACACAATGCCTAAGGAGGTGCTGGTGCTGTCCTTAGGCGACTTTCACATAAGGAAAAATTGTCCTTTTCTTGCTTGTGGTCCCGGAAAGAGACTTTTTTCTACTTTCAGGAATGCGCGCTTATCGAGATCCAGTGTGTGCAGAATGCATTCTTTTCGAAGGAAAAAGCGTGAATTTGAGAATTTATGACTAGTTCAAATTTTATTTTCTCAAAACCTTAGAGATTTTAAATACTTATTGATTCCATAATGTATCCCTGTCCTGTAAATCCTTAGGCTCGACATTAATTGATGTCATTTTCTGCTGTACGATTTTCCAGTGTTAACAGATGCCCCCTAATGTGTGAGGTCTAGGAAGAAATGTATAGCCGAAATACATTATATTTTCTTGTCTGTATCGTACATAGAGAGAGAGAGAGAGAGAGAGAGAGAGAGAGAGAGAGAGAGTGAGGCCTGTGTGTAGAATAGACAACACCTTGCACTGTTTTTGAGATAACAATGGCCTAAGGGACCCCCTACAAGTAGAAAAAATATAAAACATATTTGAAAAATTTCAACGAGGCGGGCATGTCCCATGCTCGTGATGCTATGGCTAGTTAAACAAAATTGACAGATACATGTGCTGTCTGTGCCACTATGGTGGTAGTGATGTTGGTGGTTGTTGAAGACGACTGCTGACGCCCTCAAGGGCGTTTTTTATTTGACGATAGGTGGAATGTGGTACCCATATGCGTAATCTTGGTATGGCATATCACTGTGCAATGTATGCATATGTACTGATTGGGACCTTCCAATGTAAGGATTGTTGTCAGAGACGCTTATAAAGGCACGAGTCTTCGACAGATCTTGATCAAAGCGCAATGGTTGTAAGGTATGATACCATAATGACATGAAAGCTTTTGCTGTAGTCGAATGTCAAGAGGATCGATGAAATCTATGGACAATGATGTCTCCCATAGTTCCACCCGAGGATACCCCTTTGCGTGGGG
Source organism: Pinus albicaulis (assembly GCA_034641835.2). Taxonomy (NCBI): domain Eukaryota; kingdom Viridiplantae; phylum Streptophyta; class Pinopsida; order Pinales; family Pinaceae; genus Pinus; species Pinus albicaulis. The sequence goes on from CM076569.1 coordinate 298,431,540, forward strand.
AGAGGTCATCCAAGGTACCGCTTCCTTTTTGGAAATGAGGTATTGATGTCGAAAAAAAGGAAGCCTTAACCGAACCATAATGGGTTTAACATAGGCATGTTGGTGAGCGGTAGTTGAAAACGGATGATGGGGATTTAGTGGCCCGAGGTCAAAGTATATTTGAGTAGCTTGGCAGCAGTCATAGGTATTTCTGAAGGGAAAAGTCCCTGGAGTCGGTAGGAATTCCAAGGCAGGTATGAACCGACTATGATTTTCATAATGGTGTGTGCAAGGGGGGTATGGAATACTTCGACCAAGGGAGATGAGGGACTATTTCCATGGGAGAAAAAGTGAAATATGAGGGCGAAGAGGCGAAGGGCATTGTTTGTGATGTTTGTACACTTACCAAAAGAATAAAATAATGGGGTTTGGTTTGTACAAAACACAGAGACGGGTACCCCAAAACATGAGAGAGGGTCACTTACTTGATGGTGTGAGGACAGTGTTTTGCTGAGGGTGGGGGTCCCATTGGTTGGTCTCATGTGTGAGGTTGATGAAGTGGAAGATGTCGCAGATGGTTTAATGTTGATGGAGGTATGGTGGGCCAAATGCGGTGCGCGGAGGTGCACTTTCATTTTGCTTGTACAACCCGATCATCTGGGAAGGGGGTTAGTTAAAATGGTGAACTTGACCTTATGCATGGTATATGGATGGGCATGAGGTGCTTCCCGGACTGACAATGGTATGGCCATGGCGTCACTTGTGGGGTGATTTATGGTTTACTTGAGATGATAATCACCATGGAGGGGAGGCTCTACCGACCATCGCAGACATTTATCATATGCAGGGTGAGGTGATGATAAACGTGGTCGGGTATGAGGACCCTATGGTTTATTTCTGATGAAGAAATGATGTCAGGATATGCAGAGTTTCTGGGACTCTATCATGCTGAGGGTAGAATGATACCTACTCTGGAACTTTCGGTGGTTGGTGTTTTGAATGGTTTGCGGGTTCTTCCTGCAAAAAAAACTACCTCAAGTGAAATCATCTTATTTTCATTCAATATTATTGAAAAACATGAATCTTGGAAAGGAAGATGGGAGGGTGCATACCTTCCGACTCTTGAAAAAATATTTCTTCGGAAAGCGAATGTGGGGCATCGCTTTCGTTTGTCATGGTATACTGATGATGGTGCAACTGAATCGGGTCCAGTGTGGATCCAAATAATTTGCATACGCGAGCATTCTGTGTAGCATTATGTACGAGAGGGTCGTGCTGCTGAGGCCCATGGTGGCTGTGCCTATCGGGGGGCCGAGGGAGCCACGCATGAGGAGGTGGGCTCTGGTCATGCCATGCGGTGGTGGTGGCAAGGTGGGTCGTTATTGGAACGACACGACGGAGGCCTGGTTCGAGGCTAATCTGTAGATTTTTTTGCCATACCCTTATGCGGGGATGGACTTTCAGGGTGATCTAGATATTGGTCTCCTTTTTTGGTTATGTTTGGGGTCCCACAGGTATGTGTTATATTTCTGCATTTACTCGAGTTTTTTGTGTTCTTGAGTGTTTTTCATTGACACTGACATTATTTTGGTTACTCGTGCAGATGTTGGTGAGGTGGGATGCCCAGTGGCCCGACTGGTGGGTCACAACCCTCCACCACGACCGCTTGGTGGTTGGGGAGGTGGTGCCATAGGTGGATCGGTCGAGGGTGCCAGTAGACCTGGTAGGCATGGTGCTGGTCCTTCTGGTGAGGATAGCAGCATGGTGCAGCTGAGGTAGTGGCTGAGAGAGCTCGTACGGATGAGGCTGAGGCGTGCATTGCCGTACTTACAGCTCAAGTAGAGGCTCTAGAGGATTTCTGGGGTCGAGTGTACCGTTTGACCCACGGGATGCTTGCTCTAGGTCTTATGGATGACTTCGAGGAGGTATGGCTAGAGACGGTGATGGCCCGTGAGAGGGATTACCGACCTACTCTACGATAGGTAGCTATCGTAGTGGCAACAACGGCTCCGGTAGTGGCACCAAGAGGAGTGGTGGGCCCAGGTTCTCCTCTTGAGGGGGCACCCCCTTAGAGTAGATTTGTACATAGGGAAAGCACCCATTATGCGGATGCTTCCCTTATTTTTGACGACCCCTGTATTTTTGGGTTGGCCAATGGGCTAGTGATACTATTTTTGTACTCTGATAGACATATTTTTGATATATATATATGAGAGATATTTTTTGCGGCTCTATATGGTGTGGTGTCTATTTCGGTTTATGTGTTTTGTGTTATGCTGATGGATATACATGTTATGCTTTTTATGTATGGTGGTTTTCTCGCGATGCATTCTAGTCTAGGATATTGTTAGCTATGCGATCGACTGTTTGGTTTTTATTCCTTGATACATGTGAGAATGTAATATAATCAAATTGTCTGCTTAATCTTCTGGCACACAAATATTTTCTAAATAGGTTTGCATCTCTGGTTTCAAATGTTTGGTTTAACTGCGAGACTACTAACTGGGAATCTAGGTAGACATTCATATAGCAGATGCCCTAGTGGAGGGCCTCACACATAAGTCCGATAACGACATCATATTCTACCTGATTGTTGGTTTCTAATCTGATGCACACGCCGTTTGAACATAGTGGCGATTGGTCAGGGTAGTAGCTAACGCAGGTGACTGCAGCTAAGTTTTGAGACCATCGTGATGCTCCATCAGCAAATCCGAAATAAGGTTCAAGTTGGTGATCCATGGTGATATTTTGAGTGTGTTGAGGTTTTTTGGGTCAAAAATATTTTGGTATTGGGATTTTTGTGTACTCTAACTCTAGGGGATAAGGGATACAGGGGCCCTTATGGGTATAATTTATTGAGGTAAAGGTTGTTGACGGGGTTAGTGAGGTAGGTCCCGTCTGGTTCTGTCAAGATGTATGCCCCCTGCCGGAGGCAATGTTTTATGATATAGGGCCCTTTCCACAGGGTTTCGAACTTTGGCCCTAAGGCTTCTTTTGCGACATCATAGCAAAGGACTAGCTCTCCTTCAATAAACGAGTGAGGGGTGATGTGGCAGTCGAATGATTCTTTTACCATTTTATTATGGGCCTCATTGTGTTGCAGCGATTGTCGCCTGTTTTCGTCAACTAGCTCTAGTTGTACTAGGAGTTGCTCTAGAGGTTGGGTGTCATCAAGGAGTTCGATGGCTGTATGAAATTTTGGGATCTCACAGAAATCGATGCAAGGGCGTAATGTGCCTTGGTTTTTTGTGACAAGAATAAAGCCGAATTCCTGTGACGGGGAGGTTGTTGAAATCCTGTTTTGGGCGTGCGATGACACAAGTCGTATGTGATGAGTTGTATCACTAGCATGCGGCAGGGGAAGGATCTCTGTAATGGATTCCTGAGTGAGCCGATAGTTGGCCTTCCCGCTAGGATAGTCAATTCCCGATAGGTGAAAGTTGATTTTATCACAGAGATGTCTGAACGTTTGTAGCAACGAACATCCCTCTGGCGCGTGATTATGACTGGTGCAAATGGTGGAAGGTATCAAAACGTTGATAGAGTAGATAGTGTGAGAATTTACACTACTCGATGTTCCAGATGTGGACGCTTGGAAAGGGTCTGTTGCGGACAAGTCGTCTTTTGTTTCCATTTTTGCGTCGTAGGTTGAAACTTGCCTCCATTTCTAGTTGGTGGCTGACTTAATGCTGCTCTAGTTGCTCTCAGCTTGGGGAGATGCATGCACTTAAATGTATGATGAAAGTGTGAGAAAATTCAACAGTAAGTGCGTGTGATCTTCTCTTGATTAGAGAGAATCTTTTGGGGTAGAGATGAGATTATGCGGAGACTATTTGCAAGGGGTTTTAGTTCTCTGCGTTGGTTGATTAGGTGATCATTTAGATCACATAGGCCGCATGTTATCCTAGGCTTGGCCTGGGGTTTACGTGGTTGGTGTGTGGTCTTATCCATCTTGAAACAACATTGCAGTGGTGGGATCGTTGGGTTGATGATGTATCTTTTATGCCATTCTTGGAGATCGCTCGTCCTCTTTTCTACGGCGTTAATCATGTTGATAGTGGGACGGATCCGTGAGACATAAGTACAATGTCGGTCATAATGATTACCTTGACATATTAGGAAAAATGTCTATGATATGGGTCTCCCATCGTGCGTGGTCTGAGGTCGGGTGAGGTACCATCGTCGGTATGCTACTAAGTCAGGGCAGTGGAATACTATATGGTGCGTCTGCTTGCATAACGTGCATGCGGGTGGGTTTCGTGACGTGCATGTAGGGGTCACTATGGGTTCCCTGCTAGGCCGTTCTTCAGCTAACAAGAACATGATAGACTTGCTCATCTCCTTTGCTTGGGTCATGTAGCTGCTGATGGATTTGGCATCCATATCGTCTTCTTGGGAGAGATGAACTATGGCTGAGCAGAGACTAGCAAGGGCTAGTCGGAAGTGAGGTATGTAGTGACAATTCCAACAAGTGATTGTCCACGCATAATGGGCATGTGAACTGTGTTGCCCGTAGTCCCACGTAGTAGACCCTTTCGATTGGATACCATCTGTGGATGAGTTCCAATGCGACACACTCTTCGAGGTAGTGGCCACGTTCATCGCATAACGTGCAACGTATGATGGGCACTCTACATATCGGTGCTCCTCTTGTAAGTAAAAGATGGTGCGCGGCTCGTCACTAATAGACTGGATGGAGGGATCCTCTTGATAGGATCGCTCGATCATGTGTAAGGCATCCTTATACCGTGGTATTTCTAGATAGTGGTGGGTATAATGCCCATAGGTGTCACAGAGGGCACATATGTGATTGGTACGCAACGGTTTTCCTGTACTTTTGGTGGCGATTTCCTTTTTATGGGAATGCCATTTTGAGGTGCCTGCCTCGCAGCCGAGGAGTGGTTTTAATTCGTCCAACTTTGGGAATATGTGAGTAGTGTGTCCTGTGACATCACATATAGCGCAGGCTGATGACTCCCTCTGTATGATGGGGGTCACCACTTTCTTTCCTTTCTTGGAAATTTTCTTTATCGTGGTTGTCGGTTTCATAGTGGGGATTTCCATTACGGGGGCGGTTTCGGCTACTACTTGGGTAGGTTGGGGCTCCTCGGGATTGGGGGGATTTAACCCAAACGTAGTGATGTTAGTAGCTGGCGTTCCTGGAGGGGGAACGAGATACCACACTGGGAATTCCAATGATATGTTAGGTAGTACCAGTGTTGCCAAGACCTGCTAGGAGGTGAAGACAGGAGGTGGGTATAGGAAAGGAGTTTTGGAGGTGGCATAGAATAGGGAGGTTGTAGTAGCTGATGCCTCGGTGTTGTTACTACTTTAGTTCGTGTCCTGAATAAACTCGGTGCTTGATGTGGACATCATGCACACCGGGGCCACTGTGGCATCAGGTGATACCTCAGGGATAATAGGAGGATCTCCTAGGAATGATCCTAGGACGGATGATGGTTTGAATTGGCCAAGGCCATATTATTGATACCGTAAAAGACCATTTGTGGCTGTGTCTATATAGGGTAGAACCATATCTGTGCTGGTCAAAGGACGCTTTTCAGTGTGCGTCAGCTGGTCTACTGTGATGATTCGATCCTCATGGGGGAACATCATGATGCGGAAAACGGAGGATGCTATGGCAGACATGGCGTACATGTAACTCCGCCTAAGGAGTATATTGTAATCCAAGTGAGCGTCCAAGACTTCGATGTCTATGTGGACCGTTTTTTTGGCTAAGCAGACCAACACATTTTGGAAGAGATCGAAGGGGGCCGAGGGCTAACTGTCGTATGCTCTGAGTGTGATAACAGAAGGTTTGAGTTCTGGGGCTCCTAACTTATGCCATACATTTTTTGACATGATGCACATGGATGCTGTTAGAGTCGGTCTTGTCAGTCCTCCGTCAGAGATCAAAACTCTTTTCACATTTCATTTTTAGGTGTCTCGCTCGATTCACTCAATTGCATTTCACTAGGGAACATACCTTGTTGTTTATTTTCCTCATGTCATGTATCTACTGGCTTGTGATTGATCATTAAAGTTCATCAGAATTCATCAAACTCAATGTTTCAGTCATTCATAGTCATGGATGGTCTTTGGTCAACAAAGAACCTTTTAGAGTTTTAGGTCTAGGGTTTTGTCGATTTAGTCTGCATGAGAGGTTCCAAATCAGTTTCCATTACAAGATCTCAGCATCAAATAATGCTCAAGAGTGATTCTTCTTCAAAACTCTATTTTGAAGAAGAAATCATTAAATTTGTTTTCAAATACGTAATTATTCAAAGTTTTCCAGTTGAAGATGTTCACCTGCAGCCTTGCCATGATCCTTTGCCGAATCCAACATCAATCATTCCTGAAAAAATAGCCAGAGGACTCATCATTTAAGTCAGATGGAAACGAAAAACAGAATTCACATTTGAAAAGTTTAAAGTGCCAATGTCAAATGTTATAAAAATGGGTTCTCAACTATGTAAGGCAAATCCATGATTTTTAAAACCCATCTACATGCCAAAGACATCATAGAAAGTTGAGTTTAAATGTGGAGTAATGAAATCATGAGTTTGGAGCCGAAACTGGGTATTAGAATGTTTCGCGGTGCATTGGGCAGAGGCGTGGCGCATAGGCGTGACGCGGCACGTTGAAGAGTTTTTCACAGTGGAAATTTCCACGGGCGCGGCGCACCCAAAGGCCGCGACGCATAGAGCCAAAAGGAAAATTTCATCAATTCTTCATTGAATTTTTAAATCGACCCACTCTTTTGCTCCAAATAAATATTTATGCGCCCGTGCCATTGATTGTAGTGTGTGTTTGCTGCATTTTGAAAAGGAAGGGGATATTGAATCAGCACCAGATCGAATGAAAGTTGATATAGAAAACAATGAACTTGTTAAGGAGTTATGTGCTCCAGCTCCAGATGCCAAGGACCTTTATTTCCCAGTTGACTATGCGCAGTGTGCTTGGAAACAATTCACAACCGGAAAAAGTTTTGGGCGTATTGGAGGAACTCTGTTTCACTTCATTAAAGTTCCAACAAGAGCTACTGAACTATACTTGGATGCAAGGAGGACAATCGAAGATTGTGTCAAGGGTTTTGCAGCACCTTCATCTGACAAGCTTCTTCTAGACTTGGCACCTCAAGAACAACATGTTTTCACTCTAGTTCTTGATCTTAATGAAACACTAATCTATTCAGACTGGAATAGAGATCGAGGATGGAAAACATTCAAAATACCTGGAGTAGAGGAATTTTTGGAGCATCTTGCACACTACTATGAAATTGTGGTTTATTCTGATTAATTGAATATGTACGTGGACCCAATCATGGAGAGGCTTGATCAAAAAAGGCTTTGTTAGGTACAGGTTGTCACGGGACGCAACTCAGTATGTGAACGAAAAACATTATCGGGATTTGTCAAAGCTAAATAGATATCCCGCAAAAGTGATTTATTTGAGTGGGCGTGCTTTGGAGACATGTCTGCAATGTGAGAATGCTCTGCCCATTAAGCCATGGAAACTTGAACCAGATGATACAACAATCTTAGATCTTATACCTTTCCTTGAGTGTGTGGCGCGTCATCATCCACATGACCTGAGGGAGGTTCTAGCATCCTATCATGGCGAAGATGTTGTAACTGAATTTCGTAAGTGTACCAAGGAGCATCAGAGACGACTTGAAGAACAGAAACAACAGGGTCGTTTTTGACGCAGAGCGAGTTGATTTGAGCAGAAAAGTTGATTCTTTTATATAAATCAAATATGGTCTACATTGTTGTCAGTCATTGGAGTTCTTGCACATATTAACTGATACCATGTATATCCCTGCATGTTATTAATCATTAGCAGAGGGAAGGTGAAAATTCAAAAAACAAAAGCCAAAATTAAAATGAAGATATCTACCACAGCAGAAAGATAGGAACAGATTTGCCTATTTTTAACTTCAGTTGCGATTCAAATCCAGATTTTGTCTTTTAATTGGTCATCGATAGATTCAGGTGGAATGCTGTTCTGTCTTCAGAACACATGATTTGCTTTTCCGCTGTTGTTTATTAATAATGATTAAACCATTCCTTATTTGGGTCGATCTATTTTCCCCACCTCTGAAGGTATTTATTGTAGTGTAAATCACTTTGTAAGGCGGAGGAGAGTTCTGGGAGAAGTGTGGAGGAAAACTTCGCTGTATAGTTTTTGACAGAGAATTAATGAAAGGTTGCAGCTCTGGTTCATGAGATTCCTGTGGTGTGAGTTTAACAAATGTTTTTTCTTTCTGTCTCATATGTATCTCGTTATGTTTTACTAGTCATTCATAATCACTTCTAGATGAATGCTTTTGAGTAGGAAAGGTAGAATCTAGTTTACTGCTCTCCCTTGGGAAAGTGTTCATGTTCTATGTTTTCTTTTGTTGAAAAGGATTCATGTATTTATGCCCTTTTCACCCTCTTAACAATCTTTCCACTTCATATTATTTCAAATCTAATTGCTAGACTTTCTGCCTGTCTTGCCTCACGAAATAATCTGTGTCTTTGATTTAACTTCTCTGCTCATGCTGTTCCTTGGTCCCATACAGCCCAGAAAACCCAGCCTAAAAATCAAAATACGTCTTTCCTATTTATTTACTAGCCTAAAATCAGTATTCATTATAGGTCGTCTCAGGCCCTATTGAACATCGTTTACTGAGTTGACCCAGAGAGAGCCCTCTCCTATCCTCGTAGGGCTAGCTACGAGGCTGAGCTTGGTTTGATGTTACCTTGAGTCCTGCCTTCCGTCAACCTGAGGCAGATTTGAGCACTAACATAATGGCGACCATACTGGGGAAGAAAATGGTTTGCTTGTTGATTTTATTTGTTTCATAAGTTACAGACGGAGTCTGAAGTCACGCCAGGTAGCTTTCGAAACGCTTTTTCTTTGCATTAGCGGAAGTAGATAAATGTTGCTTCAGTCGATCTCCGGTTTAGCTTGTGAACATGATACTCGACTTGTAGATTGTCTTGCCCTAGTACATGTATCAAGTTTATATCTGATGGTTGATGGTGAACAATGATCAGACATTAGAAGGCTGAAATCATTCACCTGGCGATTTCACTGAAAAATCCAGAAATCAATCCTTCATGGTGACTCCATTGCAGAGAGATCAGTAGCTTTATGACTTTCAAGATGGATCGAGTTGCAAGAAGATACACTACCATGATCCGAAATCACATCCCAGGTTTTCCAAATAATATGCCCAAGGTGGATTGGCTTCAGAATTTGCCTGTGTTCATAAATGTGGAAGGTAATGACGCTGCTCTTCATCTGGTGAAATTTCACATTCATGTGCATAAATTAAAGATCGATTTTCCTGAAGACTGTTTGATGAAGATGTTTATGGCTACTCTTGAAGATGAAGCCCGATCTTGGTATGAAAGTTTGCCATCTGCTTCTATTTACTGTTTAAAGTATTTTCATACCATGTTCTTTGAAAAGTATACAGAATCTTATCCATCCTTGACTTTAGTTCAGAACTGTTGTAGCCATGTTCGTAGTTTCATTGAAGATCTTGAGAATTTTTATGGTGATAATGAATTGGTGGACGGAGAAATCATGGAAGCTCTGTACGAGAATCCATTTCAGCAACATGAAGAGAACCTAGAGGATACCCATCAAGATGCTTAGGAAATTTTGCAGCAGAATCAAGATCTTGGTACAATGGAAAATGATGAAAAAGAAAGTTTCGTTTCAGATCTGTCCATAGAAGAAGACAGCATGCAAGGAAGTCAAGTTTCAATTTCAGAATGTGATGTAGTCAAGTCAGCTATTTCAGATTCAGATTCAGATCGTGATGACCAAGAATACCTTGTGTTGAATCCCATAAAGGAGAATTCTACTGTTGAGATCACCTAGAATGCAGAAGACACAGTATGGATCCAAATGTTCTCAGCTCATTAGAACACAACCTTCATGTAATCCAGTCAGTTTATACAACACAAGATGAGATTTTCGTTTAAGTAAGTGAAAAAGTTTCTCTTGATGAATTTATGGTAGATGATAGAAATGATAGTGTTGGGTTTCAAGAATCATCTGAAGTTTCTTTTCTCATGATTGATGAATGTAATGAGAATCTGGCTGTCATATCATATGAAGATGACTTACAGTATATTCAAACTACAGAAAATCAGAACATTCAAGACTGCCTTTTAGATTCTTCTTCATATGTTTCATGTATTGAAATGTTTTTCCAAGAAGAGATCTGCTTATCCACTTGTTCAGAATTCTTTGAAGACCAGGAACAGACTTTTACTGAAGAAAGATTAGAATCAAGAGAAAAAGACACCTTGTTCTTTCAACAGGAGGTAAATCTTCATGTTTTTCACGATCCACTAGCAAATTTGTTGCAGTCAGCAGTGAAGGTGATTATTGCAGAATTCAGTGATGAAGGAGATCATGGTCAATTAGGTTTTTGGATGCCCAGTTACCAGTATTTGTTATTGACCAAGAGATCTGATCGAGAGAATCAATCAAGAAGGCATATTCTTGATTGGTTACATTGGAAGTCTCACTACACATAATTGTACATATTTCATCAGTATGCAGGTGGTTGTCATCATGATTTCAAATCTTGATGGACTGCTGCCTTTTTTCAAAAATCTTTGTAAATTATTGTCTTAAGTCAGTCATGAGTCATTTGTGTTTGGTCTGTTGAGTCAAGTCTTTCAGTAATTTCAGATTCGAAATTGAGTCATCAGTCTTTTGTCAGAATAATGGATTCCATGGCCCAATGGATAAGGCACTGGTCTGCTCTCCCAAAGATCTGTCATTCTTGGCACCTCCAAGGAGCTACCATCCCCATCGGAGCCAATGTTAGAGTCGGTCTTGTCAGTCCTCCGTCAGAGATCAAAACTCTTTTCACATTTCATTTTTAGGTGTCTCGCTCGATTCACTCAATTGCATTTCGCTAGGGAACATGCCTTGTTGTTTATTTTCCTCATGTCATGTATCTGCTGGCTTGTGATTGATCATTAAAGTTCATCAGAATTCATCAAACTCAATGTTTCAGTCATTCATTGTCATGGATGGTCTTTGGTCAGCAAAGAGCCTTTTAGAGTTTTAGGTCTAGGGTTTTGTCGATTTAGTCTGCATGAGAGGTTCCAAATCAGTTTCCATTACAAGATTTCAGCATCAAATAATGCTCAAGAGTGATTCTTCTTCAAAACTCTGTTTTGAAGAAGAAATCATTAAATTTGTTTTCAAATATGTAATTATTCAAAGTTTTTTAGTTGAAGATGTTCACCTGCAGCCTTGCCATGATCCTTTGCCGAATCCAACATCAATCATTCCTGAAAAAATAGCCAGAGGACTCATCATTTAAGTCAGATGGAAATGAAAAACAGAATTCACATTTGAAAAGTTTAAAGTGCCAATGTAAAATGTTATAAAAATGGGTTCTCAACTATGTAAGGCAAATCCATGATTTTTAAAACCCATCTACATGCCAAAGACATCATAGAAAGTTGAGTTTAAATGTGGAGTAATGAAATCATGAGTTTGGAGCCGAAACTGGGTATTAGAATGCTGCGCAGCGCATTGGGCAGAGGCGCGACGCATAGGCGCGACGCGGCGCGTTGAAGATTTTTTCACAGTGGAAATTTCCACGGGCGCGGCACACCCAAAGGTCGTGGCGCACAGAGCCAAAAGGAAAATTTCATCAATTCTTCATTGAATTTTTAAATCGACCCACTCTTTTGCTCCAAATAAATATTTATGCGCCCATGCCATTGATTGTAGTGTGTGTTTGCTGCATTTTGAAAAGGAAGGGGATATTGAATCAGCACCAGATCGAATGAAAGTTGATATAGAAAACAATGAACTTGTTAAGGAGTTATGTGCTCCAGCTCCAGATGCCAAGGACCTTTATTTCCCAGTTGACTATGCACAGTGTGCTTGGAAACAATTCACAACCGGAAAATTTTTTGGGCGTATTGGCGGAACTCTGTTTCACTTCATTAAAGTTCCAGCAAGAGCTACTGAACTATACTTGGATGCAAGGAGGACAATCGAAGACTATGTCAAGGGTTTTGCAGCACCTTCATCTGACAAGCTTCTTCCAGAATTGGCACCTCAAGAACAACATGTTTTCACTCTAGTTCTTGATCTTAATAAAACACTAATCTATTCAAACTGGAATAGAGATCGAGGATGGAAAACATTCAAAAGACCTGGAGTAGAGGCATTTTTGGAGCATCTTGCACACTACTATGAAATTGTGGTTTATTCTGATTAATTGAATATGTACGTGGACCCAATCATGGAGAGGCTTGATCAAAAAAGGCTTTGTTAGGTACAGGTTGTCACGGGACACAACTCAGTATGTGAACGGAAAACATTATCGGGATTTGTCAAAGCTAAATAGAGATCCCGCAAAAGTGATTTATTTGAGTGGGCGTACTTTGGAGACATGTTTGCAATGTGAGAATGCTCTGCCCATTAAGCCATGGAAACTTGAACCAGATGATATAGCACTCTTAGATCTTATACCTTTCCTTGAGTGTGTGGTGCATCATCATCCACATGACCTGAGGGAGGTTCTAGCATCCTATCATGACGAAGATGTTGTAACTGAATTTTGTAAGCGTACCAAGGAGCATCAGAGACGACTTGAAGAACAGAAACAACAGGGCCATTTTTGACGCAGAACGAGTTGATTTGAGCAGAAAAGTTGATTCTTTTATATAAATCAAATATGGTCTACATTGCTGTCAGTCATTGGAGTTCTTGCACATATTAACTGATACCATGTATATCCCTACATGTTATTAGTCATTAGCAGAGGGAAGGTGAAAATTCAAAAAACAAAATCCAAAATTAAAACGAAGATATCTACCACAGCAGAAAGATAAGAACAGATGTGCCTATTTTTAACTTCAGTTGCGATTCAAATCCAGATTTTGTCTTTTAATTGGTCATCGATAGATTCAGGTGGAATGTTGTTCCTGTCTTCAAAACACATGATTGGCTCTTCCGCTGTTGTTTATTAATAATGATTAAACCATTCCTTATTTGGGTCAATCTATTTTCCCCACCTCTGAAGGTATTTATTGTAGTGTAAATCATTTTGTAAGGCGGAGGAGAGTTCTGGGAGAAGTGTGGAGGAAAAATTCGCTGTATAGTTTTTGACAGAGAATTAATGAAAGGTTGCAGCTCTGGTTCATGAGATTCATGTGGTGTGAGTTTAACAATTTTTTTTTCTTTCTGTCTCATATGTATCTCGTTATGTTTTACTAGTCATTCATAATCACTTCTAGATGAATGATTTTGAGTAGGAAAGGTAGAATCCAGTTTACTGCTATGCCTTGGGAAAGTGTTCATGTTCTATGTTTTCTTCTGTTGAAAAGGATTCATGTATTTATGCCCTTTTCACCCTCTTAACAATCTTTCCACTTCATATTATTTCAAATCTAATTGCTAGACTTTCTACTTGTCTTGCCTCATGAAATAATCTGTGTCTTTGATTTAACTTCTCTGCTCATGCCGTTCCTTGGTCCCATACAGCCTAGAAAACCCAGCCTAAAAATCAAAATATATCTTTCCTATTATTTACTAGCCTAAAATCAGTATTCATTATAGGTCGTCTCAGGCCCTATTGAACATCGTTTACTGAGTTGACCAGGAGAGAGCCCTCTGCTGTCCTCGTAGGGATAGCTACGAGGCTGAGCGTGGTTTGGTGTTGTCCTTTTTCTACCTTATTTCAGCCTGAGGTGGATTTGGGAACTAACAGATGCACCCTCGTCAATGACACATTCGGTGAATAGTGATATTTTGTATCGATAATGGTATCTGGAAGGCAACCATGGAGGGAAGCCTAGGGGTGGATTTTTCTAAATCAAAAGCCATCATGCGCGTGTCGGCAAGGTCGACGACGCCTAAGGTGGAAAGCAGGGCTTTCCTTTGCTTTGGGCATGACTGCAGTAACTCCAAAGCGGACATAGCAGCAGGTGACTGGGCTAAATCATCTACGATGCTGTAATTGTGGGCTGCTTTAGAGTAGTTACCTTCTTGCCTATTAGGCCCTTTGAAATTTTTTGGCAATGGTTCCAAAGGAATCTTTGGAATGGGAAAAGGTGCAGTTGGCGCGCTCGTAGTATCCCCTAACGTACTGGTGTCTGGTGGGGTGTCGTAGCTGCGATTCCGTGTTTGGAAAAACATTTCTTCTCCATCCATGTAAATTTCATGGTTTTTTTTCTCAGAATCGTTGGGGTTTTGCTGCTAAGTGCTGACTGTTCCTTGATGGGGGAAGGGTTCTTGCATAACTGCAGTTGTCTAGGAAGATCCTCCTTGTCCTCGGTTACTCTGAAGCTTTTTAAGCTCAGGGAGTTCGGGACAGTGGTGAGTATAGTTCCCGTACTCACCAGATATTGAACAAGAATGGTTTGTTCGTAGAGGTGGCCTTTTTCCTTGCTTTTGAGCATTGCTTGGCTCCTAGTTCTGGTTCTGGTTGGGGTTATCTCCAGCCCGGGGTCACGGTGGGTGCTGTTGGTTGCTACCCCCCTGTCCAGGGTTCCCTTTGAGTTTGTTTTTTACCTTTCTTTTGACCATGTTAGGAGGGTAATTCTCCTAATCATACTGATGTGGTTGATTTTGGGATGGTTGCACAAAGTTCACCTATGCATTTTTTTGCATCGGTGGGTTATGTGCTTGGGACTATGCATACTGTTGTCCCATGTTTACACCTTCGTTGGGGGGGAGTTCTTTCGTTAGTTTTTATTTCTGCGTACTGGGTCCCCCCAACCGGAGGGTAGGGTCCTCCTTGGTGATATGTTGGTGCCCTATTAGTCAAATTTTGCTGCTGCATATGATGACTTTGAAATCTGGGTTCAGACATGTTCTGGGTAGACCCATGTGTGTAACTGGGATTCTGACTATTGCTGCCTAGGTACCCTTGGGTCATTGACCCAATAAGTCCGTCTGCAGAGTTCGACGCGCCTGGAAATTCTTGGTAAGATTGCAGGCACAGGGCGTTAGGCAGGATATTATATATGTATCCTGATTTCGTATAGATCAGTTGAAGATATCAGGCTTTACTGATTGTGTCCTCTTCAGATTTGGGGTTACATTGCGCCACATCCATTTAAATCTCCGACGTCAGAGTTTTCAAGAATAAATCTAAAAGGACTCGGTCGTCGAGTTGTGATTTACATAAGCTGCAACGTCGTCTCCACTCATGGAGATGTTCAGAAATGTGGGTAGAGGGGGATGTCTGAAATGAGTCAGCAACTCCATTCCTGAATCATGGTGAATGGGTAACTGAAAGTATGTGAGGAACGCAGTAGCGAGGGCGCTAAAGGTTCTATCTGTAGCAGGGGGTTGCTCGTCGTACCATTTCGCGGCCACTCCTGTGAGAGTGCGTTGAAATAGCCTCAATAAAATAGTATCGTTAATGATGCTATTCGATGAGCACCACAGGTAAAAGGTCATTATATGATTCCCTGGGTCTTCTGCTTGCTTGCCCTCAAACTTTGGTATGTCTGAAGGGAGCTTCATGGGCATGGGAGGCCAATTGGGGTCATGTGCGATGGGGTCATTGGTGAGCTTGGTTGAATATGGTAGATTTAATGCTGCTAAGAAGGGTGACTAAGAGGTTGACGCCATGGAAACATGTGAAGACACGAAGTTCTGGTTAGAACGAGGGTTAGTCTATGACGTACCCAGTTGTGAATTCAGCTGGCTTCCCGTATGGGATTCACTCTTCTACCCCCTAGGGGACGAGGGGGGAGTGATGTGTGGTGTGGTGTTGGGCGACTGACTAGGGTTCCCAACTAAGGTTGCTCCAAGAAAGGAGGAACAAACCACTGTAGCAACGTTCCGTCTTTGACGCCTAAACGGCGAAAGACCTGGAACCCCTCCTGATAATGGGGGGAGGTCCAAAAGATGCCTAGACCGACGAGGTTCCGTGGGAACCGTTTGAGGATCGTCTAGGTTAGGTTTTTGAAAAAACTTTTGAGGGGATCGAGTCTATGATCACGATAATTTTATGGCCACATACATAAGACAAAGAGAAAATGAAATGAATTTTCCTTTAACTTAATCTATATGAGAAATGAAGAAAAAAATGGTTTTGTTTGTTCACGCGTGCTACTCAAAATCCTAGAAGACCTAATAATGTCCTCACACACTCAAAAGTAACTGGGTCTTGAGAGGATTTCTTGCGAGTGTTGGCACAACGTCCGAAAGAACTAGCGACGCCCCCAGTCAGTCGAAGAGAATCAACCAAGGTAAGGGTAGAGGGTCTAGTGCTTGCCTGCACCGTCACCTATAGGGTAAATGATGCCCTAGTTTTGGCCACTAAGAACCACCATCCGACGTGAGATTTCAAGTCTTTTTCTTCTTGGTAGTCAGCTAACAGTACCGACTATCAGCCGGATTAGGTAGCCCCAACTGATACCGCACGCACTGCGCCTAAGCTTAACCCCCTCTGAATCGGGTCTCTGCCACGCTTGGGTTTTCTTTTCCGTGGGCTGATAGGTGGATTTTAAAGCTCCCTAAAAACACAACTTCTATGTTTCAAATGTGAAGTGTGATCAACGCGGCTTATTGGATGCCTACCCCCTTGATCCTAACTTAATCTATAATTTCTCTTGTGGCCCCTATGGGGAGAGTTTAGTGAGTTGGTTTAAGTTATTTTTAGATGGATTTATTTTCTTAGTGGGTGAATGTGTGTGAGCATATGGTGAACAATCTCATAACTTAAACATATGGATATCGGTGATCCTTTACAAAAGTCCCCTAGTTAAACTATGTGACGTTGTTCCTTGCTCAAATAAAAAGAATTTGTGGATAATGGGCCGCTTCCAAAAACTTCTAATTAGTCTATGTGAGTGACTAAAGGGAGATGGCGGATCAAAAATGTAGAGTGTTCATATGCTTGTCTAGGGTCACTCAATGGCTCAAAGACAACAGAGATTAGTTGCTCTAACTTGTGATTCAATCCTAGTCCCGCAATTTCCTAAATGCAAAAATTGAAATTTAAACTAAACAATTTCTACACTAGCTTATGCATGTGTGGTCATGAGCCACTTACTTGGACTAGTTAAACTAAGTGTGCATACCAGAATTTGAAAAAAATATAAATTGTTCAGAAAGCAATGGTTAATTCGCCCCCTACTTTAACTATGTGAACACTTTTTTGCAAAAAACCAACTTAGATGAAAACTAACTAAATGCCTACAAAAAGCAGCAAAAATCAGTTTTCAGAAGCTGTGGGGTATCAACACAAGTGTTTTCAGATACATTAGGGGCTACCCAACACACTTACAAGTAAAAAAAATGCAGAAATAGGGAGAAAAAATCTCTCTGCAAATTGCGCGCAAAAACCTCTGACAAGTGTGCTTTCCTACGCGCAGGTCACTCCTGAGCGTGTGCCTTGCGCGTCTATGTGAAAAAAATGTGCGCAAAATTCCTGCAACTAAAAAAAATTTATGAGATGCCTTCTTCAATCTATCACCTTAGTGAGTCTAGGGACTGCAAGATGGGTCAGAGGACTGTCAGCTCCACTCTAGCATAGACTAAGGGTCTCCTGCAAAATATGGCACAACCACATAAACTTGAAACATGACAGTGGAGTCGCCAATCCTATTGTGGTGGATTCGACACATGGGTGTACGAAATCGCACGAGTTTAGAGAGTGTGGTCTACTCTCTAAACTATAGGTAACAGGTAGTATCTGGGGGGATCTCAGAAGTATAAAACTTAAATGAAGTAATACACTAAAGCATGCTCTGTTAAAAAACTAAAACTAATCTCGATAAGAGGCCTCTTCTTATTTAATTCTTGGAATGAAAAAAAATCTTAACCACTTGCCAAAGGGCCCCTAGGCATTGGCTATAGGTCCTGATGCAAGGATGTTTTTCCTTCAAGTTCTGCCTTCTGACGCAGTCTAACTCTCTCTCTCTGTTGCAGTGGACTAAGATGTTGGGTGGCCAACCATCGAGTCTTCTCTTGCTCCAGATCCTTGGGTCACACAAACTACTGGTGTTTCTTGGGAAAATTTGGCCAGCATAACCTTGTGATCACTATTTGTTCATCTCTTGGTGGGTTTTATAGGTGAGCTTCAAATCCTTCTTCCCTCCCTTGGTACATGATGGATGGTGACCCAAGGGAGGGGCATGATTCCATTGTGTGCTGAAATATGCTTTTGTGTGCTCACACAATGCCTAAGGGGGCGCTGGTGTTGTCCTTAGGTGGCTTTCACATAAGGAGAAATTGTCCTTTGCTTGCTTGTGGTCCCGGAAAGAGTCTTTTTTCTACTTGCAGGAACACGTGCTTATCAGGCTCTAGTGCGTGCAGAAGGCACTCTTTTCAAGGAAAAAGCATGCATTTGAGCATTTATGACTAGTGCAAATTTGATTTTCTCAAAACCTTAGAGATTTTAAATACTTCTTGATTCCATAATGTATCCCTGTCCTATAAATCCTTAGGGTTGACATTAATTGCTGTCGTTTTCTGTTGTACGATTTTCTAGTGTTAACAAAGGTTTTAATAGATTCATATCTATTCGTGCATGTTTGATCTAAATGAAAAATTTTTCTCTCTATTATATACACTTTTAATGTTTGCTCTGTTTACTTGAAATCATGGAACCGCTTAATGGAGTGAGGAAGATTGAAATGAATCAGAAATATAAAGAGATTTCTCAAACGCCACCTACTGAAGACTCAAACATGTATCCGCTATTTTTAGACACCACCTGTAGTAAGGATTGCGGAATTTCATCATGGGAGGCAATGTATAAGCTTTTTGAAGATGAAAATCCAAGGGAAATAACCAATGTCACTACAACATGCACTTCAGTTTCTTCAGATGCGACTTACTTCAATGCTGCATGTTCATTCGTCCACAAGATAGCTGCAAGGAAAAAAATTATCCCTTATACGGACATGGTTAAGTGGGTAATTGACCACTTAAACATAGAATATAAAACTTTTAAAGATTAAAAAGGCGAGAATATTGATTCTTTTAGGTCATATGATCGAAAAGAAATGTACCACTTACTAGGTCCACAACAAAAATATGACAAGGCTTTTCTGCAAAGCTTTAGAGCAGAGCATCCAGACATCATGAAAGTCATAAAGGAATGGAAGGAAGACCAGGGAAATCTGAAGTGAGATAAACTCGGTACGTATCCAATTGCCCAAATTCCTTCCCCTTACTGCTATGCTGCGGGTATGTTGTGTAGATTGTTTTCAAAACATGATACCACTAGGTTTTTAGTAGATTGGGTCCCATTGATTGACGCAATCATCAATTCTTTAATTATGAATTGGGAAAATATCCTATCTGACAATTTAGCCAAACACATCATGGAGTATAGGAATAAAAGGAGTGTTTCATCTAGAGAAATACCTCCCTTTTATATGAGTTCCTATGTCATGGATGAAATCTTCTTTTCTTCTAGTATTCCTACCATGGGATGGAAATGGACTACCCAAGACCCTACCCCAACCCACATTTACTACAAAGCCCTTTAGGATTCAGACTTCCATATGCATTTTTATAAAATTTTCCATGGAGTCATGTTGCCTATGCACCAGATGATATTCAATGAGAAAGCTCCTAGGGTTTCCAAAGAAGCTAGTGCATATATTCTTTTTGTGTCTAGATGGTTTACAGAGGAGAATTTTACATATGCTAGAGTATTTGGGAGTTATGCTTCTCCCCACGTCCTACCGCATTATGTTCCTGATAAGTTAATTGCAAGAGAGATAGCCTGCCATCTTATTAATGGTATTACTAAACAAATGAAATATGCTAAAAAGGCTATTTGGCCTAATTTTCCTTTACAGTGCGGTACTTTTGCACTTTTTGATATTGGCCATGCCTACAAGGAAGTTTCAAAGATTAATCTATTGAATTTGGAAGTAATGCCAAAGAGGCTGTATGATCCAAATGATGTAATTAAAAACTACACCACTGAGCTCAAAATGAAGCCTTTTGTAAAGGAAATAGATGGATTTGATGATATCTTTCAAGGCATGGAAAATTTTTCAGATATAATTAAGTTTGCATCCAGTCAACTCAACCAAGATGATTTGGAAGCCTTCCAAACATATAGAAATAAAAGACTGGAGAAAATTCCTCTTGAATTGTTAACTATTGATGATGTCAAGAGACCTACTCCAAGTATTAGCTTGGAGAATGAAGCAAAAGACATGTCTGAGGATTATTCAGGACAACCAGAGCATCAATCTCACAATTCAAATCATTCTGAAAATGAATCCGAATCCAGAAAGGAAAGCCCATAAAATATAATTGTTGGGCCAGAATTGTAATCTACAGATAAACTACGCTTCCCTAGACTGGTGTCTAGTCTAGAACAATAGGTGAAAGACTGCACTACCTTTTTTCCTAACTCAGAACAGATACACAGAGAGGATTGGATACTTACTTGTTTCAGTCGCTTCCAAATGGCTCCTTTCTGTCGCTTCCACTACAGCTTCAAATTCAAGCGGTTTCAAATAGTTGAATGCTTCTTGCAAGAAATAACAATGAAACAACAGAAGATGCAATAATATAGATATCTATTAAAGTTAATTAGCCAAATCAGTTAAGCATAAACTACATTCATCAACCAAGATTTTACAATATGGAAAATCAAAGTAAACATGAATGCAAGTAGGGGAAAACAAGAAGTACTCTTTATTGATGATAGAAGGAGAGGTTACAACCTAATGAATGATTCATCATGACCTTCCAACAAAGTTCCCAAGTCTCATCACAGCATAAGTCTCTCCAGCAGCAGCTCCACAAATCAAACTCTCTATTGAAAATTCTCCAGCATTTCCCTACTCAAATTCTTCCTCCCAAACACAATGATCTGTGTTCAATTTATAGATGAACTGTAGGTATTTTTGTAATTAATAAAATTCCAAAAATAGGCAAGACATGTTTCCATTCATGTATATGTCAAATGGACACTTGGATCCAAAGCTTGACACATGTGAACCCTTCTAGAAGACACTGGCCAAGTGGAGATTCGGGAAAAATGAGAATTTCACTCCCAATGTGACCAAAACACCTTTTAATGTTGGGAAGTGCTTTGTAGAGCAGCCTGGAATGGGGCTACCTACATATGCAATGCACTTAGGCCCCTTAGAGCCTGCGTTGGTGAGCTCCCACATGTTTAATAATAAGCTTCAAACCTTGGAAAAGCCTTGCTTTGATGAAAATATTTTGTTTGATTCATGTTGTTTCCTATCTTAGGGCATATAGCAACTGAGATGATAGGGAATGATAGACCCTTTAATCATCGGTCCTAGAGATGATGCCTAGTTAACCAAGTCATTGGGAATGGTACCCAAATTAACCTATAACAATTGCCCCCTAAAGCATGAGATCCAAATAATAAGAACATTTGATTGAGATGATTTACACTGTGATGAGCCAGGAAACAAAGCAGAACGGTCACCTGCATCAATCTTACAATACATTACATCATGATAAATCCTCTATTGATCATAATTTCTGAGGCTAGGCATTCCCATAGTCAGCACATAAAACATTCTAATAACATGTACATAATTCAGAAAGTCATCTACATTGGAATGTTTCCCAGATGCAGACATCACCTACAGATATAGGCCCATGTTTGGATGATAATCTGTATGTAAGGTCACCGTAAATATGATGTGTACAAAAATCATGAAATCGCAGCCCGGATGGTTGAAACTAGATCCGGGGTCTTCTTATCTCATTCACTCGATCATTCGGGTACAAGTCTAGCCATGCGAATATATGATTTGTCATTGAACATGGAAAGACATCGTTTGATTACCAGCCAATAATGAAAGCTGTTAACAAACGCGAGAGAACCACCATTAATGTCAATGGCCCTCAAGGTACTGCAGTACATTTTGTAAGGTGTGAATATATGATTTGATGTCGAAAGCCAAACAAAATATTTTATTCAAAAGTCTGGAAGCGAGGATCTTATCGATGATGTAACAAGCCTCATGGTATTGGAATTTGATGTTTCTAAGTGAACTTCCTAAATATTTATTTTTAGTCGATAGGAAGTCACCTTATTGCAAAACTGGAGTTACTGATTTCAGAGATAAGGGTATGACTTGATATAGAAAATTTCAGGGATGACGGTCATGAAAATGAAGGTTTATGAGTATTGCAGATGGATGAGTTCTTAATCATTGGATGACTTCTCTTGAACATATCGGCGACACTGTGATGAGTTGGTAGCATTGACCCAAAACCAAAGTGAAGGTATGATGAACCATAGGTGTGAATGAACCGTCAAGCTGATTACCCAACCCAAACATTCATAGACATGGAGTGAAAGAAGTGTCATGTTCAAGAGTGACTTGCTACCAAAAAGAAACTTTACTTGCTTTTCCCAAATTTTCCCCGGTCATTTGTCGACCAGTACCTCTTTATTTTTTAACAAGCTTGAGGAGGATAACATTTTCTTGATCTATAATTCAACCCTTCGGGTGAACAAATAATAAAGTATCACTATTTAATAATTTAGCGAGTCTAGCGATGAATAAAACTCGATTCTTTCCATGATCGACAAGCCCGTCGCTAATTTGTGTTTTAACGAGCTTAACGACAGTGATAGCTCGGTCCTTTTTCATTTTTAGAGAGTCTGAAAAAGAGCACGAAAGAGAACTCCAAAAGTAATTTTTCGTAAATTTTTCTCTCAGATCCAAAAAAGTGTAAAATGATATCTGAAAGAACCTCTTTGGTCATGTTTAACCAAGGTATTCCTTTTTCGTAAATAATCCATCTCAGTCCGGAAAAGGGTTAAACTTATACTGAGTAGATATCAATTCATTTACTTTAACGAGCTCGAAATGACAATTGCTCGGCAATCTTTTCACATTATCGGAGTCTAAAAAGAGCTAAAATAAGACTCCAGGGGTTCCTTTTTCGCTGTTATCGAAGCTCGAAAAAGAGATAAAAGTGCGCTTCAAATCCTTTTTTGTTTTTATCAAAGCCTGAAAAATAAGGAGAAAAAGCATGCTTTGTGGTCAAGTCCTTCTTGAAATAAATTTGCATGACTAACCTATTCGTCAGTTGTATTTCCTGTTCAGAACAACATCAAATGGATTAAAAATACCTGTTTCATGATAAAAACATAATAAAACTATAGTCATAGCAATAAATTTAACTTTTAAGTAATTAAATGACTATATAAAGAAGTTTCACTATTCATTTTTACCATTCCATAGTTACCATTTGCATTTTGGAGCTCTGAACCTGATTTTTCCCCCGAACTTTAGTTGTTGATTGTGGTCGTTTCAGTGGATGGATTTCATCGCCGTTTGATCCAGGTCAGTAGTAAAAACCTCCTCTCTTTCAGTATTCATTTCATTACCTTTCCTTGCAAATTTTTAGGGTTTTGAGGCCCTTAGGGTAAATTCTGCCAAAATTAAGGGAAACGCACCCCTGAATGTTGAAACCTGCATTGCATAGCAGGTATAGTGAAGTGTACCTACATGTGCAACGTACTGTCTTAGCCCAGGGAGTGCATTGGGCACAGTTGAAGTTTTTTGTTTTCATGTTGTGTCCAAAATTTGCCTAGTTTTTTGCAATGAATGGTATCTAATGGATCTTATGGTTGATTTTCAGGTTTCCATCGGATTATAATGATGATTACATGGAGAGAAATAGAACATGAAGAACAAGATGTGATTGCCTTGAATGATCCGGGTGCTTAAGTACTTCAAATTGTCGGGAATGAGGCAACAGATAGAATTCTTAGAGTTCCTTGTTCGAGCATGGGATCCAACGATAGAGGCACTTCACATAAAAAATAAAGTGTTGTCCATAACAGTTGAGGATGTGTATTTTATCACAGGTTTTTCGAGGAGAGGTTTGCCCATTTCACTCATAGGATCTACCGTTGGAGGAGAGGTAGTGAGGGATTATGTTATGCAGTATTGCTATCCGGGGTCAGCACCTAGAAAATATGGAAAAATAAATATCTGCGATGTCAGGGATTTTCCTTTGAGAACCATCCTATTCACGATTGCTAAACTAGCTGGCATCGTTACATTCCATGTGGCAAACAGATCATATATGCAGTATGCGTTGGAATGTTTAGAGCCAACAGTTTTCAACTGGTCTGAAGCTATTCTATCTCAGATAAAGGAACAACTGAATAAAGAAAAGGGAGGAAGGAAGAAAAATTTCAGTTATGGTTCCATTCTCATTTCCTTCGCTTTGGAACGGGTTCCACTGATGCAGCCACAACATGTAACATTGGATATATCTAGTCCTAGAGATCTTCGAATGTAGAGATAGGTAGAACTCATGGGTCGGCATTCAGTCCATTCAACCATTGTGTTCTCGACTGCATTCTTCACCTGGTTCAGGCGACAGATCGTGGCCATCAATGAGTATGCATATGCAGGTGTTGAATTCCGAGGAGATCCAGATCTAGTTTTACCAGAATGCGCTCAGTGGGGTGCAATAGGTAAGATTGATTTGACCATGTTTTTTATTTTTATAAGGTTTATAATTTTTTTTTTGTGTTTTGATTTCTTTCCAAGACTAAACTAAAATGTTTAATGTAATGCAGATATCGGTTGCATTCAACCAGTAGAGGAACCAGAACGTGAGGTGGATGCACCCGCAGAGAGGGTTGTCGGGAGAGCAGTCCTTCAGGACCTTGATATGGCTGAGACTCTTGCTGAGCTTCAACAGCACATAGAGGGGTTGATCTTCGAGATTTCGGATTTCCGGATCAAAGAGCTTCCCATGCGACTGCAGCAACACACCCTTGGGGTTCATAACTGTTGGATGCGGTTGCTCCGTAGGATTGCTAGCTATCATGAGCACCACTAGTTTACTTATAACTTTTTGCATACATTTTGAGGTCAGATGACCAACGTGTCTTGGGCACAAATTTTGTAAAAAACCTATAACTATCTATCTATATGTTTTTAGAGTTTTTCCTATGCTTAATGCGTAATCCTATTCAATGATGTGAATGTTTTCTCTACCTATGTCGCAAATGTAAAGCGGATTACTAACGTCAAGAAAACTCTTAAAAAAAAATTAAGATAGTGAATGCAAATCAACAACATATAAACAATATAATACAAAAAATTACCATGCTCATGATTTAGCATAGTAACATTTAAGATACAACCCATTTCTAGGTTGTGCCAATGGAATCCAATCGTAATCAACTAACTCGTAGGCACCCTTAGCAAGAACTCTTTTGACAATATAGGGGCCATGCCATAATGGCTTGAATTTCCTTGTACCTATTTTATCAGCTTCCTGGTTGTAAAGAAGGACCAAGTCGCCCTCTGAGTAGATGTGAGGCTGGACATTTTTGTCGTATTGCGCCTTTATACGTCTCTTATGAGCTTCGTTGGCCAATTGGGCTTCACGACGTGTTTCATCTAGATGGATGAGGCTAAGGAGACACGCTTCTTCTTCTGAGGTTTTAGGTGACAAGCCTATCGCGAGTTTTAACGATGATATTTCACATTGGATTGGTAAGATAGCTTCCAGACCATACACCAATTGAAAAGGAGTAAATTCGGTCGCATTTCTCACCGAGGTTCGATACGCCCACAAGGTGGAGTACAGGATCAAGTGCCAGTTGCTTTTACAAACTCCTATCATTCGTTTAATAATTTTGTTAATAGCCTCAACTTGCCCATTTGATTGTGGATAATAAGGAGTAGAATTATCATGTGACAATCCTAACTTGGCTGTCAATTCAGACATCATATGGTTGTGAAAATTCTTCCCATGATCTGTAACTATAGCCTGTGTGACCCAAAACCGTGCGATGACATGATTGAAGAAAAAAAATGCAGCTATTTTTCCTGTGTTGTTGAATGTAGGCATCACTTCGGCCCATTTGGTAAAATAGTCGACCGCGACAATAATATAACCATTCCCCCTAAACGAAGGAGGGTTACAGGTCATGAAATCGATACCCCATTTCATAAATGGTCCAGTAGAGACAACAGGATGCATTGGCGCTGGCGGCTTGTGGATTTTACGGTCATAAATCTGGCATGCATGACAACTTCTGACTACGAGGATACAATCTCGAAAAAATAGTAGGCCAAAAGTAACCGGCGCGGAGTATCTTCTACACGGTAGCATAACCAGATAAATGTCCACCATAAGCCCCATCATGGCAATCATTTAATACTTTTTCAGCCTCCTCATGAGTGAGGCACCTCCTTAAAATGGTATCGACACCACGGCGATAAAGTGTATCGCCGACGATCAGATAATATTTGGCTTGGTATCAGATACGTCGCTGATCAGAGTGAGAGGTATTAGGTCGAAAAGTTTGGGTTTGGAGATAAATGATGAAATATCCATACCAGGGATCAGATGATCTGATCAGAAACAAAGACTCGTTTGGAATAGATGGTTCTGACGTAGTTGCAGTACTATTATAGGGAAGGTCACAGAGAAGCTCAGCCAAAAATAAAGACTTCTTTGACTTGGATTTGATGAATTCCAAATCAAATTCCTAAAAATTGACGATCCATTTTGAATATTTCCCCCCCAACAATTGACGTGATAAGATGTAAGTCATGGGGTTGCAATCCGAAAATATTATTGTTTTTCGGAGCAGGATATAATGGCGAAATATTTGGACAGCTTGAACGATTGCTAAGGAAAGATTTTCCGTGTATGAGTACTTAATTTCTGTATCATTGAGATTACGACTCAAATAATAGATCGGATGTTAAATTCCATCTTCTACTTGGACCAAAACCATAGCGATGGTCGTTTTAGCCGTGGCGATATATAGGAAGTAATCGTTTTGATAATTTGGAGGATACATTAATGATTATCGGACAAGATGGTCCTTGATAGCATCAAAAGAAGCTTGCGCAACTTGGTCCCAATGGAAGGGAACCCCCTTTTTCAATAATCGAGTAAATATTTTAGCCATTTCGGCGTAGTTTGGAATGAACCTTCTCAGGAAGTTAGCCTTTCCTTGAAGTTTCTGTATCTGAAGTAGGTTTGATGGTGCAATCAAATCATGAATGGCCTGAACCTTCAGTGGGTCTATTCGAATTCCTTCTTTTGAGACTATGAATCCGAGCAATCAACTGGAACCAACACAAAACACACATTTGTGCAGATTGAGGCGTATCTTGTAGTGTCGGCATCATAATAAAATGGCTCTCAAATGCATCGGGTGATCAACCTGATTTCGTGAATGCACTGGTAAATCATCTAGATATGGTTGAAAAATGTGCTTGATGTTGTTGAAAGCACAATCCATTGCTCTCTGAAAATTTTCCCTAGCGTTCTTTAAACCAAACGAGAGTTTCCAATATGCAAATGTTCCCCAGGGACAGATGAATGTTTTCTTATGTTGGTCATCTAGGCGGATATTGATTTGATTTAGCCAGAAAATCCATCCATGAAAGAAAATATTTCGCATCTAGCACAATCATCAATAATCTGGTCGATAAAGGGAGTAGGATAGTTGTCTTTTGGACAAGCCTGATTAACATCCCGATAATTGACACACACTCTAATGGTTCCTTGTTTTTTCATAACAGGAACAATATTGGAAACCCACTCAGTAAGCAGAATAGGGTAAATGAAGTCAGCACGCAAAAAAATTTCAACTTCTGCTTTGATGGCAACGACTTTCTTCGAATGAACAGGACGAAGCCATTGATGCACCAGTTTGACATCAGGATACATATTAATAGTGTGTTCAACTATACTAGTATTTATGCCTAGCATTTCCTCGTAAGACCAAGCGAATACGTCACGAAATTCACGAAAAAGAGAGTGATATGAATAAAGTTCTGATGGAGAACAAGATACACCGACATGAATATTTTCTATAATGCCAGGTTTAGTCGAAATATCGATATAAATAATTTCTTCAATATTTGATAAATTTTTCTCAAATTCGATTGCATTAATCGGAAAATCAATTTTGAATGGACAGGTGATATAGTTCACTAAGATTATTTTCTTTATAATCAGGAAGATGGGAACGATGATGATAATCTTCCCATGGTTCTCCTTCTGCCATCATAGCTTCCAAAATATTTTCATCTGTCAAAAATTTTGAGGAAAATGGATCGGTAGAGTACCAAGATCTAATGAACAATCAACCCAAACACTCTGCAATGCTGATTTCAGATTTTCCGCCCAAGCCGAATAGATTGATTGCTATTGTAGCTCAATAGGGCTGAGCGGTAAAACATCATCCAACGTAGAAATATCAGAATCACCCGTACTCTTCCTTAAGCCAGATGGAGTGGAAGAGACCATGTAGGAGGTCTCTATGCTTGCAATTTTTGCTGACGTCGTTGGCGGTGGTAATGAAATGGTTCCCATAAGAGTGGAATCCTTTAAGAGTCCTACACCAATGTTCTGGATTTCTAGTTGGGGTAAGTGAATATACGGAACGCTTCCAGTTACCTGCGAAGCGGAGGCAAAAAAGAATAATTGATTAATGACTGCAATAGTACATTTATGAGGAAAGGCAACCATTCTAAAATATGTAGAAATGATTGCAGTCATCGCATATACCCATGGGCTTCTGAGTAAAATATTATAGTCAAGGGGTCCATCAACAACCTCAACATCAATACTTACTGTTTTTCCCCCCAATTCAACTTGCAAGTTATTGATAATACCACAAGGTTTATATGTTCTTCCATCAAAAGCCTTCAACGTTGTTGATGATTGTGATAATCATGGTGAGCCAAGTGAATTCCAACAGTTTAGAGAAATAATACGCGTAGATGCTCCCTCATCAATAATAATACGATGAACAAGGTGATTGAGAACATTTACTTGGATGGAGAATGCCAATTCTGCTAGTAGTTGCGGCACATAGCCCGTATGATTAAAGACGACAAGATTAGAATCAGTCGGATCAATTCCACCAATGGTCGACAAGAAAGCCTGATTCTGGGAGGGACAATTTTGTAATGCCTCAAGAGAAGACATAGCTGAAGGGGATTGAGCCAAATCTTCAACTATATTATAATTTTGTGCAGCTTTTGCTCGAGGATTATATGTCGATTTATGAATTAATCCCTTTGGTGGCTTATTTGTCAATTCAGGAATAACAGGAGGTGGTACTGATTCATTAGATGGATTCATTGTTAAGGTAGTAGGTTGATCAGTAGCTGGGCTACCATAGTCTTTATTCCACATCGACACCAAAATATCTTGTGAAGGTTTTGTAGTGGATAACATTAATATGTGGGAACTAGGAGCAGGTTCAGATGCAGTAGTGTTGTGTGTATTTACAGTGCCTATCAAGCCGTATCTGGCATGAGAGTCCTTTATTTGAGGAGGAACATTGAAATTAGATCGCAACACATTTGGTATTTTATCGTAGAGCGTTCCAGACTGAGTATAAATCAAGTCTAAATACTGGGCACGAGCGATGACTTGCTCTTCTGTGATGATGCCACCTTTAGCCACATACTCCGTTATAGATGTTAATAAGGATTTGATGAACCATTAAACAAGGAGCTGATCAGGAACAAATGTCTTAACCATTCGTCGTCGGCGACGCCACTCATGAATATGATCTAAAATGTGAGTAGCATTACTCTGTTTGAAGATGGTCAAGAGTTTCGTTCTAGTTTCGTATCTGATCGATAACTAGAAATGGGTCAAAAATACAGTAGCCAAAGCAGTGAAATTGTCGAAAGAAGCTCAAGGTAATTCAATGTACCATTTAGCTGCCAGACCTGTGAGCATTCTCTGGAAAATACGTAATCAAACAGAATCATCATTTAGGGAATTAGATGAAAACCATAAGTGATAAGTCATAAAATGTGTTGATGGGTCTTCTCTAGGGTTTAAATTGAATTTAGGAATGTCGAAGGGTAATTTGTGTGGTATCACCGGCCACCAAGGAGTATAATTTATAGGATCATTGGTTAACCGTTTAAATCTGGTAATTCCAAGGTTGCAACAAAAGGAAATTGTCTATTAAGGTAAGGTTGAGCATAGCCAGGATAAGATGGAATTGTTTGGGCAACAGGTCTTTGAGCACCGGCATATGGGATTTGTTGCTAGCAACCTAGATAGGGGTTGTTTTGCATGGCAAACACTTGGAAATTCTGTTGACCAAAACCTGGATATGGTACTTGTTGATATGAAGTTTGAGGAATTTGCACCTGTGGCTGCCAAGGGGTATGTCCACCAATATTATAACCCAAATTAGTATAAGTGGATTCAGTTGATATGTATAACCAGATTGTGTTTGTGACATCCCATAAAATGGTGAAACAACTTGTGAATAAATGATTCCTGATACAGGTTGTTGTAAATTAACCAAAGGATTTTGAGTCTGTGGACCCAACATTTGATGATATTGAGTTGAAGAACTCGCCTGATAAGGTTGATGTACAAGATTTTGATTCTGCAACAGGGGTATAGATGTATTAACAAGTGGTATTGAATTGGGTGTAACAGGTTGAATTGGTTGATACGATTGGACAACCGTTTGTGGTTGGATAGGAAGAGTGGGCTGCCATTGACAAAAATTCATGTCAACATTATTTTGACCAAAATGTGACTGAGTACTGTCATATTGGGTGACCATAGGTTGCCCCCCGGCATAAGGAGGATAATAAGATGGAAAATAGTTTTCTCCAAATGCTGGGAGTCCAGTTGATATGGTACTTAAAGGAATTGACCCATAAGGACCGACTTTATATTGTCCTGATGATGGATGTAATGATTCAAGTTGTTCAGTACTTACTATAGGACTACCAGTTAAAACACCAGATGATGACATTGGTAATGAACATGGTCTTGAAGATTGACCAGAGAAAGTGCCAGACAATGATTTGTAGCCTGTTGGGACTGAAGGGCCACCGTGCAAATATGACTCTGCTGAGGTTGTGAACATCGACGGAGTAGTGAGGGTAGGAGCTGACGTAATTGGAACAATAGACCCAACCGAAGATGTTGGTTCAGACATGGTTGTTTGACCAAATGTATACTCTCTGAAATCGACATGTGATTGAATGGAAATGGGATCAACAAAAGCAGATGGAAATGATTGAGGAAATGAATGGTATAGGTAAAGGTCTCCCCCAAAGTGGGTTTGACTTAAAGGTGTGTCAGGTTGAGGGATTTCTTCAATTTTGATTAAACCAGGAGGAAGAAATTCACCGTTAGGCCCAAAATATATTTCAGACGGTTGACTGTGTGATATAAGAGTTTCAATGGCTACAAATGTTTGTGGAGAGACCAAATTAGGAACAACTTCTGGCTGTTCAAGACTCAGATTTTCTAGCAAAGAAGAGACAATATCTGGATCAATTTGTGATTGAAAAACTTCGAGTCCAGGAGGTATGGTCTCAACGATTAAATGGATCGTGACCACAGGTAGCTGTGAAGACTTCGTTTCGAAAACAGTAAACAAACCGGGATGTGTGGAAACAATTTAAGCTAGCTCTGGTTTAGATGATGATGTTTCGCCAGAGGTACGAATTGTACTTGATTCGACAGATCATGATCTCCTTTGCCCACCAGAATAACTTCCGGTGGTAAAGGTGGTTTCAAAGCTAATCTACGTGAATGAAGGGGGGTAGGATTGCTTTCTTCCATGATTATTGATTTATTTTATCCAAAAACAAATAAACAAAAATAGGGTAATGCTAGGCAAAAAGGTTTACCAAGAAACTGTGAACTGCAAAATACCTCTCGGCGAACCAAGAAGTACGGGTAGGTAATCTCCTCGAATGTTGTGTTCAGTGTATCACAATTTCAAGGCGGCCAACTTGGTTCACTATGGATGGATAAAACCTAAAATTTGTACTCCAAAATATACCCGAAGGTACGTGGAGGCCCAAGTCTGTATTAGCGATGTCTGATGCGAAATCGCACAGTGAGAGCACCCCTTTATACTTACCGTACTGTAACATCGCCCGATATACCCGAGAGTACGTGGATGAGCTACGATATACTTACGTACGTGGAGTGAGGTATCACACTCGGAATATATCGCAGACAAGTTAACGATAGTTGCTATGTTTTACGACGCCAGAACATGTCTCTAGCCTAGACCTCTAAATGTTATTGTTAATGTTCCAAAGCGTTGTTAAGTAAATTAAGATTTATTTTATGTTGATCTTGCTTAACAGTTTTCCTTTCAGGTTCACCCTGATGATGTATATAAAATTCCTAAAATGCAAGCTAAGAATGATAAAAAAAATTTCACTTTCAGCTTTTTCCATGAAAGAACTAGCTACTAAGGGAAGAGAGAAAATAATTTGAGAGCAAAAAAATCAATGAACAAAACAAATCAATGAATGTCAAACTAAATGCAGATTTCCTAATGCTCCTTTTGCAAAAAACACATAGTCCTACATGCAAATGCAAGTTTTTCTTTTCAGTTTCCTTAATGTTATGAATGCAGAAAAGAAACTAGGTGCACTAGATCAATAATCGAAATGCTTTTTACTTTCGAGAAATGAAGAATAAAAACAAAAATTTCTCTTTTGAAGTAAAAATGAGGATTTCAACAACAATTTCTCCTATCAAGGAAATGAATATTTTATGACAATTTCCTATTTCAAAAGCAAACGATTCTTAATGCGACCATAAAAAGTAATTTGAAATCAACTTGTCAATGATAATGAAAAACTTAAAAAAAAAAACATTGAACAAATTTTCAGTCAAAGGAGAAGAAATATATAGAGTTACTGGTCAATAGAGCATTAAAATTTTTAGAACAAATCAACAAACAAAACTAAAGCAAAGTACAAAGTTAGATTCAAGGGGATTTGTTCCTTTCAGGAGCCAATGCAGTCTCCAAAGGGAGACAGTGCTCTGCAACACAGGTTGACAAGGGAGACAGTTCTCTGCAAAGCACTGTGCCTTGACCAAGGGTGCATTGAGTGGAGTAAACAAAGAAAAAGATACATTTTGGCTCACTTAACTTTGCAAATTAAAGTCTGAAAAATTCTAATCTTTATGTGAAATAGATACTGGGTGGATTTAGAAAGCAGATCAAAGACTAAAACACCAAGAAACAAAAGAAGTACTCCCCAGCGGAGTCGCCAGTTTGTTGGGCCAGAATTGTAATCTACGGATAAACTACACTTCCCTAGACTGGTGTCTATTCTAGAACAACAGGTGAAAGATTGCACTACCCTTTTTCCTAACTTAGAACAGATACATAGAGAGGATTGGATGCTTACTTGTTTCAGTCGCTTCCAAATGGCTCCTTTCTGTTTCTTCCACTACAACTTGAAATTCAAACAGATTCAAATAGCTGAATGCTTCCTGCAAGAAAGAACACTGAAATAATAGAAGATGTAATAATATAGATATCTATTCAAGTTAATTAGCCAAATCAGTTAAGCATAAACTACATTCATCAACCAAGATTTTACAATATGGAAAATCAAAGTAAACATGGATGCATGTAGGGAAAAACAAGAAGTACTCTTTATTGATGATAGAAGGAGAGGTTACAACCTAATGACTGATTCATCATGACCTTCCAGCAAAGTTCCCAAGTCTCATCACAGCATAAGTCTCTCCAACAGCAGCTCCACAAATCAAACTCTTTATTGAAAATTCTCCAGCATTTCCCTACTCAAATTCTTCCTCCCAAACACAATGATATGTGTTCAATTTATAGATGAACTGTAGGTAGTTTTGTAATCAATAAAATTCCAAAAATAAGAAAGAAATGTTTCCATTCATGTAGATGTCAAATGGACACTTGGATCCGAATCTTGACACATGTGAACCCTTCTAGAAGACACTAGCCAAGTGTAGATTCCTGAACAATGAGAATTTCGCTCCCAATGTGACCAACGCACCTTTGAATTTTGGGAAGTGTTTTTTAGAGTAGCCTGGAATGGGGCTACTTGCATATGAAACGCACTTAGGCCCCTTAGAGCCTGCGTTGGTGAGCTCCCACATGTTTAATAATAATCTTCAAACCATCTAAAAGCCTTTCTTTGATGAAAATATTTTGTTTGATTCATGTTGTTTCCTGTCTTAGGGCATATAGCAACTGAGATGATAGGGAATGATAGACCCTTTAATCATCGGTCCTGTAGATTATGCCCAGTTAACCAGATCATTAGGAATGGTGCCCAAATTGACCTATAATAATAATTGATCAAGTAATCCAAGAGATAGAGATGCAGGAGAAAAGAGAAAGTCATGGAACATATTCAACTTCTCAAGAATTTCAGCATAGTCATGATACACTTGATCAGTCAGAAAAGTACCAAACAAATAATTTGAGTAGTGAATGGGATGAATTTTTTGAAGCAATAAAAACTCCTAAAACCAATCCCAATACTAATCAAGTTACTAGTTTTCAGACACCTAAACATTCTCAGAAGATAGTTGAAACTGTTAATCCACTACAACAAGTTACAGAAATTCATGATCGAGAGATCATACCGGCCTACCCTACAGAAAAAATAGTTTTACAAGTTGAGGAAATTCTTTCGCTGGATATCTTCTATAGTCCTAGTCATAAGGCTCTAGTCAAGAGAAATAAAAGGAGAAGAATTGATGAAACAATCTCAAACCTCACAAATGAATCTGTTGACATTTTGTGGAAAGATCCCCTAGCTGATCCTACTTAAAATTTAACCAAACTATCACAGTTTGCAGGTGTATATGCTACTTCCATTATTGATAAAGCTATTAAGGTTAAAATGTTGCTAAAGCATAAAGAAGACAGAATACAAGAACTAGAGATATTGTTAGATGAAGAAAAATCTAACTCCAGTGAGCAAATGAAATCAAAGATGGCCCAATTTCAAAAATATTTTGAGAGTTTTAAATTGTAGCACCAAGAAAAAACTACTGAGAAGCAAGCACAACTGGAAGCAAAAATGACCAGGTTACAAAGACAGCCACAATTAGAGCAATTCATAAAAGAAGCATTGTATGTAAATGCTAAGTTAAAGAAACACCAGGAAGTATTTTTCCAACAAGCTTCTATTATTGACTCTTCTTGTGACTCAAATGAAATACTGATCCAACAAGTAGCTATCCAGAAAGTTGAATGTGAGAAGCTCGAGAAGAAAATCAACGAACACATTCAATGGCAAGCATCAGACTCAGGCAAGGAAGCTAATCTACCCCAGGTAGATAAGTTCCACAAGCACATCTTATTCAAATATTGGGAAGCACAAATAAAGCAGGCAAAGAAAGTAGCAGTGAAGACATCAAGATTATCAAATGAAATCACTGAATCTGTATGTGAACATCTGGTGAAATCAAAACTTATCAAAGAGTACATGTATGAAGTGTTCTTAGAAGTCAAACAGCTAGAAACACAATGGAAGAAAAAGGAAAAAACGCAGGATGAAACAATAAAAAATGTAAATAAGTTTTATCAAGAAAATTATTGGAATTTTCTGATCAAACGTTATCATCAATACTAGATCCTGCAGTCTTTAACAGATTCAACAAGAAGATTGCAACCAGTACTCTCAAACAAATTATTCAAGGGACATGTCAGATCAAGAAGTTAGTATTACAAGGATGGTTGTTTGAAACCTCCTCTATATTTTTGTAATAATCTATTTTAGAACATGGTTAGTTTAATATTTAAACCCCTCTCATGCATTTAGAGAAGGGTCCAGAAATTTGTCAAAAACATTTGCAAAGAATACACTATTGTAAGTTTGTGAATGCTTTGATGAATTAATGGAACACATCTATTATATTTTGACAAGTAAAGTTGTTTAACTGATGTTGCACTATTGTACTCTTTAAATTGCTTGAAAGTGAAGAGGAGAAAATCAATTACTGTCAGTTTACATGAGTAGAACTTCGTACATATGGTACTTCTATTCACTTGTATTAATTCTTGCTTTATAGATTGGCAGTCATCTTTTTTATTGCATTATATATTTGAAATGTTATTATAGATGAATGTTACATGCACTTGTGTTCTAATATTTATCTGTGATTTCTTATTGAATATATAATCACACATATGAATGCGATATATTTTTCGCAACTCTTCTAATAAAACTACTTCGTTAGAAGAATCATATTACATAATTTTCATCTCTTTCAACTGTTAAATGATCTATATTACTAATAGTTGAAGGATATCTCTTTAGATCACATAAAGGAAGAAACACCCTGGTTATATAGTAGAATAAATAGTTTAGATAGATGCATATGATAGATTAAAATCATTCTCCATTTGCATGTTGTATAATCAAAACACCCTCAAAATCATCCTTATTGGGAAACTGGTCCCATTATCCCCAGTCAGAGCCACTACACCAAACGGAAAAGGAGTTGTTTTAAGGTCCGGACCGGGTGGTTTTTCCACATGTTTTGGCAGTGGAATTCTGAGGCTTCAACTGGATACTAGTTGACTAGGAGTCAAATTAGGACCAATGAATGAAAGCTGGTCAATGGTCACGATTCTTCCTTCATGTGGAAAACACATGATACAAAATAGTGAAGAGATAAGATCTCCCATGACATAGACATAGTCACACCTAAGGAGTAAATTAAAATACAAAGGGACTTGGACTACCATCACATCGATACAGAAATTTTTTCCTCCTAAAGTAATAATAAACTTAGGAAGGATCCCTAACAGTTTATTGGTCCCTTTGTTAAAATCCAACATATTCTGGGTAACAGGCACAAGCTGCAGAGAAACTAAAGCTTTCCAAGCAATTAAGGAAAAAATACTAATAGATGCACCTTCATCTATGATTGTGTCAGGTACAAACATATGATAAGCCTATACTATGATCTAGAAGGGCACATAAGAAGGAAGACGATATCCTTCTAGTCGAATCCAATCAAAGGAAATGACCATACTACTTGGAGGAGGTGTCATGGGAACAACAAAATTTCCCCCTTGTGCTATGGGAATGGGAGGATTGTCCCCCTGTACTGTAGGAACAAGATGAATTCCTCCCAATTCATTGGAATCTGAAGAAACAAGAAGAACCTGAGTGGTACAAAGTTCACTCTCTATGGGAAAGGTACGATCAAATGAAGGTGAAACCATTTCCTCAACCAATAGTTGGTCGGGAACATACTCATGGGATTCACATTCAGAGAGAGTGGGATTTACTTGGTTCAAATTCTAATTAATCAATTCATCAAGTAGTGGAGGATTGGGAGAAAGCTTTCGATAACCAGCCAGAAGACGAGGCTGAGAAGCTGTAATATTTTCTAACACTTTTGAGGCTTCATCCACATAACAAAAAAGGTGAATAGGATGATTCCCTTCACATAACCTACAATGAAATTTGACTTTACCATTTTTCCCATGGACCTTACTATCACTAGTTGAGGTTTTATCACCAGCATGATATTTAGAGGCCAATGATAAAGGCTGATGTGAGCTTGTGGACCACACTTATAATATATTGGGAATACTAGGAAAATTTCTAGGAAGGTGGTCACCCTTATATAAATTGCAAGGGAATTTAACTTTTCAAGGTTGATTAGAGGGTTTCTCCATACTAGATGCATCCGTAGCAATGGTTTCTTAGTTTCCCCCTTTCTTGTTTTGCTTCTTCTTAATCTTCCTTTTCTTCTTCTTCTTATCCACCTGGTTACTAACTATGAGGCTTTCACTAGACGAACAGGAAGAAGAGGAAGAAGACCGAACATGCGAAGAAGGGAAAGGGTCAACATTAGGATCAACTTGTTTAGGTGGTGGACTACTTGGTTGAGGAGAAGTTTGGACATTCAGAACCATAAGGGTAAAAAAAAACCAAACTAGAAAACCAATGGTAAATCCGGGAAGGGACTACGTGTCCATATCAGGAGCACCAATATTTACAAAAGGAGGAAAATGACTAGGATTCCCGTCAGAGGGGTTTCCTTGAGTGGTAGACTCAAGAAATATTGCCATTAGTCTCAACCTAATATCTACTAAGGAGTTGTTCCATGGTAAGGATGTCGTTCCACATTTAATTAATTGATTTTAGAAATTAAAGACACAAAATAAAAAAAAGAGTGGTAAATAGGAAAAATGGTTTACCAAGTAACCATAAACTACAATATATACCTTGGAAAACCAAGGAATTAACGTATGTGCAGGAAATATCCCCGAATGATGTGTTCGGTGTATCACGGTATTACAAGGCGACCGACTCAGTTACCTATGGTGAGGATAGAAACCTATGGTTGGATTCCAAAATATAGTCGATGGTACGTGGAAGTGTAGTCTATAGTAATGTTGTCTAATGCGTAACCATTCAATGAGAGTGTTCCCATATACTTATCATGCGCGGAGCACCATCTGATATACCCAAAGGTACGTGGATAGTGGTCCGATACACTTACGTACGTGGAATGGGATATCACCCCTAGAATGTAACGCTGATAAAGAACACAAACTCCTACGTTTAAACATGTCAGGACATGTCTCTATCCTAGACCTCTATGTATGTCGTTTAAGTTTCAAATGCTCCTTAGGTTAATTGAGGTCAATTTAGAGTTGATCTTGAATTAGATTTCAGATTTCAAGGCTTAAAATTTGATTTCACCTGAACACATCTATGATGCAACTAATATGACAAAAATATCTCTTTTCATTTTCAATGAAAACCATATAGTGTAGGGAAGAGGTGTAAACAATGATGCAACAATAAAATATGCATCAAACAAGCGCTTCCTAATTAGATATTTCAATTTCACTATTCCAATTAAATTGAAAGAATTAAAATATGCCAAGCCATGCAATGTAAGCTATGCACGATTCCCCTGAAAACTATGCAAATGTAATCTATGCACAATTTCCTTTCTTGATGTGAAAATTATAATTCTAACTATGAAAATGTGATCTATGTAGGAGAATTATTCAAAACAAACACAAGAGGATTCCAATGAAATCAAATATAATATGAGATTTCATGGATATAGGAATCAAACTGAAATTCGGTTAAAATTTAAAAAATCAAAAGAGATAACACTCAAAGGTGATTAACACTGATACACAATTCATGATCCCTGACGATTCGGGGGGATTTCCTTTTTCAAAATTGAAAGAAAAAATATACAATTTCACACTAGGTAATTCCTATTTCACACACAAAACCCTAGAGTCAAATGAAAATATTTTTCTTTTCAATACACTTAATATTCGAAAATGAAGAAAACTAAGATGCAAATTTTAATCACTAATTCAAATGCATTTTTCAAAATGAGGACTAGAACAACAATTCATCCAAGCAATCAATGACCAAAGGAAATCCGTTTGTAAGCAACCTAATGATAAGAAAAAAGAAAATTGAAACCAATACTTACCAAAGGAAATCAAACAAAAACCAAACTGAATGGAGGATTTAGAGAGACCACAAGGCACTCAAGACTTAGGTAAGGTCAACTAGAAGTAGGTTGACCATAGAGGCAATACAAAACAATAGGAAATTTTGTGCAAAAAAAAGGGCCAACACTAGTGTAGAAGAGGCACCAGTGCTTTTCAATGCTGGTATAGAGAGGGCCCAAGTGGGGTGAAACGATCTATCATAGGAACAAGGGGTGCATTGGTCTAGGGATAGAGTATTCTGACAAAAAAATTGCAAATGAGACTCAATGAAATCACTTCCTAGGTCTATTCTTGGCTGGTTAAAGAAACAAAGGTCTATCAAAGAGGTAAACAAACACAATGGACAAAAAAACCACCATGGAAATACACCGTTCCCCAGTACGGTCGCTAATTTGTTATGCAAGATTGACGATTGTGGAAAAAAGTATCTCCCCTAGGTCTGGTGGCTAACATATAACAACATAGAGACAAGGAACCCAATTCTTTCCTTAAAGTAAGTAGATGATGAGATGACACCTACATGTAATCCGTCATATGCTTCGCTCCTTCTTTAGCTTGAATTCTCCATTCCCAACTTCGATTGCCAAAATTAGAACCTACACAGTCAGAAAACACAAGAAAAGAAACTATGGGATCTATGCAACATCATCTAAATACTCTATTCAATAGATCAAAATGGTATTTAAATACATGAAATAACAACATCATATGTAGGAAAAAAAAGAACTCTTTGCATTAATATGAATGAAAGGAGTTACAACCATAAATAGGTGTCTATATTATAGAAGAGATACTCTAGGCTGAATTATCCTTTATTTTTCACAAAGTGCACCTCCAATCATCCTAAATTCATGAAATGATGTCTCTCACAATAGCGGCATAAGGGTAGAATCACTCTCCAAAAGTCAACCTCTTGCATATGGAAGGTTGTAAATATATAGAGGATTGGGGTAAGTTGTGAGTTCTTATCCTTTTACCAATCTAGGGATTGAGATCCACTCTTGATGGGAGGATGAGATCTAAGGATAAGGGATGGAAACTCCAAGGTAGGATACGATATGATCCGAATTTTTTATCTGAGGTAAATGGTTACAAAAAATACTAGAAGCTTATAGAAATGGAGGCTTCAAGATTCTCTCTCTTTTTCTCGAATTTCTAGATCCAATGCAGGTGCCAAGGTGAGCAACCTGTAGGTGATCAACGCAGGCCATAGTGGAGCAACCTGTAGGTGAATGCTTTCCAAAAAGAGGCTAGCGAGCATTGGTCTTAAAACCGGTTTAGATGATGCATTTTTTGGAAGAAACTTTGGGGGATGAAAGAGGCATGATTAGGGCTTTATGAAATGACGTTGACAAGGGGGAAAAGGATGTTGATTGTTCCCATTAGGAGGCTTATTGACCGGATGTGACAAAATAACATGATAACACTCCACACATGTGGTTAATGTAGGATATGACTAAAGTTCATAAGTAAACGTGGTCAACACTAATCTACCAAACTTGACCCATAAAAAATATATATTTATGCATTTATAATATCTTTTAAGCTAATATGCATTCATAAGAGAGGTTAGAGCTTTGCATACTTGAGCCTCACCTAGCGGTGCTTTTATAGGTGATGTTGGAGCTGGTGATTTGACTATTGGAACTTTGATGTGATTGTTGGAATATTGATATGACTAATGGAACTCTGATGTGACTATTGGAATTATGATATGGATGTTGGAATTCCTCTGAATTTTCCTAAGTGGTTTGGTGAAGAAATATGTAAGC
Organism: Pinus albicaulis; assembly: GCA_034641835.2. NCBI lineage: Eukaryota > Viridiplantae > Streptophyta > Pinopsida > Pinales > Pinaceae > Pinus > Pinus albicaulis. Next base: position 298,472,562 of record CM076569.1, read on the forward strand.
TTCAATAGTCCCTTCATTGCCTTTAGAGGTGTTTTATAATTTTTATTGCTGATGCAATTTTCCTGGTCCAGGTTGTCAGAGTAATATTGCTATATCCAACCTATTGTTGCTGATTCTTGATGATTAAGGGTCCCGTAGTAGCCTACAGGGAGCCCTGTAGCTACTCAAGCTTATTTTTTGAGCCTCTTGAAGTGTTGTGGCCTTCATAGTTCATGGACCAGTGCTACAAATTTGACCATGTAGGGTTTATGAAGGATGCTACAGGACTATGTGTCTTCCTATAGTAGCCACATAGGCCCCTCAGGTTCATAATTTTCTCTAGGTGTGGCCTTCAAATTTTTTTATAATTCATGGTGAAATTGCTGGTGGTGGTTGGAGAGTTTTCCTTTTATATTAATGGGTGAAAAAGAGGTGGATGATTGAGGTTTTGGTGGATGGTTAGTGAGAAAATGGTCAAAAAGTGAAAGCTGATGGAGTGGATAGGTGTTAGTGCTTTGATATGTTTCCTCTATTGCCCTTAGGTGGAAAACGTCAAGTATCCCCCTCTCTAGTTTGACAGCTTCCTTTAGCAATAAAAGGACTTTCCTATAGGATTTGAGGACATTGGTAGAAACGAATGAGAGGGACTTGGTAATGATAGAAGAAGCTTGGATAATGTGAGGAAATGACTGGAATGGATGCATATAGGCTGATTAAATGTCTTGAAGTTGAATCCTGAGGCCTTGATGCTAACCTTCTTTGACTAATGCTGACCTTATTTTCCTTTTCATTTTTATTTATCTCTTTTTTTATTATGAGACTTGCAAACTGCCTAATTGAGGTTTTCAGCCTAACTAGGTCTTCCCCAGGTGCCTCAAGGGAGGTTTTCACTTGGGGCCCCTTTTTTTTTCTTCATTAGGCTCATTGGCCATCAAAGAAGTTTTTAACCTAAGAGTATGACTCAGGTGCCTCATAGAGATTTTCACCTAGGGTTTTTTCTTTTTCAATTTTTTGTTGTTTTTTTTTCTTGCTTCATTAGGGGCTGAATGGATTTGGAGCCTTGATACCCTTAATAAATTTCAAATATTTTCTTATTTTACTAGTAAATTTAGCCTTTGAAAGGGGCTTCCTATAAAACTTCAATCTGTATCCATTGAATATAAGTGGTATTTGCTCTTAATCAATTGTCCATATATGAACCAAGCTATTATCATGGCATTTCTCCACCAGGTAAGGACCCAACCATTTGGTCACGAGTTTACCTTTAAATTCATTGAACCTGGAATCATATAAGAGGGCCCAATCACCCTCCTGGAAGGTTCTAGCCCTGATGTGCTTGTCATGCCAAACCTTTCTTTGTAAGTGAAGCACTTTAGTATGCATAAGAGTCTGCAACCTGAGTTCATCAATGACATTCAATTGTTGTAGCCTCTCTTCTTGATATATTTTTTATGTATAAATCAAGTTGTGTTTCCATTCTCAATGTGTTATATTCAAATTTAATGGACAATAGGGATTTATTACCATAGACCAACTGAAAGGGGGTGAATCTAGTGGTATTATTCCATGTAGTATTGTAGGCCCAAGTGGCCTCAACAATCATTTCAACCAATCCTTCTTGTTGCTACTAACAACCTTAATCAATGTGCCTTTTAGTGCTTTATTGGTCACTTCCACTTGTCCATTTTCTTGAGGGTGATATGGGGTGGAATTTTTATGTATGATATGATGTTGCCTCATTATCCCCTCTATCAGGTTGGAAGTGAATTAAGTTCCTTGGTTGGTGACTAGTTCCATTGGGAAACCAAATTTGTAAAAAATGTTCTCCCTCAAGAATTCTGCCACTTTTTACTCTGTTGTTGGCTTGAATGCCTTCAATTTAGCTCACCTGGTTAGATAATTTGTGCATATAGAGATATACTTCTTATTTCTAGATGGGGGGTCACTGGGCCCAATGAAACCCATCCCCCACTTATCAAATGGCTCGAAAATCGCTTGGGGTTTTAGTGGAATCTCATCCCTTTGTGTAGGATTCCCCATCCTCTAGCACTCATCACACCGAGCAATGTACATCAACATCTTGGTGCAGGGTACGCCAATAGTAACATGCGTGAAAAATATTGAAGGTTGTCCTATTAGTAGCAAAATGCCCCCCATAGGGTCCATCAAAACATGCTAATAGGATATCAAAGACTTCAGTTTCCCTTACACATATCATTAATATTTTATTATGTCCCAATATGAAGAGGTTTCCCCCAATCCAGGAATAAGGGGCACTTTTTCTAATAATTTTTCTCTTTTCTTTGGAAGACAAATTAGGAGGAAACTAGATAGAAACTAAGAAGCTTGCTATATTAGCAAACTAAGGTGACAATAATGACATAGAGAAAATGTGCTCATCTAGGAGCTGACCATATACCATCTATTTTTTCTTGACAGATAGGGTTAGTCCAAACAACAAATTTGCAACAAAATTTTATTTCCATGGCTTGTCAATAATGGTTAGATCAGAGTGTTATAATAAAAATGACCATCTAATTATTCTAGCATTGAAATTAGGTTTATTCATCAAATATTTAATGGTTTCATGATCAATGTTCACAAAAATTTAATTCCATGTGATGTATTTTCTCAATTTATTCAAGGAATGTACCATAGATAAAAGCTCTTGTTCAGTGATTGTATAATTGAGTTCAGCCTTAGATAATTTTTTACTAATGAAATAAATAACATAATGAAACTTACTTTCAACCCGCCCAAAATCTACCCCTACTGATTTTTCAAATACATCTGTGTGAATGTGGAAGGGAAAGGACCAATTTGGGCCCCTAAGAATTGGTGTAATTGTAAACTTTTCCTTGAGCTGTTCAAATTCATTTTGATAATGGTCTGTCCAATAGAAATTTGATTCCTTTTTTAGTAAACCAAACAAAGGTGAAGCAATTTTACTGAAATATTTTATAGATATCATATAACATCTAGCTAGTCCTAGGAAGCTCCTAACATCATTTTGTTTTGTGGAATAGAAACCCTTATGATGATTGCAATATTATTAGTGTAAACCTGAATCCCTTCCTTAGAGAGGAATTGGCCTAAGATAATTCATGCATTCATAAAGAGAGATTCATTTCATTGCATCTTTTAAAACTTTTGCAGAATTTATAGAGGGCTTCTGGGAAAGCATCTCCATAATGTGTGAAGTCATCCATATAAATTTCAATTGTGTCATGCATAAGATAAAAAAAAATACTCAATACTGTAGTCTGCAAGGTGGGGGGCATTACACAATCAAAATGAAAGGAACCTATAGGAAAAGGTACCCCTTGGGAATGTGAAAGTATTCTTATCCTAGTCTTCAGGATTTATTTTGATTTGATTGTACCTGCTGAAACCATCCATAAATGAAAAATAAATTCTTTCCCTCAAGAGCATCCAAAACATGTTCAATAAATGGTAAAGGAAAGTGATATTTCTTGGTTGCCTTATTAATCTCTTTGTAATAAATGATAACTCTCCATTCCCATTATTTTTGGGTATGATGACTAAAGGTGACACCCACTCGTTGTTCGAAATAGGATAAATAAATCTTGCATCTAATAATTTCTTTAATTCCTCTTTCACAATATCCTTGAGTGCAAGGTTCGTTCTCCTTTGACGTTGGAGAACATGTTTATGGTCTTTTTTGATGTATATATGACATGTAAAGACTGAGGGATGGACTCCTTTAATTTATTTGTAATCCCAAGAAAAAACATCAAGGTCTTGCCTTAAAACAATGAGCAATTGTTCCTCTTGATCCGCTTAAAGCAAATGGATAGTGATTTTCAAAGTTGTAAAGGGTTGATTTCTACAATTTTTACATTATAATGATCAGAAATAGCAATGATTAATTCAGCCCATGGAATTTCTTCAGGCTGTCCTAAAGGTTCCTCTTTTAGTCAAAAAATTTGCATAGCAGTAGGATACTTGTTTTGCATAAAATTGTCAATTAGGTTATCCTCATCCAATTGCCTCCTACCAATAGTAGCTTCTAATGTACACATTGGGTAGGGTGATGATTTCTAGAGTTATTCTTCTTCTTTCTATTCTACCCACATAGTAAAATCATGCTCAACAAGAGGTTGAGTAGGGAGGTATAGTACAAGATGTTTTGTGAGTTTCCCATTTTTAATTTTCATGTTTCTAGATCTACAATTAATGTAGGCATCAACAATAGATAACCAAGTTCTTCCTAGGATAAGAGGATATCCATTGAACTTGGTCTTAGGCTAGAGTATAATGAAATCAGTTGGGTACTAATAGGAATCAATGGAAACCATAACATCCTCAATAACACCCTCAGGTGCTACTGTGGATTTGTTTGCAAGTTGCAGCACTATTGTGGTTTTCCTTAAGGCTCCTTGGAGGTTAATATTGAGCATGGTATCCCTTGTCATGATAATAATTATAACCCCAAAATCGATGAGGGTATTCGAGACTACAATATTGTTTTTTTGTACATCCACTACTAGGCAACAAGGATCCAGATACTTTGGGATGATGACCTTCCCAAGTATTAGATCAACCATTTTCCCAGTGACATTGATAGTGGGGGAATCCTTCCTCTTCCTTCTTGGCCTCATAATAAATTATTATATAATGAATTTTTTATACATGGGAACATCTTTGATGGCCCATAGGAGAGATATTTTGACACACAAATTTTTCAGTTCTCCCAAAAGTTCAACTTATTCTGGGTGTGTGGCTTAGGCTAGATCAACCTTTCAAGATACAGAGGTTTGTTGGATTTATGAGTTCTTTATTCCTTCTCTTCTTCAAGATATTCCACTGGAGATGATGGGTGAGAACTAGGAAGTACGTTCCCAAGTTTGAGGTTGATTTTTTGGATTTCTACAACACAGGTAGGATAAGAGGTATCTCCACTGTAGACTTGTTGGGTCTGCTTATTGTTCGGGTTCAAATTGGGTTGAGAAGGCATTGGAGTTTCTTATGTGGATTATTTTGAGGTATCTAAGGTCAAGTAAGAGGAGGCATTAAGTATTGTGGTTGGGTTTCCTGAGGCCTCCATCCTTGTGATGGATTACCCCATTGAGGAGGTTGGTGCTAGTATGACTGGAAAGGAGGAATGGCAGGTTGAGGAGGATAGGTCCAAGGAGAATGCATGGACCATGGTGAGTTTTTTGGTGAATACCAAGACTTAAAATGAGAATTATGACCTGTATTGAAATAAGGAGGATAGTGTATACCTTATTAATATGGCTAAGGTTTTTGTGGCCTCCTTTGGTTGACAAATCAAAGTTTCTCCATGGCTCCTTCTACTCCTTGAGACACTATTTTCAGACCTAGAAGGTATGTAAACTTTTCAGTTGAATGGTTTTCCTCACACAAAAATCATATTTATATTCCATTTAATGGGCACTCATTTCTAGGGTGCATCTAGGGAAAAATGTGGCTAGTGCCATTTCTGCCTCTTTTTTCTTCTTCTTAATATGCATTGTATCCATCTAGAGAGAAAAATTGTGTAATATTTCACTTTTAAAATCCTCCAACATACTTCCTATTTCATTCTTAAGGACTTACCAAATCATAGCTAGATCTACCTCTTTTCCTTGCAGCTTTAGAGTGATTTTTTAACACTATTTTGATGTCCTCATAATTGAGCTGGTAAATATCTCCATTGGATAACATGTTGAGGGTATCCATCAAATCTTCTTTGACCCCTCAGAGTAAAACTAGCTTCATTGATTCCATATCAAGGGTGTAGTTATCTCTCCTGTAGCTCAGCTACAATATTTCTTCAAAGTCTTCTAGGGATTCATTTGGCACTTGAGTCATTATGAATATTTATTATTTTGGTCCCTTGCCCTGCAATGGTCTTTGTACTCTGCGTTAATTTCTTGTTTCATCTGAGTCCATTTAGTAATGTTGCCTCCTTCCAAACTCATGAACTAGTGCAAGGCTACATCCTTGAGGGTAGAAGGAAACACTTTAAGTTTCTGCTCATCATATGTACAATCATATGTCTGATAGACTACAAAAAGTTCAAACACGAAGGTGTTAGGGTCCTCAAAAACCATTCCATGGAAGTGTGGAAGAGAAATGGGGATAACTTTATTCATTTTAGTTTCCCCATTTGTCTCTTTGTTAGGAAAGACTTTAGGCTACCTGTTAGGGTCCCGTGATTTGGCAGATTGGTAGACCAAATGACAGGGTAACATGGAACTAGTTTTTAGAGTCCTGGGACCTAGCCTTTCTGGACTCAGAGAGGGATCTCTCTATTGGGTGCAAAGGATGTGTTCTTTTTGCACTAGGGTTTTGATTTTAGGCTATTTGTTAAGTGTAGGGTTTGTTGATTGTTTTTTTTGGGTGAGATGGTCAAGTGGAATAGGTGGAGTGAGAGTCTGTCAAAGCCATTGGGCTATGGAGTCAAATGAATTCAAGGGAGTCTAAATGATGAAATAGAGTGTATTGCAGGGCCAATTTAGCAAGGTTAATGGATCCTTAAGGTGATGTATGAGGTGTAGTGAACATCAAATTTGTGGAAAACTAAGAGGTCTTAAACATATATAGTTAACAGTTACAACTCATGAGGTAGGGCCAACCATTAAGTTCAATGAACAATACTTAAACTGATAAACATCCAAGATAAAATTTCCAGTGAAACATAGAGAGCATAAGAGCTTCTAACTTTAGAAATTCACCTTCAGATTTTAGGAAAACATATAAGATAACATAAATAACTCAATTTATGAAGAGGGAAATCCTAAAAAACATATATCAAGCTATTGAGAACTCTGAAACAAGTTGGTAAGCATGGACAAAGGGCAAGATCGAATGAGACCTCTTTGACTTAACCTAGCAATCAATATTCCACAGAAAGGCTTGAAGATAGGGTTTTGAAAGCTTCAAATAAGCAGGGAATACCATGAATCATACTTGTAAACTAGCATACTAACCATACATGAAACAAGAACAAGTTTTGGTGGACCTAAGGAGCAATCAAGGATTCCTTAAGATGAACAAAAGAGGAAAACATCAAAGCTATATTAAATAGGAGGACTGAGGTGCCTCAAAGAGCATGTCTCAACCTATAATTTTCTGATTTATAGCAACCAAGAAGCATGAAACATAATGAGAACAAGAAAACATGAACAAGTTAAGAAGACATCACCATTCACCAAGCTAAGGAATCCTGCAAACAAGCTTCTCCATCATCAAGCCAAACAAGCAATTCATCCACTTCACAAAACCGATTTCTTCTCCAAACTCATAAAACCATGTATATTTCTCCTCAAGCTAATCAAATGCCAACAAAATACATAGGGGGCTCATGCTCTATTTATGGAGCAAAGGAGGACTGAAACCCTAAATGTGGTAGGAAAATGTCAAATATAACCATAAATGTCATTTATGGCCAAGAGACCATGCAAGGCCCAAGGCACATAATATCCTAAGAAATAAATGCCAAAATAACTATTTGCACCTAATTCTAGAGTAATTTGCCTCAAAAATATCAAAAATATCTATTTGCAATAAATGAGTGTGTTTTGTTGACTTTTGGTCCAAAACACACTAGACAGCCTCTGTGCGTAGCGCCACTTCAATAGAAAATAGGGTCTCTTGTGGCTGAGCTTTGGACCCCTTCCCAACAACGGATTTGGCTCCGTGACAGCTCGTTGGAAAGCCTGATGAGTCTAGTTTCTAGAAATTTTTTATTTTTCCCGAGTGGGTGCCATGTACCAATTAAAAAACCAATTTTCCCAACACTGCTCTATGCACAATGCCTGGTTTGAAAATGAGGCAGAAAGGTCAAATTTTTGATGTTTTTTGACCTTTTGCGGGGTCAAAAATGGTCCAACTGATATGAAATTTGGTGAGCAGACTACTGGTGATGTGAGGAATCCAAAAATGCAAAATTTGTGAGCTGAGGATGCACCAATTTTGTGCGTAGCGCCTAGGGTGTTGCGCACAGAGGGCTCAAAATTTCAAAAAAAAAAAAAATTGTTCAAATTGCTCCAAAATTTGTGGAGAGGTCCCTCAAGAGGTCTTGGACATCTGTTGATAAGCCTCAGCCAAAAATCCAACGATGTCATGTACTTTTTCCCTTTTTAGGTTTTATAGCTCCATGAGGGCCTCCTTCAGTTTGGGACAAGCAAGCATGTTTTTCCTCGCATAATGCTTGGTCATTTTATTTTGTAGATAAAGGCCTCTCTTTACCTCCTTGAAATTCTTATGCTCCTCTTTGTAATAGTGAATGACACATTGTGCCATCTCAAACTCTCTTTCCCACTCCCTAAGCTACGCATCTTTGTCCAAGAGAAGCAATCTAGTGGTCATCTCCTTGTCCTCATTGTCACTATCTAGATCAATGAATTGAGGCTCTTGAGAAGTCTTCTTGATCCTTTTTCTTCTCCTTACCTTTACCTGCTGCTCACTTTTGTCCATATTTTCCTTGACTTTGTCCTTCGGTTTGATAGCTGGAGGAGAGATGGCCCTTTTCCTTTTTGAGGTAGAAAACACATCTCTTTTCCTCTGTGGTATGTGCATGTGAGAGGAGTGATAGTGGTTTTGGAGGTGTTTCCACCATTGCCTTGATATTTGGTGATGTCACAAGCCTTTTCATCTTTTCCATGGCTTCCATGAGTCACTTCATTCCCCATTGGGTCACTACTTTTTTGACCTTCAACATCCCTATCATCTCTATTTTCCTCACTGTTTTCTATACTATCATTTTGGCCTTCAAACTGATCACTACCCTCCTCACTTGCCTCATTTTGGCTCTGTCCTTAACTAAGGTCATCTTCTTGGTCATTTCCTACACTGTCACTTTGAGTTTATTTGTCATTTAGAAGCTGATTAGTGTCATGACAGTCATGACACCTGTCATGACTGTCATGACTATTTCCTTGCTCATCACTGACTGTTTCATTTGTGCTATTGCCTTGGTCAATGCCTTCCTCTTCAAACTTTGTTTCAGCCTCATAATCTACATGTTCTTGGTCTTTTGTTTCCTCATCATCATCTTCTGTTTCTTCAAGATCACTGTCTTCATTTATTTCAGCACTGCTTGCACTATCATTGTGCTCACTGTCATGCTCATGTACCTTATTTTCTTGGCTGTTATGTGAACTCTCTTGCTGACTATCATCTTCATAATTTTCTTCATTGTCCTTTGTGTCTTCATCTTGTTCATCAGCAGTCCCCTTTTCTTCACTTGGGTGTGATTCCTTTGTATTATCACTATCACTGTCTTGCTCCAAGTGGCCGCTGTCTTTTCCTTCATGGCTGTCATGTTCATCTTCCTCTTCCTTGTCATCATCATCTTGCTCCTCTTCATTAAATTATGTTTCTGCCCTACTGTCTTCATCATTTCCATCATCATATTCTTGTTCCTTAGAGCTGCTGTCATCATCTTCTTCTTTATTAAGCTCTGTACTTGCCCCACTATTTCCCTCACTCTCACTGTCATCTATTTGTGCTTTATTGCTACTGCCACCTGCTTTTTCATCATCACCACTGTCATCATCTTCACTTGATGCATCAGGAGAAGAGGAAAGAGGTAGGTTTCCTTGTTGAGAAGGCATAGGTGGAGGTGATGGAGGATTTGAGGTAAGTGAGTGGGAAGTGGAGGGGAAATTTTGCTGAATGAAGGCTTGGGGATTTGAAAATACATCATGTGAGATGAAAAATTACCAAGGAATTCCCTGCTGCTCCAAATGGTGTAAAAAAATCATCTTAATCAAGGAAAGGTGAAAAAGGCTCTGCATTTGGTGGGAAAAACTTATTTTCTTGACCACTGAAGCCATTTTGTCAATGCTCCGGTAGAGATAGTAAGGTAGGTTTAGAAATTTAACCCTGGTGAAGTGCATTGGTAGCCTTATGAACCCTGGAGTGCCTCCCCTCACAAGTGAAGTACTTGATAATCTGCCTCATCAGTAAGGCATATCTCTGTAGCAGGTGGGAGAAGGGGAAAATAGCCTTGCAACCTTGTTGATAGCTAGGTTTGAGGAAGGGCTCACTGTAGTTCAAGTCCAATTTCTTCTGTTTAAACCATCTCTCACCAATATCTGGCATTCTTGTGGCTTTAACAATGGATTCAGATGAGAGTTCAAAATTTACTCCTGCTAGGTTGACTTGGTGGTTTTGTAGGCTGAGAATGAACAACCTAGTCAATTCTGAGTGGCTTTGGACCTTTTTAACCCTCTCACAAAACTGATAGCATCCAACATCTTGAAAACATGCAAGGATCATGGGAGAAGAGGTGATTTGAATGGTATCTAAAGGCTCAAACCTATTAACCATTCCTCCCTTGTGTTTTGGCTTGATAGGCCTATGGCCTTCATCACTGCTGGTATTGATTTCTTCCTCAGACATGGTGACTTATTATATCCTTGAAAAAAGTGGTTTGTTGCTTGATGGGAGCTTTTAGGTGTAGGGAGGGAAAATGAGTGATGTGAGGACAATTTTTGGCAAATGAGGGCGGGATGAAGTAATAAAGGAGTGCTTCAGAGTTTAGAAGTAGGTTTGTTTGCACTGAGTGTCTTTACCCCTATGAAAACTCTCAAATTTTCAAACCCTGCCCTAGAAGGTCAATAATTTGATTTTCATGCAGATTAGGGTTCGGTCACATAGGTATATGAATTTAGCTTTTGATTATGAATGAAAAATATTACTTGGAGATCAAGGAAAAAGGGACCACCAACCTTGTTTAGTTATGTGCAGGAGTCGGGAGAAAAACCAGAAGAGAAAAAGAGCAATTTGAGCAACTTTTTGACAAATTTCAGCCAAAACCCTTTGTGCGTAGCGCCAGGTCGGGTTAGGCCGGAAAATGGGTCTGTCGAGCCCCATCGGAGTGCAGTACCGGTGTGAAGTGGTGGGCAGTCAGGACGATCTGAGCTTGTGCGCAGCGACTTCACAAGTGCGTAGAGCCACCCTCCCGGTGTGCAACGCAGTGTAAATTAACACTGCGGTTACCCCCTCTGTGCGTAGCACTGACGGCTAGGTGCGTAGCGCCTGGAAATTTCGACCAAATTTGCACAGAAACCTTAGAAATTGCTCCAACGGATTTTTTCTTCTTTGCAAAGATGAATATGAAGTGGGAGAGAGGGAAAGGAGACTTTATACTCCTTTTTAAAAGTATTTCATGACCAAAACCCACTTTGTAAGGTTTTATTTCTCTTCTTACTTTTTACTGTCTTTTGGGTCTGTTTGTCGTGTAGGTGGCAGAGTTAAAAATATGGCCCTTTTTTCCTTGCCGAAGCATTCTGATGTCACCCCTCAGACTGAAAAAATTCTTGAAGAAGCTAAAACTGTGCCTCTTATCTATATTTGGAAAAATGAACCCCTTTCATGATTTTTAACACTTATACACAACAAACTTGTGATTATTTTGACATGTTTTCTTTTGACTGACATTCTGTCATGTTTTCTCTGTGAAGCAGTGAGAAAAACCTCCCGGTGGGAAAAACCCTAGTAGTAAGCATCAACAACAGTTTGGTCTTTAGACATGCCATCATCATTTGAAACATTTAGGTTGCTTAGACCTTATCAATATTCCTGTAGGGAAACATTTTTGATAGTCCTGCAGAAGTGTCATTCATGTTTAGCTATCTTTTGCAGAATATGCTTCTGATAAGGAGACCTTTGTTGGGGTTTTACTGCTCTGCTTTAAACCAGTGGTATATTTGTTTCTTAGACCACTTTGACAATGGTGTATCTCTGGTTGGGAAGGTGAGAAAATTAAACTATTTTTGTGTCTTTCCATATGCCACTTCTGTTCTTGCAGGTGCCTACACAGATTTTTTCCTTTGATCACTATCTTTTTGGAGTTTAACACCTCATTTTATCAACAATGAACCTATTCTTGTCATAATTACTTGCTTGGGAAATAAGTTACCTCATGCTTGTCTCCTTTGAACATTTTAAAATGCCTCTGACTGTCCTTTTGAGAAGTCAAAACCTTGCATTGATATGTCTAGCCCTTTTTATCCCTGTGGTGAAGTGGGATGCAATGCTTCTTGTCTGCCTCCTTTGATCTTTTTAAGACCTCTGATTTTACCTTTTGAAACCTCATGCTTTTGTACTAATACTCTTTTCCTTTTTGTACCTTTGGTGAGGTGGAATCAATGCCTCTTTTCCAAACCCTAGAGGGCAGTTTGAAACCCTTTGAAACCATCTGCTATTATGAAGGAGGCTCTATCATCACCATTTGACCAATTTATCAATTATTTCAAACTCCTAGGTTTTAGGGCTGCTTAGAAAAAATTAAATAGTGTTGTCTTCTAAGTTCTCTGAAACTTATCAAAATTCATTTATCATTCCTAAAAGTCTTCAATGTGCACTTGATGGAGTTGAGGTGACCTTTTCTCTTGTAGGCCTAGTATTGATTCCTTGTTTGGTCAAAGCTGTCACAAACCCTGATTCTTTTCAAACATATACCTGCTGCTTTTCTTCTTTGCTGTGAATGGTCTTATTATGATGATTTTCTCATTACCTTACCTTTTTCCATGTTGATGGCCATTTGTTCGACCTTTTGCAAAAATGTGAGCAAGGGGCAGCTGTCCCCCTGCAAGATTTGTGCTCTAGGCCAAAAAGCCTTCCTTGAATGACCTTTTTTATTAGTTTGGACAAGATCACCTGTATTTTTATTCTTTGAATGTAGTTTCTTCATACAGGAAAACAACTTTTGTAGGGCACCAAATCCACCCTATGACTTTGTGAAACCCTAGGTGACCTAGTGGAAGCTTTCTTAGACTTGGCTTTTGGACTAAGACCTAGAATTTGGGATCATCAAGTGTAAGATAGATTTTATGATAAAATAATGTATTGAAGATCCAAAATACAATGTACTTGATTTATCTAAAGAGTCTACAGAGATAGTTTGAGACCATCAGTGTTTGGGAGTATTTTGGGAGACACAACAAAGCTATTTGATTGGTGAGCTTAGGTAGCAGTGGGGGGTTTTTAGGAAAAACAAAACAGAGTATTTGGGCCAAAGGTGAATACATATAGACAGAAAGAGTGACATAAGCCTCTAATGGGGTTTCTGGGACTTGTAAGCAAAGCCAAACATTATGGAATGATGAAATAGTGAAAAATTATCTTGAGGATAATGAAGGCAGTGAGATTTCTAGAACTCACAATGTTTATGAACCTTATTTCTAGAAATCTTGGGATAATCATTTAGTCATCAAAAAAGGAAAAAATTACTAATGACTAACAGTGGCTCCACTTGGGGAGGGCATCTCCTTTTCAGGAGGTGTCCATAACTTCAGATCTCTGGCTTTATGGAAAGTAGTGCCTCATCCATTGGGAAGATTTTTACCTCTTTTCATTTGTTGATGTTTGCTTGAAGCTATGATCTCAATAATCTGAAAGACATGATTAGCTCAACTTCATCACTAGCTACCCAACCTACTTGCCTATCATTTTTTCTTCTTTAGGTGCATTTAGACTAGCAACCTTAACATCTTTTTGTTTTTGAAAGAAAAACAAACTATCTACTTCTACACTTATTTCTTCCAGGAGTTCAAATTAGGCTAATGAACTCCTTTTATTCTCTACCTGGACTACTCAACTGTCAAGATTTAGCTATTTGACAGGATTCATTCCCTAAGCTATAAACATGAAATTGAAAACATGGATAAATCAGGATTAGACAATTTGACTTACCATGGGTTTGTGGCATCAAAACAAGCTGCACACAAATGTTATTTTGTACAAAATAAGACTAGAAAAATTAGGGATAGGATACATAGTTTGCTACTCATCCCTATTTTTGTCTTTGGTTCTATTTTAAGCATGTGGAACCAATATCTTTCTTCCTAATCTATCTTTTGACAAGTCAATCTTGAAAAATTTGACAAACTATCTTTCACTAACTTATCAACAGTAAATTTAAAACATGTTTCAGCCATGATTAGGCTAGATTATTGAAACAAGACTTCTTTATGCACTAGCAGTGGTATTTAGGTTTACACACTTTCAGTAGTTTTATTTTTTTGGGTATGGGGCTTTACCTCTTTTCAAATCTGCCCTCTTTTCTATTTTTTCATTTTTTTGTGTTTTTCTCTTAATATCTTTTCATCAAAAAATAGTGGTATGTAAAATGAACGAGAAATTCCAACTAAGAATTAGGACTCTTGACAGAAATAGTACTTGAGCATCCTTCCATTTACAGGACCTCCAAAAAGTTCTTCTCCATTAAGCCCTTGTAAAAATAAAGCATTATGACCTCTAACAGACTGAATAAGGTAAGGGCATTTCCACAAATTCTCAAATTTACCATGTTTACCTTTGTCTTCCCTCATAGAATCCCACTTTAGTACAGTGTCTCCAATGTGGAAATTCTTAGCTTTGGTTCTTCTGTCAAATATTTTCTTTATGCTTTCCTGCATTGCCTGAGTTTTTTTATAAACTTCTTCCCTTGTCTTTCTGCAAATGAATGGTTTGGTTCAGCCTTCTCTGCATGTCATTTTCTTCTGATTGCACTTCTTGGAGAAGTCTTACCACCAGAACTCCCAAGGATGTTGGAAAACTGGCATCCATGCCATACACTAGTTGGTAGGGAGACATACCAATTGATTTCTTGGTGGTTAGTCTAGTAGCCCATAGTGCATGTATAAGCTTGCCATGCCATGCCTTTTGATTTTGTTCTAGGAGCTTCTTGATGATATTGACCAAGCTTTTTTTAGAGGATTCAACTAACCCATTACCCTGAGGGTAATAAGCTATGGAATGTCCTAGTGTGATGTGATATTTATGACAAAATTCAATCATCTTTTTGGATGAAAAGGCAGCAGCATTATCTGTGATGATCTTCCTAGGGCAACCAACTCTAGATAGGATGTTTGTCTCAAGAAATTTGATAATGACTGAATCGGTGGCATTTCTAGAGGGGATGGCTTCTATCACTTGGTAAAGTAATTAGTGGTGGTGAGGATCCACTTATGTTGTGTAGACGAGGTGGGGTGAATTTCTCCAATGAATTCTAAACCCCATTGTTGAAAAGGAGCTTCAACAATAATGGGATGTAAAGGTAAAGGTAAGAGTTTTCTCTTACCATCAAAAATTTGGCATTTATGGCAAGTCATGACTAGTTTGTGGGTATCAAGGAAAAGGGTGGGCCAATAGTAACCATCTCTAAGGATTTTTTTGGCTGTGGTTTTCCAGTAAATATGGCCTCCACACTCTCCTTCATGCAATTCATGCATGATCTTACCTGCACCATCCTCAAGCAGACATTTAAGTAGTATACCAACAGGATTCTTCCAATATAATATCCCATCTAAGATGCAGAACTTCAAAGCTTTTTGTTTTAAGAATCTAGCCTTTGTATTTGATAATGTAGGGGGAGCATTAAGATAGAAAAGCACATAAAGAATATTAGCATACCAAGATGAATTCAGAAATGCTTCTTCAACATGGGGATTAGTGCATTCTTCTTGTTCTTCTAAAACATCAACCATGTTCATATCTAAAGCTTTGAAATTTGACTCAGCCATAATTTTTGCAAGTCCTTGTCCTTTAACCAATATTGTGGGCCTAATTTGTAAGTCATATTCTAATATAATGGCAATCCACTTTCCTCTCTTACCATCAGGGTCCTGATTTAAAATTTCCTTGAAAAATGAGTGTGGAATAAAAGCAATGACATGAGAATGTAAGATATAAACTCTAAAGTCTTTCAATGCTTTGATCAAGGCAAAGGCTTGTTTCTCCATGATGTTGTATTTTAAAGGAGCATCTCTAAGGGCTTTGCTGAATAATGCTATGGATTGTTCTTGTCTCGTCATATTCTTTTGTAGTAATACTACAACAATGGTATGTTCAGAGGCAAATGAGAAAATGTAGAAGTCTTTGGTAAAATCGGGATTGATTAGAACTGGTGTTTGAGTGAGGGAAAATTTGACCTGATCAAAGGATTGTTTGGATTCTAAGGTCCATTTAACCCCTATCTCCTTTTTAAGCATGTTTGTAATATTCCTCAAAAGTTCAACAAGATTGAGGATGAATTTCCTTCGAAATTTTATCTTCCCAATGAAATACTGTAGTTCTTTAATGTTTCTAGGATGGATGATTTGTAATATGCCCTAAATCCTTTTGGGGTATATTTTTATTCCTTCTTCTGAGATGATGTGACCTAGGAGTTTTCCTTCCTGGAGACCAAACGATGTTTTCTTAGGATTCAAGGAAAGGCCATATTTTCTACATTTTTCAAAAACTTTCCTTAAGTGTTCCTCATCAGTATTAGAGCAAACAATGATGTCATAAAGTTAAATGACTATGAAGTAGCCTATCTTTGGATAAAAATATATCCATGTCCCTTTGGAAAGTGGCCCCTGCATTCATCAATCCGAATGGCATTTTAACATACATGAATGTACCCCAAGGGGTAGTGAAGGAAGTTTTGTGCTGATCACTCGGGAACACTAATACTTGGTAGTGGCTGGAAAAACCATCAAGTAGGGAGATCCTCTTAGAGCCAACCACCTTTTGAAGAATGTGATACATCTTAGGCAAGGGGTAGTTATCTTTTAAGGAGGATCTATTCAGATTTCAAAAGTCAACGCAAAGCATAATCTCCCTGGTCTTCTTCCTAACTGATACAAGGTTTGAAACCCACTCTGAGTATCGAAAGGAAACTATGATCCCAGCATCATATATCTTTCTGATTTCCTTCTCAACTAAAGGTAATAGAACAGGGTTGATTCTTCTCAATTTTTGTTTGGAAGGTTTCTGATTTTCTTTAAGAGGAATTTTATGTTGAATAATGATTGTGTCATATGATTTTAAATCCTCATACCCCCATGCATAAACATCTCTAAATTCTCAGAAAAGTTCAATATATATTTTTTTTATGTGAGGAGGAAGAGTTCTGGAGAGTTTGATCATTTTGGGTTCTTTTAGGCAGCCAATGTTGCACTCCTCTATATCATTTTATGTGGATTCCATTTTTGGTTTCTTAGCTACATCATTAAATTCAAAAATTTCTTCTAATGGAGCCAGTCCTCTTGGTAAGGTATCATCATTGCACTCTAAAACCTCACAGTCCCTTTGGTCTGGATCCTCAAACACTTCTGCCTCATAAGGATGTGTAAGCAGGTTTATATCAGCAAAATGTGGTTTTTATGTTTCTAAGGTCTTTTCTTTTGTAGAAACATCTTCCTTAGGCCCTAAACTTGGTTTTGTCAATGTAAATTCATTCCTAGATTGCAAAAAATCATCAATTTGTTCATCACCCTCAAACACTTGCCAATATTCAATGTTATCGGGCACTGTAGGCCGATGTTTGAATTTAACAGTGTATTGTTCACTTGCAAGTGGTATTTGACAGTTGCTAGCAGCAAAGGCAAGCTCATTTGCAAGACTATTTTGGGCTCTAGGAATGTAAGATAGCTCATATTTCTCAAAGGTTTTGAGAAGATCTAAGGCTGCATTTATGTACTCTCTCAGTCTTGGATTCTTGGCTGAATATTCACCTCTAATTTTTTTAATGATTAGTTCAGAATCTCCTTGAGCAGATATTTTCTTAGCTCCTAAGTCTTTAAGTGGGTGTAAGCCAAGGAGGAGAGCCTCATACTCTGCAATGTTATTAGTGCACTGCAAGTCTAGTTTGTAAGAATGACCTTCATTAGTGTTATGTATCCATATACCAGCCCCTGATCTAGCCTTGCTACAAGAACCATCAAAGGTAATGTTCCATAGTGTTTCTATTTGATGTTCACCACTTTGTTGTTGTTTGGGGCTGGTAGAGTTTGGGATGACATCTTCTTCAGTTGAGGATATACTTGGTTGTTCTGGTAACACTAGATATTTGTAATTTTCAATTACTTGTTCCCCAATGTCATTTTCATTATACAATATGAATGAATCTAATTCCAAATGAATGGAATAGACTGGGGTGTTGTTTGGCCCATCTAAGTTACTCACCATATATTTTATGTGTGATTTTCGGTAAATTTTTCTCCTCTGGTTGAAAACATGGATAGTGGCATATGACATGTCTAGTTGAAGGTTTCCCTGAAGTTTGGCTCCCCAAGATCTGGATAAAAGCATGCCATAATTAGGGGGAATGTCTACCACCACTATGTCCATGACAAGGCCTTTAGCAGGAATTTGTGCCAAATTGATACAAATAATTTTTATTAGGCCCAAACACTTAACCCTACTTGAATCGAATGAGTACAAGTCTTTGTAAGGTTTAGTTATTTCTAGGTGTAATATTTCCTTCACAACTTTAGGCATGAGGTTGTGAGAGGCTTCGGAGTCTAGCATAGTATCGTGTAATATTTTATCATGTATTTTTAGAATAATATAGAAAGGAGGGACAACTCCTTCTTGATACTTTCGTTCGACCTTAGGTCTGAATAACAATTCAGGACCATCATCAGTTAAATTTAACGTGTCAGCAACATTTCCTAAGTTCAAGACTTTCAGCACTTGGGATTTATACACTCCTTGGGTTACTAGTTCAGTCAGAGGCATAGTTATCTTAATTTTAGCAATCTCACCCTCCAAGCTGAAAGGGATTTGGGTTTTAAACATATTTGCATCAGATTTGTTAGCCACTGCCTTCTCCACGAGTTTGGTTTGTTTATTTTGATCAGGTGTTTTAGATTAAAAAAAAAATTTAGGTCCAATAGTAGAGGTACTAGGGAAGCTTGTGTCACTGCTTTGCTGGCTGATTTTTTCTTTGCTTAGATCAATTTTCTTAGCTATGGTATTTACATTGTTTGGTGTTCCCTTATGATTGTTTTCTGGAGATTTCCTAGCAGTAGTATCATTTTGGTGCTTCTTAGAGGCTTCTAAGTTTCTTTTGCTCCTGAGGTCATACTGCCTATGGACTTCCATAATGGCATTTTCCAGTCCTAATTGGTAATCTTCAGAGTCTTCAAAATCTGTTTGAGTTTGATTAAAGGCAAAAAGACCTTGTTCTTCTTCTTTGAGAAAAACTTCAGTTTCATTATCGGAGCTTATTATATTTACATTGTTCTCTTCAGTTTCTTCAACCTCTATTCCTCCTCCACTTACATAATTATCTTGAAAAGGTGGTGTAATGTTTTGATCGTTGTCTTTTGGCTAGTTTTGGGGAGGATCTCTTTTGAAGTTTTGAGCTCTATTTATGTTCTAGGAATTAGCTTGGTTTTCCCTAGGAGGTGTCCTTTCATTTAAGTTTATATTTTCAATCATTCTCTCCATAGTTCTCATCAGGTTGTCCATTTTATAATCATATGAGGAGGTTGAGGGCATGGTTTCATCCTTATAGGTTACTCTCTTCTCTGATTTCTGTTGGTGTCCCGTGGTTTGATAGTTTGGCAAATCAAAAGACAAGGCAACATCAGAACCAATATTTAGAGTTCCAGGATCTAGTCCTCTTGTTCTCAGAGAGGGATCTATCAAATGTTTGTTCGCAAAGGTTTAGATTGTGTGCTTTGAGTATTGGTTTTAGACTAGTTATTAAGTGCAAGTGTTTGTTTGTTTGTTTGGTTGAATTGATATAGCAGAAACATGAAAGGTATAGGAAAGATATATAAAATGGAGAAAAATTTGGTTCATTAGGCAATGGAGTCAACAAGAGGTCATGAAAAACTCATCAATGGATATGGAAGATCAGAGGGAAAATCTAACTTGGTCGCAAGATCCTTTGGTTTTGGAATGAGATGGACATCAATGATTTGGAAAGAGAAGTTTAGTTCTCAAACAAAGGGAATTTGAAAGCACAACTTGAAAAATAAAGAGCTATTTGGTAGACAGGGCTAACCATAAATTCTACAAATCACAGCTTTAAGCAAATAATGATTTCAAAACAACTTTTAAAATGAAATATAAGATTCGGGGAACACCCTATTTCCTCAAAGATTTTATTTCAAATGACTTAGAAAAAATAAAAGATTCACTGATAATTGCAGTCATGGAAGAGGGAACACCTAACACATTTATGATCACAACTATAAAAGACCTTTAAGACAATTGTTTAAGCGAGGACAAAGGGCAAGATCAGAACAGACCTCCTTGACTTATTGTAAACATAAATACTTCAAAGGGAGACTTCAATAACAGTCTTTAAGTGGCAACATATAAGCAGGGAGAACCATAAATCATGTTGAAACCAACTGTTGGAACTATTAAGGAAATAAACAAGCATGAGGACTAAAGAGAGAGATTAAAGACTCTAAAATACCTCAGTAGAAGAAAACATGAAATAGTGAAGGATGAACAGGTCTAAGGTGCTTCCAGGAGTCATTTCTTAGCCTAAAAATTTCAACCTACTGTAGTAAGAAATCATGGAACAGAATGAAAACAGGGGAAAAACATTAAACAGTTCAGAATACTTCACCAACAGCCAAGCTCATGGATCCAATGATAGAGCCTTCACAGTAACAAGCATGCAACAACATCATCAGGACATCCAAGACTTCAATTTCTTCTTCAACTTCAACAGACTATGTATTATTTCAAAAAGTTTCAATATTACAACTAGTGATCAACCAACAACCAACCCCTCACTCATCTTCTGCAGAAGTATATATAGAAGAAAGAGGAGGTGAGGTCTGATAAAATATCTCTAGTTCCAATTAATACAGGTTTAATGGCTTCTTGGCCTTTGGGGGACTCAATGAAGAAACTTACAATACGTGTCTTCTGTATTAAATGATTTACATAAAGTTTTAAGCTCGATGGGAGCTTTTGTTGACCTTGGAGGTTCTGTGTGATGTCGGGGTTACTCCATAGATATTGTTTGCATTAATTTTCCCTGCAGAAGTAACTCTCTAGCTGCGTTGAGGCGAATATCTTCATTTGATCAATAACTTCGGCCTTTGATTGAATACTTTGAGGCACAGGTGGCATCGTGGTAGCTAGAGGGATCAATTTGCCTCAGCTGTGGCGGTGGAGGCTTTCTTGTTGATAAAACACTTAAGATTTTCTCAAAAATGTGTTTTTAATCGGGGATTAGGCTTTTGATAATCAATGGTTGGCATTAATCCTTATAAAACTGTTTAAATATTCCATGCTGGTGCATTTCTGTCTTTGACCCTGATACTCTTTGATTTGTGATTGACTTGTTGTGTTCGTTGGTGTGCAGTGCTACGCAGAGGTGAGAAGGCATCAATGCCTCATGAATTATTAATAAAATGTGGATTTAAAAAACCCCTATGAATGATTTCCTCTAGTGAATTGAAGGCAGGAAGATCGTCACCCTCTGCCTTTAAATTTTCTTTAGACACAGCGAAAAAAACCATTAACCCTGCAAAATATGAAAAAATTATAAAATCCATGCATATATAGGTTTATTGCTTCAGAAGGCATGTGGAAGGAGTAGGACCTTTGGATGGCATCATCCAACGATCGAGATTGATCAAGGGAAAACAAAAGGAAGATGGAATAAAATTTTAAATCAGAGCCGTCGATCGCACAGAGATTGATGGTCGGGAGCGCAGGTGGAAATTCAAAACGGAGAAAACAGGTGATCAATTTTGGGCCATCGATCTGCAGATCAGATCGATGGCGGAGATTGATTGAAAACTGCATCGTAGCCCGGTTAACCGTCGGTCATCTTTGGTGAGTGATAATCGTTGGATGGCCCGCCCTAGATCAGATGGTGTACAGCGATATCACGCCGAGTTTGCTGCTGAACTTTAATGCGTGATGGGGGGTAGTTTTCAAATAGTGCACGGGACACGCGTCGGCCAATGTATGGAATCGCTGCTGATCAAGAAAAAACCACCCTTTCCCCAAAGGCGGTGCGATGAATACCGCGCGGTTTTTGAAATCAGTGAGTGGATAGCGGGGACCACCGGGCTGATGGAATCCGCACCATCGATCTGCAGATCAGATCGACGATGGAGATTGATTTGAATTTCGTACCAGCGGTAATTTACAAATATAATAAAAAAGTTAAAATAACATAAGACCAAAGGTTTTACACTTCGGGCAGATATATTTAAAATTCAAAAAATGGCTTGGCGCCCGATTGTGGGGCCACAGGTTATATGGAAAGCCATATGACCGGGGGGATTGAAGAAGGTGGCTAAATAGAAAATTGGGCAATGCGATAAGCGCCCAGAGGATCAACACTTGGTTCTGGCACCAAGACGTATATAAGGGCGGGTTAAAGACTTAGCCCAAGGGGGATTAAGTCATAAAAATTGTATTTTTATGGATTTTTAATGGTTTTCAAAGGTTTTGGAGGTTTTTGATAAGGCCAAGAAAGGGTCTTAAGCTTTATCAAAGGGTTTTGATGAAGGGGAAAGGGAAAAAGACATGGAAATGAGGGATTTTCATGGGAAATGGAGGGAAAAGATGAGGCCAGTTTTGGAAGGAGGGGGAAAAGGAAAAAGGTGCTTACAGTAGCGTTATTTCTTGGGAATCAGCAGGATTTTAAGATGGGCACATCAGTGATGATTTAAGACAGAGGCATGAGGCCTTTTGAGAGTCTTCAAGAGCCAACATTTTTTAGCAGTAAAATATGTTCCTTGGAGACTCCAGAAATGATTTAGCCACCTTTGGTATAACAAATTTTATAGGTGGCTAACAGTGGCTCCACTTGGGGATGGTGCCTTCTTGAAGGTATCAAGAACTTCAGATTTGCCTGCTCTGGGAGGCTGATCAGTTGCCTCATCCATTGGGCTGCCTTTCTTTCTGTTGATGATCTTCTTTTGCTCTGAAACATATTAGAATTCATGGATTAACAATGAAACTTCATTAATACAAATTTTCTACCTACCCAATCCTACTGATCTAACATTTTTTCTTCTTTAGAGTGCAATTGGATTGGAAAATTCTTTTACAACATTTTATTCTTTTGAAAGCAGGGAATCTAAAATATTTCTACTCCCTATTTCTCCATGGACTCAGATTAAATGGTTGAGCCCATATAATTCTCTATATAATCTATTATCTGTTGGGATTAAACTGTCCAACAGATTTTATTCTCTAATTTCTACAACAAAAAATTTAAAGAACATTTAAGTCAGGATTGAACAATCTAACTTGATGCTGGTCCATGGCATAAAAACAAGCTGCACATAGACATTTATTTTGCAGAAAATTTAAAACAGAAATGGAAGGTTTGAGATCTGATATTTCAAGGCATTTCCTTCCTATTCTCACAACTTTGTCTTAAATTTTGTTGGAGTTGTCTTTCCTTTGCTAACTAGTTCAGATTTTGATCTGATTAGAACCAGATTTCTTACATCCTTTGACTCAATATTTGAAACAGATTTGATTCATTCTCTTTGGAAACTTAGGTCCAAGTTTTGAGCATGTTTGAACCTTTAATTTCTATCCTAAACTATCTACTGATAAACCAAGATTAAACAGTTTGGAAAATCGAATTCACTATCCTATCAGTAGAAAATTTAAAGCTAATTTAGTCAAGATTAGGTTGTATGACTAATTAGAAGTGTGTTTTTTCAGGAGTGGCATTTAAGCTTGCACACTTTCACATTTGTTTCTCTTTTTTGGTATGGGGCTATACCTTTCTTGTTTTCACAGTTTTCCCTCTTTTCTTTCTTTTCTTTGTTTTTGTATTTTTTATTTTTCTAACTTTGAATGCAATGTTTAGACTATGATATTTATAATGACAAAATAAAATTCTTTAAACTCAAGATTCTTGGAAGAAGTAATGCTTGATCATCTTGCCATTGACAAGACCTCCATATAAGTCTTCTCCATTCAATTCTTTCAGGAAAAATGCATTGTGACCCCTCTCAGCATGAATAACATAGGGCCCTTTCCACAAGTTCTCAAACTTGCCATGTTTTCCCTTCTCTTCTCTTCTTGAATTCCATTTAAGAACAACATTTCCAATTTGGAAATTGTTTGCCTTAGTCCTCTTATCAAATAGATTCTTCATATTTTCTTGGACTAGCTGTGTTCTTCCATAAACTTCTTCTCTGGTTTGCTACAAATGGATGGTTTGATTGATTCTCCTCTGCATATCATTCTCTTCAATCTGCACTTCTTAAAGGAGTTTCATGATTGGAACTCCTAAGGAGGTGGGAAAAACTGCGTCCATACCATAGACTAGCTGATAGGGGGACATGTTTATTGATTTTTTTGTAGTTAGCCTATCAGCCCATAAGGCACGAACCAGTTTACTGTGCCATGATTTCTGATTTTGTTCCAATAGCTTTTTAATGATATTGATGAGGCTCTTGTTGGAAGATTCAACTAATCCATTTCCTTGGGGGTAGTAAGCAGTGGAATGGCCCAAGGTTATGTGGTATTTGTAACAGAAATCAACCATTTTTTTAGACTTAAAAGCAACAGCATTGTCTGTTATGATTTTTCTGGGACAACCAAATCTGGATAGGATATTTGTTTCAAGAAACTTGATAATGACAGAGTCATTAGCATTTCTGGAGGGTATAGCTTCTATCCACTTGGTAAATAAGTCAGTGGCCGTGAGGATCCACTTATGTTGAGCTGAGGAGGATGGATGGATTTCCCCAATGAAGTCCAGCCCCCATTGTTGAAAAGGCGCCTCAACTCTGATAGGATGTAAGGGTAAGGGGAGAAGTTTTCTTTTGCCATCAAAGATTTGACATTTATGGCAAGACATGACCAACTTCTGAGTGTCTGGGAAAAGTGTAGGCCAAGAGTAACCAGATCTGAGAATTTTGTTTGCTGTGGCCTTCCAGTAGAGGTGTCCTCCACATTCCCCATCATGCAACTCATGCATGATTTTTCCTGCATCATCTTCAAGTAAACATTTAAGAAAAATTCCAACAACATTTTTCCAATATAATACCCCCTCTAAAATACAAAAACTCAAAGCTTTTTGTTTCAAAAATCTAGCTTTAGTTTTGGAAAAGGAAGGAGGGGAGTTTAAATATAAAATCACATAAATAATGTCAGCATACCAAGGAGAATTTAGAAATTTTTCTTCAATAAAAGGAGCAGTAGATTCTTCTATTTCTTCCAAAACATCTACCATATTCATGTCTAGTGCTTGAAAGTTAGACTCAGCCATAAGTTTTGCTAATCCCTACCCTTTAACTAGTTTGGTAGGCCCGATTTCTAAGTCATATTCAAGAATAGTTGCAATCCATTTTCGCCTTTTACCATCAGGGTCTTGACTTAGAATTTCCTTGACAACAGTATGTGGAACAAAAGCAATTATGTGAGAATGTAAAATATAGACCCTAAAGTCTTTTAATGCTTTCACCAATGCTAAGGCTTGCTTCTCCATGATGTTATATTTGAGAGGAGCATCTCTTAAGGCCCTACTAAAAAAGGATATTGGTTTTTCTTGCCCCAAATCATTCTTTTGAAGTAATACTACAGCTATTGTATGTTTAGATGCAAAAGAAAAGATATAAAAGTATTTGGTAAAATCTGGACTAATCAGGACTGGTGTTTGAGTAAGAGCTTGTTTGACCAGTTCGAATGATTGTTTAGCTGTTAAAGTCCATTTTACACCGACATCTTTCTTAAGTATGTTTCTAATGTTTTTCAATAGTTCAGCAAGATTAGGGATAAACCTCCTTAGGAAATTAATCTTTCCGATGAAATATTGTAACTCTTTGAGGCTTCTTGGATGGCTGATCTGTAATATGCCATCTATCCTTGTAGGGTCTATTTTGATTCCCTCTTTTGAAATTATATAGCCAAGAAGTTTACCTTCTTGGAGACTGTTAGTGTCAGTCTTTGTAGCCTTCTTCCAGTGATCAAACATGTTCTTACAAGGTGATTTAAGGTTTCAAGGTCAAATTTTGTCATTTCAGTGAGTCTTCAAGCAAAATTTGGTCACTAAGTATTAGGTCTAGGGTTTGCTTTCACTCCTTTCAGATTTGTCCAAATGTTGGTCCATGTCACCATTCAGCTGATTTTACCATCATTCAGAGGATTTTCATCATCATTTCAAGTTCCACTGGGTCATTTTACACCTTGTTCATGCTTCAGTTGTGCCTAGGTAAGGTTCATTTCCCTCTCCTAGGGTTTTGGAGGTAATTTCTCTTGGATGGTCAAATAATCAGTAAAAATTGTATCCTGATGTTCTTATACTTTCCCCTATCCTTAATGTACCTTATTAAACACTTCCCATCACTGAGATCCCCCAAATTCCTCATTTTCTCACAAACCCTATTTTCTTGCTACAACTTGGCAATTTTCTAGGCTAGGCCTGTGTTTTTCCCTTTTGGACCCCTTCACCTCACTCAATATCTGAAATTCCACTTTCCCTTGCTTCCTAACATCCCTACCTACTTCCCAAAATTTTCTCAAGAATTTAGAAGCCCCTTATCCCCTTCATTTTGCTTCATTTCGACAAATCCCTTGTTCCACACATCAGGATAGGTTTTACTCCAATGATGTTTCTGAGCAATAAAAGATGAATTTGGAAAAACTAAGAGAGTTATTTTTTCCACAATATGCCAAGGAAGAAAAATATCCTTCAATTTTTACACAGGTGTCATGGTTTTAGAGAAATGTCAAAAATACAGTTGCCTCAGGAAAATTGATGCACCTCTGAAGTGACCTTGGGAAAATCAATATTTCTCCTAGCTTGGTTGGCCAAATGACTTTCTTGATGAGTAAAATGATAACTAAACACAAATATATTTACAATGAGCTATCATGAGCTCAATTTGGAGTTGAGGAAGACCTTCAAAAGTTGACTGCAACAACACTCTGCCTTGAGGCAGCCTCATTTTGCACATTTTTACTAGTCTTGGGAGATTTGATGTTTGACAAGGAAAATGAAATCAAAATTAAAAAATTCTAGTTGGGTTGGAAAGTAGACTCAATAAGCTTTCCAACTTGCTATCCCTTGCCTAATTTTGACACCGGGAAGGTCTCCAAAAGCCTCCTTAAAAAGGCGCTACGCATTGAGATGGCACTACGCATTAGGCAGTGGTTTGCAGTGTAATTTTGTAACTGGCGCTATACATTGAGATGGCGCTACGCACTGGGCTAAAAAGCCTAAAATCCATTCAAATATTCCACAAAATCTCTCAAATTTCTAAATTCTTCATTTCCCAAGTAAGTTAACATCCCTCCATGACCAATGAATGAATTTTTCTTGGTGCTTATGGTGATTTAATGAGAAAAAATCAAAACCCTACCTCTTTACATTTCTTGCCAAAAGCAGTTGCATAGGGTTTATGAGTTGTATTTCTTGCTGCTAATTCCACTCCTAGCCATTTCTCACTCCATCACTCCTTCATTCCCTCAATAATTTTCTCCCTCTCTTTACATTCTCATCTACCCATTCCACATTTTCCATATCCCTAATCAACTAACCCTAAATCCCTAATCTCACTATCCCAAACCCTAGTCAAATATCCCCAAAACACTAATTTCCATCCCAAAACCTAAAATTCATCCCCTAAACCCTTTCATTCCCTAAAATCCTACAACTAGCATCGAACCTTCCCCTCATCAGTCCCACTCATCCATGGCGCTAAAAAACAAAAGGCAAAACCGGAAAGCTGCCCAAAGCCAAATCGAGATGACATCCATTGAGCCAAAGATTGAGGCTGATAGAGAGACTTGGCTTGAGAGGGTCGATATTAATCTGGAGAAGCTGTTGGAGAAGGCCAACAAGGAAAATAACATGCTCAGGCACATGAAGAATCATTATTGGGCGAGGAATCATGTTTGGAAGGCGCAAATCAAGATCCTGAAGGCAAGGTTAAAGAGGGCATTAAAGCATCGCAAAAGGAATGATAGAATCCAAATTTTGGCCGAAGATTATTTGGCTCAGCATAGCACTTGATGGTGGACATTCAGCCCAAATTTCAAGAAATTTGGGAAACATTTTGTCAATTTTGAATTTTTTGGCCTTAACACAGATTTTTTCGCCCGACGCGTAGCGCCACTTGGCGCACGCTAATTATTGGGAGCTCCTCTTGAAGAAAAATTTGCATTTCTGGATTTTTCATGAAAATGAATGCATGCCTACCCATTACCTAAGGATTTTGACAAGTTTTTGGTTGCCTAAAGGGTCAAAAACACCTTAAAAATGACCTTTCTGCCACTTTTTGGACACACAGGAAGCAGTGTTGGGAAAACTCATTTTTTGAGGGGAAAATGGAAACCAAATTACAAAATTCCACTTGGGTTGGAAATTAGACAGGAAGAGCTTTCCAAAGAGCTATCCTGTACTCAAAAATGGACTCCGGGAAGGCCCTCAAAATCATCCTCAAAGTGGAGCGATGCATAGCGATTTCAGGCGCGACACATTGGGAATTTTGGCTCCTTTTTCACTCAGCAGCTTAGATTTTCGCCTAGTTTTGGCCAGTTTGAATTTTTTATCTCCAAATGTGAAAATCTTGATGTAAATTGATGTAATTTCATGACTTTTATGTAATTTTGGCACATTTTTACTCATCCAAGTAGATTCATTCACCAAAAAGTGAAATGTAACTGAATGAATCAGTTTCCTATCTTATAGAGGCAAGCTGTTTCATTGCCTATTTTCCAGTTCTTAGTTTATATCTTGTTGAAATAGCTCCTAGAATGGTAAAATCGACCCCTAGAGGCATGGGAATGAGTTAGGCTTGTCTATATCTTGTATTTTCTCAGTCATTTTCAGGGGTTGGACACTTGGGATTGCTTGGCACTTCATTGTACATTTCATCTTTGCAATTTTGGGAAAGGAATAGACCAGGGTTTGCAGCACTCTTTGGGATCCATGTGTCTCTATGTTTTGATGGTGTGTTTCTCTTTGTGATTGTAAATTTACTAAAGTTTCATGTGTATCATTTTCCTTCTCCTTTCTTCTCAAATTAAACAAACAAGTTATAGAGGTAGAATTCATTAGATTGCTTTGCTCTGCCTTGAGTTTTGTTTAATTTTCCATGTTTTCATCTGTTTGAAGAGGATTCTTGAAATAATTTTTCCCTCTTCATCTCCTCACTGGTCTGAACTATCCATTCATTCAATTCAAAGCATCAAAACAATTTCCTTCCTTGCCCCATTCAGAACTTTGCAAAAACTAGGCCTCATCCTCGAACCCAAAATCTGCCTTTCCCTCTGATCCAACAAAAACCCTCAAAATCAAAATCAAACTCTTTTACTTATATACCTAGCCTAAAATCATCCTTTATCTTAAGTCATATCAAGCCTCATTGATTATTTTTGCTTAGATTGACCCAGAGAGAGCCCTCTTCTGATCCAGTAGGGCTAGCTACCAGATTAAGTGTGGTTTTACGTTACCATAGACTCTGCCTTCCTTCAGCCTGAGGTAGATTTAGGCTATAACAGAGACCAAAGAGTGTTTTCTTGGGATTCAATGACAAGCCAAATTTCCTACACTTCTCAAAAAATTTTCTCAGGTGAATCAAATGTTCTTCATCAGTTTTTGAGAAAACAATTATGTCATCAAGGTAAATGATTATAAAATAGCCAATGTCTTTAGAAAAGGCTATGTCCATGTCCCTTTGGAAGGTGGCCCCTACATTTATTAATCCGAAAGGCATTTTGACATACATAAAGGTGCCCCAAGGTGTGGTAAAAGTAGTTTTGATTTGGTCACTTGGGAGCACTAACACCTGGTTGTAACCTGAGAACCAATCTAAGAGGGATATCCTTATTGACCCAACTACCCTTTGAAGTATATGGTCCATCTTGGGCAAGGGGTAGTTGTCATTTAAAGAGGATCTATTTAAATTTCTGAAGTCAATACAGAACCTGATTTCCCCTGTTTTATTTCTAACAGAAAAATAGTTTTGATACCCACTCTGAAAATCTGATGGGTACTATGATTCCAGCATCATGCATTTTTTCAATCTTTGCCTTAACTAGAGGTAGTAAGAGAGGATTTATTCTCCTTAGTTTTTGTTTGAAAGGATTTTGATTTTCTTTCAAAGTAATTTTATGCTAGATGATGCTAGTATCATATGATTTTAGGTCTTTGTATCCCCAAGAAAAAACATCTTTAAACTCTTTGAACAGCTCTATGTACTGCAATTTTATGTGAGCTGGGAGAGTGCTGGACAACTTGGTCATCTTGGGTTCTATTAGACTACCTATGTTATGCTCTTCTATATTTGTTTCCACAGGCTCTATTCTCAGTTCTTTGGCTACATCGTTAAAATCAAAAATGTGTTCTAAAGGTGCTAGACCTCTTGGAAATTTATCATTTTTGCATTGTAAAACTTCCAAGTATTCTTGGTCTGTGTTGTCAGTTACCTCTGCTTCAAAAGGATTCTCACAATGATTTACATCAGCATAATATGTCATTTCAACTTCCAGGATTTGTTCAATATACAAACAGTTTTCTTTATGGCTAGTCTCTGATATTTGTATGCTGAAATTGTTTTCTGATCTCAAGAAATCATATATGTGTTTGTTAGAATCAAACACTTGCCAGTGATCTTCATTATCAGGCACAGCAGGCCTGTGTTTTACTTTCACACTGAGTTGTTCATTTATCTTAGGCATCTGGCAATTGTTGGCATTGAAAGCGAGTTCATTTGCTAGATGATTTAGTGCTCTTGGAATGAAAATAAGTTCATACTTTTCAAAGGTCTTTAATAGGTCAAGGGAAACGTTTCGATATTCCCTAAGTCTTGGATTTCTAGCTGAGTATTCTCCTTTGATTTATTTTATGATAAGTTCAGAATCCCCTAGGATGGATATCCTTTGGGCTTCTAATTGTTTAAGCAATTGTAAGCCTAGGAGAAGGGCTTCATACTCAGCGATATTGTTAGTGCATGGGAAATTCAATTTGTATGAAAAAATTTGATTTGTATTTTGAATCCACGCACCTGCTCCTGCACTTGTTTTATTACAAGATCCATCAAATTTTATTGTCCAAAGTACATCTGCCTCATTTTCATTTTCTTGTTGTTGTTGATTGTGAATGTTTTGAATTTGATCGAAGGGAAGATTTGATTGTTCTGGTGAACTGATTGGGTGCATGTTTTTCTTATCTGGTTGGGTGATTTCATCTTCGTTACATAAGATAAAGGAATCTAAACTTGATTGAAAAGAATAGATTGGAGTGTTGTTTGGTTTGTCTAGGTTTCTCACCATGTACTTCATGTGAGATTCCCTGTATAGTCTTCTGTTTTGGTTGAAAACAGGGATGGTGGCATAAGACATGTCCATTTGAAGGCTTCCCTGAAGTTTGTCTCCCCAAGATCTTGATAAGAGCATGCCATATGTAGTGGGGATGTCAACTACCACTATATCCATTACTAGACTCTTAGCAGGGATCTGAGCTAGATTAACACATAAATATTTGATTAAACCCAAACATTTGACTCTGCTTGAGTCAAAAGAATACAAATCTTTGTATGTCTTAGTAATCTCTAAGCCTAAGCTTTCCATTACCACCTTGGGCATTAGATTGTGTGAAGCTCCTGAATCTAACATGACATTGTGTAAAATTTTCTCATGTATGTTCAAGCTAACATAGAGGGAGGGACAGCCCCTTCTTGGTATTTTCCTTCAACTTCTGGACCAAACAACAACTCAGGTTTATCATCTGTCAAGTTCAAGGTGTCAATATCACTTCCTAAGTTTAAAGCTTTCAAAACTTGGTTTTTGTACACTTCTTGGGTTACTATTTCAGCTAGGGGAATGGTAATTTTTATCTTAGCAATCTCTCCCTCAAGGCTGAAAGGAACAATTAAATTATTCATATTTACATCCATTTTTTCAATTGAATTCTTTTCAGCAATTTGATTTGCTAAACCTTGTTTGGACTAGTAATTGGGACAGTTTTATTAGGACCACTAGCTGAAGTTCTAGGGGTACTCTGTTCAACATTTCGCTGGACACCTTTGTCTTTGTTTATGTCTGGTTTCTTGGTCAAAATGTTGGTTTTTTCTGCTGTCTTTTTGGGCTGAGTTTCTGTGTTTTTCTTGACAGCAGAATTAGTGTTTTTGTCCTTTGAACTATCTATGTTCCCCTTGCTCCTAAGATCATACTGTTTGTGCACCTCCATTATTGCATTTTCAAACCTCAATCTATAGTCATCAGAATATTCATAGGTGTTTTTATTTTGATCATAAGAGAAGAAACCTTGTTCATCCTTAGTGAGGAAAACATCATCTCCACTGTTTGATCCAATCAAGTTTACATGAGATTCTCCCAACCTTTCCAACTCCCTATCTTCCTCATATTGATCTACATAGTTTTGTTGGTCGCTTTCCTTTTGCTTATCTTGATTGTTTTATCTCCTATAATTCTGATTCCTATTTCTGTTTTGATTGTTTTGAGGTTCTCTTGGTGGCATTATATCATTTAAGTTGATCTTTTCAAGCATCCTCTCCATCACCTTCA
This sequence comes from Pinus albicaulis, assembly GCA_034641835.2. Lineage (NCBI taxonomy): Eukaryota > Viridiplantae > Streptophyta > Pinopsida > Pinales > Pinaceae > Pinus > Pinus albicaulis. The sequence goes on from CM076569.1 coordinate 298,504,779, forward strand.
CTAGGTTGTCAATTTTTGTGTCAGAAGTTGAGGTTGAGGGTAGTAGATCATCTTTATAGGTTACCCTCTTTTCTGATCTCAACCTATTTTTTTTCTCAATTATGTTTGCTTCTACGCTCATAGCTCCTTTCTGCATATATTCTAAGGTTAAGTAATCTCTTCCCCTTAACTCATAAGTCATTTCAGCATCAATGCCTTCGGGATACCTTACCAAAGCCATGCCTTGAGGACGTTTCATGTGAGGTGGGAGAGCATTATAAATGATATTGAACATAGTGGAGTAGTCATGAATGCTCTCTCCTTGATTTCTCTTGAGACTGCTATATTCTACTAGTATTTGGAGGGGGTTCCTTTTGATCTCCCATTTGTTGATGAATGTTTGATGCAAGGCAGGGAGATCATTTATGCTATTAGGAGGTAATTTTTTAAACCAGTTCTTTACGTCTCCTCCGAAACTTTGGGCGAAGATCCTCATCTTCACAATTTATTCTTCTATCTCCATGTAATCAAATGCATCTTCCATCCTATCTACATGTTGTTGAGCTGTTGTAGATTCTTTTCCAATGAAGTGAGGGATTTTGGATTGGTAATCATTTGGTAAAGGAAGTAGAGGTTGTGGTAACACTAATGGGGCATACCATGTTGCCATGGCTGGAAATAAGGGTGGATTTACAAGAGGTGGGTTTACAAAAAATGGTTGTGATGGAGTGTTTTGAACAGTGGTAGTATGAATTGGAGTGGAAGAAACACTTGGGCCAACAAACTGATTTTGGGCAGATTTGTTATGGAAAGGGCTAGAGTGATAAAGAAGCTGGGAATCAAGAGGAGTGAAAGGTGAGGCTTCTCTACTAAAGCTTTGTTGCAAATCTGCAATATCAAGGTCAGTTTGATTTAAGTCACCTTGAGATCTAGTTCTAAAGATGTTCAGTGTATGATGTAAATCAAAGTGTGAATCCTCTAAGTCAACAAGGTTTTCGGGAAGGGAATTTTTTCTTAAGAGGCTCCTATTAGCAACTGATTTTCCAGAGTTAGAAGTCTGCCACAGAATTATCTTAGGATTGTCAATGATTAAAGGAGGATTTGGGTCTAGATGAGATCTAGTGTTGATCCTATGTGAAGCCAGACTGCTTTTCAAAAAAGAGAGAGGTTGAGGTTTTTAGGGATTATTTTTGGGAATTTTACCTCTCACAATGTTTTATCTAGTAAGGGACTAGGCTTCTAAGTTTATTCAAGGCTGGTTAACACAGTCCTGAAGAGATCTGGGAACCTGGATGCGTAATAGGCCTACTGGGGCTAGTGAAGTCGCCAGGTGGAAACTTTTAGCTTTTATGGAGGTAAGATATTGGATGGTTCCACCACCATATTTATTATGAATCCAAACTGAAATATTTTGGATTTTTCTGAGTTATTTCGGTCTTACAGGTTAGGAGAGTGTCCTAAATCTGATTTAACACTTAGCTAGGGTGTCAAACATACAGAGTTCACTCTTATGGCTTGGTAACTGAGAACTTCAAGGTTTGAGAAGGTTCGATGAGAATCCTAAGGGTTACTTAGTTTGTCACTGATTCAAAAAGTCCTATCATGATTACCGTTATGCTTAGTAGTGCTTGAAGAAGGTTACTTATGTTATAATAGACAGTGAGGGTTTAATTTTTAAAGATTTTACTCAGGGTCCCACCGTGATCGCCATTATGTTGGTGTCCCGTGTTTTGATAGTTTGGCAAATCAAAAGACAAGGCAACATCAGAACCAATCTTTAGAGTTCCAGGATATAGTCCTCCTGTTCTCAGATAGGGATCTCTCAAATGTTTGTTCGCAAAGGTTTATCTTGTGTGCTTTGAGTATTGGTTTTAGACTAGTTATTAAGTGCAAGTGTTTGTTTGTTAGTTTGGTTGAATTGATACAGCAGAAACATGAAAGGTCTAGGAAAGATATATAAAATGGAGGAAAATTTGGTTCATTGGGCAATGGAGTCAACAAGAGGTCATGAAAAACTCATCAATGGATATGGTAGATCAGAGGGAAAATCTAACTTGGCCGCAGGATCCTTTGGTTTTGGAATGAGATGGACATCAATGATTTGGAAAGAGAAGTTTAGTTCTCAAACAAAGGGAATTTGAAAGCACAACTTGAACAATAAAGCGCTATTTGGTAGACAGGGCTAACCATAAATTCTACAAATCACGGCTTTAAGAAAATAATGATTTCAAAACAACTTTTAAAATGAAATCTAAGATTCGGGGAACACCCTATTTCCTCAAATATTTTATTTCAAATGAATTAGAAAACATAAAAGATTCACTGATAATTGCAGTCATGGAAGAGGGAACACCTAACACATTTATGATCACAACTATAAAAGACCTTTAAGACAATTGTTTAAGCAAGGACAAAGGGCAAGATCAGAACATACCTCCTTGACTTATTGTAAACAGAAATACTTCAAAGGGAGACTTCAATAACATTCTTTAAGTGGCAGCAAAAAAGAAGGGAGAACCATAAATCATGTTGAAACCAACTGTTGGAACTATTAAGGAAATAAACAAGCATGAGGACTAAAGAGAGAGATTAAAGACTCTAAAATACCTCAACAGAAGAAAACATGAAACAGTGAAGGATGAACAAGTCTAAGGTGCTTCCAGGAGTCATTTCTTAGCCTAAAACTTTCAACCTACTGTAGTAAGAAATCATGGAACAGAATGAAAATAGGGGAAAAACATTAAACAGTTCAGAATACTTCACCAACAGCCAAGATCATGGATCTAATGATAGAGCCTTCACAGTAACAAGCATGCAACAACATCATCAGGACATCCAAGACTTCAATTTCTTCTTCAACTTCAACAGATTATGTATTATTTCAAAAAGTTTCAATATTAGAACTAGTGATCAACCAACAACCAACCCCTCACTCATCTTCTACAGAAGTATATATAGAAGAAAGAGGAGGTGAGGCCTGATAAAAGATCTCCAATTACAATTAATACAGGTTTAATGGCTTCTTGGCCTTTGGGGGGCTCAATGAAGAAACTTAAAATAGGTGTCTTCTGTATTAAATGATTTACATAAAGTTTTAAGTTCGATGGGAGCTTTTTTTGACCTTGGAGATTTTGTGTGATGTCGGGGTTACTTCGCAGATATTGTTTGCATTAATTTTCCCTGCAGAAGTAAGTCTCTGGCTGCGCTGAGGCGAATATCTTCATTTGATCAATAACTTCGGCCTCTGATTGAATACTTTGAGGCACAGGTGGCATCGTGGTAGCTAGAGGGATCAATTTGCCTTAGCAGTGGCAGTGGAGGCTTTCTTGTTGATAAAACACTTAAGATTTTCTCAAAAATGTGTTTTTAATTAGGGATTAGGCTTTTGATAATCAATGGTTGGCCTTAATCCTTATAAAACTGTTTAAATCTTCCATGCTGGTGCATTTCTATCTTTGACCCTGATACTCTTTGATTTGTGATTGACTTGTTGTGTTCGTTGGTGTGAAGTGTTGCAAAGAGGTGAGAAGGCATCAATGCCTCACGAATTATTGATAAAACATGGATTTAAAAAACCCATGTGAGTGATTTCCTCTGGTGAATCGAAGGCAGGAGGATCGTCACAAAAAAAACAACGAAAAAAACCATTAACCCTGCAAAATACAAAAAATTTATAAAATCCATGCATATATAGGTTTACTGCTTTAGAAGGCACCTGGAAGGAGCAGGGCCTTTGGATGGCATCATCCAACGGTCGAGATTGATTAGGGGAAAACAAGAGGAAGACAGAAGAAAAATTTAAATCAGAGCTGTCGATCGCGCAGAGATCGACGGTCAGGAGCGCAGGTGGAAAGTCAAAATGGAGAAAATAGGCGATGAATTTTGGGCCATCGATCTGCAAATCAGATCAACGGTGGAGATCGATTGAAAACCACACTATAGCCTGGTTAACCGTCGGTCATCTTCGATGAGCGATAGTCATCGGATGGCCCGCCCCAGATCGGACGGTGTACAACGATATTGCGCCAGGTTTGCTGCCGAACTTTAATGCGTGATGGGGGGCGGTTTTCAAATAGTGCATGGGACACGCGTCGGCCAGCATATGGAATCACTAATGATCGCGAAAAAACCACCCTTGCCCCAAAGGTGGTGCGATGAATACCGCGCGGTTTTTGAAATCGGTGAGTGGACAGCAGGGACCACTGGGCTGATGGAATTCGCACCGTTGATCTGCAGATCAGATCGACGGTGGATATTGATTTGAATTTCGTACCAGCGGTAATTTCCAAATATAATAAAAACGTTAAAATAAAATAAAACCAAAGGTTTTACACTTCGGGCGGATATATTTAAAATTCAAAAAATGGCTTAGCGCCCGATTGTGGGGCCACAGGTTATATGGAAAGCCATATGACTGGGGGGATTGAAGAAGGTGGCTAAATAGAAAATTGGGCAATGCGATAAGCGCCCAGAGGATTAGCACTTGGTTCTGGCACCAAGACATATGGAAGGGTGGGTTAAAGACTTACCCCAAGGGGGCTTAAGTCATAAACAATGTATTTTTATGTATTTTTAATGGTTTTCAAAGGTTTTGGGGGTTTTTTATTAAGGCTAAGAAAGGGTCTTACGCTTTATCAAAGGGTTTTGATGAAGGGGAAAGGGGAAAATACATGGAAATGAGGATTTTCATGGGAAATAGAGGGAAAAGATGAGGTCCGTTTTGGAAGTAGGGGGAAAAGGAAATAGGTGCTTGCAGCAGTGTTCTTTCTTGGGAATCAACAGGATTTTAAGACGGGCACATCAGTGATGATTTAAGATAGAGGCATGAGGCCTTTTGAGAGTCTTCAAGAGCCAACATTTTTTAGTAGTAAAATATGTTCCTTGGAGACTCCAGAAATGATTTAGCCACCTTTGGTATAACAAATTTTATAGGTGCTAACAATTTCAACCTAGCTCTATTTTCAATTAAGTTTACCTCTGCACTAATTGCTACTTTTTTCATTTCTTCTAAGGTTTCAGGGTCTCTTTCTCTCGATTAGAAAGTCATGTCAGGGTCAAAACCTTCAGGAAATTTCACTAGTGCTAGGCCTTGTGGAGGTTTCATGTGAGGTGGGAGGGAATTATACACACTGTTAAACCTAGTGCAATAGTCTTGCACACTTTCCCCTACATTCCTTTTAAGGTTGTTGTATTCAGACAGGATTTGGAGGGGATTTTTCTTGATTTCCCATTTGTTTATAAAAGTTTGGTAGAGGGAAGGGAGATCATGTATTGAATTAGGAGTTAATTCTTTGAACCATTTTTTTGCCTCTCCTCCTAAAATTTGTGCAAAGATCCTCATTTTAATGGTCTCTTCTTCTATCTCCATGTAATCAAAAGCATCATTGATTCTATCTACATACTGTTGGGCAGTGATGGATTCAACCCCTGTGAAATGAGGGATCTTAGACTGATAGTCATTTGGAAAAGGTATTATGGGTTGAGGTAAGTCTAGAGGTGCATACCAAGCTTCCATGATGGGAGCTAATGGAGGATTTACAAGAGGTGGGTTTGTGAAAGGGGGTGTATGATGAAGTGGAGTGGTTTGCACAGTGGTGGTATGGATGGGTGTGGTGGAAGTACTTCGACCAACAAACTGATTTTGAGTAGACTTGGTATGGAAAGAGTTGAAGTGATGGAGAAGCTGAAAGTCAGGTGGTGTGGAAGGAGAGGCTTCTGTACTAGAACTCTGATGCAAATTTAAGGGTTCAAGGTCAGTTTGGTCAATATCAGTTTGAGTCCTGTTTCTAAAGAGGTTCTTGGTATGGTGCAAGTCAAACTGGGGATCTTGCAAAGCTGTAAGATGTTCAGGCATAGATCTTGCTCTATGGATGGTCCTAACAGTGGTTAAGTTTCCAGGTCTATAATTTTTCCACAAAATCTTCTCTGGGTCATCAACTATGTTGGGAGGGTTTGGGTCTGGATGAGATCTGGTACTGATCCTATGTGAAGCCAAATTTCAAATTTCAAAATTCAGAGAGGCTGAAATTTTTAGTACTGTTTCTGAAGGCTTACCTCTCTTAATGCTTGGTACTTATTACAATATATGAATGGGTTCATAAGCTTCTAAGAGTTTGTGTGAAACAAATCTAGGAAGTCAAATGAGTGCTAATGAAGTAATAGGCCTACTGGAGGCTAGTGGAGTCACCAGGTGGCTATTTTTTGCTGCTTTAAGGATGTATGTTTATGGTCAACCAACAATAACTAACAAGAAACCAATCTAAGGGTGTTTTGGGGTTTTTTGAGTTTCTTAAAGTTTGTGAGAGTGTCCTATGGCTGAGTCATCATCTTGCTAGGATGATGAAACAAATAGAGTCTACTCTTTGGCTGATAGTGTGAGTTCTAAATGATTTGATAAGGGTATTTGAAGTCCTAAGGGTTACTTATTTTGTCACTGATTCATAGTTTCCATCATGATCATCGTTGTGTTAGTGTGGTGATGAGGTAGCAGATAAACCACTAGATACTATCAGTCAATTTTCTAAGCTTAAATGAAAGTTTAAATGAGTCTATAGGAGTTTGGTAGGCAACTATATACTCATAACGTCCCACCGTGATTGCCAGAATGTTAGTGTGGCAAGGAGGTGGTAGATAAACCACCAGATACTATCAGTCAAGGGCTTCTGAATATTTTAAGGAATGTTTAAGCATGAAGTTACTCAAAAGGTCCCACCGTGATCGCCAGAATGTTAGGGTCCCGTGATTTGGCAGATTGGTAGACCAAATGACAAGGCAACATGGAACCATTCTTTAGAGTCCCAGGACCTAACCTTCCTGGACTCAAAGAGGGATCTCTCTATTGGGTGCAAAGGGTGTGTTCTTTTTTCTCTAGGGTTTGGATTTTAGGCTAGTTGTTAAGTGTAGGGTTTGTTGATTGTTTTGGTTGGGTAAGACGGTCAAATGGAATAGGTGGAGTGAGAGTCTGTCAAATCCATTGGGCTATGGAGTCAAATGAATTCAAGGGAGTCTAAATGATGAAACATAGTGTATTGCAGGGCCAATTTAGCAAGGTTAATGGATCCTTAAGGTGATGTATGAGGTGTAGTGAACATAAAATTTGGGAAAAACTAAGAGGTCTTAAACATATATAGTTAAAAGTTACAACTCATGAGGTAGGGCAAACCATTAAGCTCAATGAACAATACTTAAACTGATAAACATCCAAGATAAAAATTCCAGTGAAACATAGAGAGCATAAGAGCTTCTAAATTTAGAAGTTCACCTTCAGATTTTAGGAAAACATATAAGATAACAAAAATAACTCAATTTATGAAGAGGGAAATCCTAAATAGAATATATCAAGCTATTGAAAACTCTGAAACAAGTTGGTAAGCATGGAAAAAGGGCTAGATCGAACGAGACCTCTTTGACTTAACCTAGCAATCAATATTCCATAGAAAGGCTTCAAGATAGGGTTTTGAAAGCTTCAAATAAGAAAGGAATACCATGAACCATACTTGTAAACTAGCATACTAACCATACATGAAAAAAGAAAAAGTTTTGGTGGACCTAAGGAGCAATCAAGAATTCCTTAAGATGACCAAAAGAGGAAAACATCAAAGCTATAACAAACAGGAGGACTAAGGTACCTCAAAGAGCATGTCTCAACCTATAATTTTCTGATTTATAGCAACTAAGAAGCATGAAATATAATGAGAGCAAGAAAACATGAACAAGTTATGAAGACATCACCATTCACCAAGCTAAGGAATCCTGCAAACAAGCTTCTCCATCATCAAGCCAAACAAGCCATTCATCCACTTCACAAAACCAATTTCTTCTCCAAACTAATAAAACCATGTATATTGCTATTCAAGCTCATAAAATGCCAACAAAATAAATAGGGGCCTCATTCTCTATCTATGGAGAAAAGGAGGACTAAAACCCTAAATGTGTTATGAAAATGTCAAATATAACCATAAATGTCATTTATGGCCAAGAGACCATGCAAGGCCCAAGGCACATAATATCCTAAGAAATAAATGCCAAAATAAATATTTGCACCTAATTCTAGATTAATTTGCCTCAAAAAAATTAGAAATATCTATTTGCAATAAATGAGTGTGTTTTTTTTAATTTTGTTCCAAAACACACTAGACAGTCTTTGTGTGTAGTGCCACTTCAATAGAAAATAGGGTCTCTTGTGGCTGAGTTTTGGACCCCTTCCTGACACCGTATTTGGCTCCGTGATGGCTCGTTGGAAATCCTAATGAGTCTAATTTCAAAAAATTCTTGATTTTTTCTGAGTGGGTGCCATTTAATTATTAAAAAACTAATTTTCCCAACACTTCTCCGTGCATAGCGCCTGGTCTGAAAATGAGGTAGAAAGGTCAAAGTTTTGATGTTTTTTGACCTTTTGGGGGGTCAAAAATGCTCCAAATGATATGAAATTTGGTGAGCAGACTGATGGTGATGTGAGGAATCCAAAAATGAAAAATTTGTGAGCTGAGGATGTACCAATGTTGTGCGTAGCACCTAGGGTGCTGTGCACAGAGGGCTCAAAATTTCAAAAAAACAAAATTTTGTTCAAATTGCTCCAAAATTTGTGGAGAGGTCCCTCAAGAGGTCTTGGACACCTATGGAGAAGCTTAAACCAAAAATCCAAGGCTGTCCTGCACTTTTTCCCTTTTTAGGTTTTCTAGCTCCATGAGTGCCTCCTTCATTTTGGCACAAGCAAGCATGTTTTTCCTCACATAATGCTTGGTAATTTTCTTTTGTAGAGCAAGGCCTCTCTTTACCTCCTTGAAATTCTTATGCTCCTCTTTGTAATAGTGAATGACATGTTGTGCCATCTCAAACTCTCTTTCCCACTCCCTAAGTTGTGCATCTTTGTCCAAGAGAAGAAATCTAGTGGTCATCTCCTTGTCCTCATTGTCACTCTCTAGATCAATGAATTGAGGCTCTTGAGAAGTATTCTTGATCATTTTTATTCTCCTTACCTTTACCTGCTGCACACCTTTTTCCATCGTTTCCTTTTCCTTTTCCTTGGGTTTGATAACTAGAGGAGAGATGGCCCTTTACCTTTTTGAGGCAGCAAACACATCTCTTTTTCCTCTGTGGTATGTGCATGTGAGAGGAGTGATGATGGTTTTGGAGGTGTTTCCATCATTGCCTTGATCTTTGGTGATGTCACAAGCCTTTTATTTTTTTCCATGGCTTCCATGAGTCACTTCATTCCCCATTGGGTCAGTGCTTTTTTGACCTTCAGCATCCCTATCATCTCTATTTTCCTTATTGTTTTCTATACTGTCATTTTGGCCTTCAAACTGATCACTACCCTCGTCACTTGCCTCATTCTGGCTCTATCTTTCACTAAGGTCCTCTTCTTGGTCATTTCCTGCAAAGTCACTTTGAGTTTCTTTGTCATTTAGAGGTTGATTAGTGTCATGACAGTCATGAAAGTTATCATGACTCTCATGACTATTTCCTTGCTCATCACTGACTGTTTCATTTGTGCTATTGCCTTGGTCAATGAATTCCTCTTCAAACTCTATTTCAACCTCATAATCTGCCTATTCTTGGTCCTTTTTTTTCCTCATCATCACCTTTTGTTTCTTCAATATCATTGTCTTCATTTATTTCAGCACTTCTTGCACTATCATTGTGCTCACTGTCATGATCATGTACCTTATTTTGTTGGTTATTCTGTGCACTCTCATGCTGACTGTCATCTTCGTCATTTTCTTCATTGTCCTCTGTGTCTTCATCTTGTTCATCAGCAGTCCTTTATTTGCACTTGGGTGTGATTCCTTTGTATTATCACTATCACTGTCTTGCTCCAAGTGGTCACTGTATTTTCCTTCATGGCTATCATGTTCATCTTCCTCTTCCTTGTCATCATCATCTTGCTCTTCCATAATCATTTCCACCATCAATTCCATCATCATATTCTTGTTCCTTAGAGCTGTTTTCATCATCTTCTTATTTATTAAGCTCTGTACTTGCCTCACTGTTTCCCTCATTCTCATTGTCATCTGTTTTTTCTTTATTGCTACTGCCACCTACTTGTTCATCATCACTGCTATCATAATCTTCATTTGATGCATTAGGAGAAGAGAAAAGAGGTAGGTTTCCTTGTGGAGAAGGCATAGGTGGAGGTGATGGAGGATTTGACGTAAGTGAGTAGGAAGTGGAGGGGAAATTTTGTTGAATGTAGGCTTGGGGATTTGCAAATATATCATGTGAGATGAAAACTTCCCAAGGAATTTCCTGCTGCTCCAGCTAGTGTAAACCACTCATCTTAATCAAGGAGTGATGAAAAAGGCTCTGCATTTGGTGGGCATAACTTATTTTCTTGACCACTGAAGCCATTTTGTCAATTCTCCGATAGAGATAGTATGGTAGGTTTAGAAATTTAACCCTGGTGAAGTGCATTAGTAGCCTTATGTGATATGAATAAACACTGAAGTACCTCCCCTAAAACTTGAAGTACTTGATAATCTGCCTCATCAGTAAGGCATATCTCTCTAGCAGGTGGGAGAAGGGGAAAACAGCCTTGCAACCTTGTTGACAGCTAGGTTTGAGGAAGGGCTCATAGTAGCTCAAGTCCAATTTCTTCTGTTTAAACCATCTCTCACCAATATCTGGTATTCCTATGGATTTATCAATGGCTTCAGATGAGAGTTCAAAATTTACTCCTGCTAGGTTGACTTGGTGGTTTTGTAGGCTGAGAATGAACAACCTAGTCAAGTTTGAGTGGCTTTGGACCCATTTAACCCTCTCAGAAAACTGATAGCATCCAACATCTTGAAAACATGCAAGGATCATGGGAGAAGAGGTGATTTGAATGGTATCTAAGGGCTCAAACCTATTAACCCTTCCTCCCTTGTGTTTTGGATTGATAGGCCTTTGGCCTTCATCACTGCTAGTATTGACTTCTTAGACATGGTGACCGAAAAAAGTGGTTTGTTGCTTGATGAGAGCTTTTAGGTGTAGGGAGGGAAAATGAGTGATGTGAGGGTAGTTTTTGGAAAATGAGGGTAGGATGAAGTAATAAAGGAGTGCTTCAAAGTTTAGAAGTATTTTTGTTTGCAGTGAGTGTTTTTACACCTATGCCAACTCTCAAATTTGCAAACCATGCCCTAGAAGGTCAATAATTTCATTTTCATGCAGATTAGGGTTCAGTCACATAGGTCTTTGAATTTCTCTTTTGATTATGAATAAAAAATATTACTGGGAGATAAAGGAAAAAGGGACCACTAACCTTGTTTAGTTTTGTACAGGAGTTGGGAGACAAATGAGAGGAGAAAAAGAGAAATTTGAGCAACGTTTTGACAAATTTCGGCCAAAACCCTCTGTGCATAGTGCCAGGTCGGGTCGGGCCAGTAAATGGGCTTGTTGGGTCCCGTCGGAATGTAGTGCTGGTGTGAAATGGTGGGTATTCAGGTCGGTCTGAGCCTGTGCGCAGCGCCTTCACAGGTGAATAGCGCCACCCTCCCAGTGCACAACGCAGTGTAAATTAACATTGCAGTTGCCCCCTCTGTGCACAACGCCGACGACTAGGTGCGTAGCACCTCCGTCGGTGCGTAACACTTGGAAATTTCGACCAAATTTGCACAGAAACCCTAGAAATTTCTCCAACGGATTTTTTCTTCTTTGCAAAGACGAATATGAAGTGGGAGAGAGGGAAAGGAGACTTTATACTCCTTTTGAAAAGTATTTCATGACCAAAACCCACTTTGTAAGGTTTTATATCTCTTCTTACTTTTTATTGTCTTTTCGGTCTGTTTGTCGTGTAGGTGGCAGAGTTAAAAATATGGCCCCTTTTGCCTTGCCGAAGCATTCTGATGTAACCGCTCAGACTGACAAAATTCTTGAAGAAGCTAAAACTGTGCCTCTTATCTATATTTGGAAAAATGAACCCCTTTCATGATTTTTAACACTTATACATAACAAACTTGTGATTATTTTGAAATTTTTTATTTTGACTGACATTCTGTCATGTTTTCTCTGTGAAGCAGTGGGAAAAACCTCCTGGTGGGAAAAACCCTAGCAGCAAGCATCAACAACAATTTGGTCTTTAGACGCGCCATCATCATTTGAATCATTTAGGTTTGCTTAGACCTTATCAATATTCCTGTAGGGAAACATTTTTGATAGTCCTGCAGAAGTGTCATTCATGTTTAGCTATCTTTTGCAGGTTATGCTTTTGATAAGGAGACCTTTGTTGGGGTTTTACTGCTCTGCTTTAAACCAGTGGTATATTTTTTTCTTAGACCACTTTGACAATTATGTATCTTTGGTTGGGAAGGTGAGAAAATTAAACTATTTTTGTGTCTTTCCATAGGCCACTTTTTTTCTTGCAGGTGCCTACACAACTTTTTGCCTTTGATCATTGTCTTTTTGGAGTTTAACACCTCATTTTATCAACAATGAACCTATGCTTGTCATAATTACCTGCTTGGGAAATTTTACCTCATGCTTTTCTCCTTTGACCATTTGAAAATGCCTCTGACTGTCCTTTTGAGAATTCAAAACCTTGCAGTGATATTTTTGGCCCTTTTTATCCTTGTGGTGAAGTGGGATACAATGCTTCTTGTTTGCCTCCTTTGATCTTTTTAAGACCTCTGGTTTTACCTTTTGAAATCTCATTCTTTTGTACTAATACTCTTTGCCTTTTTGTAACTTTGGTGAGGTGGAGTCAATGCCTCTTTTCCAAACCCTAGAGGGCAGTTTGAAACCCGTTGAAACCATCTACTGTTATGAAGGAGGCTCTGTCATCACCATTTGACCAGTTTGTCAATTTTTTCAAACTCCCAGGTTTTAGGGCTACTTAGAAAAAAGTAAATAGTGTTGTCTTCTAAGTTCTCTGAAACTTATCAAAATTCATTTATCATTCCTAAAAGTCTTCAATGTGCACTTGATGGAGTTGAGGTGACCTTTGCCCTTGTAGACCTAGTACTGATTCCTTGTTTGGTCAAAGCTGTCACAAACCCTGATTCTTTTCAAACATATACCTGATTCTTTTCTTCTTTGCTGTGAATGGTCTTCTTATGATGATTTTATCATTACCTTACCTTTTTCCATGTTGATTTCCATTTGTTCTTTTTGCAGAAATGTGAGCAAGGGGCAGTTGTCCCCCTACAAGATTTGTGCTCTAGGCCAAAAAGCCTTCCTTGAATGACCTTTTTGATAATTTTGGACAAGATCACCTGTCTTTTTATTATTTGAATGCAGTTTCTTCATACAGGAAAAACAGAGTTTGTAGGGCACCAAATCCACACTATGACTTTCTGAAACCCTAGGTGACCTAATGGAAGATTTCTTGGACTTGGCTTTTGGACTGAGACCTAGAATTTGGGATCATCTAGTGTAAGATAGGGTTTATGATAAACTAATGTACTGAAGATCCAAAATGCAATGTACTTGATTTAGCTAAAGATCCTACAGAGATAGTTTGAGACCATCAGTGTTTGGGAGTATTTTCGGAGACACAAAAAAGTTATTTTATTGGTGGGCTTAGGTAGCAGTGGGGGGTTTTTAGGCAAAAAAAAATAGAGGATTTGGGCCAAAGGTGAATACATATAGACAAAAAGAGTGACATAAGCCTCTAATGGGTTTTCTGGGACTGGTAAGCAAAGGCAGACATTATGGAATGATGAAATAGTAAAAAATTATCTTAAGGATAATGAAGGCAGTGAGATTTCTAGAACTCACAATGTTTATGAACCTTGTTTCTATAAATCTTGGGATAATCATTTATTCATCAACAAAGGAAAAAATTACTGATGACTAAAACTACCTATTTCTAGCCATATTTTCAGTGGGTGGAGGTTCTTCTTCTCCCATAGGCTCCTAAAAAATATCTAGTTACTTGGTCAAAAAGGCCTCCAAACCCTTTGTAGACAGAGTAGGAGGTCCAAAATAACAAAAAAGTGAAGGTTATCTACTTGTGAAGTGGGGGTTTTAGGAAAAAAATCCCTAGACTTATCCATAGCTCTATGAGGCACGAAATACCTGGAATTTTTTTTTGTATTTTATAAACATAAATACTAATGCATTTTTATTTTTTTTTCAGGAATTGAAATGAAAAACACCCAACTTGAAGCAAAAAAACATTACCTACATTGACGCCTCCCCGAAAACGGTGCCAAAAAGTGATGAACCCAAGTATTACAACAAGAATGTTGCAACTCCCAAAGCTTCCAACTTTAATTGTCAATCCAGAGTTCATACAAACTTAAGAGGTATCAATACTATATGTTCCACTCAGGCTAAAATAATTCAATGAAGTGAATCAAGATACACAAATACCACTATGCTATAGGGAAAATACTTGAAATATTCAGTAGATGGCAAACGTACCTATCTTAACTTTGCAAGAAAATAAATGAATAAAACAAAACCAATTCTATTGCAAAGAATTAAATGATATGAAGGAAAATATAATATGATTTCATGAAAGTAAATGACAGAAAAGTAACCCTAATATATTTTGTAGAAAGTAAATGACAGAATGAAACCCTAATCTATTTTATAGGAAATAAACCTATCCTATTGTAGGAAAATAAAATACGGAAGCAAATTATATTGTACTTGAAAGAAGACAAGGAAAATGCTCAAGAATTATTAAGGTAAATCAATCTCATTCTATCTAATAAATAACATAAACAATATAACCTAGTTGTAGAAATGAAACTACAACTATGAAAGTGAAGTGCCTAGGGGGTATCTAGTCTTCTAAAATCCATCTTCAAAGATTAAATGACGTTTTGGAGTGACGAGAAATGAAGGAAAAACTTTGGATGCAATTCTGGAAGCGATTTAGGGAAAATTGTGTGTTGCTACAAGATTGCTACAGGATGCCCTCTTTTTATACAAGAGACATCTAAGAGAAATATTATGGGATATAGGAGAAATTTGAAGAGGGATAAATATGGTGGAAGGATATATAAGGGTACAAGAAACCTTATCAAGATTATACCCACTCAGTGAACTAACTTGTATAGGGAAGAATCAAGACTAGAAATTTCATGTAGCTTGGTGAGGCAGTTTTCACCATATAGAAAATTTGTAGAAATGAGTAGTAGTTAAGGGAAACATGATGAGGGAGGTGATGCTAACGCATGTAAAATGATGCTAATCCACTCTATGAACCAATGTATTCCAATTGAAAATATTCAATTGATAAAAAAAAATGATTAAGCAACTATCAAGTCACTAGCTGCAAAAGACAACATGAAAATGGAAAGGATGAGTTTAACTTATGATGAAAACTAATTATTGCTAAAGAAAAACTATTTTGGTTCTTACCATAATAGGGTACAAAAATGAGCTTCAATAAAGAGCTCAATTATCAAGCTGCAAGGATGATGATTTTCTCATAAACAAGATCTGTAGAAAATCATAGCTAGACTAAGTGCATGCAAAAGAAATGTACAAAGGAAGGGGCTTGAGCACTTGGGGTTTGGCCCTAACAAAAGGAGACATAGGTCCCTAGAAGTAAACTTAGGCTGAGAAAAAAATAATGATTTTCATTAACCTCAAAAGTGTTCAAACATGCAACATAACAATTGAAATAATAAGTAGAAGTCTCCTTCTCTGAATATCACAATATTCCTCTAGAATTCAAATCCCTACTTAGTTGTTAGGCTCTCTTATTATACAAAAAGTAGGTTCAGGGAAACCTCCTTGAAGGGAGGACTGCTTCCCTCCAAAAATCCTAAAAAAGTGGATCTGTTCCCTTGGTGTTGTTAGTGTCTTCCAGTCACCAGTGATCAAATATGCTCTTGCAAGGTTTTGTTAGTGTCTTAAAGTGAAATTTTTATGGTTTCAGTAGGTCTTCAAATAAACATTTGGTCACTGGCTAGTGTGTCTAGGAATGTTACTACTCCTTTCAAAAAATTCATGTTTTGGTCATTTCCATCATTCATTTTGATGAGTCACTACTGAAATTTATCCATCACCATCTCAGTCACCACCATGATCATCATTCAACTCATTTCATGAAGTGTCACCATTAGGTCTTAGGGTCAAAATCATAAAAAATCAGTCATTCCACCAATAAATCCAACATTGAAGGAGTATTAATATTAAAAAATGATCAATAAGGTTTTTAAAGTGTAATTTCATTTAAATCATGAATGTAATATGTTTCTCAAAGGTTCTAAAGCTGTAGTTTCAAATCAAAAGGTAAAAAAGACTTGGTGGGACCACTTGACCGCCAAAAGTGAAAAGTGATTTCAAAAGCTACAAAATACCCAATGAGCCTCTGATTTGCTATTTTTATCTTCAAGAAACCTTTCTCCAGAAATAAAACTCACTCTCATCCTCAAATAAAAAATTCCTTTGCTCAAGAGTGCTCATTCCTCCACTTTGTTGCGCACGCGCTGCGCTTTATCCCGAGCATTTCACTTTCTCTATTTTGGGAAAAAATCAGAATTGTAGTGGATTTTTCATCATAAAAAAACTTCCTGTGTATCATTGATAGGTAAGTGGGCCCTCCAAATCATCTCTTGTGTCTTCATTTTGTGATTGGAAGAAGAAATTCCCTCTTCTAGGGTTTCTAGTTCATTTGCTTGGTTTCATGTTCATGTTGATAAATTGCTAAAAGAAACCCTATTTGAAGCTCACTCACCTTCCCTCATCTATTATACACCTACCTAATCATTTTACCCGCCCCTAATCCTCATTTTCCTTATTTTCCTACAAATCCTAGCCTAAATTAGACATTTATAGGTTAGGATTGTTTTTTCCCTCTTTGGACCCCTTCCCCTCACTCATTCCCTCAATTTTCACTTTCCCGTACTCCTTAACATCTTTCCCTACCCTCCTAAATTTTCTCAAGAATTTAGGAAGACCTCAACCCCTTCATCTCCCTTCATTCCTAAAAATTTACCCAAATCCCCTGTTTTTCCCTTCATTAAACCCTAATTCCCTTTCCCATTGAGCTAGGGTCAGCAATGGATTCTGAAACCACTGAGCAGAAGAGGCACAAGGGAGGTTAGATCAACAGTTATGGTACCACTTCATCAACTGAGGTCATTTCTCCACCCTTCCTCAAAAAATCATTTTAGGATGTTGGTTGTCTTGCCTTTTTTCCAAAAGGTGGAGGAATTTGGTTTTCATGAAAAACTTACTAGTACTTTTGCTACTAGATTGAAGAGAGAAAAGGTAACTATTTCAGGGGTAGTGTTCACTCTTTCAATATATATTATTTCCTCAGGCACAGGGATTCCAAACAATGGAGAAAACCGGTTCAAGCGTAGAGACCTTGACCTTGAAAGCTACAAAATGTACTTGAAGCCAGCATACAAAGAAACTCCTAAACACATCTTTTCATTTAGGCACTTGTTGGAAAAATATGCCCCTCTCATGAAATTGATCATGAGGTACTTCACATGTGAGGGCAGATACTCAAGGTTATATCAGTATCATATGAGACTCTTGATGCATTTCACTAGTGTGAAAACCCTAAACTTACCTCACGGCCTCTACAAGAGCATGGTAAAGATGGCATAGAAGGTAAGGAGAATGGGAGAGAATCATCATGCTATTTGTTTCACCATGGCTTGGTGAAGGTCTTAGTTTGGAATCAAATATCACATGTGAGGGCAGATACTCAAGGTTATATCAGTATCATATGAGACTCTTGATGCATTTCACTAGTGTGAAAACCCTAAACTTACCTCACGGCCTCTACAAGAGCATGGTAAAGATGGCATAGAAGGTAAGGAGAATGGGAGAGAATCATCATGCTATTTGTTTCACCATGGCTTGGTGAAGGTCTTAGTTTGGAATCAAATATCACAGATCAATTTTTCATGGGAAGGTTTTGTATATTCAAATTCTCTTTTGTCTTCTCCAGCTCAATCTAGCAGCCACTCTACACCCTTGGATTCACCAGCATATAAAGAGGTTGCTTCCTCAAGTAAACCTACCAAAAGAGTTCCTAGGGTAGAGGTGACACAAAATTATGTCAGAGGTAAGAGGTGTCTGTTTGCTCCAAATATTTTTTAAAGGGCCAAGCCTACATCAACTGAACATGGATCATCATCACACCATGAGGCACCTTTGAGGGATGAGGAGCCAATCCATCTTGACACTGACATGGAATACTTGGAGGTGAATGAAGAGAATAAAACACCAGATTGGATCATCATGGAGAAGGATTTTGATATCAGAGAACTTAAGGATAGCTTGTCAAAGCCCAACTTTTTGGTTTCATTCTTGCAACAAGAGAATATGCAATTAAAGGTAAATCAACGACTCTTGAAAAATCCCAAGGTTGATTTGAGCAAAGGTGATGTAAAATATAAGGTAGTAGTTGAGATTGATGATTCATATGATCATGAAGATAAAGTTAGAAGAAAGATACCAAGGACAAGAGGCCTCAAGAGGGCACTTGAGCAACAGAAAGAAGCATCTCCACCAAGAACTCAAATGACAGTTGATGAGCTCATCTTGGTAGAAATTGAAAAATTCAAGGTAGGATGGCTTGATAGAGTGAATTTACACATGGAAATTCTTCTCAATAAGGAAAATATGAACAAAAACCTACAAAGACCCACGACCATGCATTAATACACAAGAAATCAGGTCTCCCAGGTAAGAATCAAGCTATTGAAGAAAGTACTCAAGGAAACTCTAATGAGGCGAAAAGAGAAGGATAAGTTGAATTCGCTTGCTGAAGCCTCCCTCATAGCATGAAACATCATCACAGGCCTTGATGGAATAATTTTGGTGAAATTTTGAAAAAAAAATGGAAATTTTTGGTTTTTTGTGTCTTTTGGAAAAATTGGAAATTACAGAACAATCAAAAGCGTAGCGCATTGGCGCTGCACTTTTTACTCAAGCATGCAAATTCCAAAAATTTGATATTCATGGATAGATATTGACCCATACATGTAATGTATCCAATTTTTGTGCCTTGTCAGCAAACTAGTAGAGATAAAAGGTCAAAAAAGGGGTCAAAAACACACTTTTTGCCACTATTTTGAAATAGGCGCTGCGCTTTTGGGAGCAGCTGTGGGAAAATCCATTTTTCTCCCTCATGGAGTGCCCATTTGGCTTTCTTGAGGTGTCTAATGACAACTAGACATCCTAAAATTTTCAGAACATCTTTCAAAAGTGGATTTGGAGCATGGGAAGGCCTCCAAAAGCCTCTCACAAGTAAGGTACTGCGCTTTATCAGAAGTGCGTTGCGCTTTATGAGTCAGGCCCTGTGCTTTTCCCTGTGTGCACTTTTTCGAAGTTTTTCTTAGTGAAACTTGATCTAATGATGTATTTACTCATGTTTATTGTTGATGTGATGTAAATATGATGTGAATGGGTTTGTATTTATCTCTTTGATGTAATTTTGACCTCATTTATGAGGAACAACTTAGTCAACTCTATTTGGAGGGTTTGTTCAAACCTCCCTAGACATTAGGGCTTTGTTGAGAGAATATTGTGAGCTATTCATACACTGAGGGATTCGAACCCTAAGAGAGGGGAAGTTTTTTTTGAGTCTATATGTATGGATTTTGCAGTCATTTTGATGGTTGGACATTAGAGAGTGAAACTCTTGTAGCTTGTACATCATTTTATACAGGAAATTGAAAGGACCAGTTGCAACTATTATTCAAGAATTCTTGTGTTGTGAGTTTGTGATATTTTTTTTTCTCTGTTATAGTTTTATATGAATGATATACTTGTCTCCTTAACATACTTTCCTTCTTTAGTGATTTTCCTAAGAGGTTTATAAGAAGAATTCTTTCATGAAAGCTCTGTTTTGTTGGGAATGTCATTTTGTGTAATTTTCCTTCTTGATTAAGTAATTAATGGTACACATGCTCATTATAATATATGGATCTTTCAAACCCTACACTACACCAACAAACTCCTAAGCCATCACAAAAGCATAGCTATCTTGCCCCTCTATATCTCTTGCAACTATAACCTTTGATACTTTGACCTAGTTGCCTGATTTTTATCCCTAATCCAGCAGAAAACCCATAAATATTTAAAAACCATAGAGCTGAGCTATGTAGCCTAAAATCCACTCTTGCACTAGTCAAACCCTTGTCTATGTTTTTCATAGAGAGAGCCCTCTCTGGTTTGGTAGGGCTAGCTTCCAAACTAAGATCTTGGTTTGAGGTTTCCTTTGTCGATTTCCTTTCAGCCTTAGGACATTGTGGAGGCTAACAGGTGTACTCGCAACCACAAATAGGTAGTAGCTGATCAATATCCAACCACGTTGTGATGAGCCTGTAGTAAGGGACAAGTCTCCTTGATTCTCTTTTTCTAGTCTTCAACATGTTTTTCACAATAAATCTTTAATATCCTACACATTTAATGTATCAGGCTAGAGGATATAGAAAATATCTCCTAACCTTCCTAAGAACAACATTATAACCTGAAAAATATATTATCAAATGCATAAGGAGAGGTTTGAACATGCCAAAGGATGGTCATATGGGCCTTAAATCGTACCTATTTGGGAGGCCCATCATATATCTCTTTCTCAAAAGTTTACAACCGTAAATTAAGATTGAGTCCCATGGGTAGATAATGAGTTATGGTGTGTGGAAACGAGTTTTGGTGTGTGATATAAGTTTGAATTCATACAAGAATAATAAAGCATGCTATGTTTTGCAAAGGGTTATCAAGATACAATCATCGTTCCAACCTTGAATATGTTAACAATTCATCAAATTGTGAGACAAGTCTTAAACCCTAGATGACATGCAACTATTCAAACTTGGTGCAATCAACCAATCTTGCTAATAAACAATGTTGCATATGTAAATTGAACCACATTTTCAAATGTGTTTTATGACAGTGTGTGTGATATTGACTGGTATGAGGAAAAAATTAATTCTTGACTTTTAGTGTGATATTGGACTAATATACCTGTGTTTTGCAAAGTGGCTTGAAAAATAAAATATTCAAATCTTAAACAAGAGATCGATGTATGAGAAATAGTAGAAAATAAGGGGAGGGATATAGTTCCCTATTCCTCCTACTCTAATCATTGAATAACAATGTCTCAAACAACTACAGGTTCTATAAATTCAAATACCAATGTCACAACAACTACAATTTCTAGAATTTAAAAATAATGATGTCACAAGCAACCACAATTTCTAGTGTGATGTTATGTCATTCAAATCGAATTACCACAATTCGTTAACATTAAAATGAGAACTATTCACATATATCAACACCAAATATTGTTAAAAAAATAAAACGTAACAAATACAAATGCCAATGAAATACATTCTTGCATAAGAAATTCTTAATCTAACCTCTACCAACGAGATCTTGACACGATTTAACAAATATAAGCAAACTAGAATGAAATGACTAAAATGAAATAGGATACAAGAGCTTCTGTCAATCTGGATTGGTGGGCCCTTTCTAGTACAAAAAGAGAAGTTGTTAAGTTTCAATCACACCACGAGATGCACCAATGATCAACATGAAATTTCCATTAACCAAAATAAGAATTACAAAATTACACACTCATACCAAATCCATAGAAATACTTATTGATACTGATAAAGAAGTGGTATGAGTATTGTTATAGAAGTCTCACAACATCATAACCATATTTGACACTTAATTTTTTTACAAAGTTTGATGCATGATATATAAGAGAAAGTCCTAACTAACTGATAAGATGGCCCTATGATCTCTAAGATCATGGGGCGATTAGATACATCATTTTCTTATAAGTAGTTGTACAAGAATATATTTTAGACAAAACCTAGAACAAAGCCCTAATATGCATCCTTGGTAGTTTGAGGTTCATATCCTGGTGTCCATGTTTAAAAAATCCTTCTTATCTGTATTGATTCTTTTGAGTTGAATCCTCCATGGAATGACCTCGATAAAACCTTCTCAATTTTACTAACTGGCCTTTGGGCTCCACATGACCAAGCCTCAAGCACCGACCAAAAAGGATGCAAAATACATAATCCTTCCTCAAAGGTAATATACATAAGACATCCTCAAAGGTAATGTTTCCTACAACAACTTTTTGTATGTGTTATCATGGTAATGTTTGTGCCAAAATAATCTAATTGATTCATATATCTACTATAAACATTTATAATTTTCTTATTTTTCATAATTTTTATTAATATTTAATTCCAATCAATACAAATTTTCTCCATCTCAATATCTATCTCCAATATGATTGTTGTTAACCAATATATAATAATTATATTACTATCAGTTAGAAAGGGAAGATGAGAATCATGTCACTGTAGAAAGCATATGGATAATTCCATAGCGGGATTTGATATTTAGAGAGCATTAGATTATTACATGCATTCTTACATATGTGGTGCTCCATCTCCCCATGTAGTAATGTCGCAAAATGAGTAAAGCTCAAAATTTGTGTGTAGGAAGAAATTGGCATGCGTGTTGGAATCAAAATGATTTTCCCCTCAATATAATGATTAATGCACTTGTTATACCAATTTCTTCTAAAATTTGTAAATGATAGTGTCCCTCCTCTCTAACAAAGGAAAAAAATGCACGACCCTCTACGAAATAGGTAAATGAATGAACCAAGTAGCGTAAAGTAACTTATTTATATCCAAGTGTTTACTCTATGAAATAAGATTTTTTTTAACATGGGTGAGTCATCGTCATTACTAATGGTATTATTCTCAATGTAAGTGAAAAAAAGGCATGTCTCTTTGCTGAAATGGGCAGGGATTTCCTTCCATTCTAGTTGGGGTATGACAAAAGTACTCAACACCAACAAAGTAACATTTTTAAATATGTCTAATTGATTTCATTAGTTTTTTGGTGTTGTTTTCTTATAGTAACCTAAAATAAAATTCAAATCATGTAAACCAAGGTAAAGAAAACAAGAGTATTCAAATTTGATCATGGTTCTTTTATGTTGTGGTTTCAATTCCATTCATATAGTTAGCAATTATTCTTAAAAATTATGCCTCTCTATCTAATTTACTTTCCTTTGAAATGAAGAACCGTGTAAATATGGCATCAAGGTTAATCCATTAAATTTGTTTTTTAAATCATATGATTTCATCTCCTCCTAAAAGTTGAATACATTGAAGCGGGAATAAAAAGGGAACAAAATGGAGGAAGAAAAATGTTGTTGGCATACATATGTATATATAAGAGATCTCTACGAGTTTAGAGTTGTTTCTTCACTTTCCATATCCATCTAGAGTAATGATTCTGAAATAGAATAACACCCTCTATGCAACCTTTATGATCCTATGTTCTTCCAAAAAAATATTTTTTGGCATTTTATATAATTATTTCTTGGTATTTATCTTTTGAAATTTGATACAGTAAGTCTCATATTATTTGAAGAGAGTTGATGGCATGGAGAATGGATTTATGTAAAAATTTATCAATAATGTGCTTTAATTTTCTAGATATAAATTGTGTGAAATATTTTGAAATCAAGTTGAAATTTTGGAAAAGAGTGTTAGGATGAGGAAATAAAAAGTAAAAATCCAAAGGTGAATTTTTAGGAAAGAGAGGAAATTCAAAAGAGAAGCTGTATAAAAAATAAAATATTTAATATTATATTAAATTAAACAAGACTTTTATTTTTAAATTGTACTGAGATATTTGTATTAGTCATAAATTTGTAGCCAAAACACACAATTGGAGTACATCATAATGAATGCTACAAGGAAAATTTCTTCTATTGTTCTAAAAAGAAATTGTAAAAATACCATCCTCCTCCAAATAAAAGGATAAATGGGGGATTTCCAATAATAAACCCACTAAAACTTAAACATACTACTTCTTGAGTGAAGTAGGAGATTATTACAAATTGCTCGCACAAGATGATACAAAAGAAAAACATTTTTAAGATTTGAGCGAGACAAAAACCCCACTAGATCCACAAAATGAAAAAGAGTGTTGGGCACCAAATTTTGGCTAATTATTTCTTTGGTCTTTTCCACTTCTTGCTAAAGGAGGGGAGGAACATGTATTTTTTTTAAACATCTAAATAGGAATGATAAAAAGAGAAAATATTGGACACCTCCTCTTCCTCTATTCCCGCTTCTTCATCCTTCCTTTCTAAAACAAAGTTTTTTTCATTTTCCCTAGATATAACCTCTTCCTCAATGGGTGAATTGATGTCCTATCTATCCACTTGATCTGGATGAGACCTCTTAGAAATTTTTTTCTTTTGCTTCTATGAAGCTTGTTTTAATGCTCCTTTCTCATCATTATTTTGAGAATATGGAGTTGGGGTAGAAGGAAACCAAGATGTTAGAGCACTAAGATTTTTTTTCACAAAGTTCACTTACTCATGGAAATAATTGCATTTAAAAGGAACCTGCTCATAATATAGGGCCTAAATATGGCTCCAACCCTCCAAGTGAAGTTTAATTTCCTCAAGGAGTCATTTTGAAAAACCCATTTCAACATAAATTTTGGCATAAGAGAAGATATTCTCCTTGGTCTATGAGAAAGTAATATAGCGGTCGGGCGAACAAACTTGTGTCCAATGGATTTAAGAATTCCACCACGCCAACAAATAAGGGGAAGATGTTGCAATCTAATCCAAATATGCACAAAAGAAATTTCCATGCTGATATTAAAAACTAGAATCTAGTGGGTGAGAAACATTACCCCATAGCCAATGAAATAAGGCCTAGATCTAAATATTAGATTTGTATTGTCCCGCATTTAACATTTTTTTTAGTACAAAGTGTAAACAAGCTCACGTTCTACCAAATTGTTAGAGATCGAATCCAAAATAAAGCTATAATTAGGCCAAAGGCCAATAATAATCATCCCTTTTTCCTTAACGGTATTAACATTCTTTTTTATTGAAGAAGAAAACCCTAATCCAAGATAAGGAATTACATCCACCCTTTTTGAAAATATGCTTGGTTTAAGACATTTCTGACTCAATAAACCACATGTAAGAGCGATCGACGAGATTGGAAAAACCACCCATTGAATAATTCTAGGAACTCTTCAAATCAACTACTTTGGAGTAAGGAAATGTTTAACTTCGACCAAATAGAAATCACTTGCATCAATCAGGTTCTAGAGCAAGGAGGAAAAACCTATGTAACTCAAGGGAAAATGTGAGAAATATGAACCAACCCTACTTTAATTTGAAGCAATAAAATGATTCATTTTACTTGTGCTTTAGTCAAATGAGGAAACTCGAATTTACACTTCAGCAAGATAAGTTGGCAGGTATTTAGGAGGAGTGACATGGCCAATCACTAATTTAAGTTTATCAATTCGAGTTTATGGGCTAGAAGTAGAGTTGTGTGCAAGTTGGTGGATAATATCTAGTTATCTAGAGGTGTTATCTTTAGTGAAAGTCAATTATCTAAGCTCTAGTATAGAATAGAGTCAATATGAGTTCAGTTGAGTAGTTGTAACTATTGTTAAATCATTGATCTCTCAGTTAACTAGTCAATATACTAAACATAGCCCTAGTCATGCACGAAATTCAAATTTCCTAGTGAAGTGGAGGAAAAAGGCATAATTGTAATCATTATTGTATACTAATGAGTGTACATATTTTTCATGTAGTAGGTGATCCATTTCTCTTGGGGTGTTGTGCAAGGAAATAGGAGCTTCCCTATTCGTTAGGAGCAAGAATTGCACAAGGAAATAGGAGGAAGAATGAGGCCTATTTTGGAGAAGTATTGGCTAGATCAGACTCAGGAGGAAATTAATATTGCATTGCAGGTTGAGCTTCAAGTATTGAAGTTGTCATTGTAGTAGATCATTGCTCTCATATGATATAATACAAAAAAAGGAGGGGTTTTTCCCAGTTGGGATCCCTAGTAAAAATTGTGTTTATTGTGATTGAATGATTTCATGTGTTTCTATTGTATGTTCTCCCTTCCATAGAATGAGTAGAATAAATTTGTATTTATTGTTTTCTATCTGAATTCATAAACAACTGAAAATTTTGAGTTATTCTGCATCGTATCAGATCTATTGAAAACTACATAGAAACTAGGTTCTTTATCATATCTCAAGGCAATTTAGAATATTAGATTTGTGGTACATGTATTTCTCCAATGCAGGAACAATATATTTCAATGGATTGAGGCTTGGGTATGCATTGAAGGGAAATTAAAATTTCTATTCTTGGAGAGATAGAATGGAAGATGTGCTAGATGACAATGGAGTATTAAAATACACAAAAAAAAATATTCCAAAACCAACAACACAGATGCACAAAAATTGACTTAGTGGAATAGAGATACTACAAAAGGCAGGAGGATTATCCTAGAGGGAGTCGGAGACCATGTGGTTTCAAATTTTCATGGAAAGGAGATTTCTTTCTCAATGTGGAAAACTCTCACAGACTTGTTTGAAAGCAAAAATGATGCAAGGAAGCTAGAATTTAAAGATAAGATCATGAACATTTGAATGAATAAAAATGAAACTATTGTTCAATACCTATCTAGATTCACTCAGGTGAAAGATGAACTTGGAGGAGTTGGAGAGACTTTTCCACCATTTGAACTTGTGAGCTTAACACTACTTGTTCTTTCAAATTCCTGACACAAATATCATGATTCAGTTAATGGAAGAGAAAATCTCCTAGATTGGGAGAGACCTTGGTTTGACTTGGTGCAGGAGGAGATTAGAAGAAACACTAGAGATGGAGTCACATCTAGAATTGATGAGAAAGAGAACTTTTCCTTAGCTAGAAAAGGAAATAAATCCAAAGGCAATAAGGCCCAAGGTAAGTCAGAGTATATCCAAAACCATGGCAAGAAGAAAGATCTCAGTAAAATTAAATGCTTTCACTTCTATGAGTATGGACATTATGCAACCAAGTTTCCACAAAATAAATCCAGTAAGAATCCAACAACATGTGTAGGAGGATATTCTCTCACATCACAATTCGATTTGGATTTCACCCTCATTTATTGCATGGAAAGTATTGTATGAGGTAGTGTATGGTAATTAGACTCTAGACGTTCATTTCATATTACATGGAATAATGAGTTATTCAACAACTTAGAGGAGAAGGAACTACAATTACACATATAGCTTAGACATGATGAAAGGTAATGTAACAAAGGGATTGGAACTGTCACCTTTAAGAGAGAGTTAGGATCCCATATTCACCTAAAGGATGTAGCGTATGTGCTTGGTCTGAAGAAAAATTTAGTTTCTGTAGTTATACATGAAGACATAGGATATGCTGTGGTGTTTAGTAGAGGGAAGGCATATCTGAAGCATGATGCTACTGGATAAGTAAAACAAATTGGTGTTCAGGTTGAAATATCAACAAGTTAGAGGTGGATGCATGTGCTACATTGAGTATCAAGGCAAAGCATGTTCAAGGGTGAAATGATGGAGAGATTTGGCATAGGCACATGGGACACCTACACCATGTAGCTTTGAAAATAATGCAACAAATCACCATTGGACTACCAAAATTCACCCTTGATCATCATGATGTTTACAAGGGATGCACTCTTGGAAAATATGTTAAATCCTCCTTCCAGGGTCGAGATAGAAGAGCCGGATCTACATTGGAGTGGGTTTACTTAGATGTGTGTGGACCACTTTCAATAGTCTCAATTTCAAAACATAGGTATTATGTGACCTTCATTGATGATTTTTCTTGCAAATGTTGGATCTAATTCTTTTTTTTTAACACAAAAGAGTAGTTATATTATGATAACCCGTGCCTGGTTCACAGCATAGCTGGGAGAATACATTTAAAAATCATGCCAAAATGGGTAGTTTTAATTTAATAGTGGCTAAATTGGTCCAAATACTAAAAAACAACATCAAAATCCAATTGAGCTATTACAAATGTACTATTATAAACTTTGCAAAACTGTCCGAGCAACAAAAAATACATTTATAGCTTCACATAAAACTTAGAAGGAGATTATCCATTTGGATTCACAGGCTTGCTTAGGTCTATCCTAGTAGATTCATTATTTGTGATGGAGGTATTCTTGGCAAGATATATCTTCAAATCCTCTATTTGGCTGCGCAATGCATAGACTTCATCCTCAAGCTGGCGAATTATAGGGTTATTTTCGATGTTTCTCTCACTCATCTCATAGGAATACTTATGCTACATCTGGAAACAATTCTTCAGCTCTAAAATACTTTCCCTTATTTCATGGTGCTCCCCTTCACAGGGAGTGCACAAGTGCGGTGAGAAGGTGGCTAGCAGGGGGCAACACTCCCAATTCCTTTCATAACGACATACCACTCTGCCTGATTTATTTCAATGGAATCCCCAATGTTTTGGTTCCATGTTGACTTCCTGAGAGAGAATAATTGAGGAATTAATTGACAGAGTGATGAATTTTCCTTGTTTCAGTTCCAACTGACTTCAATTCCCACTATCCCAGGGCTCAATTGACAGGGTAATGAACCCAATTATCCCAACTCGATGCTCCCAAATCTAAAAATTCTCTACAAAACACCCCATAATTCAAATGCTAAAACACTAGAAATTCCACTCCAGGACCCGAAATCCATTTCGGGGACAAAATTCCAAAATAGGGCCAGAATTCCACTCCGGAGCCGGAGTACATCCTCCATGGGACACTTAAGATGAGACCCAATTCCACCTGGGAACAAAAATAAAGACACCTAAGACCCTATTCCACTTCTTAGACACCCACAAACAGACAGAGACTCCACCACCCTTAATTCCTCCCTAGCCATATTCTCATAGACCCCAATTACCCATAGGCAACCCCAACCAGAACCCTGAGACCATCAAAAAACAACCTACAGGGCCTCGATTTTATTTCGAATATAATTCCATTATATGTGCCTTAATTTATAGTATTCACTGAGATGATTGAGTAAGCACTTACCTCAGGATCCCAACTTCTATCCATGGTTTCCTTGTTGATTGAAATGACATTCCTATGAAACATATTAACCGCCCCTCGTGCGATCCATTGAATCTTCCCCTGCAAAATTAAATGAGGCTCATTCTCAAAGGGTTCTCACATGGAGCTGGTTAGCTGGTTCATGTGACAGGTCCTTTTACAAAGAAATGGGTTGAGAGCTCCCACACTTATGCCAATCCCATCGCCTAGTGTCATGATCGACCCTGTACTTCTTCCATCAGATGAAATAAAATACTTGCATGACACTCTTCAGGTTCTATTATTGTGCCACCTTATCCTTTTGTTACGAGACATAGGTCAAAAAGAGGAAGTGGAGGGGGGAGGTGGTAGAGGGGGACAAGGCTAGCGAGGGATAAGGGGAGGGGTGAGGAAGGGTGAGAAAGGGGGGTGGGTGGGTTTGGGGGAGATGAAAATGAGGGATGGGATAATGAGAGAGGGGAGGGGAGAGAGGGGATCAGGGGGAGGGTTTCTAGCGAGGGGATGATTCATATGAGATGTTGAGGGAAGAGAGGGGTGGTTGGGGGGAGGGCCATAAATAGGTAGGAGCCCAATCAACACAATGATTAGGGATATAAAATTCCCAATTTATCTCTAGATTCAAAATTTTTTTCTACTATCCTTATTAATAGGGAAATAATTTTCCTTAAGAAAAATACTATCCATGATTAGGGCTAGGGGACAAGGAAGACATTTTAATTTCTATTTACTTGGTTATGGCTCTCCTTTATCTGGTAGGCTATATTTTATTGAATGTCTGGCTCTTGGTTCAACCTTCTTAATATATGAAAGAAATGGAATTTCTCAAAGAGTCAAAAAAGTCCTTTGATTCTTTCAAGGACTTGATTCAACTTGTTGTTCTGTGCAACATTTTTTTTGACCATGTGTTTTATAATAAGAGTCCCCAAAAATGTTCATAGTCTTGATCCCTTGTTGACGAGCAATGGTAAGTCCATAGAGTAACCCATATGCTTCATCTTGATTG
Source organism: Pinus albicaulis (assembly GCA_034641835.2). Lineage (NCBI taxonomy): Eukaryota > Viridiplantae > Streptophyta > Pinopsida > Pinales > Pinaceae > Pinus > Pinus albicaulis. Next base: position 298,534,584 of record CM076569.1, read on the forward strand.
TTCATATTTTTTCCCAAACCCCAAGCATACCGATCTACAATTTTTCCTTCAGGGTTGATGAGAACCCTTCCCCCTCTACCACCCCGTAAATCTTGGATCTATTTCATGAAGAATAAAAATGAGGCTTATTCAAAGTTTGTTGAATTTAAAGCCTTAGTTGAAAATGAGATTAGAAATTAAATTCAATCCTTGAGAAGTAATAATGGAAAAGAGTATGTGTTTAAGTAATAATGGTATTAGAAGGGATTTGTTTTCACCCCACAACCCATAGAAAAATGGGGTTGAAAAGAGAAAAAATTGAAGTACTGTAGGAGTTGCTAAAGAAATGTTGCATGACCATGGATTTCCACTATTCGTGTGGGAAATTTTTTTCAATACAACTATTTACTTGCAAAACAAGATCCCTTGCAAAATTCTTGGAATGATTACACTTGAAGAGACTTTCACTCGGAGGAAGCTATATGTATCCCATTTTTTCATTTGTGGATCCATAAACTATTTTCGTGTCTCCAAATATATCAGGAAATATTTGGAGCCCATTGTAGAGAGGGGGATCTTTATAGGATACATAAATACACCTCATATTTACCGGGTGTACACACCCTCACTAAGGATGACTATGATGAGGAGGGATGTGATATTTGATGAGGAGAAAGACATGATGATATCTTTAGAGAAAGAGCTGATAATACCACCAAAGGAGGAGTTTCTAGCTCCAAAGGAGGAGCCTCAGTGAGATCCATAACATTATATCTTTCTCAAAGGCATGAGGACATTCTAGGAGGATGATATGGAGCAGCCAAATGTGGAGGAACAGAGAGAAGATCAAGTGGAGGAAACTACTCACACCAAGCCTTCCAAATAAGGGAGGAAGAGGATGAAGATGGTTGAAATATTGGTGCAGGAAGCTCATGAGCAGGTTGGAGCTACTATCTCCTTGCGCAGATAGAGGAGATCACCAGACATATATACCAAATATATGACACTCATGTCAAATTTTATTTATTTTGAACCATTTCTTTTGAGGATTTTATTTCCCAACAAGTGTTGTTAGATGCCATGGTGGAGGAGTATGAATCCCTCATGAAGAATGTTGTTTGGGAGGTTGTGCCTAGACCTGAGGGAAATTATGTTATTGGCTCCAGGTGGGTGTATAAGGTGAAACATGTAATTGATGGAAATGTTGAGAAGTACAAGGCCATATTTGTCGCCAAAGTCTTCTCATAGGTGGATGGGATTGATTATGAGGATACATTTGACCTTGTGGCAAGATACTAATCTATCAGGACCATACTTACATTTGCAGTATAGTTTGGGTGGAGGATCCAACAAATGGATGTTAATACTACCTTTCGCAATGGAGTGGTTAAGGAATAGATCTAAATTGAGCAGCCTGAGGGGTTCAAGACCTTTAGTAGGGAGACACATGTGTGTAGGATTGAGAGAGCCCATTGTGGTCTCAAGAAAACACCTCATGCTTAGTACAATCACATAGATTCTTATCTCAGTGGATTTGGATTCAATAAGAGTGAAGTAGATACCAATCTATACTACATTATGGTAGATGGTAGTATGCTCATCTTATTTCTCTATGTGGATGATTTGATTCTGACAAGAGATGAGAGGTTGATCCAGTATTGCAAGGAGGACCTAGCAAGAGAGTTTGAGATGAAGGATGATGGGTTTGATGCACTAATTCCTTGGCTTGGAGGTGTGGCAAGGAGATGGAGATATATTTGTTGGACAAGGGAAGTACACCTCTAAAATCCTTTAGAGATTCCATATGCATGATTGCAAACCCATGGACACTCCTCTTGGTAAAAACTAGAGGAATGAGGATGATTCTATAGGTGAGGTAGTAGATGACAATATCTATAGACAATTGATGGGGTCTTTGATGTACTTGGTGAACACAAGGCCTGATATTTATTTTTCAGTGAACCAACTTAGTCAGTTTATGGTGGAGCCTACCAAACTTCACTAGAAAGCAAAAAAACATGTTCTCAAATACAGCATAGGCACAATAGGATTCATAGATGAAAATTGGGTAGGGAGTCCCTTAGATAGGAAAATCACATTGAGAGTAATCTTCAGTGTTGGGTCAGCAACAGTTTCTTGGTACGATAGGAAACAAAGATATGTAGCATGCAACTCAGTAGAAGCCAAGTATATGGGTGCTAGTTAAGCAACATGTGAGACTATTTGGATGAGGAAGATCCTAGTTCATCTCTTCAGTCAGGGGATGGAGCCTAAATTTATACACTGTGAAAATCAAATTTGTATAAAACTCTCTAAAAATATAATGTTTCATGATAGGTCCAAGCATATAGACATCACATACCATCACCTAAGAGATTGTGTGTAAAGGCGGATTGCTATGTTACAATACATACCTACAGAGGAGTAGGATGAATACATTTTGACAAAGGATTTTATTAAGAGGAAAATTTGAGTTCCACAGGAGTAGGATTGGGGTTGTTCAGAACCCTTTTCTTGCTAAGAGGGAGTGTTAATTTGTAGCAAGAAAATGCTTTATTTGACTTATGCCTTAGTCAAATGAGGAAATTCAAATTTCCACTTCAGCAGGATGAGTTGGTAGGAAGTTAGAAGAATTTCCATGGAAAAATTACTTAGTTAAGTCAATCAATTCAAGTTTATGGGCTAGAAGTAGAGTTGTGTGCAAGTTGGTGGCTAAGATCTAGCTATATAGAGGTGTTATCTTTAGTGAAATTCAGTTATTTGAGCTCTAGTATAGAATAGAGTCAATATGAATTTAATTGAGTAGTTTTAACTGTTGTTAACTCATTGATCTCTCAGTTAAATAGTCAATTTACTTAAAATAACCCTAGTCATGCATGCATTTCAAATTTCCTAGTGAAGTGAAGGAAAAAGGCATAATTGTAATCATTATTGTATACTAGTGAGTGCACAAAGTTTTCATGTAGTAGGTGAGACATTTATCTTGGGATTTGCACAAGGAAATAAGAGCTTCCCTATTATTTAGGAGTATGAATTGTGCAAGGAATTAGGAGGAAGAAGGAGGCCTATTTTGGCTAAGTATTGGCCAGAGAAGACTCATGAGGAGATTAGTATTGCAGTCTAGGTTTAGCTTCAAGAATTGAAGTTTTCATTGTAATAGATAATTATTCACATCTGATATAATACAAACATAGGAGGGGTTTTTCCCAGTTGGGTTCCCCAGTAAAAACTATGTTCATTGTGATTGAATGATTGCATGTATTTATATTTTATGTTTTCCCTTCTGCAGATTGAGTAGAAGAAATTTGTGTCTCTTGTTTTCATTATGAATTCATTAACAACTGCAAATTTCGACTTATTTCTACACGATAGCCAAAAAGAGGTTCATGAATGATAAGATCTCTAAGCCATAATTAACATGAAGTAATGGAAAACCCTGCAAACAAAGCTAAAAGAGGTGATGGGAATCTTGCAAACCAATTCGGGTTGATGGCACAAATCACATAAACCGAGTTGAGGGTGGAAACTAGGATTACCCTAGCCACATATAACTCCTACATTTTCCATTTATTTTAGTGTTTGAATATTGGAATCCTATTTATGAAGTGATACATTAAATAAGAATATTAAATTCGTGAACCCATTACAAATTAATGATTGATGCTAATGGGTCTTCCAATGAGATCTCTGAATAGAGTTAATAAATTAATCAAATGTTTTTCTTTTGTAAATAATAGATTAAAAAACAATTAATGTTGAAGCCATTTAGAGGTGGGCTCTAATAATTATCCCTATCAAGAAGTTTTATAGATTTTAGGGAGGAGGTGGAAAAATTAAATGATAGTATTCTTAACCTTAGTTTGAAGAATAAAGTAAAATTCATAATCGAGGCTAATAAAAAACAAATTATTTCCATGAGTTATACAAGGGTGTTAATCTAGTATTAATATTTTATAACCCAGTTGTAATAATTTTGAATATTACCTTCCAGGTCTAACATACCCCTTGATCTATTCTTGTTGGATCTCTTTTAGTTGTTACACTATGAAAAACACCACATGTTGCATCAAGGTTAATTACATTTCCAATTAAATACTTTTAATTTTCTTCAAGGATTCAATTATCAAGGATATTTAAACTACCAAATCTATGATGAACCATATTGTGAGTCAATGAGGTTCTCTTAGATTACTTCCAACTAGATAACCACCTTGAAGTATATTTACAATTATTTGGATATATATAAGTTACATGTTAAAGGCCATCAATTCACTAACTGCTTCTCTCATTCGATGGAATATAGGTACAACCAAACAAGTACTTGTCAGATATATCTTGTCAAGCGAGGGAATTTCAGGTAGACTAGAGGAAAGTTAGAGATCTATTGCATCTAACAGACAAATATCAACTAGAGGTGAGAATATTATAAGAAACTCATGAATTTTTTTCTTGCTGAATGGGGGTCATGTTCTTATGATGTTGAGAAGATAGATGACATAGAGGTGCCCTTGAGGTACAAACATATAGTGAAACAATTGGTACCCAAGGACTTTCCTAAAGTAAACACTAATTTTAGTCTGAACGAGAGGATATATCACATTGCTCCATCATCGTTACATGGTTTGGGGATATTTTCCATGGATGGCTGAAAGAATTGTTATAGTGGATTAAGTGAATTGATGGAGTATGTCGGACCCTGTTACAATTACAACTATTGTACGTAACTAGTCCAATATATGCGAGGTATGCAAAGATAAAAAGTGGTTTCAAATTATATATAGTTAAGAAACAACAATAAAAATAAAGGAGTACCTATTTATATTGATGGAAGGCCAAAAAAATGACAAATATTGTGGGTTTATAAACACTACACACCGTGGTAAAACAAATAAGCAACAAAATTTCATATTTGAGGGACGCAAATGAAACTGTGTATTCATATGCATAATAAAATCAATAGCTACAGGAGAAGACTTGTTGATCAATTACAAATTGAATCCAATAGATACATCCGACATTGCTATTATGGGGGGAAATAAATAATCTCTCATTAATGACTCTCATATTTTATTTTTATCATTTAGAAGAACTAGTTCCATGAAAGATCTTAGGAAAGAAATAATTCCATTTTCTATCCTTGAATTACATATTTATATTCTAGCATTGATGGAAAAAATTTTCACCTTTTTGGAGATAAAATAAATGAATTTGATGTTGAGGTTTGGGGGATGTATGGATGTGATTTTCAACTACTTTCTATCAAAATTTCACAGCCAATGAACACTGTGTATGACTGAATTATCAAAAAGTTATATCTATTGTCAGTTTGCATTTTTTAGGGGTAAATAGGCAAATTTATGGCTAACTTTTTATAAGAATGTGTATATATGATCAAATTAACGAGAGTCCATATTTGGTCTTCAAATGATTTATTATGTATTTATGAAGCCAAAAATTATATTATAATGTGGTTGGTTGATCGTGGAAAAGTGTTAGAAGAATCATAGAAGGTAAACGATTAACAATTTCGATTTAAGTTGAATGTGAAATTGATTATTTGTTTAAATAATCAAAACAACTTTTATTTTATTGAAATACATAGTTTGGGGGACGTTACCATGGTGATCATGATTGGTTTTATGAGGATTTTTTATTCAATTCTCCCAACACAATCGAAACAATAAAAAATATTGTGGTTAAAGCCGAACAAAGGATGTTGGGGGAGGCAAGAACGGGAGGTGTAATTTTCCACACCAATGAAGAAATAGAGTTCAAATTCGCACAGGGGTTGGGGAAATCCTCCAATAACTAGGCATACACATTAGCACTTAGGCAAGGTCTATTGAGAAGTGTAGCAAGAAATGCTCAATTTGACATTAGCCTTAGTCAATTGAGAAAATTCAAAATTTCCACATCAGTAGACAACTTGGAGGCAGTTAACTGAGGTGACATGGTTCTTGTCACTCAGTTAGCTCAGTAAATTTGAGTTAGTGGGCTTGGAATTCAGTTTGCATGTGTTGATTGCTAATTTATAGCAAACAAGTTAAATTATATTTAGTTGTACTCAGTTAAACTAGTTCTAATAGTTAATAAAACTAGTTGGAGGTCATTTGTGCAGTGGGACAACAATCTAACTCATATATCATCTAATTAACTAGTCAATCAACCAAAAATATCTCATGCATTAAAGGAATTAAAATTTTTTAGTTATGGTGGAAATTCCAAGGTAGCATAACATCAGTTGTAGACTAGTCTTGAGTGTACAAGTGTTGCATGCAATCAGTGATCAATCCTTGGGATTTGTGCAATAATTTTGGAGGAAATTCCTAAATAATAGGGGCTAATTTCTTCAAGATTTACAAAAGGAAATAGGATCTTAGGTGGGGGAAGAAATTGACTAAGTATGGGTTAGATATTCTCATTCAGTAGAGAGAACAATTATTATTTTGCAAGTTGAGCTCATAGTTGGAGCTAGAAATTGTAATAAATTCTCTAATCATCTTATTAATACAAGTAGGCTTAAGGGGTTTTAACAATTTTTTTCCCATATATAACTTTTTCTACTTGTTTATGTGATTGATGCATGTTTGCAAATGTTTTTCTAAATTGTGAATTAATTTCCGTAGAGCTGTAGAGTAGAATTATGTCTCTTGATTTAGATTAAATTTATTGAGCAGTTGCAATTATATCACCAAATTGCTACATGGTATCAGAGAAGGATTCACATTAGAACAATAATTTCAAATTTGTTCCTTAGGAGGTTCGAATTTGCAGTTTTAGTGTAGCAAGATTTCCTCAAAGTTGGGAGAGTGGCCTTCAAGGGACTGAGATTAGAATATGATTTGGAAGGAAACTCAAATTTCATTTCCTGGAAGGATCAGGTGGAGGGAATGCTTGATGAAAAATGGTTTTTTGGATTATTTCAAGACAAACATTATGAAACCAGGATCAGTTTCTACCCAAAATCTATCCCAATGGAAGAAAAATGTATCCAAGGCGAGGATAATAATTCTGGAGGGAGTGAGATACCATGTGTTCTCGAGTCTCCAATTGGAAAGAAACTCCTTTTGCAATGTGGAAGACATTGAAAGAGATATTTGAGAATAGTAGTGACCATATAAAATTGACCCTCAAAGACAAAATTCAAAACATTAAGATGCAAAATAATGATACTATTCCGCAGTATCTCTCCATATTTACACAAGTTCGAGATGAGCTTGGAGGGGTGGGGGAGAATGTTGCAGAAGGTGACTTGGTGAGCCTAGCTCTTCTAGCCCTTCCCAAAATCTTGCATAGCTACAAGGAATCGGTGAATGGGAGGGAGAATTACTAAATTGGGAATAGTTATGGTCCAATTTGGTACAAGAAGAAATAAGGCGAAATACTAGAGATGGAGTTTCATCCAAGGGAGAGGATGAAGAAAATTTTGCATTAGATGGAAATGGAAAGAAGGTGAAAGGGAAGAAATCTCAAACCAAACTAGAACCTAGCCAAGGGGGAAAGAAGAAAGACTTTTCCAAAATAAAATGCTTCAATTTTCATGAATACAGGCACTATGCTACAAAGTGTCCACACAAGAAGTCCGGGAAGAAACCTGTGGGAGTAGGAGGTGAAGATTTGGCTTCAAATTTTGAGCTAGAATTCACTCTAATCGCATGAATTACCAACACTATGATGGGGAGTGTGTGGTACTTGGACTCAGGAGCCTCATTCCATGTGAAAGGGTGTAGAGAGTTTTTTAGTGGCCTATGGGAGAAAGATCTCTAGATGCATATTTATCTTGGGGATGATGGAAGGTATAGTGCTATCGAGATTGGTATAATAACCTTTAATAGGGAGTCATCATCCCCTCTTTTCTTCAAATATTTCATGTTTGTACCAGGCCTGAAGAAGAACCTCATGTTTGTAGAAGTTATGGAAGACAATGGCTATGATGTAATATTCCATAAAGGGAAATCCTTTCTGAGACACATAGCTACTGGGCAGGTGAAGAAAATCAAGGTTCATGTGAAGGACATGTATAAACTTGAGGTGGGAGAATGTGTTGCATTAAGAAGTAAGGTAGAGAAAGAGAAGAGTCAAGATGTTGGTGAACTCTAGCACAAAAGACTTGGTCATTTTCACCATGGTGCCCTTAAAATTATGCAGCAATAACCACTAGCCTCCCTAAAGGATCAATTGAGCATAAAGATGTATGTAAGGGTTGTACCTCGGGGAAGTATGTAAAATCCACATTCCATGGTCGAGATAACAAAGAAAATGTAGTATTGGAGAGAATCCACTCTGATGTTTGTGGACCCTTCTCGACAACCTCCACTGACAAACATAAATACTATGCTATTTTTATTGATGATTTCTCAAGAAAGCACTAGATATTATTCATGTGGAAGAAGGATGATACATTCTCAAAATTTGTAGAATTCAAGGCACTAGTTGAGAAAGAGACCGAAAAGAAGGTGAAAGATCTTACGAACGACAATGGAGGTAGGTATGATTCGAATGGATTCAAGAAATTTTATTCCAAAGAAGAAATTTAAAGAGAAATGATAGCTCCCCACAACCCACAACAGAATTGGGTAGCTGAGAGGTAGAACCAGAACATTGTGGGAGTTGTGAGAGTTATTCTACATGAACAAGTTCTGCCACTGCATTTGTAGGTAGATACATGTAACATAACATTCTACTTGAAGAATCATAGTCCTCATCAGATTCTTGGTATGATTATACCACAGGAGGTTTTCTTAGGGAGAAAGTTAGATGTGTCTCATTTAATAATTTTTGGAGCCTCTATTAACTACCATAAATCCAAAGATTCGAGGAAGAAACTTGAGTTGAAAGCAGAGTTGGGAGTTTTTGTGGGTTACACTAAATCTCCACACAATTACCGGGTTTACTTACCTTCCCTCAGAATGAAAATTGTGCAAAGGGATGTAAATTTTTATGAGGAGAAAGTAGTGATATGCTCTCTTGAGATGAATTTGCAAATACCACAAGAAGAGGAGATTTTATCTCCAAAGGAGGATCCTTAGGAAGTTGTGGAGAAGCCACAAATGGAGGGCCAAAGAGGAGGTAGAGTGGAGACATCCACTCAAGAAAAACCATCCATAGAAGGTAAAAATATAACTAGAGAAGTTGATAGATAGGTGCAAGATGCAAGGGAGAATATGGAAAAGGAGGTCACCTGAGAGGTACACTGGCTAAATGAATCTAATGACTAAGCGTTTAGAGACCGATCCATCCTAGCTTGAGGAATTATTTGAGCAAGTAGTCTAGGTTGATGCAATGGTGGAAGAATATGAATCCATCATAAAGAACAATGTCTTAGAAGTGGTTCCAAGACCAAAAGACAAATCAGTTGTGGGTTTGAGATGGATCTTCAAGGTTAAGCATGCAACTGATGGAAGCATAAAGAAGTATAAGGCTAGATTTTTGGCCACGAGATTCTCTCAAGTTGAGGGATTGACATCTATGAGGAAACCTTTGCTCCTATAGTAAGGTATTCAACCATTAGATAAATTATTGCACTGGTTGTGAAGATGGGGTGGAAGATCCACCATATGAATGTAAAAGAAATATTCCTCAATGGTGTTATTGAGGAGGAAGTGTACATTGAGAAACCAAAAGGTTTTGAGAAATTTGATTTGGAGTCTCATACGTGCATACTCATGTGAGCATTGTACAATCTCAAATAGGCACCCTGAGCTTGGTACACTCAGATTGATAGTTATCTCACTGGATTGGGCTTCACCAAAAGTGAAGCGGATGCGAACCTCTATCATATTTTGGTAGAAGGTAAATTTATTGTCATTGTTTTATATGTTGATGATTTAATTTTTATAGGTGATGAGAAATTGATCAACTCTTGCAAGGGAATTTGGGATGAAATACATGGGTCCCATGCACTACTTCCTTACGCTAGAAGTATGGCAAGGCAATGGAAAATTGTTTGTGTCTCAAGGAAAGTATGACCAAAATACTACAGATATTTTTCATGGAGAGTTGTAAGCCCATGGAGACACCTCTAGTGACCAATTGGAGGAAGGAGAATGCCACTTCAGGTGAATAGGTTGATGCTACCATTTACCTAAAACTAGTGGGTTGACTAATGTATCTTGTGAAGACACAACTAGATATGTGCTATGCAGTCAACTAACTGAGCCAAGCTATGGTTAGGCCGACCAAATTGTATTGGAAGGCAACAAATCATGTTTTACGATACCTCAGAGGCACTAAACAATATGGATCATGGTAAAAATGGATAGATGGAGTGAATCTGTATGGATTCACAGATGCAGATTAGGTAGGGAGTCCATCCAAATGAAAGAGTACATCAGGTGGAATTTTCAGTGTTGGGTGTGCAACAATTTCCTAGTACAATAGGAAGTAGAGGTCCATGGCACTAAGCTTAGCAGAAGCTGAATACATGGTTGCAAGTCAAGCAACATGTGAGGCAATATGGATGATAAAGATAGTTGTGGGACTATTTGGTCAGGAGATGGATCCAAATATGATATATTGTGATAATAAGAGTTGCATTAAGCTCTTTGAGAATCCGGTATTTCATGACTGGTCCAACATATAAATATCTGGTATCATCATTTATGAGACTATATGCAGAGGAGGATAGTGTTGCTAGAATAGATTCCGATAGAGGAACAAGATGCTGGCACCTTGACAAAGGATTTGTCAAGAGGGAAGTTTGAATTCCATAGGTGCAGGATAGGGGTGGTTGAAAATCCCTTTCTTGCTAAGAGGGAGTTTTGAGAAGTGTATCAAGAAAGGCTCAATTTGACTTTAGCCTTAGTCAAATTGAGAAAATTCAAAATTTCCACATCAACAGACAACTTGGAAGTAGTTAACTGAGGTGACATGGATCTTGTTACTCAGTTAGCTCAATAAAAAAAATTTGTTGGGCTTGGATTTCAGTTTGCATGTGTTGATTGCTAATTTATAGAAATCCAGTTCAGTTATATTCACTTGTACTCAGTTAAGCTAGTTCTAACAGTTAATAGAACAAGGTTGAGGTCAGTTGTGAAGTGGGACACCAATATAACTTAGAGATCATCTAGTTAACTGATAAATCAACCAAAAATATCTCATGCATGCAAGGAATTAAAATTGCTCAGCTGTGGTGGAGATCCCAAGGTAGTGTAACAACAGTTTTAGACTAGTCTTGAGTGTACAAGTGTTGCATGAAATCAAAGATCAATCCTTGCGAATTCACAATCATTTAGGATGAAATTCCTAAAGAATAGGGGATAATTTCCTTAGGATTTGTGCAAGGAAATAGGACCTCAGGTGGGGGAATAAATTGACTAAGTCTGGGTCAAAGCTTCTCACTTAGTAGAGAGAACAATTATTCTTTTGCAGGTTCAGCTTAGAGCTGACTAGAAATTATAATAGATTCTCCATTCACCTGATCAATGCAAGAAAGATTAAGGGGTTTTTACCAGTTGGTTTCCCCTAGATACATATGTGTACTTGTGTATGTGTTTGATGCATTTTTGTGAATGTTGTTCCAAATTGTGAATTAATTTCTACAGAGCTGTAGAGTATATTCTTTTCTCTTGATTTAAATTAAATTGATTAAGAAGTTGCAATTCTATCACCAAATTTCTACAAGGTCTAAAACTAAATTTTGCAAGAGGCATTAGTCAAATATCTGTATTGGTGGATTCAATTCTAATTAGATTAGAAAAAAAATTCAAAAATTTGAATCTATATCCTTTTTCCATATAAAAAGAGATGATAATAAAATTGCAGATGAGCAAGCCAATAAAGGGGTATGTCTTGATCATGGTGTTATTCTCCTAGATTAAGGAGATCCATCATTTCAATATATCTTATGAATCTCGAATGGCATAATAAAACAGAGGCATGGGATATTTTAATAAAATATACAAGATGGAGTGAACTGGGCCCGAGATATGTCACGATATTAATTATTAATACTTTAATGACAACCTTGGAGTGACAATTCTCGATTTCAGAAATAAGATCAGACAACCCCTCTAGGTGGTTATCTAAGATGGTTCTCATCACTTTCAAGGAAAACATATCTCATTCAACATGCAAATTCACCATGGGATATATCAGATTCCAGGCTAGTACATCATTCCCCTGCTCGTGGATTACATGCAAGATGTAGGATAGTTGGGTGAAGGATAGGTTGTAGGATGCCAGTGAAATCAACAGGAAAATGTGGTTCAAAAACATTCAATGAAATTCAATGATGATGGGGATTAGAATTGATAACATCCTAGGCTATAAATGGTGAGTGATAAAGATAGAATTTCTATGAATTTCAGTGAAATCTTGTCCGCTGTTAAGTATGGCCTCTCCAAACGAAGTAGGTGCCAAAATTCTTAGGCTGGTCCAAGCTGTGGTTTCGTTGGAGGATAGCTTGGCTAAAATAGATAGATTCAGGGAGAAAATTGTGGTGGAAGTGTGTTCACATTTCTATTTGGTAATGTGCGATATTGAGGCCCTTAGAGAAGATGTGGAGAGAATTCGATTAGCAATGGTCATCTTGGCCACTAAATTTGACAATCTCAGTTCGAAGGTAGAAGGAATAGAAGTGACAATCAAAGAAAAAATTGTAGGTGTCCTCAAGGAGATCTCTGGACTCCAAGATCCCTCATCTCCCGGAGTAGAACCATCGGGAAAGCCTGAGGAGTATTTGAATCTAATGCTTCCAATATAGACAATGGAAGAAAATGATAGTGCATCGATAGTCAACGGGCCTTCAGTAATGTAGTCCTCTTTTATAATCTTTATTTTTGATAAATGTTATGTAAAATGGTATGATATAATGGCCTATTTTGGAGATCATATAAGATAAATATTGTTATGGGCATACTTGGGCATAGGAAGGGTATAAGTTGACCTCATTTTGAATAATTATGGAATGCAATAGATGATGACCAGTCCATGAATGTAAGGGTACTGTCCCATTTACCAGATTGATTAATAAAAGCTACCCATTTATTTAAAAAAAAGTGAACAAAGAACTTGTTTGTTTGATTCACATTAGAGATAAATAACTCCAGAGATTAAACATAGGATGGACATATTGAACAAATATCTTCAAGGATATCTGAGGTAATAACCATATTTTAAAGTGATTTTTTTTTAATGTCATAAGTTGAATTATGAAATTTTATTTTTTAACTTTTACATTATCTAATTGAAAAAACACTTTCTTTCTTTTATATGATTATTTGGCAGAGACATGACAACATCCAACCAACATGAGTCAACATATACCTGTGAGGCTATTTGCTTCTCCACCTTCAAGTGGTCATAATCCCAGTAGTCAGACTAGGTCAACACCTTTGGCTTTGACCCATGAGCACACACCCCTAAAGGAAAACACATAGCCAACTTCTAGAGGTGGTGACAAAGGTGACCCTATTGATGACACTGTGGATTCATTTCCTGGATAGTCATGTGTTATCAACACAGGGACAATTATGTTCACATTTTTGGTAAATGAGTAAATAATTTTAATAAAAACACCAAAAATCCAGGGTAATTTTTAATGTTTTAACTATTTCATGTTGTCTCTCTCAAACATAATTTATCTAGATTATTATTTTCAAATTAATGATCATCAATTTTTGCATGTAGGAAACAACTTGTTTTATAAACACATGAATGCCAAATTGTTGTTGATTTTTGGGCCCACCATATATATAGGGTGGAAATCCCAAAATTCCAACATGAAGACAGAGCTTATGGACTACCTTGAAGGTCTATTTCGGCTAGATAACTTCAATAAGAGCACAGTCACCTTCAGAGTCAATAAATCTTTAAAATACATACAAGAAATTTGTATGGGTCAATTGGAAAGAAACTCTAGGTATGAGTGTTTGCCCATGATTCCTGTGAGGGAATGGAAGGCCCTCATCACTGATGTAGAGGAGACGAAACTGAGAAAAGAAGGAAAAGCACCACCTGGTGCACCAAGGTAAATTACATTTTCAATTCAATAATTTTAATTTTCTTTAGTTTTTAAATAAAATTGTAGTATATAACATACTTGAAACTTTTCATAGGATCCCTAAAACTTCAAAAGCCACCAAGACAAGGCTTGAGAAACATGGGAAACACAACTAGGCCAGGGTGATAAATTTTGTGCTTTGAATGGAAGATCATGGCACACATGAGGATCCTCTACTAGAAGAGGAGCACAAGGTAGCCATTCCAATTGTGTCGACTAGTGCACCAAGTAAATAATTACATTGTAAAGGTATTTTTTAATATTAATGAACTGCAATTGTATTGCCTTTGAACGAGTTCTTTTAAATCATTAGGTAGCCTCAAATTTTCTTAGGTTAGAAGAGGATTACAATTAAAAATATTTAATTGCAAATGGTGTATTAATTATGACCTTTCATGTTTTAACTCCAGATCATGTATAGAATGAGGCTAGACAAGAAACTACTCCACCTGTCCTCCACTACTCAGCAAGTAAATAACACTCTAATGATATTTTTATCAATGAAATACTTGTAATAATAATACAAAAAAATATCAATTTGACATTTATTTCTTGTTGCAGCTTATCATTTACCCCTCTTGCAACAACCTTGATGTCATGAGTTCATGACTAGGTTTTAATGAAGACTTCCAAAGGCCATAACGACTGAAGAGGAAGAAGAAGCTAATACCCTCCTTTCTCAATACATGTCAAAAAAAAAGAAACCAAAAAAGAAATGTTTGAACTAGTTATATAATTAAAAACATCATGTACCATATTATTAAAACATACCTTTGATGATGAATTTATTGATATGAAGTATTTTGTGTCTATGATTAATGAATGAATGAATGAACGCATGTTATATGTTAATGAACGATTGCTATATGTTTCTTTATGTACAAAATTCATATATTTCTCTATGAATTTTTCGTTTTGCTAGTTGTTACACCAATTTTTGGTCATATAACCTGTTACTATTAGATGGACTAAAGTACACCATGTAAGATCAATTTTACCATAGTAAAATTTCTTTCACTATGGAAAATAACTTAGTAATCCATAATTTATTAAGTTGTTTCTGGTCTAAATAGGAAACCCCATGAGGAATAATTAAATAAATCCTTATTAGTTTGATTTTCCTGAATGGATAATTAATTAAACCAATTTTTAATTAATATTCCTGGTCATATTTAACCCAAAACAAGAAAATTAATTAGATAAATAATTATTTATCTTATTATTTTCTAGGAATAATTATTTAAATAATATTCCTTGTTAAATTTGACTAAATCGTTTATAAATAATTGAATAATTCACTATTAATTTAATTATTACTAAACCACATTCTTAAAATAATAAATAAATCATTTATTTATTTATTATTTACAAATAAAGGGATTTGACTAAATTCAAATTCTTTTTCCCTCCAACAGAAATAATAAAATATTCCATAAAAGTTGGCTCTAGATTTGATTAATAATATTTTAATTATGCACCAATATCTAGACTAACTCAATATTTGGTTATAAATAGAAGGGTTTTCCATTCATTCACTACCTTTTGTTGCCTAAAGATCACTCTGGATCTATACTTTTGGTCTGACTTAATTCCTCTATCATTGTCATATTTTGGTACTTTTTTCTTGTGAGCTCTCCATTGAGTTCCATTTATGTTTGGGTTTTCTGCACCATCAAGAGAGAGAGATCTTATATCTGAAGCGCTGAGGACATACAAGAACCCATCCTAGTGAGGGGGACTGGTAACATCTTTCTATGTTCCCTTCGAAGGTTTCATAATACAAAAAAATATTTAAAATTTCTTGTCTTGTTCAATGGATGCATGGATCAACTCTTGCTTATTATTTGTTGTTTAATGTCTTTAAATGCATAGATCTGGATTTCTGTAGCATTTATTCTGATCAATAATTGCAGATCTAAGGAAATTGACAACCATATTTGATGTTAGGGATGTTTGCTATGCACAACTAAAGTGAAATTTTTTCATACGGTTGTGATTATAATTCACACTAACAATTGGCAAATCTGCTGGGGATTATGATTACAATCGCTATCGTTTTTCAGATCCCTGTATGACCAGCTACTTCAACCCCTAGTGTTTTTCTTCAACTTCTTATTTTTCATTTCTTGATGTTGTTTTTAACCTTTAAAACCCTAAAACAATAAAAATTCTTACTTCCGTGTGTTTCTGGGCCTATTGCGCAGGCAATAGGTATCAACTGCACCAGAGACTACAACTTTTTCTGAAATCTGCTCCTGAAACAACCAAAAGTGCAGATCGCACTTTTTGGGCCAAAAATTGCGACCTCAACCTTAAGGAAGCAAAAAATAGCTAGAAAACTGCGATCTCAGTGGAAAACAGGTCAGAAATTGTGACTTGTACTTTTTACGGGAATTTTTGTGGGTTTGTCTAGGCCACTGTTCAGGGTTGTCCGACCTCCATCTCCACCCATCTTGGACCTGTACTTGATTAATTTTACTCATCGAAGTAGAAACCAAGCCCCTTAGGGCTTTAGTACGCTTCCACCTTTTTAGGAGGAGTTTAGCTGAAGTAGGTCTTCCGAGATTTCAGTGTTTTTAGCCATTTTTTTAGATATGAACCTGCACTTTCAGATCCAATTCAGATCGGTTATTAATCCATCCAAAACACCTCTTTTTAGTTTTTTTTGGTCCTCCTTTAAGGTCCCCTCTGTTTCCCTTCAGGTTGTAGCCTTTCGCCACATTTTTTGCAGCATTTTACCCTTTGGTTTTTTGTTGTTTTCAGTGCCTATTTCCAGCAGATGTGACCTTTAGATCCCAGTCTCTCTTGACCTTAGATCCATTGGCCATTTTGTGTGTTTTGAATAGATTTCGCACACCCATAGACTAGTTTTTGGGAAGCCCTCCTCCTTGGGTTTAAATTGATGCATCTTTAGCTATTTATTTTCTGTTGTATTCAGTTTCCTTTACTGTCATTTTCAGATTTATTTATATTTATACAACATCTTTTTTATTTTTTCTCTACACACAGCTGGGCTTAATTAAAATTAACACATTTATCACATACACGTACACCCTAAGTGAAGAGCATCTATTTTACACTACTAGGACAAGACTTGAACATTGTAATCAATTGATCCTGCACCTCCCTGCCCTTGTTTACCTCTCTTCCTTTTTGTGTTCTGTGTCTATTTTCCATCATTTTTCCACCAAGGCGCTTATCTTGGATACTCTTAGGCCTTCATCCTCAGTTTCCGTTAATAAGACTTACTCCTCCGTGTAGTGTTCGAGTTCGTCCTCCACCAGTCCCCATTCTGACTCTGATTTCGGTTCATCGGGTTCCCCTTCTGGTTCTATCCTTAACTCTCCTCCACCTTTCACCTTCAACATGTCTGGTTTAGGACCTAACGATGGTGGCAGCCTCGACCCTAATGCTATGAATGCTACTAGTGGCTCCGCAACAACAACTATCTCGGTTTCTCCCTTGCTCCCTTATATGACAGGCCTAAGCCTTTTCGATTTTAGCCAGTTGATTAAAGACCCCATACACCATGATCCTGGTTGGCCTGCTATGCCAACCAAGCTCCCTTCAAACATCCCCAAGTTTGAGGGAATTTCCAGAGAGGATCCTACCAACCATGTCCATTCTTTACACATGTGGTGTTCATCTAACTCCATCACCGATGACTCTGTCCGTCTTCAGTTATTCCAATGTACGTTTACTGGAGAAGCTTCCAAGTGGTATGTCGACCAGGCCTCCTCCTCTCATACTAATTTTGCAACCCTTGCCAGGGATTTTTTGTCTTACTTGCAGCTTCCCCTTCTCTATGACATTAGTACCGAAATATTGACCTATTTCCGTCAATCTTCTGCTACCGACCTATCTGACCATGTTAAAGAATGGTGTAGAAGAAAGAGCCTATGTCGAGCCCCTACCTTCGAAGACCATGTCTACATGGACTAGTTTCTTATATCCATTTTTCCTGCTATTGGAAAATATGTCACATCTTACTTCCCTCAGATCGAGGAAGATGCCCTCCATATTGCCTTGAAATATGACCTAATCTACGCACAATATGGTTATGTTTGTACCGTCTTACCTGATATGCCTAGAACCGGTGGTGCCAACGCATCGGGGGCATCCCATGCTGCCGACAGTATCATTGGATCCCTTTCCCATCCATACACTCATCCTCCCATGGGTTATGGCTTCCATTAGGGAGGGGCCAGCTCCTCCAGCACTTTTCGCCCTCTTGGCAACATGTATCCAGGATACAACATGCCTCCTCCTTTTTCCCAACTTGTTTACCCCAATGTTGCCCAACCTCCTTATTATCAGTATCCGCAACATGGTGCTCCAGCTCCTCCAACATTAGCACCTCAGCCTCCCTTTCCTTCTCAAGCTCCGCAACAGCAGCCAGTACCCCCTCAGGGTTAGGTGTATGCGCAACAGAGTGTGACTAATCCTCCTACTTCCAAAAAGAAGAGGAAAGATAACCAAAACCAATCTTCCCCCAATAATCCAGGAAATAATCCCCAAGGGAATGCACCTAACACTGCAACCCAGCAATAAGGCACTCAACCCAAGCAGGACATGCCCATTCACACGAATAAACCTTGTTCTTGTTGTGGTTTCTATGGTCACTATACCCATGATTGTCCTCTTTTACCTAAGATGTGTATGATGTGGGAAGCTTAAGAAACATCTCGAGGACAGCAAGCCTCCCCTTCGGTTCCTCCTAATGTTGCCCCTACTCAACCGGATGTGTTTACCAATACTTTCTCCCAGCAAGGATATGTGGCTTCCCAACCCCCTAAAAGTCAGGCAGCCACTCAACCTCCTCCATCTGGTACCTATGATTACCAGATCCTCATGATGAACTCTAAACAACCAAATACCGCTAACCTCAACCTTCAAACTCGGTCCTGTCAGTAAAACAAGCCCTCTGCTACGTGTGCTACCGAGCCCCCGTCTTCAGGTCCCATAGAGCCTCTTTCGACATGCAATGGTCCTTCACTGATCCCTCAGCCTAAGGCAAAGGTTCATACCAATATCCCCAAGGGACCATTACGCCGAAACACTACTTCTGGTAAAACTTCCCACTCCTACAGTATAGAAGATGACTTAGCGCAATCCGCTGCCACCATGTCAATGTTGGAAGTCCTCTAGTTGTGCCCTTCACAATGAAAATCTCTACTAACTGCTATGGGTACTGTGGATCCTTCCGATGATCATTTGATCCTCTTCAAAATTGACAAGTCAGAGCATCCCCCCCTTCCTGCATCTGTCGCCTTCCAAATACCTATCAAGATCAGGAATGCCAATGTATCCCATTATATCATTGACAAGGGGGAATCCACCTGTTTGATGTCCACTTCTATTTGGAAGCAACTCAGATCTCCTGAGTTAGCCCCTTCCACTATCACCCTCCGCACATGGGATAACCACTCTTCCCAGCCCCTTGTCATCTTCTGAAATTGTCCTATTACTCTTGCGAGAAAGACTGTTTTTGTTGATGTTGAAGTCATTGATACCCCCTTAGACTACAACATTCTATTAGGTCATAGCTACACTTATGCGATGTTTTCTGTCCCATCTGAGGTTCAATGTAAGATGTGATTTCCTCATAATGGAAATATCATTTCCATCGATCAGTTGACATATTACGAACCGAAGTCCCATACCTCTTGAGAGTCCATTATCTCTTTGGTGGTCAATAAAAAGCAGTTGAACCTCTGACCACTATCTCACCCGGAGTCTATAAAGATTCCTCTTTGCTTGGTTCATTCCTTGGTCTCCCCCCTTCTATCTCTAACCCTATCTTGTTGAATGTTTGCATGATGCAATCGTCTTGGTCCGACCTCAAACAGACTGGTTTGACTAGTCAGTAGCCCCGCCCTCTGCAACCTACTCCTAGCACCTTGACTCAGCCTTCAAGACCCTCTAATCAAGGCCCCTCATCTGCAGATAGTGTCCATGATCCTATCTACCCTCCTGGAACAGTTCCCCCTTGCCTTAACAATCTTGGAGTTGTCCCGCCTGGCCATTACCCCTCCAATCAGATACTGTTTCTTGCTCCCCCTCCTGTAGTATTTTCGGTACCTATTATGGCTACCTTATCTCTTCCTAACATGACCCTGGGAATCCTAGTCTGGTATGTTGATCCCCCAGCCACTATCCCACCTATTCAGCCCAAACCTTATACTTCTTTGACCTTGGTCCAACCGGTTGCCATGACCCCTCCCTTTGCTTTTGTGCCTCAGCCACCTCAACAGGACCCTAATCCTGTTGCAAAAGCTTCAGTTGAGGGGGGGAAATCCTGCAAGAACGAACCCAAGGAAAAGGCCGCCTAGATAACACCTGCTCCTCCTCAGCCTCCAAAGTATACCCCTCCATGTGCTTTGTGTGATATTGTCAGTCATGCCACCCATAACTGTCCTGAATTTCCTTGTATCAAGCCCATGGTCAATGTCGTGTTTCCTAAGTCTAAGGTCCCTGAAGACCCTGTTACTTTACCGACTGTAACGAAGAACCCAAATATTGTTCACACCAACCACCCCTGTTCTTTTTGTGATCTAAATGGCCATTATACCCACCTCTGTACCCGCCTCAAGCACTACCGCACCTGTTTGGAAATAGTTCAGGAATACGAGACCGAACAGAACGAGTCAGCCTCTCCTGTACTTGTGCAGTATGCTTCAACCCAACCTGAGGATACATTTTATCCCATCAACATTCCCCCTCCTGATGTCGAGATGATGGATCCTTTGGTCACCATCCTTTACCTGTCATCATTTATGAGATCCATTGTGGAAGACCTCTCTATTACTGCCCCTTCTGTTTCGACTAACCTCCCTTCAGTGATCACCCTGGGCTCAACATCGGTGGATCCTTCATCTACTTGTTCTTCTGTCACCCCCCATGACAATGCACATGTGAACCTCTCTTCTCATGATGATGATTCAGGTAGCTTTGCCATGTCATGTGGTTACCCTTCCACTAGTCACCCCATATTCTACTGTGATGACGACATCATGGAAGCCTTTTCAACCCATGAATTCATCTTTCTCTCCCATAAGAGGAATGGCACCATCTGTGTCTATGGTCCCTTTCGCGACCTAAGCACAAGATGCCCCCAAGGCAACTCCCCCACACCATCCACCTTTCAGTGTGCGGGTAGTATAAATCCTACCCAAAGCACTCCCTCTAGCAGTTCTTGTTTGGTTTCTACCTTGTGTTCGGGTCGCCATCATTTTTCATCATCCTCTAATTTGTTGTCTTGTGGCACCTTTCAGATGCACCCCCCCGTCCACACCATATATCGGTTATGTCGATGGTGGAAGTCGATACTCCTGGAATCTAGCCTCGGTAGCCTGGGCCATTTTTACCCCCTTGCATTCGTGTGTCCTTTCTAATGGCGTATGCATTGGTACTGACAACAATAACCAGGATGAATATGATGCAGTGATAGGTTTATTAGCCAATGCCCTTTCCCGTTGCATCCTTCACCTTCATGTTCGTTTAGATTCCTTGTTTCTTGTCATGCAACTGAATGGTGTTTATCGTGTGCATAATACTATCCTTTTTAGAAGATATTTATGAGTGAAGCTTTTGATGCGTGAATTTGAAATAATTACATTCAATCATGTACCTAGAGCACAAAATCACTATGTGGATAGCATTGCAAACAATATTCTAGATTTCCATTTATCACATGCATTTAACACAAGACAATAACAATAAACCATAAAACGATGCATATCCATTATATGTGTCATCCAAAATGTTTTAGAGTCCATCCACTCTGATACATATGACATGCCCATAGCATGTTACAAATATCAAAACTAGGGGCACCTCATGCCCCTACATCTAATCACTATCTGGAGGATCCCAGGCCAATGCTCAGCTTCGGTAGCCCGTAGATTGTGCATCCCCTATCCGGCCATCGCCATGCGCCGCATGACTCCTCTCCACTCCGAGGGTAGATTGATACATGGCTATATGTATTGGTCATCAA
Organism: Pinus albicaulis; assembly: GCA_034641835.2. Lineage (NCBI taxonomy): Eukaryota > Viridiplantae > Streptophyta > Pinopsida > Pinales > Pinaceae > Pinus > Pinus albicaulis. The sequence continues at coordinate 298,556,564 of CM076569.1, forward strand.
TATCTTGCCATCCGCACTCTGAAAAACCGCTTAGTAGCCTCTCACATCTAAGATGTATGTCCCCCAAGAGGGCAAATACATCCTCATTTTGCAAACCCCTCGACCCATTAGGTGCTGTAGCTCCTGATACTACAGGCCGACCCATATACCCAGCTTGTTTCACCGGTGTTGTATCTGCATACCACAAGCGAATGAATCAGTACCATATACAATATTTTGAAACCTTAAAATTCACATAAAAGATAAGAAACTTGTCACATACCATCAGGCCCCCATGCTCGACCTGGAGGCAGTGGCAAGTCTGGGTCCCCATGATAACTCATCCCACTATAGGGATAGTCGTCTATGTACAGTGGCATATGATCCCAATGAGCAAAAAACTCGAGTCAGAACACCTGTACGACTGCCCCACCTCCCCCTCTATGCAGTAGCTGCCCCCGGCTGTGCATCCTGGGCTCTCACGAGCCCCCATTCTGGATCTGTATACAAGGTTGAAGTGTCATGATCTTCTCAAAGAAAAGCAAGCAAATAACTATGCCATATGCACAGTTGTGGTTCACTTTCCGCTTGCATAGAAAAAAATGTTGTTTCAATGAAGACACCATCATTTGGGCCCACCCATAATAGGTCCCACTCAACAAATTATCAACAAGCATCATCTGACCCCCAGTGATGTGGTGGAGCGCCTGGTTGCCCAGGATACGCTGCACCGTTGCAGCCACAACACGATTCTCTAGCCTCTCTAGGTCTTCGATCAGTATCTGTGTCCCTTTCACATGGAGACATAGTCGACAGTGGTGCTCTACAAACTCCATAATGTTTGTCCCTCATGGTAACATTGGCTGTGTGTTTCCCACCATCCCAAATGGCGGGAGACTAGTCAGGAAATATATATCTTTAACATTCGGCTCAATCTGGTGCCCTTACACTATAAATATCTCATGATTCGGATCCCAATAGCTAACAATCTAGGCCAACAAGGGCTCTCCTGATCTCATCAAAGGGTTTTCCACAAGCTTCAGGACCCCAAACCTGGCCAATGTAGCACGGACACCATGATCCTCTCGGATCGCAGACCGTAATGTGTCCAAGTCTCTCTCTCTCTCCAATTTATCCTCAAGTATGCCATATCTGCACAAAACCATCATGTTTGTTAGTGTACAGAAAAGAAAGATTGCATCATTACAATAAAATCCCAGCTCTCAGCCAAAAAACAACACCAAAATCCCTCTCTTTGACAGGTCGCACTTTTCAGGCCATTCCTAGGATAGGTCACAGTTTTCTTCCCCAAAATTGCTACCCAAGTCATAGAGAATGCCCCAAAAAGTGTGAACCAGCCGTGAAGAAGAGCAAGGGTCTGTTCCTGAGCTCTGGGTGCATAAACTGAACTTTTTATCCACTGAATTGAAAGAGTAGGGTTAGGAATTTTACCTACAATTGAAGGATCTCGATTCCAACGGTCAGTTTTTCTGCTACGATTGCCGCAATATTTAGGGTATTTTCTCCTCTCTACACTCACAACAACTACACTTGCAAATGAATCAAATTGGAGGGAAAATGCCTTATTAAAAGAAAAACCCTAGATTTTTCTTTCTCCAGCTGCGACCAAACCATACCTCGGTTTGACAAACCGTCAGCACTGTTGGAAAGATATCACCGAAATCTAAAATGGGTATCCTTTCGTTTTTGGTGTTTTGATACTTCACCTTGACACTTTTTTTCCAAGAAGGGTCACTTCACCGCTCCTCAAAATCGAATTTCTTCACTTGCAACACTTGTACTTGGGGCACCACTTTGCTTTCATACTTGTCCATGCTCGTGTCGATTTTCTTCATGAGTAACCATCTTGTACTCATGTTTTTATGGTCCCCACTAGACCTGTTCTGTGTGGCAGCATCATTGAGTCACCCTTTTTTAGAGCATCTGAGTTGAGTCATCATCACATCCATGGAGTCTGTCCCGAGTCCCTTTGTATCCTTCCGTAGTCCTGCATCCTTCATTGCTTTGTTCCTCTCTCGTGTCACACATTTTGGCCTTCAGTCATACTATCCCCTATCCCCTACGGTGTCGAGTTAGTAGCTGCCAGGTCATCCATGCCCTTTATGCTCTAACAAGGGAATTCGTCAGCCTGCTACTCAGTACCCCCCCATTCCACCATCATCCCTGGTGTCAGTCTACTAGTCGCTCTACTATTATCCCTCGTACCTTAGTTGAGGATCCCTTATTGCCTCACCTATGGTGGACCTCCTTCTGTCGACATTAGCTTACTCATTCCAGAAGACAGGTCTAGAGGTCAGTGTACCTTGGTTCCAGCTTCCACTCTTGTTCAGTGCCTCGGATTAGGTAAAGGGACTCGTAATTTCCCTTTGAATTGATTTTTTCTCAACTCCAACTCCTTATGGCATGATCGAGATCCATATACTTGATGGTTTAGTGATGCACCAGATTGTACCGGTGATTCCCGGGTGTGTGTGATATGTTTCAGACCTCATAAGGGGGTGGCCCTTCAGGTAGCCCCCCACATGCCTAGATGACTTCTCTACTACAACCGTTTATGTAGCTCCATAGATTTGATAATTCCGGCCTCAGCCGCTTGCAGCGCCTTTTAGTTTGCATGAGTCATTTATATTTTCATAGCCCTTTCTGTTTTACAGGGCCTCTTTGGTTGTACTTATATCTCATATACTCATATAATATTGTATAAGTCCTGGATGTTGTCCCAGGCACAGTATGTATGGGGAATCCATTATCATGTTTTTATCTAGCCCATGTTTATGCCAACATGTACTATATGGTTCAGTCCCTTGTTTTCTAGACACATCATTATTATTTGTATTTTTTTATCTCGGCGGGCATAGGTATGCCTCCCCCGCCTCATGTAGAATAGGTACTCACTCATAAAAGAGACTTTTCACACCTGTAAGGCTCGCCTCCTCAGGGTCTTTTCCTCTCACACTTTAGTCTACCTCATATACTCTCTCTTTGACTCCCCCTTCGGTGTCTAGTTATTGAGTTCTTACAATGTACTTCGGTCATACGATTAGCTCCTAACACTTGCACGTTGGGGGGAAATCTGTTACACAAATTTTTGGTCATCTAACCTGTTACTATTAGATGGACTAAAGTACACCATGTAAGACCAATTTTACCATAGTAAAATTTATTTCACTATGAAAAATAACTTAGTAATCCATAATTTATTAAGTTGTCTCTGGTCTAAACAAGAAACCCCATGAGGAATAATTAAATAAATCCTTATTTATTTGATTTTCCTCAAGGGATAATTAATTGAACCAATGTTTAATTAATATTCCTGGTCATATTTAACCAAAACAGGAAAATTAATTAGATAAATCATTATTTATCTTATTATTTTCTAGGAATAATTATTTAAATAATATTCCTTGTTAAATTTGACTAAATCATTTATAAATAATTGAATAAATCACTATTTATTTAATTATTACTCAACCAAATTCTTTAAATAATAAATAAATCATTTATTTATTTATTATTTACAAATGAAGGGATTTGACCAAATTCAAATTCTTTTTCCCTTCAACAAAAATAATAAAATATTCCATAAAAGTTGGATCTAGATTTGGATAATAATATTTTAATTATGCACCAATATCTAGACTAACTCAATATTTTTTTTATAAATAGAAGGGTTTTTATATTCATTCACTAACTTTTGTTGCCTAAATATCACTCTAGATCTATACTTTTGGTTTGACTTTGATCCTCCATCATTGTCATATTTTGCTACTTTTTGCTTGTGAGCTCCCCTTTGAATTCCATTTTTGTCTGGGTTTTCTACACCATCAAGAGAGAGAGATCTTAGATATGAAGCATTGAAGACATACAAGAACCCATCCCATTGAGGGGGACTAGTAACATCTTTCTATGTTCCCTTCCGAGGTGTCACAATACAAAAAATTCTTTAAAAAATATTGTCTTGTTCATTGGATGTATGGAGAAACTCTTGCTTATTATTTGTTGTTTAATGCATTTAACTGCATAGATCTATATTTTCTGTACAATTTATTCTGATCACTAACTGCAGATCTAAGAAAATTTACAACCATCTTTGATGTTAGGGTTATTTCTTATGCACAACTAAAGTGAACTTTTTTCGTACACTTGCGATTAGAATTCACACTAACACTAGTTTTTATGCATGAACCCTAATGTGTTTCTTTCAACTATTTTCTAGTAAATAGATTGGATAATGGTGAATCAAGAGTGATGTGAGGGGAAGGAGTGGCCATAAGAACTTTTACCTTCATGTTGTTGGCTCTATTCAGTAAAGAAAAAATTTGGATTCAAATAATCTTGGAGCAAACCTCCCTCGATCCAACAAAGCAAAAACAAAGTTAATGTTGACTTCGCTACTACTCTGTCAAATCGAGGGACGTTTGCTCCAAGATTAGAATAGTATAAAAATAATTCTTGAGACCAAGATGATCTCATTCAAGCATTCATGCACTCAATTATTTATAATTATTATTTAGTCATAAAATGTTTTGTTAATTTATTTTATTATTTTGTTGATTCTTTAAGTGTTGGTTGAATCAGTAGAACAACTGGTAGATGAGATTGTAGTAGGAATTTTTGTCATCAATTATTTTATTTAAACCCCTCTTATCTATTCCACTAAACCCTATACCTTAAAAATTGTAGAATAGGTGCAGGGAATATCCATATTTCCTTTATTTTCCTCTTCGTGACCAACATTCAACCATTATAGCATATCCACAATATGATACAATGGTTGAATGTAATATTTGTTAGGAAGAAAAAAACAAAGGAAATATGGATTCCCTGTTCCTATTATGCCATTTTGAAGGTACAAGGTTCAAGGGAGGGACCATAAGAGCTTCCAGCTTCACATGGTTGACCTTCTTCAATAGAGAATAAATTAGGATTTGAATAAACTTGGAGAAAACCTCCCTCGATCCAACAGAGCAACAACAAAGTCAATGCTGAATTTTTTGATGCTCTGTCAAATCGAGGGATGTTTTATCCGATATTAGGCTACTAAAAAAAATTATTCTCAAAAGGGAAGAGGAGGTAATTCAAATATTCATGCACTCAAGTATTTTTAACTATTATTTAGTAATACATTTTTTTTGTTAATTTATTTTATTATGTTATTGATCCTTTAAGTGCTAGTTGGATCTTCTGCAAAAATATTTTGCAACAATCTTTAGAGATCAGAGCATTCATCTTTGTGTGAGGGCCAAGGAGGAGTTGGAGTATGAAGCTATGATACCTTAAATTGGACTCGAGGTAAAAAAACTTGGTTTATGTAATGTGTCTCTTGTTATGGATATAGATATATATGATTTCCCATTCATTATCTTTTGTATTCAATATTTTATGGAAAAAATGGTAAGTCTAATCTTCCTTGAGTAGGTTAGGTTAGATATAATAATAGCCAAAATTCCTATTAATTGAAAGGGTTTTATATTGGTGTTCTTGTTCTCTTGTGTGTAGGAAGAAAGTGCTAAGAGCTGGAGCTAGATCTTTGGGGCTATATAAGGCAGGATTATGCAAGGAAAACTATCAAATAAAGGGCATGGGCCATATTCTATATTCCCTTAGCATTATTAGGATTTATTGAATTGGATCTAGTGAAAAATTGCATTGTATTCTATCCCACATTTTGTCTTAGATCAATGTAATATCTATGGGAGTGCTCACTTGTCTACATGAATGTTTCTCCTTAACATAAATGGAAACTACTTTGGGGAAGGATCTAGTATTTCTTCATTAGATTTAATAAATCCTTTGCTCTTTCCTATTTTTAAGTGTGTTTTGCATTTTTTTTTAATCTATTTAAATTTTAGGGTTTGAGGCGAGGAAAGGACAGGATCTGAGGCACGAAGAGAACTTGTTCTGAAATGATTTGAATCATATGGGTAAGAAATCAAACATTGATCTTCATTGAATTTGTAGTATAAAATTTATTTTATCCAATCCCTCCCATTTGAGTTTCTTTGAGGGTGTTGTCTCTTGCTAATACATGTTTTAATATTTGTTTTGGGAATCCATGATTAGGCTTCATGAGCTCCGCAAAAAAATAAAATCAAAGTTGTTAAAACATCTCAAGGAACTCAACACTGAGCTTGCCCTACTCAGGGTTGCAAAGGGAACTAGAGGAGCGCCCAACAAGCTCTCTAAGATGTGGGGTTTAGCCCCCCACGACTTTCCTACATAAGTTTATGTATTTTTCAATTATGTTGTTTTATTTTATTTGTTTGTAGATATTCAATTCTTATTCCTTGTTGTTAAAGTCCTTTACACATACATGAATGACCTTTTTAAAAAAGCGATGTGGGTGTGCTTCATTTTTGTTGGACACCTAATCCCCTAAGGGTTAATGTGTGGTAGTTGAATAGTCAAAGGAAGTCCAAGAGATGTTGGAAGATGAATCCAATAGTCACACGGATGTATTATAAATGTACATCTATGTTAATATTAAATTGAATTCAACTTTTTATCATTCATATCTGTTCACATTCCATGTGTGTTTAACATGGTATCAAAGCTCACAGTTTTTTGAATAATATTGAGCATTTTCGTTCACCTATCGCTCCTTTGTAGCTCGAATTTCCCTCTATACATGTGAATTTCTATTCATGCTCTTCCTGTCAAACTGAGCATTTATGCTGCTCCACCCAAAATTTTTCAGTGCTACCCATATTCACCAGATTAAAGGTTGTCAGGTTTGCAGCTTATTTTGTATGACTTATGTATTTTCCATTATGGACACTAAGGTAATTAAATAGCTTGAATTGTATTAATTATGGTTAAATACCAAATTTTTTTAATTATATATGCTCGAACTGTGCATAACAATGCCTCTCAAACTTACCATCACTCTCACCTCCCAACTCTGCCAATTTTTACGCCACTACTTATTAAAATTTTGAAATTTAATCCAGAAACAAACTCTATCAGTTATGAGAATTATTATTATGTGATTTTTTGGGTGAAAATTTTGTCGTGTGCATAATAATTCCCTACACTCAATCTTTCTTCGAATCCATGTTCCTAAAGGGCATGACCAATTATTTCATCTTAAATTCTTTCACTCAATTGTGAGGTGGGATGTGAGGTGGACATGGCTTAGGATGCACTTGGTGTGCAACTGGTGGATAGTTTATATTATAAAAAAAAAAAAAAACATGTAAGTGTTGTTCATTGAGGCAACTAGAAGAGTTTAGGCATTGTTTTTCAACATGGCACTTTGAATCCTATAGTTGTAAATCCACCATTGAAGACCACATTGGGAAAATGTATCATTGATGGGAAAGACTCATCAGTCACAGGTTCCAATTTCATAAGGGAAGTGTCAGATAATTTCTTGGAGATGAGAAGCCACATCGTTGAGAATGCCTTGACATCCCTGACTTGTGTAATATTCAGTGTATACCTTAGAATGTGTTGTTCTATGTTATGTATGGAGAGGCTAGACAAAAATTAACCGTGTATGCGTTGGTCTTGGAAAACAAGTGTTTCATTTCTATGTGTTTTGATGTCCATGCATTCATTAGACAACTAGAAGACTCTGTGTTGACTATTATTTACATTGGTCATTCTTGTAATGTTCGTTGAAGACTCTAGTGTATGGTGTGTTTGTCTGTATGTTGGTCATAGGGTATGTACGTTGCTTATTGATTGAGCGTGTTGTATTGAATTACATAAGCCATGAGAGTTGGTTTATAAAGCCTCCATGTGTTGTAAGTAACCATTCCAGTTTGATGAAGCACCTTGTTTTGGTCTCAAGCCTGTTAAATATCGACATACAAGGAGGGCACATACTGTCTCAGTAGAACTGGAAAACTGACAGGCAAGCGAGCATAGGCAAAAACTTGGTCTACCTCTGTCTGCATAGAGTTGTGTGTATATAGCTATAAATCTGGAGGCACTCATTATTTTACATGCACCATACATGAGAGACTCTACAACAGGAAGATGAATAAGTCTAACCAACCTATATATAGTGTAAAAAACTAGTGAATTGGGATTGTAGACATAAGGAATATGCAGGAATAGCTAGCAGAAATTATGAACCACATACATACTTTGGCATTGGAAAGCATCCATCCGATATTAATGAGTCTTGCAATAAACCTTGAACTTTATATGCATGGTTGTTGAAAAGTCTCATGAAACTACAAAAGGGTGATGAGAAATAATAATTACGAACATTCCTATGCACTTTTAGCTATAACATTTGTGGGAGATTTGGGTATTGGTAGAAGAGAAAAACAATGGGGTAGATCCACTAATTCATCGTTTGATTGTAAGTTCAGTATAAGCCACGTGCCCCTCTTCCTTTTTCTTCTCTCCAACAAAGCAAAGATGATACATATCTTGCCAGTTTCCAATTGATTTTTATTGATTATTGCTGATGAATTGTGTTGCAAGAAACCTTTTGAAGTTTAAAAATGGTTCAAATTGAAAATTTATTAGAGTTATTAAGAACTTTAAGCATATATACTAATGAAATGACAGTAAAATCGAATAGGGAAATTCCTTTTTACATTAAAACTTGCATGCAACATAGACAAGAGAAGATTGAATTCTTGCAGCTTGAGTCACACATACAACAAGATGAGTTACAACAACATAAGAATCATTCTAAACTTGTTTTTTTTTCAGGACAATCCAATGTTTGAGTTTAAGAAAAATTTCCTTTAGCTACCAGAAACTAATCAAGTGATTGAGAGAGCAGATTTGCACGCATATGAAAACGTTCAGTTTGCACTTCCCAAGCCCATCATCAGACCTTGGGAAGAGATTGTCCTTAACAAACACATAATTTTTCTTGGATATTATAAAGATGTGTCCTTTCATATTCTAGTTTCATAGTGTTGGATTCCTTCATGACAGTTCACCTTCAATTGTTCTAGATTCTGCTCCTCTTCCACAACAACCAAAACAAAATGTTAAATGCCAACATTGTGAAAAAGGTTGCCATATGAAATATCACTATTTTGATATTCATCAATGTGAGCATTGTCATAATACCACTCATTATTCACACAGATTCTTCAAAAACAAGACTCCTGCAAGAACAAAGATTCATCTTGGATGGATCACTTCTTGGTAATGGGATTCAACAACGAAGAAGATTCATTCGTATGCTAGAAATTTTTCTAGAGTATTAAATAGTATTGTAGTTGATTTTTCTCCATCTTATCACCTTGTATCTGATAGGGGGGGAAGTTATGGTCATATACAAGCTTCAAAGCCACATCAAGCGAGCCTGATCCACAACCTGCCATACCAGATTCATAGTTTTAGCTAGAGACACACAAGTTCAAGAAAGCCTGAGCCACAACCTGCCATACTAGATTCAGATTTGTAGCTAGAGACAAAGATGCCCCTAAGCATGTCTTTGTTTGGTGGTCAGCCTTAAACCATCTATGTAGGGTGAGACCTCCCTTTTCAGGTTGAGGTTCTCCTTCTTGAAAGAATTGGGGAAATTTATTGTAGCATAAGACTTCAGCCTTTTTCCAGTTTTGGAAGAGTTCCAAGAATTTCATTAAGCATTCCAGATTTGGTGGTCATCCTTAAACCACCACAGGTTGAGACCTCTCTTTTCAGGTTGAGGTTCTCCCTTTTTATGCAAGTTGTAGACTTCCCTTTTCCAGGTTTAAGGTTTCCCTCTTCAAAGCATTAGGAGCACTTTTTCTAGCAAAAGACTTCAGCTTTGTGCTAGATTTGGAAGAGTTCTGGGAACCGCATTAAGCATTCCAATGTTAGTGGTCATCTTAAACCACCACCTTATACCAATAATTCAGAGAGAACATTCAACCTAGTGCTGCCATGCATTTTTTCACATTAGTATTACAACTCTCTTCTTGGACTCATACATACCCCTTCAAATTAATGGGGGAATGTTGGCCACCTAATCTGCTAAGGGTTAAGGTGTGGAAGTTGAATAGTCAAAGGAAGTCCAAGAGAAGTTGGAAGATGAATCCAACAGTCATAAGAATTTATTATAAATGTACATCTATGTTAATAGTTATTTGAATTCACTATTTTATCATTCATATTTGTTCACATTCCATGTGCATTTAAAAAATTTGTATCAAGGTCGTTAGGCTATCGATAGCCGATGTTCTGACTATGATTTCTGAGAACTAGTGATTTTAACTAAGAGAAGAATACAAGAAAAATAAATACTTGCCTCTTGATATTTTTCACAAGAAGACTCGCGCTATTAGGCGACGCCTTACCAAGAATCATATATGCTCGCTTTACTATAAACCCCATGGAAATATTTGTTTTTTTAAGCACAATATGTTCCCTATATTCACATTGTATGCATATTTGTATAAACATAAGAAACTATTCATGTAGACTTTATTTTTCACTCTTCTTATGTCTAGTCATATACTAAGCTATATGAACTAATTTCTAGGATTCTTTTATGTTTTAATTCCTTTTTTGGATTTGTAGTATCTATAATTTTGTAAATTCCTGGGAGATATATAGTGGCTCTTAAGAAAATCTCAGTGTTTATTCCTTAAATTTTGAAAAAGACGAAAAATAATTGAGGTGGTGGGTCGTCTAGCCCTGCAATATTTTGATACAAATAATAGATTAATGCTTTTAATTCTTGGGAAGGGAAAACGATGGGATGCAAAATTTTATTTCAAAACATTAAGAAAACATAAAATAATATGTTATAGTTATTGTGCACGAATTTAATTTTTGCAATAGGAATCTCTAATTTTTTTTTTTAATTTTCCATAAATAACAAAGCATATTATAGAAAAAAAGGGCGCAAAAAGGCTACCACCATGAGCCTTTGTCTGGAAAAATTAAAAAACTCCCTCTCTCCTAACCTTCACCACATGTAAGTCATTAAATCTGTGTTATAAAACACCTATATTGGACTTGAAATTCCATTTGGGGGTTGAAATGGATTGAATATGGCTTGGATATGCCACCAGAAAGTTTTGTGATCGTATCTATATTTTAAAATTTCCACAACAACATTTGGAAATATCATGTTTTTTCCCAAAATGTGAAATGTTCTGGAAGTCTAAAATTATTCTAGATTGTAAACCTGTGTTTCTGAACCAAAAAGGTTAAGAAAATGTAAAAAAAGAACCTAAAAGTAATCTTGTAAACATACTAGATGGTATTTAACTTGTGTTAATGAACTTACAATGAACTTAATGTTTAACATTAAAGTTAAGGTTTTAAGATGTTTAGTGATGGATTCATCCCCACTAGCCCTCACACCACTACAAGGAAAATACCCTCTAGGCATTTTTTTTGAGGAAGCCCTTATTACAATAGCCCATATATCCATTTGTAGCGGAGGTCACTAGAGGAGGTTGGCAGGTGGAGGTTTTTGTGGATGTTTTTTTTTTTTTGTGGTGTGTTTCTAATCATAACATGCACCAGTTTGTTTTATATAGAGCGCACCGGTGCGTATTATCAAATGGCACACTGAGACACTGTGCTCTCTGTACAAACCAGCCCAGTGTGTCTCAGTAATCCAGTGCACCGATGCGTACTATCAAATGGCACATTGAAACACTGTGCTCTCCATACAAACTGGTCCAGTGCATCTCAGTAATCCAATAAACTGTAAAGTGCTTTGTGCTATTGATACAACCACCTGATGTGTCTCATAATCGAGCGAACCGAAAAAGGGTTAATTTTAAAAAAATTATCGGCCAAAAAAAATCATTTTTACTTCTTACAATGTTGTAGAGCTCTCAAGCACCGATGTGAGATTTTCTTGTTTGATCGGCCTGCCATTGGTGCTCCCATTGCCCACATTGCTACTGTCCATTGCTCACTGTGTGGAGTTCGAATTTTGCAAAATAGTGGGAAAATGTGATTTTTAGTATTCCATTGCAAATATGCCTCCTTGACGCGCAAATGTGCAGGTAAGATACTCGTTTCTCATAAACTTAAGATTTTAGCGAATTAATTTCTTAAATTGACTTAAAATTCACAGTTTATTTTTTTAATTTTTTGTGCGGTGTGTTTGAGCCGTTTGGCTCGCACCATTCGCAGTGCTCCCTGCAAATTTACAGGCTGCACCATGAATGATATTAATGGAAACTGCACTAAGCGGTCTAGTGCGGTACCGAGAAAAAGTGCACCGAGAACAATAAAATAGTGCGGTGCGTGTCAGTTGTCGACCGCACTGACAATTTAAAATTTTAAAAAATAACACTATGTATGGTGGTGCGGTCGTTTACCGGAATGCACCAGGCATTATGTAAAAATATAGATAACGCCTTGGTGCGTTCATATTATGGGAACACACCACCACCGCTAGTGGTAAATGCCAGCTGGCAGTGCGTTGTGCTATAAAAATCGCCCCGGGGCAGATAGTTTGGTCAACACATCGCACAAAAAGATTTGTTGCTTTTGCGGTGTGTGAAGTTTTTTCATGCACACTGTTGGTAGTGCGTGATGGACAAGTATGCACTGGTGGCGGTGCGTGACTATTTTTTTGGGTGCACCGAATTTTTTTTTTCTTTTTTTTGATAAAAATTATATTTATATATTTGTAGATACATTTGTCATTTAATAAAAAAATTATGTTTTATGTATGAGGGAGGCTGATGTATTTAATATGTGAATCATTCAACCACATCAATGGAGAGAGGAAAGGAAACAATAAGAGCAGAGGAAGGACAATTATAACCTGACACAATAGTGGGAGGCACGAGAGAGGGAGAGACTTTTGTATCCTCACCCTATTACGACACCCACACAATTGTTCTCAAGGGAGGTAGGCCTCCTTAAGTTCTACGAGGAGGCTACATCCTTGACGGGGCACAGTGGGTTATTATGATAGTTGATCTATAGGTGGGATGCCCACCGACAGGATTTCCGGGTTGGTCCTGGCCAGTGGTACCAACCCACTGAGGAGGAAATTTATTTTATTACTACCCTATCTAGGAGAGGGAATAATTTTCCCCAGTTCTCAGATGTCCCCATCGGTTATGCAATAGGGAGTTAGTTGGCATACTCACAGAGATACAATAGGGATGATATACTTTCTCCTACGGATTTTAAGGTGTCTGGTGGTCAGTTACGCATTGCTTCGTTTGGTACAGAGGAGGTTAGGTGTCTCTCACTACTAATGACGACCATTTCACATTATACTAGTGATGGGAAACACATTAGTTTCCCTCTTTTATTTTATGTTGATTCTTTATTCTAGACGGCACGACTTGTGAGATGGTCTGCTATTTTTTTGTGGCAGTTTTTTATAGCATTAGATAGATGTCGTTCTCAGACACATGGGAGGTTGACCTTCCCTTTTGCTTCAGAGTTATTTTTTATTTTTATTTTTTGAGAGGTTTTGGAGACAATGCTTACTTTTGTCCGCCAGTCGTACTAGGTCGATGTTACATGTATGGATGCAGATGTGGGGTGAGATGATGCCCAAGAAGGGCCTGTCCGAGTATCCGGCTAGGATATCTAGTGATGCATTGGAGCTGCTAGGCAATGTTGATGATCACATGTTTGTGATGGTGTCGTGTCCTTACAATGGTTTGGATTGGTGAGGGTGTACCAAAATCCTCTTCACACAAGATGAGCCATGAGATGCTAGAGGTAATATTAGTGTTTTATTTAAATTAATATAGTTTCATTTTATTGTCTTAATTAATTAGAATAAAATTTATTCTAACACATTCTTTAACTTGTTTTATTAATTTGTTTGATGAAATTGTCTAATTATTGTTGTGTGCTATATATTTTGTAGATATTGGCACATTCACTGGAGACATGATTCCACCCCCACTGGATGATTCTGTAGATCACGAGGAGATGGCAGAGGCCGTGGATCAGGGTGACACATCTCCTCGAGTGTAGATACCCGCGGGCATGCGATGTAGGGTGGAAATCTGATTCAAGATGGAGTTGGGTGACTGACTGTGTAGACTCCTAGTTGATGAGGGAGTCTGCCCTGCGACGATTAGAGAGATCCAGGCTGATCATACGCTCACAGAGCTCTGGAGGGACATTCCCCGCAATATGATGAGCCTTATGTGCCATATTGTCGAAGCTTCTAGGATACTAGCAGCTAGGAGGGATAAGAGCCATGGAGATGCGCGATAAGAAACTCATCAGATGATGATGATAATGAGGGAAATCAAAATTTTAGTACTTTACCTCCTCCTCCTTCACCTCACGCCGGAGATGAGTAGCCAACATCTAGTCCTGAGCAGGAATATTCTGAGCAGGCACCTACAGTCATGAGCAGACACCATCGACTGAGCAGGCACGTCCATCTGAGCAGGCACCATCCACTGAGCAGGCTATGCCATCTCAGCGGGCACCTCCTGAGCAGACACCATATGATCAACAGACACCTCCTGAGCAGGCACGTCCATCTGATCAACAGGCACCTCCTCAGCAGGCACGCCCATCTAATTAGCAAGCACCACCGACTGAGCAGACACCTTCGGTTGAGTAGGCACATCCATCTGAGAATGAGGCACCATCGACTAAGTAGGCCTTGAGTACTAGTTATAGTATTGATGTAGTACCACCAGATATTTGACATTTATATGCAGTTCTATTACAGTTGTATATTTTTGACATTATATATATATATATATATATATATATATATATGGTGCATGTATTTTATGCTCATGTTGATGTACTTAATTTACATGTTGGTGTTCATCATGATGTGTATATTTTTAGGTCATGTTAGATATGTTCATTTAATGTGCTTGCAGATAGATGTGTATGTGATAACAATTATTTGACATGAGATGTATATTTGATGTTTGTGCAGTGATGATGTTATACAATGCTTGTGTTTTGTTGGATGATCATGATCACGATGATTAGGTGATGTTAGTGAATTTGAAAGTGTATTTTAGAATATGATGTTTGTAGAATGGTTATCATGATCGTGATGTTTATTTTAATATTAAATCATGATATTTATTAAATATTATGTATTCGTAATTGTAAAATTATGTAATTGTAATTGTAATTGTATGTATTGTGATTGTAATTGTAATTGTATGTAAAATATTTGTAAAATTGTAATTGTAATTATAATTGTATTGTGAAATTGTAAAATTGTAATTGTAATTGTATGCATTGTCATGATTCATTTTTATTAAAATTGTAAAATTTGTAAATTTGTAAAATTGTAATTGTAATTGTATGTATCGTGATTGTAATTGTAATTGTGATTGTAATTGTATGTAAAATATTTGTAAAATTGTAATTATGATTGTAATTGTATTGTGAAATTGTAAAATTGTAATTGTAATTGTATGTATTGTCATGATTCAATTTTATTAAAATTGTAAAATTTGTAAATTTGTAAATCTATAAAATTGTAAAATTGTAAATTAATTGTCAATTTTGAACCATAACTACCATAAGAAAAATGTATACCATACATATTGTTAAATTGCCATAATTGTAAATTTGTAAATTTGCCTGAATATAAATAATTGTAAAATAATAAATCTAGAATAATATGCATTTTTGTAACATAATAAATTTTAGAAAATAATGCAAATAAATTCACATTTAGAATTATATTATTTTATTATGATCTTACATACCAAAAATAACAGTATACGTTAATACTTTTTTTTTAATTTTGAATATATCACACACACACACACACATAATAGGGTGCATTTATTTAAGTAATGATACACTGAAAAACCATTTAAAGCAATCAAGTAGTTGTATTATTTTAGGAATTGACATAAAAAAAAACTTGATACAGTGCATTGCTTTCGAGATCAACATAATTGCAAATTATCAAGTGAAATGATTTTAACATTAAGGTAATGCAAACCAATTAATTCAAAATACATATTATAATGTTTGGAAAAAAAGAGTCTTAGTTATAAGGTTAAGTCCTATTCTTTATAAAAACCAATCCTAAATAGTATAAATGATGAAATAACACATGTACCATATGACTCTTTGTTCTCATGATCACCCTCATTATCTTCCATCTCTCTTGGCATGATAACACTATTGTTCTCAAAAATATGTTTTGATATAGGGTCATGTATCAATACAAACCACCAATCCCTATCCAACACATCTGGGTAAAAAAACACCTGGTTGCAGTGTTTGGGGAAAACATAACGCTCCTTAGCTTCATCCCACATCTTTCTAGAGTTGATACATATCAACCTACTATCGTGATCTTCATTTACATTATTCCGATCAAAGGTGTCCCATCACTTGCACCTAAAAATAACACATTGGAAAGAAGAGAAGTCCACTTCAATGATCTCTTGTATCTTTACGACATAACCTAACGTCCCTCGTACTAGATGTTGATCATGGTGGCTAGCTCGACTATATTGATCGAACTCGACTTCCACTCCATAGTCTTGTGTCATGTGTGCATCATCAACATTTTCTGTGCGAAAATGGTGTCCATATTCCCACATAGATGGGAACAAATGCACTTATAAAAAAGTTAAAAAATGATAATGTCATGTGTCTAATAACCCAACTGTTATATTATAAAATATAGATGTTACATTTCAAAGGTGCATTATTAAGTTTAAAATGTACATAAATAGATTATTACCGAGTTGCTGCACCCAATCCCTACGTTTAGCACATCCTCTTCAGCATGCAGGTAACAATCGGTTGCACCATATTTCTCTCTGACTTGGTCAGAAACCCAACTTTTGGGGCATATAATTGGCATATTTTATTTTAAATGATTGGGATAAGGCAAGCTTCTACCCTTCAACCGTCTAAATTCTCTCCTACCACTATCCCATTTCATCCTCTTTTGTTTGTACAATGCGACCCACAATTGTGTCACTTCGGAATTGTAAAGAACAAATTTATTGATTTCTTTAATTTTTGCATTCGCTGATGAAATAAAACCAACATATAGTACACATGAGATCAAAATATACATTATATCGAAGTTCAATGTGAATATTTACTTTGTGTAAATTTGACAAATTATAAGTCACTTACTCTTTATCAAGCACCTTTTTCCATTCGTTTGGAGAAGCTCCCCTTTTCTTTTGTCTTCATCCCTTTCATCGTCCCAAATCATCGCACCTGGTGTGTTTTCGATCTGCTTGATGTACTCACTGGCATAATAGAAAGACTCATATGATATGTACCCCTCTGCCATAGACCCCTTGAGTTTTGCCCTTTGTCGAACAAAACCTTTCAATTTATTCGTGTACCTCTCTAAGAAGAACAATCAATGACAAGAAACAACCCCAAATAATTCAACCTCATATAATAGGTGGATTAGAATATGAACCTGTAAGTCCATGAAAATCGTCGGCAGTTCCTTTTCAAACATACAAACAATCTCAACTATCTCTTGACGCCACCGTGGAATGCTAGCCACTTGAATATCCTTTAACGTGATCCAACGTACAAATGCATATAATTTAGATATGGAATGCCCTAGGTCTTGGGGAAAGTCATGTTTCACACACCCACGCACGAACAAAGGACAATGACACTGCAAATTTATAAACACATGCAATAATATACAAAATTAGTTATGTTCTATTATCCCATGGGATAAAATTTATTAATATAACAAATAATAAAATCGTGATTTTGAAATTATACGTACCCTTAGAAGATTCAAATGGTCATGCGATTTCAACCCTGACAAATGGTATTCCATGGTGAAGTAGCACCGTAGTGAAGACCCATATGAATATGGCACCCTCACACCCATTATAACTTCCTTTTCCAAAGAAAGATCATCTTTTTTTAAAATCCATGGGACATCACCTTCTTTGAAATACCAATTAGAGGGACCAACCTCTGATCCTCAGTACTTTCTAATTATCTTGGCTAATGTTTCTTTTTAGTTTTTGAAGTAATAAGATCTTTCCTAATGGCCTATGTGTCCCTTTGTTTCGATGATATGTGCCTCCATAAAGAAGACAAAACATTTTTAAATATATGCATGGGATCTAATAAGTGGGTAATCTTAAGATGCTCCCAATATGGCAGGTTATAAAAGATAGATTTCCTTTTCATCCCAATGGGAAATTTCTTAACATAGGTGTCGAAGAGTTTTGGATCATCGAACATAGGCTCCCCATTTGAATGGAACATTTCTATGAACTCCTTCTCCTTCTCTCTCTCATATGCTCTAAGCCATTCAGACGGTGTCATTATTGCAGGCCTTTGGGTTCTCTCTCGTTTACCATTGAAAGCAGATGTTGGTCTTATGTAAGGGTGTTCTTCTTGGAGGAATAACTTGGAGCAGTCATACAATGGCTTTCGTAGGTCGTTGGACCATCTAGCTTTCAGAGAAAGTCCACAATATTTACATCCATAATACCCTTTTGTTACAAGATCTATGAAATTATTGTATACAATATGCATGGCACGTTAAATAATGTCATGAAGATCAAAACAATTACAACGAATTAAATTAATATGTGAAAGAATATTGTTACGTATATAAACAAATCAATAAACATGTAATTTACTAGAGAAAACTCCTAAGCCTGGATAATCATGTGTCGTGTAAGCACATATGCCATACAACATAAAACTCATCTTTGCTACGATGGGTCTTGATACATCGTATACATTTATCCCATCCCACAATTCCTTCAATTCATCTACTAGTGCATAGACATCCATATTCTTCACTTGTCTTCTACCAGGGACTATGAGAGCCAACATAAGATATTCATTATTCACAGACAACCATGGGGGGATATTGTTATTGATCACTACTACATGCCAAAAATAATAGTTGGTGTTCTAGAGGGAATATAGGTTGACGCCATCCATGGCTATGCTGAGTCGTACACTTCGTACTTCATCCTTGAATTTTTCGGGCCATGTATCCTCTATATGCTTCATGGCTATTGAATTTGTTGGGATTCACATAACTCCCAACTCACTTCTATGTGAGGCATGCCATCCCTGCAACATAGCTAATTCTTTGCAATGAAAGAGCCTTTGAATCCTTGGGATTATAGGCATGCGCCCCAATATCTTCAAAGGAGGACCATGTGATTTAACCTTCTTTTTTTATTTATCATACCTATCATGCCCACATTTCAGACATATATCTTTGTCTGCATTTTCTCCTCTATATAGAATACAATCATTTGGACATGCATCATATGGTATGTACTCAACACCCAACATTTTCAACAAATTCTTTGCCTCTTTGCAGCTACCGGGAAAGACATTATCACTTAGAAAACCTTATATTTGAATAACCTGTAGTTGGTGGAAAATATTAAATGTAAAATGCCAATAATTATTAACGTTCATAAAATGGACCATTTGTAATATTGATTGTGTGACAAGATTTCTCAGAATATAAGGGACTTGATGGTCGATTACCTCAAAATTTTTGAGAAAAATGCATTCGACAAGCCAAAATTTTCTTTCAAGTTGTAAAGTAACATTGTTGTCCCCAACAAGGTAAACTTTCACTGACCGCCAGGTCCAAAGAGAGGGGTGGTGGAAGTGAATTTAAGGATTTTGAAAAAGGTATCAGCGATATGAGCATCATCCCCTAGTTGATCATCATTATGGAATGCACCTAACAACAATGTCTCCATGGCAGTCATATCCCTTAAGTAATCATCCATACTAGCCTCTATTTGATTGTCTCCATTGCCAACTTGTGAAGAACTACTATTGCTGCAGTCATTCCTAATTGGTGAACCTCGACGTAGTGGGAATTGAATAGGTGGTTGATTCAACCATTCTTGGTATCATTCCTCTCTAAGTTTTTCTATTAATTAAATCTTCTCTCGATTTGACATTGTCGTGGGGTGCAATGGAAGATGGTAGGTAGGTCGCTCATCATCACTAGAATCCTAAAAATTTCAAAAAATATATTTGAACATAATTAGTACAAAATCGATGATATCAATTAGTAAGCACGTCAATGCATGATTAATTGGTTTGGAATTGAAATAATTACATTATACCAAACAATTATTACCATAATTGTCCCAGGATTGTGGCTGGAAGATGTCATGTTACAATTGGCAGGGTGAAGCGGCTGTCCATTTTCATCTACCAACCGCACCTTGTGGTATGTGACTCCTGATAAGAGCTTCTGGCGTTTTGGAACTGTTTGAATATTTTGTGCATCTGAACTTGATTATGAATCTGCATGAACCTGCAAATTTGTATACATTAATTTTATTCAGCTGATTTACATGGATAAAACAAATAAATTCAATTATATAAAGAAAAAATAAATAAAATCTGAAGTAATTACGTTGGGAGATGGATAGGGAGAACTCCTTGAAGGACTTTGAGAAATATTATGGAATGAGATGGATTTTGAAGGATAGTCCATTTGATATAATTATGATATTTTCTACCTGCATTTGAGCAAAATCAACAATAAATTTTGGTGTACATACCTAAAAGTAATTTCGGTGCCTTAAAAAAAGAGTTATTTTTATCGATACTAATGTACTGTTAACCGCACCAGTGCAGTTTTATTACTCGATGCACCGGTGTTGTTAGTTAACAAACGCACTGAATATCGGGAAAAAAAAGAGCAAATTTATTTATTTGAAGTGAAAAAAAATGGTAAACTAAAAAATGAGCGACAAATTATTTTCAGAAATCTAATTTCATAAAAAGTTCTTTAAATAGTAAAAGCTATTCATTATTTCATTATTTTTTCAAAAAATTTCAAGGATGGATTTTCATGAGAGACATACCTGGAGAAAGAGAGCACTGTGGAGAAGCAAAATACTTTCGAACAACAGCACTATTCAGAGAATCAGAATTTGAAACATCTGGTGATTCACACAAAAACCCTGTAGTATAGTAAAATTGTTAAATTTTACTGTAATATTTTTTTTTTACAATTTCTGTTAGATTTAATACATACGTAGTAAAAATTTTAAATTTTACTGTGCATTTTACTAATAAATTAATTTACAATCTCTATTCCTATTTAAATTTAATTAAAATAAAAACAAAAAAAAATCCATTCTTACATTAAACCCTTGCTTCTTCTTGTTAATGTGACTTCACAATTAGGGATTTTCATTTTAGACTTATAGGGTTTGTATTACTATATATATAGGCGTATGAAATCTAACCTACGGGACCACTTGTAGAGTAGGATCCCAATCCCTGTCGGCCCTTGCATGATTTTTAAAAAAAAACTTTTGTTAATCGGTGCACACTGTTTACAATAGCGCACCGGTGCATGAGTTTAGTATAACACATCGGGCGTGTATTGAAAAAAAAACATTGTTTGATAAAAACAATTTTTTATTAGTTTATGTTTATGTCAATCGGTGCTCCGATGTTTGGGTTTCCTATTGACAAAGAGCACCATACAGTGTTTCTATTGTATTGGTGGTGTGTTTATAAGAGCCTATCACATCGTTTTCGGTGCTTAAGTTGCGAAAGTTACACCGTGCGTTTAATTTAGATAGACGCACCATTTTATTGATTTATTTTTTTTTACCTGAAAAGTATGTGATTTATTTATAAAATGTATTAATGAATGGTACATGTTTTATATTTATAAAGAAATGGTTGACAAGAGTTCAAGTAACAAAAATACCGATAATACATCCAAAAAAGAAAAAAAAGGCAAGTTCTTTGTAAATTATTTACAAAAATTATTATTTTTGAACTATATGTAAGTTTAACTAATATGTATTGTTTAGTCTGTATCATGCAGAGCCACAAAATGATGAAGCTCAATAATATTCTTTCTGATCTAAGACCAGAAGAGCGTAAAAGCTTGATGGAAAATTTGTAGAAGGTTGAATCACGTGAATGAAAAATAATATCGATCCAATATGAGTTTATTTTTTGAATTTTTATTAATAATATACTTAAAAATATTAGATAACATGTCTCAAAAAATCTATTAATTCAGATATGCTAAATGTTCTACAGGGACCAACAACGAGAAAATGAATGTTTTTCTAAGAAAAGAAAAGAAAATAGAACATGCAAATGAAAATGAATTGCTCCTTAGCTCATTTGGAGTGGCGCTGGAGGTTAACGATAGGGGGGGGAAATTTTACAAAACTTTGAGGGATCTAGTGAAACAAATGTATAGATGTTCTTTCCACTTGCAATAAAAAAATCAATCCAATGATTCCAAGAACCAAATTTTATTTAAACCACGGGAATATTTTCTAGAGAATTGGTCATTGAGACGTGCGAGAGTTTTAATAGCAACAACGTAAAACAACAAAAAAGAAGGATTGAAAAAGTAATATTCCTTTAAATTTTTTTCTAGAATTATATGTATATATTACTACAAAGCAATCATTTATAAATATCACTTTTGTTATATTTAGTTTTCATATATCAATATAAAATTAAATAGTTTATTGTCATATTAATTTTTCAGGAATATTATGAAAATCTCAAAGGATGAATAAGCTGATATCAGAAATATGCCATCAGGAATGTCCAAAAAACTGTACAAGGAGATGGTCAAAGAAACATACATAATTGCATCGCACGAGGAGCCTTCTCAACAATAACGTGCTTCAAATGTAATATGTAATCATTGAATTTTTTGATTAGGTACACAATAAATAAATAATTTAGCATTAAATATTAATTTTCAAGTATTTTCTTGTAGAAAAGAAAATAAAATGGAACCCATTCAACACATAAAATAGGAAGACAAGGAAGAAAAGGGTTGATATCTAAGTTTGTAAGTAATTGTTACTTCCTTATAACAACTTAACTAGATTTTATTTTTGTATATTTTAAGTTGTTTTACAACAATCATCATTGAATGTCTTCAAATAGGTGCTAACATACAAAGAAGAACCATCAGAAGAATTGATAGACATTGGGTTAAATATGGGTTGTCAGTATATATTGGCGTATCAGAAATTAATTGAGGAATTTATAAGTATCTATCTTGTTTTACTTAGCTCAGTCTATAATTAATAGAACAAAAAAATATTTTATATTAAATCTATGATTTGTTATGGGGTATAAAACTTGTAGGAAACAAAGTATGGAACTGTGCCAACAAATGAATTTTTGAAAGATGACATGTTTAGCCAATTTAATGTCTTAATTTTTTTGTCATAAATCATCAACCGATGTTAGTAATCTGATGAAGTGTGGTGCACTATATATGCTTATTTAACCTTCTTCTTACTTTGTTGCGTATATTTTTATGTTGTTTTAGGAGTTTTTGTTTCTTTAGGTTAATCTTGAGAATTATGAAATGAATCAACTAAATCTAATGAAGTTTAATGTTAAAACTAGTTTTGAAAGAAGTAAGAAAAGGAAACGTTCTTCAACTACTCTAATTTGCATAAAATAAATCAAACTTTAAATGGTTAGAATCTGATCTAAAAATAGAGTATTTATTCTAATGACCTTTAGCTTTTGGAATTTAAAGTTAATTCTAATCTATCTTAATTTAATTCTACTCCATGGATTAAAATATAAATCCTTTGACTAAGAATTGAAATGACAATGCTAATCTAAATGAAATCAAATTCAAAGGAATTGTAAAGAAACTACTGTTTTCCCAACTACTCAATCATCCAATTTTGGAAGAATGATAGAGTCATCTTCTTGACATTATTTACAAGCAATTGATTATACTTTAGTTTAAAGATTTAATCTAAGAAAGCATTTAAAAAGCATGTAAAGGAAACTCAACTAATGTATGAATTAAATACTCTGTCATCCAATTTTGGAAGCATGACAAAGTCACCCTTTTGATATGATCTTTACAAGCATTTAATTATACATTAAATTGAGGATTTAATCTAGGAAAGGGGTGTAAAGACTTGTAAAGAAAAAACTCAACTACTGTATATTTTAAAAACTCAATCATAAAATTTGGAAGAATGAAAAAGTCATCTTCTTGATATGATCTACAAGAATCTAATTATACATTAAATTGAGGATCTAATCTAGGAAAGCAGTGTAAAAACATGTAAAGAAAACTAAGGTAACTGTATGCTCTAATGCCTAAAACATAATCCAATTTTGAAAAATAGAAGCACTACTTTCTTGAGATGTTTTTGGTAAGAAAAATATTACACATTCATTCTAAAACTAATTCTAATAAATAATTCATAAATTTAATCTATGAAATGATAAACAATTTAATCTAAGGATTAGCTACAAAAAAATGTAAATTTAACTTATAAATTGACAAAACAAAGCTAATGAAATTAAACTAAAACAACTAATGAAACCTCATTTGTGCAAGGGCCCTCTGCGACAGAATGGGTTGAGATCCTAGCACACTATACATGCATCAAGAAGAATCTGGAACAACAAACATGGTCTTTGTATTATGAAAAAGAATAGAGTCTCAAAGCATACACAACGTTCACCAAATTAATACTATTTTCGGTTTTCAAACACCTGATATTTAAACAAAATTAAATGAAACTGTCTTGAGCTATTTCCACCTACAGATGGCGATTAAAAATGAACATAGAAGAAAAATATAAGTGGTTAACTCTCGATTTTATACATCAGAGAAAATCGAGAGTTCTTTGTTCTCGGATCAGGTCCTTTGACTGCACTTTGACCACGAGCATAGGCACCTTTTTCTGTTGAATTCAACCAGGTGGATAGGAAAAGATCCATATGTGGATCATTCTTAATATGCCCATGTGACTCATTCCTTTATTTTCTCCTTGGAACCTGTCAAACCATTAAAGTAGGTGCGGAAACAAAAATTAGCTGCAGAATAGGATGCATTCTGTAGATGAGTTACAAAAATTCATTCAAATAACAAGAACATCAAAATATAACATAGAGATCATTCAAATGCATTCTCTGAGATCAAAAATGTCATTTATCATTTATTGGAGTTATGGATTTATGAAAAGGTAGGGAAAAGTGACGAGAAATTATGTCAAAGAAAGAAAAAATATGAGGTTCAACATACCCCCACTAAGAAGCCATTTCATGTCCTCTTGCAATTATAAAAAACGTGAACTTCCTTCTCCTATTGCATTTGTTCAGACACCTTTGCTAATACATTTAGTTTTATCTTCTTGTTTTTCATTGAGGTGACTGCCATCTTGGGCTTCCTCATATGGAGTTTGTATTTGAGATTGATGACTGTCCTGTTCTGTGATTTTTTCTTTCTTTTTAAATTTATGTTCTTTTTGTACCACAATCCCAAATTCAGGATGGTGTTATCACTAATGAATTTCTGCAATTGGTTCTGCTGCTTTAAAGCTTCATTCTCCTGTTTAATATGACTATTCAATAAATCTAGCTCCTAGATTTCTTGCTTGAGGGTATTAACAAGAGGTTCTTGTGGACTGATAGGTTGTTCTTGCATACCTGGATTCACTGCTGAATTATTTTTCTCCAATGACTAAATATAGTCATATATCTCTTGTTGTGTTGGGTCTATGCCTGGAGATCTTCTGCTGGGACTGCCTTCAAAATTATGTACAAGAGAATTTATAGGACTATGTGGAGGAGAGACATTGATGGGTGATGGCACTTGAGGTTCCTCCTCAATTCACAAACTTTGTTTCTTGTGATGGTGTTTTCTTCATTGAACCTCGGAGTCTAGAGCTTCTCCTAGGCTGTGGAGGGTTTAATTTTTCTTCACTTGTAACGTTGCTCTTATTTTCTGTTTTACATGTTTGTCTTAACTCCACCTTGTTTCTTATTTTACATCAATTCCGCAAGGGTAAGTTCCTCTTCATCTTGTTGTAGTGGAGGTGAAGGTTTGTCTTCAATCCTTGGATCAATCTTCCTTCTTCTAATTTTTATAGTCTTGTCTTCCTTAGGCTTCTTTGGCTCATCTTGGAAATGGTTTCTGATTAGAAAATTATCCCAAGAGTCTCCTATACTTTTCAAATGGAATTCAAGAAGTATTTTTACCAACCCATGATGGTGCATAGTGTTGTCTATAAACTAAATTCTCTTCTATACATTTGTAGACATTATTTTTAAACTATTTAGTAGAAATAAAGGGAATTTTATTTCACCATCCTCCAAAAATTTCATCAACAACCGAATATGATACACAAACATGCAGCCAAATCTGCCTTCACAGCTGATAAACTTCTACAAAATTAAAAACATGTTTCTCCATTTGTTCTTGAGTGCTGCGCTAGGAACACCCTTTTTGTAAACAAAAGTATCCATACCTAGATTTTTTAGGAAAACTCTGCATGCTTCACTGTGAAATTTATTTTTTTTGAACCATCTCTCACCAACTCTTGGGAGCTCTGTAGCTTCAGCTATGAAGGCCTCGGTCACTAAGAATTTTATGTCTCCTATTTCGACTTATGTTTCGTCGAAAGACCTCACAAAATACTTAGTGATCTCTTTGTGGAAACCATAAATTTTTCTATAAACTCGAGCCACTTAGCCTTCTACAACATCTCTTTGATGTGAGGATAAGCCTCCATGTATTTAGCTTCCACAGGTTCAATCCTGACTATCAAACCCATGTCTTCTATCGTGAATATTCTAGCCTTAATAATTGTTATTCTCTGTATGAAGTGAATTGGATTGCGGATCTGGTTAAGGACGTCGAGGGTTTGTAGGGAAATATGAGTGAAGTGAATATCTGATGGGGTTTTAAGAAACGTAGATGAATAGGTTACGGTAATAGGATATGACCGTTTAATCATAAATGGGAGAATCTGTTATGGATCGTTATGAAATATGATGCGGATTATGTGGTCGATTTATGACATGATGTGAGTCCAAATCAAATCAAATGATCATATATTGAGGCAGCATGTGATCATCTAGGTTATATATACTAATGTTTTTGATCTAGTTATTTAAAAAAAATTATGTAATCATACCTTTAGAACTAAACTTCTGTTTTTATTTCCTTCTTGTTGATTCTTCATGTATCCTTTAGCATGATGATCTTCAAATGGAGTTCTCAATTTCTTGTGCTCAATATTCTTGCTGCAGTAGGCTGTAAAAAAATTTGTAACTGAGCTCTAGAATGTGGTATTAGCTGCAGAATGGAATGTCAACTGCAGAATGAAATTACAGCTGCAGAATGGAAGTAGTTTTGTACTACTTTTTTTATTTCTTTAGAAAAAAGAAAGGGAATACAAGTTTTTGGTATTTTTAGAAATGGAATGGAAAATATAAGATGTGAGAAATCTAATTTTCATCCTATATTTTCTGTATAAGGACGCCAATAATTGATTGGTTTCACAATTATATATATATATATATATATATATATATATATATATATATATATATATATATATATATATATATATATATAATTTTTTCTCTATTTTTGCTTTTTCACTCTTATTTTATTTTATTTTTAGATATAAAAAATAAAAAGACTAAGTTGGGGAAGAAGAAGGATTCTTCTTCACTAACTTCATATCAGTATTATCTTGGAAAATTTTGATAAACTCCTCCTTTGAAATTGCCTTATGATAGACTTTTAATCGATGTCCATTCACAAGAAGAGGTACCTTTTCTTCATCAATTGTCCTTATCCTGACTACTCCATTGTTAAACACTTTTTCAATCTCATAAGGCCCAAGCCAATGAGGCTGAAATTTTCCTTGAAAGTCTTTGAACTTTGAATCGAAAAAAGTGCCCAATCCCCTGCTTGAAACTTTTTCTCCTTTATATATTTATCATGCCATTTGGACCTTTGCTGCTGAACTAGACTGGTTCTTTGAACTGCATCTTGCCTGATTTCATCAATATTATTAAGTTGCTCCAATATGTACTTCTGGGTTACTGATAAGTCAAGCCCCAATTGGATTTCCATCTTGAAGGTTTGGATCTGAAATTCTATAGGAAATAGGACTTACTTCCCATAAATAAGTTCGTAGGGAGTATGTCTTCTTGTATTCCTCCATGTGGTCTGGTAGGCACATAAGCCCTCAGGAAGCTTATCTGCCCAATCCTTCCTATGTAGATGTATAGTCTTATTGAGAATTCCACTTGACCATTTACTTGTGGATGATAAGGATTGGATTTTCTATGTTTGATCTTGTAATTCTCCACAAGCTTCTCCACCAACTTGGATGTAAACTGGGTTCCCTAATCTGTCAAAATTTCCCTTGGGACACCAAACGAGTGAAAATATCCTCAAAAAGAAATTTAACTACAACATTTTCATTAGCTAAAGAAAGTACTTTAGCCTCTACCCATTTAGTGACATAATCAGTACATACCATAATATATTTCTTTTGATTGGATGGTAGATTGATTGGTTCAAGAAAATCCAGGGCCCATTTTTCAAATGGTTCGATGAGTACCTGAGGTTGTAATGTAATTTCATCTGTAGGAACAGGTTTCCCCATTCTTTGACATATGTCAAGCCTTTTGACATACTCCCTGGTATCTTTAAAGATGGATGGACAAAAATATCCTAAATGAAGGATTTTATAGTAGTCCTCTTATCAGCAAAGTGTCCACCACAAGGTTCATCATGACATGCCTTGAGAATCTCAGGCATTTCATCTTCTCAAACAAACCTTCTAATGATGATATCTGGACTTGTTTTATACAATTCATCATTAACCCATAAGTAAAATGCACTTGTTTGAATCATTTTTCTTTTCTCTCTAGGAAACAAGTGTGCAGGTAAATTTCCTGTGACTAAGTAATTAGCAATATCTGCAAACCAACAATTTTTAGTAGTTATTGCAAAAGTATATTCATCAGGAAAATTATCTTCTACTGGAGTATCATTTTTAAAATTTTGAATTCTAGACAATAAATCAACCACTGTGTTTTGTTTTCCAGGTCGGTCTAGAATGGTGATATTGAATTATTACAGGATAAATAACCATCTTGTGACTCTGCCATTAGTAATAGATTTATTCATTAAATATCTAATTGCAGAATGATCTGTATGAATAAAGGTTTCATAACCAATGATATAATTTCTAAATTTGTTGATAGCATGAACAACAACTAGAAATACTTTTTCAGTTACAATGTAATTTAACTCTGCAGGAGTCAAATTTTTGCTTGTGTAATAGATGGCATAGGGGATCAAATATTTTTGTCCTAATACAACTCCTAGAGTTGTATCTGAAGCATTTGTTGAAATGTGAAAAGGTAGTTTCCAATTTGGACCTCTTAAGAATGGTGTTTCAGAATTTTTTTTTTTTTAAGTTTCAAATGCCAATTGGAAATCAAGATTCCAACTAAATTCACAATATTTGGTAAGAAATTTGAAGATTGGGGATGCTATTTTAGTGAAGTTTTCTATAAATCTTCTATAATACCATGTGAATCCTAGAAAACTTCTAACATCCTTTTGACAACTTGGAACTGATAATTTGGAGATGACTTCAACCTTAGATGAATCAACTTTAACTCCATCTCCCGAAATGTGATGTCCTAAAACAATTCCTTCAGTAAATACCTAAAAAAAATTTCATGACTTAATGAAAGATTTGCTTCTTTACATCTTTTAAGAACATTTTCCAAATTTTCTAAAGCTTCTTCAAATGAATTCCCATAAACTGTAAAATCATCCATATATACCTCCACACAATCATGTATTAGATTAAAAAAATCCTAATACTGCCCTTTGGAATGTTGCAGGTGCATTGCACAAACCAAAATTAAGTACTCGGTAATCATAGGTACCCCATGGATAGGTGAATGTGGTTTTATCTTGGTCTTCAGGTACTACCTGAATCTGATTGTAACCACTAAAACCATACAAGAATGAGAAATACTTCTTTCTCGCTAATGTATCTAATACTTGATCTATGAAAGGTAATGGAAAATGATATTTTAGGGTAGCTTTATTCAACTCTCGATAGTCAATGCATACCCTCCACTAACCATTATTTTTAGGTACAATCACTAAGGGAGGAACCCACTAACTTTCTGAAATTAGGTAAATGAAGTTTACATTCAACAATTTTTGCAATTCTCCTTTCATAATTTCCCTAAGATTTGGATTCATCCTTCTTTGAGGTTGTCTGATAGGTTTAAAATTTTCCTCAATGTAGATGTGATGTATACAAGTCTTAGGAATAATTCCTTTCATGTCAGTGTATTCCCATGCATATGCAGAAGATTTTTTTTCTAATGTTTTGATTAACTTTTATTGTTGTAATCTTTCCAAGTTTTTGTTTATGTTCAAATATTTTTCTGGAAAGATTTCAATTGTAGAGTTACCAAATTATTCCATACAATATAGAGAAATTTTCCTAGATGACAAGTATTCAATATTGCTTTGTTCTTGAAAATGATCATGTTCATATTCTGAAGATGATTCAAAGTTTTTTTATTGAATTTAAGATTTGAATATCTTCACTAATACCATAAATAGTAAAGCGAGGTTGTATATCATTGTCATCATCAATCCATTCTTCATCTTCTATTTCTGTGATTGTTTTTTCTAGAGGATATAGAGTGAATTTCTTAGTTGAATTACCATCAGAGATATACATGTCACTAGATCTACAACTAATGAAAGCATCAACTGTAGCCAACCAAGATATTCCTAATATTAATGTATGTCCTCCTAGATTGTTCTTGGGGGTTAAAATCATAAAATTGACCGGATACTCCCAAGACTCTAAGGATACTAAAATGTCTTCTAATACACCATCTAGCTTGATTACAGATATGTTTTCTAATTGCAGTAATGTAGGTGTATACTGAAGATTTGGAAGCTTGAGTCGTTCCATGGTTTGTTTGCTCATGATGTTTATAGCTGCTCCTAAATCAATCAATGCATTTGGAATTTCAATACCATTGATATGTGTTTTTAGAACTGGACTTCCTGGATCTAAATATTTTTGTATGGAAATTTTTCCCATCATAATGTGTGCAATTTTTCCTACTAGTTGAATTCATTTTATTTCTTTTGTTTTTCTTCCTGGTTTCTTCATACTCAACTCTCTTATTGTTTTGGCTAGAATTGGAATCTCTTTAATGGAATGTAGCAAAGGAATTTTGATACAGACATTTTTCAATTCATCTAGAAAATCATAATTGGGCAACATTATATGTTTTTCTACCCCTCTATCAACTTGTAATATTTTAGGAAAAGGAGGGTTAGAAATAGATACTGATGGTTGCTTTATGATAGGAGTTGATTTTATTGGTTTTTCTTGTTTTTCATTTTCAGAATTCTTGTTATGTTGAAGAGATGTTCCTTCTTCACAACATTTATTTTGTTGTAGAGAAATTTATTCATCAAAAATAACTTGTTCTTGAATAACAAGAGAAGGCTTTTTCCTTTCTAATATTCTACCAGATCTAAGTTGAACATCATTATGATCTAGTGGAGTAACCATGTAAGTTGGAAATTGTTGTCCTTATATAGTGTAAGAATTTTGAGGATTTTTATTATTGGGGTTTGGCAATGGCTGGGTGGATAGCTGGTTTGGTCTTTGTGGAAATGGTAATGAAAGTTGTGGGTTTTGGTTTTGGAGTTGAGGTTGTTGATTTTGTTGTGGAAATTTTTGGGGAGGATAGTTTGGATAGGATGGAGGATATTGGTAGTATTAAGAATATCTACCATAGGGATTTTTCATTCCTTATGCCTGAGGTTGAGGTTGGGACCAAGGTTTCTGCCAATAATTCCAATTATTTGGTGGGGGTTGAGTATACATTTGGTTGTTAAAACATTGAGTTTGTGGCCCCTGCCATGGTCTTCTAAAGACAAAGCAAATAGGCTCTACTGAATTTGAAGTTACCTCTTCTTCAAAAACAACCTTAAGACCTAGGATTGAAGGGAAACTCTTAGTTTCATGATTTTCTGAGTAAATCACGCAGGTCTCTATGATTTTTACATCAAGAGGAAATTCTATTAAGGCATGATTCTTTCTGCATTTAGGAAAAAAAATAGCGAAGGCATCAATTTCGGCTTTCTGCTTGTTTTGTAATTAAGGGTGTCTATTTGTTCACTAAGAATCCCTAAAATATCTGTTTTAAATTCATCAAGCATATTTCCAATTTCTTTCGTACTTACTGTTTCAGTTGCAGATTTATTCACTCTAGAGAGAGAAGGGTCTCTTGGAGTTTTCCCAGTTTTTTATTTTCCCCTTGAGAGATGAACACAGAATCCACCAATTTCAGATAATGTGAGTTGAGAAATATCTCCCCTACCCATCATGTTGAGAATGTCTATCCACTCATCTCTAATAGCTTTTAACAAGAGAGCTTTTAAAGTATCTTGATATAAGTTTTCCATTTTAGCCCTTTTTATGTTATAATTTAATCTTTCAATCAGATCCTCCAGGTTCTCATCCTCTCTTTGATCATCTTGAATACTTCATCCTTCCAATTAATATGTATGCAACAATCCAAATATCTTTCTAAAAATGCTCTTTTCATATCATTCCATGTTCTAATAGATTGTGTGACTAAACCCATGAACCATTTTAAAGCTGATACTTTAAGCGTTGCATGAAATAGCTTTAGTTTTTTAGAGTCTTGTAAGTAATCATAAGATCTACACAAAAATTCAAATTCAAACAAAATGGTTTCAGGATCTTCACTCTTTAATCCATGGAAATTTGGAAGAATGGAAGGTGAAATATTTTTCATTGTGGCAATTGTATCCTCATCAATTATAGGGAACCCAAAAGAATTATTATCTTCTCTATTTATTCTATTTCCTTCACCTCCTCCTCTATTCCCTCTACCTCGTCCTCCACCTCGTTGTGTATGTTTTTATGTTGTTTTGGGGGGTTTTGTTTCTTAGGTTAATCTTGATAATTATGAAATGAATCAACTAAATCTAATGAAGTTTAATGTTAAAACTAGTTTTGAAAGAAGGAAGAAAATGAAACTTTCTTTAACTATTCTAATTTGCATAAAATAAATCAAACTTTAAATGGTTAGAATCTGATCTAAAAACATAGTATTTATTCTAATGACCTTGAGCTTTTGGAATTTAAAGTTAATTCTAATCTATCTTAATTTAATTCTAATCCATGGATTAAAATATAAATACTATGACTAAGAATTTAAATGACAATGCTAATCTAAATGAAAACAAATTCAAAGGAATTGTAAAGAAACTACTACATGACAACTACTCAATCATCCAATTTTGGAAGAATGACAAAGTCATCTTCTTGACATGATTTACAAGCAATTGATTATACTTTAGTTTCAAAATTTAATCTAAGAAAGAATTTAAAAAGCATGTAAAGGAAACTCAACTACTGTACGACTTAAATACTCAATCATCCAATTTTGGAAGCTTGACAAAGTCACCCTTTTGATATGATCTTTACAAGAATTTAATTATACCTTTAATTGAGGATTTAATCTAGGAAAGCAGTGTAAAGACTTGTAAAGGAAAAAATCAACTATTGTATATTTTAAATACTCAATCATCCAATTTGGAAGAATGACGAAGACATCTTCTTGATATGATCTACAAGCATATAATTATACATTTAATTGAGGATCTAATCTAGGAAAGCAGTGTAAAAACATGTAAAGAAAACTAAGGTAACTGTATGCTCTAATGCCTGAACATAATCCAATTTTGGAAAATAGAAGAACTACTTTCTTGAGATGTTTTTGGTAAGAAAAATATTACACAATCATTCTAAAACTAATTCTAAGAAAGCATTCATAAATTTAATCTATGAAATGATAAACAATTTAATCTAAGGATCAGCTGCAAAGAAATGTAAATTTAACTTACAAATTAACAAAACAGAGCTAATGAAATTAAACTAAAACAACTAATGAAACCTCCTTCTATGAAGGGGCCCTCTGCGAAAGAATGAGTTGAGATCCTAGCAAACTATAAACGCATCAAGAAGAAACTGGAACAATGAACATGGTTTTCGTATTATGAAAAAGAACAGAGTATCAAAGCATACACAGTTTTCTCCAAATTAAGACTGTTTTCGGTTTTCAAACAATGGTATTTAAACAAAATTAAATGTAACTGTCTGGAGCTATTTCCGCCTACATATGTCGATTACAACTGAAACATAGAAGCAAAATCTAAGTGGTTAACTCTCGATTTTCTACGTCAGAGAAAATCGAGAGTTCTTCATTCTCGGATCACGTCCTTTGACTGCACTTTGACCACGAGCATAAGCACCTTTTTCTGTCGAATTCAACCAGGTTGATAGGACAAGATCCATATGTGGATCATTCTAAATATTCCCATGTGACGCATTCCTTCATTCACTCCTTGGAACCTGTCAAACCATTAAAGTAGCTGTAGAAACAACAATTAGCTGTAGAATAGGATGCATTATGTAGCTGAGTTACAAAAATTCATTCAAATAAAAAGAACATCAAAATATAACATAGAGATCATTCAAATGCATTCTTTGAGATAAAACATGTTATTTATCATTGATTGAATTTATGGATTTATGAAAAGGTAGGGAAAAGCGATGAGAAAGGATGTCAAAGAAAGAACAATGCTGAGGTTCAACATGGCATGAAATTTGGTTTTGAAAGAATGTGT
The DNA here is from genome assembly GCA_034641835.2 of Pinus albicaulis. Classification (NCBI taxonomy): domain Eukaryota; kingdom Viridiplantae; phylum Streptophyta; class Pinopsida; order Pinales; family Pinaceae; genus Pinus; species Pinus albicaulis. Next base: position 298,590,975 of record CM076569.1, read on the forward strand.
ATAGTTCACGAGTCAATTCTTGCTATGGTACATTTATTTTCGATTTACATTGATGTATATTATTTAATATTGCAATTTTCATTATTCTCACCAATGTAAATACACTCATTACACTTTATTTTTATGTTTGTGAATGGAACTTGAAGAAGAAGAAAACAATCAACATAATGAACAAAACATTCCTCCAAATAACCCAAGTCATGGAAGTAGCTTGAGCAGTGACAACAGTTCCAACGAAGAATGATGATCAATATGTTTGGATATCAAAGCAAGGCGTTATATTTTTTGAAATATTTTTCTATGAAATTAAACATTTTGTTTAATGTAATGGACATAGTGTCCAAATTGAAAGACAAAGGGATACTAATAACTGTCCCATTTTGTATGACAAAGAGTGTCTTATTCATATATATAGTAAAATACGTTTTAATTTATTCTATTGTGTTCTCCATTGTCGCTGTGAAATGTTACACCATTGATTAAATATATGGATGATTAAATATTATAATGAAGAGATGCGAAATCTGATGATATGATATAACAAATTCATCTAAACATCGCATTCAAATGCACTAATAAAAATTTAATTGATATGAATATTGTTATAAGATATGTGTCGACTTTTCATGAATAATGAATTTAAAAGAATCACAATAATTGCACTGTCACATGTAGATGTTTCTAAAAAATAGAAAATGAACATCAGTGCGCGTGTATGATACTGTGCACTGGTGCGTTTATATGACCTATGAGCACCGCAAAAAATATCAATACCAATTAGAATGCCCAGTGCGCTTTATCGACGACTACGACCCGAGCGAATAGGCATTGCATGCACCAGTATGGTTTGCATTTAATGCGCTGGTGCATTTTTATAACTTAACGGCCTGGTGCGTTTTTACACCTTAACGACCTGGTGCGTTTTTACACCTTAATGGTGCCGGTGCATGCACCTTCTATAAGTCCAATGCGTATTTGTGGGTGACACGTACTGGGATGTTGCTAAATGCCCCGGGGCTTCCAATTTTTTTTTTCCATCCCGGTGCTTGGTATGTTTACAGTACCAGTGCATACAGGCTAAAACGCATTGGTGTGTTCACACATGAAGCGCACACCGATAATAAATACATCCGTAAAAACCTTCGGCCACCCAATTTTTTTTAGTTGTGTTGAAGTTATGTTAGAAGCTTCATTAAAACCTCCGTTACCAAAAATTGATGTTGTAGCAAATGTTTTTCTGACAATTCTGGCCAATTTTTTAACACTAAAACCCTCCTTTATAACCTCCACTAGAGGGTCTTTTCCTTGTAATGCACATGGAAAGTAGAATTTGGGGTGCTTTTCAACATGCCTGCATACTTTAACAAATTTTCAGAATTTTAGGATTCCTAGGGTTTTTGTAAGAAAAACATCAGAGTCCAAATCCTTGTCATCCTTGAAAGAATATGGGGCGATGGGGCATGTCCTAGGTTGAATTCTCTTGTATTATTTATGATTGGATGCTTATGCTTGAAATCTGAGCCACAACTGCATTAATAGAGTCATTTGTAATTATTCTCATGGGCACACCAGTCACCCCTGACAGGAAAAACAAATTTACTAATGAAACGATAACTATTACCTCAAAACGAGATCCCTAACAAAAAAAACATCATAAAACCATGAAAAAACAACGCAAAAACGAAAAGTTGTATTATGGAATAACCTTTTTTTTTCGGGGTAAATTTTCAACATTTTTTTAAAAATGGAAGTAAAAGCCAATTTTTTTGTGCAAAAAACAACCTGAAAACGAAAAGTGTTGATGCTAGAATAATTTCGCCAATTTTTTGCCAATTTTTTGTGCGCAAAAAATAACCTGAAAACGAAAAGTGTTGATGCTGGAATAACGTTGCCAATTTTTTGTGCGCAAAAAACAGCTTGAAAACGAAAAGTGTTGATGCTGGAATAATGTGGACCCTGAAAACGAAATGTGTTGATGCTGGAATAATGTTGACCCTAAAAACGAAATGTGTTGATGCTGGAATAACGTCGTCAAATTTTTGTGTGAAAAAAATACATTGAAAACAAAAAGTGTTGATGTTGGAATAACATCGTCAAATTTTTGTGTGCAAAAAACACCTTGAAAACGAAAAGTGTTGATGTTGGAATAACGTTTTATTCTTTTTCGGGGTAAATTGTCAACCGTTTTTACTAATGACATTAAATTTAAAACATCATGACTCTAAAAAACCTTAAAACTTCAACGATAAACATGACATTAAAGATAAAATATCAAAAGTCTTAAAATTCAAACGATTTTTAGGCATGGTATACAAGATAAAATATCATGTCTTTGAAAAGCCTTAAAAGCGAGGATGACATTAAAGATAAAATATCGCCTTTATGAAAATAAAATTCGAACGATTTTTAGGCATTGTATTAAATTAAAATATCACTTGTAAGGAAAAAAAAAACCCAAAACCCATTTTTTTTAAACATCATAATTTAAAAAAATGCTAAAATAAAAAATAGCAAATAATTAAAATTTAGAAATTTAAATTAAATAATTAAATTAAATAATAAAAATTTAAATAATTTAAAATATATATATATATATATATATATATATTATAAGGAGGTCATCAACCCCACTCTAGAAGATCAAAATTATCTCTCTGTTTTAAATAGCTCAAAGAAGAAAATTAATATAGCCAAGATTAAAATGAACTCTCATGAGCTCCATAGTGAAACAGGGCGTTGGACAGTTCCTAAAACACCATGGATGGAAAGGATTTGCCATCTCTGTGAGAATATGAACATCGGGGATGAAAATCACTTCCTCTTAGAGTGCCTCGCTTACAACCACATTAGAGCTCAATTTCATAATCTTTGTTGCAATACTGACCTTCTTAGCCTTTTAAGATTCCAAAATTAGTGAGCTTGGGAGGCTTCTCTCCAAGCTTTTCGAACATAGGAATAAAATCTTAAATCAAACTAAATAACTCTTTTCTTTAGATTTGATAGACCAAGGACTGGTCTCAGTGGATGTTAACCATCATCATCATCATCATATATATATATATATATATATATATATATATATGGAAAACACTATTTAAAAAAAATCATTTTTTTCTTAAAAAAAAACATTTTTAAAATTAAAAAAAAAAATTAATATAAGGAATTTGGCCACCCTAGGAGTTGCATGGCTCGGCCGGCGGGCACCACGCGGCCCCTAGTGCGGCTAAATTTGTTAATTAATTGACTGATTTATTGATTTATTAAATTTATTGATTTATTTATTTTTTAAATTTAATTATTTATTTTTTGAAATTTAAATTTATTTATTATTTTTGAAATTTATTTGTTTTTTTAAATTTAAATATTGATTTGTTTTTTTTTTAATTTAATTTATATTTTAAATATATTTTTTTAAATTTAATATATATTTTTTTATTTTAATTTGAAAAATGTTTTTTTTTTAAATGAATTATGTTTTTTATTATTATTATTTGAAAATGTATTTCATTTAAATTTTCTTTTTTAAATTTAAATTTTTATTATTTAATTTTTTTTTAATGTTTTTTTTTTTTTTTAATTTTTTTAATTTAAATTTCCAAATTTAAATTATTTTTTATTTTAGTATTTTGATTATTTCAATTTTTTTAATTTTAATTATTTTAATTATTTTATTTTATCATTTTTTAAATTAAGTTGTTGTTTTTTCTTTAAATTATGTATTTTTTGAATTTTGTTCCTTTTTTGGAATTATTTTGTTTATTTTTATTTATTTATTTTTTAATCTTTTTGTTTAACTTTTATTTTTTATTTTTACAGGTTATTTTTGTTCTTTTTTACACTTTTTTTGGTTTTTTTTTTTTTTTTTTTACCAAGATGAAAATGACCACTCCAAACAAAAATGATTGGTGTTGCATCAACACTTCTCAAAATTAGCGTGAAACCTAGTAACGTTTTAAAACAAATGTTCATATTTGATAAATAAAAAATCACCACTTTTCAAAGTTAACATGAAAATCATGACATTTAAAAATAAAAATAAACAAAAATTTAAAGTTCCAAAAATATGCTCAAAAAAAAAAAGGTAATTTTACATCACCATTTTTCAAAATCGACATAAAAATCATGACATTAAAAAAAAAAGTCATAAGAAAATTTAAAGTGCCAAAACTATGCTAAAAAAAAAGGGTGATTCCGCATTACCACTTTTCAAAATCGGGTGCTTTTTTTGCTACCTCAAAAAAAAAGGGTACCAGGTAATTTTCCCGTTTGATTGGTAACTATGTTGAAACATTTTCTTACACTTGCAACACATGAACGACTTGATTTGGTTCCTTGGTTTATAATGTGTGCAATGTGTGGAAGTAATTTAATGGTTTGGCCCTGGGATTTTCTATGTTGTTCCTACATCCTTGTGTATAGTAGTAGCATGGAATCCTAAACATTATTGTTGTACGCTCTGTGCCTTACAATGATTCTACCCCTTTCCTATTTTTCAATTCATTCCTTGACATATGTGTCTTCACACAATCACAACTCAATCCATATCGAACTTAGCATCTCAAATCCTTCCAATCCAAGGGATTCCTATGCTTTTGTTTTTCATTGCAAGCAATTAAATATATCTTCTCACACAATTACAACTCAATCCAGATCAAAATTAGCACTCAAAATACTACTTGGCCAAAATATTTCTTTGTGGAAGATAACATGAGAATGATTGTTTGTTTAACAAAATTAAAAAAAACTTACCATAAAATCCATTGATTATCCAACTATTATCTTATGAGAATTCAACATGAATAAAGACTCATCATTAACCTATATTCTTTCTAAACAAATAAGTACTAAAATTATTGTGAGGAATAACCCCAACACATATGACCTCAACTATAGGACATTCCTAGAAAGAACCCATGCAATCTAAAGTTAATGCATCTAAAACACTCAACATGATGTTTATTTGAAGTTTAACATGTTAAGAAAACATTACAAAACTAAATTGTGCTTTTCATGAATAGTTCATTTTTTTTCTTTCAACATCTAAGTTATAAATTTGTTGGGTCGTGCTTTGTTGGTTAGATAGAATTCCATCACTACACAAACTTAAAGATCTCAAGTTGAAACCCCAACATATATACAAGCCTTGTGTTTAAATTGCTTTATGTTTGTCAACAAATAAGCTTATGCCATACCCTATGAGTCAAACTTATATAAATAAACGTTAATAGAATAATTTATCTTTTTATGAAGATACTCAAATTTGGTGAAGGATGGATTGCAAGAGGGTTCTTCACCTCTGGGTTTCATTGTGCTCTCATTTTTTGCCTCACTATAATAATTTCTCTTCAAGTTCATTTTAGACTCCTTAGACAACCTTTTAGGAGATCCTAGAGGTAGTGATACAATTGCATTTTCCTCTGGATCTGAACTAAAGTTCTCCCACTCACTTTGTTCTCCTTTTGGGAGCTTCAAATCAACAATTGTGGTGGTTTTTATCTTAGGGGTGTCACTTTTAATACCCTTTAGGTGGATGGTGTATATGTTGGAAGAAAATCTTACTCTATTAATTAATACTAACGTAATTTGTGCCATGAAAAGACACTTGATGACTCACAAATGAATTTGTTCAAAGAATTTCTATGGGTAGATGTTGAATTTGTTAGTGGCTAGAGGTTGAATATTTTGACTATGTATTCATTTTTTTGGCTAACTTGAAACTCTACCCCGTGGATACATGTTCTCATTCAACCATGTAAAATGATCTATTTCTATAGATCCTACATGGTCTCAAGAGAATGCAAATAAAAATATTCCATTTTATTATGTAGCTAATTGATCAAATTGTAGGCACATCATTCACCAAGGTTTTTTCGTACCTTTCTCTAGATACCAGAGCACCAAAAAATGACATAAAACTGATGCAAAACCCAAATGATAAGCATATATTGATTTTAGTAGAGGATCTAAAGTAGTTGATTCTACTTAGTCTCACCATTTCTAGCCCTTTGAGGAGTTACCAAGATTGGTGTAAACACGGCCAAACCTAAAATCTGTGGAGAGGATAAGATAGATATATGGGCTATGGAAAAATTAATATTGGTGGATAGCAGACATACATATCTACAATGTTATTAACAATGCAGACAAAGATTGAGGTTATGCAACAACAAATTATGGATTCATATATCCTGTGATTCAATTTGAGGGTAGTACACAAAATGAAATAAGATCAATAAATTTGCAATATGGTTTGATCATGTTGGAGAAAAAGAAGCTGAAAATGATCCAAGGGTAAGGAAAAATTTGTAAGGGCCCATTGAAATTATATTCCCTTCCCTTTCTAGTGTTATTGAATTTCTACACAAAGCTCACATTCTTTCACATAGATCATTTATTGAAATCTTTCTTACTGGATTCCTCATAAATAAATAATCTTCTCATAATCCATGAGTATGTTTATCTTTGGGGGGCAATGGTGCGTTTTTCATCTTTCAATTATTAGCATACTTAAAAACAAATATTAGCATACTTAACAACGTTTTCAACATTTCAATGTCCACGATTTATGCAAACAAAACCTTATACATATTCTCATATGAATAATTTATCATACCCTGTTATACTTGATGAACCATATAGATGCAAGAAATCATCTATTTTATTGTAGTAAGATGATATTTGGACTCTATAGGCCATTCAGTGCCTTAGATATTTATAATTAATGGTCCAAATTTCAAATTCATGGTAATGAACATTGATTATAGGGTAGAATAATATTATAAAATTGAACATTGAATATGATCTGTAGAATGTTAATTTCAGATTTGAAATTCATGAATGTTATTTTGAATTGGTTATGGCTTTTATATTTTCAGAGAGGAAAAAACACCATGTATTATAATATTAACACAGGTACATGATCTGAAGATAATTCAGAGATTAGTAACATGTATATTCGATTCTCCGGCAACAATCATTACTAACCAAGTCTGTAAATGAAAATGAAGGTAGTCCAGTCTCTATGAAACAAAAGCAAGCTGATACCTATCATGTTCATCATCGTACCTAAACCTCATATAAAAAATCAAGGAGAAGCAGATCCTGTAGGCAACATGCCTGCCCTCAACAAAAACCAACTTCTATAAACTTAACCCAAAAAACCATCATCCCATGAGGGGAGCACTGAAAAGACAACAGATCCGAGAACCATCAAGGGGTCGGGACAATTCGATTATTGATCAATTGGAGGCCTTTATAATGATGGATCGTGATGCTACCAAAAGGTGCCTCCAATCCACGCTTTGAGAGATGGTCAGCCCTTGAATTGTTTTCCCGGAAAATATTCTCCATGGGAGGCTGATTGAACCTAATAATTAAATTTTTTATCCGAAGAATCCACCCCTGCAGACCACTAAGTTGGAAATGAGACTTACCAGATATTCCATCAAGAATAGACTTGGCATCTCGATAAATGCACACTGATGATAACTGAAGATTATATGCCATCCAAAGAACACTCCATAAAGACAAAACCTCAGGCTTAGTGTTAGAACCTTTTCCACCATTCTAGAAAAGCTAGAATCTCTCTCGATTGTCAATCTTGATCCAAGCCCCACACCCACAGAAACCCCCCTGCTGAGCCTCACCAAAAAAATCTATCGGCAAAGAGATAGGGAATGGGCGAAGGCGATGGGAAAGGTCCATGATGGCATGGGAAGGGGAGGAAGAACCATTTGTCCATATCATAATTTCCCCATGAATATAAGGAATGTTCACCAGGCAACCCATGAATATAAGGAATGTTCACCAGGCAATTTTCAAAAATGAAACGATTACGGGCCAACCACAATTCCCATAGGAGAAAGAAGGGAAGGGCTCTGAATCTAGAAGGGGCAGACCCCCAGGAAGACAATGTACTTATAATGCATTGAGGCCTCCAATCTATACAAAGGAGAAAATAGGAAAAAAGAGACCAGAGTTTAAAGATGACCGCGCATGAGAGAAAAATATGATAAACAGATTTCAGAGTGGGCATGAAAAAATATGCACCGACCAGGTCCAATGAACCCCCTTTTGGTGAGGTTGTACCAAGTCAGGATGCGGTTTTTCCACACTAACCATCCAAATAACACGATTTTTTTAGGGATATTTTAAGACCAAAAAGGAATAAAGGGAGAGGGAGCCCTATGCACCACCAAATTATTGATGATATGCTTATAGGTGTCAGCCACCACTATGGTGTTCCCCTTCATTTCCTCCTCCCAAACGATGTGATCTTCCCCTTGGAGATGGCAGAATCCCCTCAATTGCAGTGACTCCATGAACCCCTTCCAATAGCCAACATCACCCCCACTCAAACCCAAAGTTGACACTGATTTCCAAAGCGGGAAGCCTTGCTGCTACTGTGAAATCACCTGTGAGAGAAAGAAAATTCCCATCTGCACTAACCTGTAAAGTAGATGGTCATCCAACACCAAGCCAGAGTTGAGCCCCATGATTTTTTCGCATCCCATAACAGTGTGTTGTCCATTTCCAAACTGCCATGTCAGGCGCTCAACAAAGAGGCCCATCACCTTCTGAAAAACCTGCCAAATGAAATACCATCTCTTCTGGTGTACAAATGAGCTTTTTTATATCTGCAAAAGAGGAGGCCCATCTCGGTGACTGCTTTCCAGAGG